>CM035421.1:109451949-109584449 GCA_020310875.1 Ceratopteris richardii
CACACATATACATGTTTTAGGTCTACCTCTTCAGGATTAGGGTTTTAGGGTTTTTACATAGATACACATATGCATACACACACATACACACACACACACACACACACACACATATATATATATATATATATATATATATATATATATATATATATATATATATATATATATATATATATATATATATATATATATATATATTCACATAGACACATATATACACACGAATACTCACATACACATTTTTTAGGTCTGGGTTTTTTTTATTACGGTTTTAGGTCTTTTACACATGCATACAAATATTTACACATATACAAATATACACACATGCACATGTATATACATAGGCATACACACATATACATGTGTTCTAGTTGTTGTATATAAATATCATGCCAATGTGTTTCATTTATTTGTACATGGTTCATGATTCATTTCGCTCATGTATTTTGCATTTGACAACATGTTTTGGTTTATCAAATCATGTTTTTGTTGCCTGTCATACATGTCACATGTATTCGAGTGTTTCTTGGGCAGAATGAATAGTCTTTTGCTACACAACAACATGGGAATGTTACTATAGCAAGAGACAACACACTGTACCCATATTTGTTTTTGTAGATATGTTCATTGGTATAGGTGACGGTATAAGGATCGGTATCCCCAAGCACATACTGATGCTTATACCGACTATTTTGCCCAGGGGCATACCATGGCTTATACCGCCACTTATACCATTGCTTATACCAACACTTATATGGACATTTATACCGATGCTTATACCGACACTCATACCGTTGCTTATACCGGCCCTTTTGTTTCCAATGCCTACACTGGCCCTTACACCGAGGTCAGGGCAAAATCGTGCCCATTAATTTTCCTTGGTAGAAGTCTTGATATACACGTGATATGTTGTAGTGAGGTAAAGGAAAAGGAAACAACCAATGAAGATTCCATGCAAGAGTTCCCTTGAGGTAAAGATTCTCTGTCTAGATTCCTCCACTAAGAAGGAAAAATATGAAGAGAAAAACAAGAAGAAAAGGCACAAGGCCCCTCCTTGTAGAGAGATTAACCTTCTAGAATGATTTTCATATTGCTAAATGTCATGAGGTTGTCTAACCCCTCAATAATGGCTATTATTGGCCAATGGTTTTGGGATAATGGCCTAAAATCAGACTTCATCTATATTCAAGAGAGAAAAATTGATAGAGAGGACCTTCAAAAAATACTTAAACATATTTCTTTGACTCATGTCCAGATCTCCACACACACCCTTGGGAGTTGATGGTGCTGCTATAAGAATTAACAACATTTGGCTTGGTAGACTTATCAACACCCTCAAAGATTAGAATCATTGTTGGATGGCTACTTCCTTCAAGGAGCCGTTGCATTTCGCCATTGTCTCCCTATATGCTTCTCACTTGGAGTGAGAGAGGATTTTAATCTTGCATTCTTTGGTCTCTCTATCCATTAATGTTCTGTTTTGTGGGGATTTCAATATGGTGGAGGATCCTATGGATATATGAGGAAATGGAGGGAGAATTGTAGATGGTCAAGAGAAAATTATCTCCAATAAAATAAAACTCCATCTAGATCTTGTGAAGATTAAAGATAAGAATGGGCTCTCCTTGTCAAACCTCAAATTTGGGGATGATTTGAGAAAAATGATTGATAGAAGCTACATTATGCCAAACATAATCTATAAGTGGGGACAACCCTCCCTCTCACAAAACACTAAACTTGTAGTCTCAAATCACTACACAACAATTCTCATCTTTAGGCCATTCAACTGAAATATGATGAGAATAGTTGGGTACCCAACTATTCTCATCTTTGCCATCTCACATCACTAGCCAACTATTCTCATCTTTATTTCCATAGGATGATAAAAGTATTCACAATAAATTTGATGATGCCAAAGAAATGAGGGAAAATATGAATCTATCTTATAATTGAGATCTGATGAATAAAGAAAGGAAATGGGTACAAGAAGCTATACTAAAAATAATGCAAATTATAAAAACTATTCAAAACCTATGCAAAAAGAGAAACGAAATTCAAAGGATAATTTTCTTATGATTTTAGTTGGATATATGTTCAAAATTGGTAAATTTTTGGTTGACAATTTTAATGATAAATATTTCCAATTTTTGATGAGTTTGTACATGTTTTCAATTTGATGGTTGGTGATTTCTCATGAAAATTCGTCCTAAATATTTTTCATGCTTGGTAAATTTATATTCAATTTATGAAAAAGTTTGCTTTTAAAATATTTATGTGATAATTGTTTGTGCTTTTCCTTTAAAAAGATATGATTTTTGCATGATGATTTTCTATGAAATTATTTGAAGAATTTCATGATTTTTCTTTGCAATAAGAAAAGACCTTCTTATGGAAATTCTCTATACAAAAATGTGGTTTTTTTTTTCAAAACAAATGATGAAGAATATAATAATATGATGTTTTCTTTACCACAAGTATGATGAAAATATGATTTTCTTTTATAAACAAATTTGAACCAAAATATGTTGAAAACAAAATGAAAGCTATATTTGCAAAATTAGGATGATGAATATGATGAGTATATTATTTTCTTTCATCAACAATATGTTTGAAAATATGATGAAAAATATGATGAAAACTATGATGAAAATCATGATAAAACATATGATATAGTTTTGAAAAAAAACATGATAAAATATGAAGAAAATAGGATTTCCTTGTGACACAAAATTTATAAAATATGATGAAAATATGTTTTAAGTTTGATAACAATATGATGAAAATTTGAAAAAATATGAAAAATATGTATGAAAATATGATGAAAAACATGTTTGAAAATATGATGAAAAATATTATGATTATGATTCAATGAAATAAGACTAATGATGAAAATTAATTATCTTGTAGTTCTAGTTCTATGATTACCAATAGGATCTCATGCTGATTTAAGCACACAAATTGAAGAAATTTTATGAAAAATCTATGATGAGTTTGGCAATTGAAGATTGATGATGAAGCCTAAATTATAGGTGGTGTTAATCTATGATTTTAATATCTTATTTATGTTACCTATGTATATCATACACATTCATGCCAAAAATTATAACTAAATGATCTGGAAATTGAATTGTCAAATTATGAACTATTTAACAAAGAAAGAATACAAAACTTGATTTGTGTTTCTATTTTATGAATTGAGTAGGGACTTGATATGAAGAAAAAGTATTTGCAATTCATTTCAAATGATGAAAGTACATTTATATACACATGAGCATATAGATGCATGACTCTTGTGTGTGAAATCTTATGTCTTTCTCCGTCATGCATCTAGATCTTTAGCTCATATTAAGGGGGTAAGGCTGTCCTCTTCTAAAACAAAAGCTATCAATGTACAAACAATATATATGTATATATATATATATATATATATATATATATATATATATATATATATATATATATATATATATATATATATATATATATATATATATATATATATATGATGACTGAAATTTCACACCTTCTTTCACCCCCGAAAAGGTATTTATGTATATAACCTACATGATGATTATGAATCACACTTGTATGAAGCTGAGGTTTAAGAAACGCTAAATGTGGCAAACACATCTAGTGAATAAAAATTGGGCAAACAAGGGGGATGTTTGTCAATCTACAAACATTCATTTGCCTTCTGTGAAGCATTGTGAGTGTTGGTATTCAGAATTTTGGTTCAACCCCCCTTTTTGTTAATTACGTTAGGGAGATAGGATCTCTCCGACATCCAACCGCACCAAACTTGCTAATCATCTTGATAGGCCAACCTAAAAATTACGTAATATCAGTTTCTTGTAATGAAATCAAATAGTTTTCCAATTTTTATTTGATTTTCATGCAAGATGCAAATGATTTCTTTCATATCAAAACTTGGTCAATGAAAATTTCAAATCTAAAGCTCTACTTATGATTGTTTCGATTGACAATACTTAAGTTTAGGCACAAAAACATTCATAAATCTAGTAGAGATGGTCAAGAAAAATTCCATAATCCATTCATTCGAAATTAGATTTTCTCTTATATAAATACTCACATATATACATTCATTTATATCATTGAAATTCAACTAACTCTACTCATATAGACATCTATTTTGTCTGCTCAATTTCCATACTAGAAGTGTGTTCGACAATTATTATACATACTAACTTCATAATTCTATTCCATCATTAACTTCATCACCCTCAACTTCATGTAGGTGTAATTCATATTTTACTTTTTTGGGAGGAAGAAACTATAAACTTTGATTCATAGCAAGTTTATACATTCACAACTTTTTCATTTTTAGAGGAAAGGCTTAACCCCTTATTCGGAGCTATGGACCCAGATGCATGTAGAAGCAAGAATTATGTTTTCACGTAGACATGAGTCCACTATCTATATGATCATATTTGTACAACTTTACTTTCCTCTTTTGAATTGAGTTTCAAAATCCATGTATTCAATCATATCACATCGTAATTGATAAAGTTCTTACACACGAAATCAAATATCTATTTTGCTACTTTGGAAAAATAGTTTACTTAATAATTTGACAAATTCATAATCTAGGCTTTATAATTTTAGTAATTCATGAATGCAAATGTTAGACATAATATAAAAAACAAGAAATAGATATCATCAAGAAATCCCACCTGAAATTTAGTTTCAACGTCAATCTTCAAACTCCAAAATCATCTTTAAAACATCAAAAAAATCCTGCTACAAAATCATTAAATCTAGAAATTCAGGTATAATTGGATCTCTTCATGAAACATACACATTAAACAATCGCATGTGATATCCTAAAAAAATATATATTCTTTTAATATATCTTGTATGGAAATTTATCATCCTAATAGTCAATATACATCATGAAAGGAATCAATATACTAAAATATAAGTCATTTCATGTGGTTCCCATGGTGGTAGTAAAAATTCAACAATGAGGTTGTCAAAAGTCTCCTTATCAATCAGAATTTTAGTAACTTGAGGGAGAAAATCCCTTGAAAGAAAAATATAAATTGAAGCTTTGTCCAATGGAATGTTCCTAGATTTACTCATAGCTTTGTTCCTTTATTAATCTAAACTTCTTCTTGAATATTTCCTTCAAGACTTTTGAGCATCCTTAACTAGCGATTTCCTTTTTTGTCTAATTCCTATAAAAGAAAATCCACATTAGAAGAAAAAATCATACATCCTTTTAGATAAAATTTTATTTATCATAATGTTTTATTTTAGAAAAGATAAAAAAAAATTCTTTTGAATAAATCACCTTAATTGTTTTTTCAAAATTTGATTCATCCTCTTCATCATCTAATAATGCATAGTTTCATGAGCTCTTTGTTTAAAAAATTTAACCCTTCTGCTTGCAATTAAAGTTTTAAGAATTGTTCCATCCAATTCTCATAAATCATAAGTTCCAGTTGCATTAACATTTAGCACCATGTAAGGTCCAAAACAATGTCCTTTTAGCTTCCTACATGCATTACATTGGGAATCAATTCTACTATTAAACATCAAAACCGAATCATCAATTTGAATTGGCTTTGGCCTTAACCTATGTGATTTATCAAAATATTTCTTATTCTTATTCCTAGATTCTTTTAAATTAGCAATTGATTCATCTAACTTTTCATTTCCTTGTTCAATCTATTGAATTGTTAGAGCCAATAGATCTTCTATAGACGGATTATCATGCAGCGGAAGAGTAAATCCTGTAAGCATTTGAATATGTACTAGAAAGATAGCTTTTTGAAAGTACATTAATTCTAGTGGCATATATCCTGTTGTCCAAGTGCAAGTCATTATCATCCCATAATGCATAAGCTAGAAATTTTGGCCAATTTCTAATATCACCATTATAGGCTTTAGAAATCTCTTTTACAATTAGAGAATGCCCACTTACTATTTTCCCATTAACCTTGAGGCCATAAGCAGTTGTAAGAGCTAAAGGAATTCCATGCTGTGCAAAGAAGTCTCTAGCTTATTGGGTGTCTAACTCATCCCTATCAGACACTACTATCTCAACATATCCAAATCTTGATATTACATCTTCAAGTATACATTTACAAATATTTTATGTTCTTTTAGATCATCGAGCTCTACCTCATACATGGTTTTTAAGGCTTCTCTTGCAATTACTATATACCACATTTTATCTAACCCTTTGGGCATGGTTCCTAAGTCAACTACCCATTTATAGTGAATACAAGGTGGAGAAATCGGATGTAAAGGATTGCTCTGCTTAACTGATCAATTCATTTGATATCTAGCACAAGAATTATCATAATCCCTTACATGACATATATCCCTAGCCACTGATAACTTTTTCTAACTAATTTCTTCATATGTATCCACAAAACCCTTATGTCCAACCCATAAAGTATCATGTATATTTTTTATTACTTGCAATTGAAGATGTTTACTTCCTTGTAATCTTTGTGGCAATTCAATCTTTTCATTGCATGTCTCCAAATTAGTCCATGTATTAAGAAATAATTCAAATCTCATTTTTGAATATCCTTGAACCTATTTGTAGACCATACATGCGATATAATCAAAGTACTAAGATATTTTCCAATGTCTTTCCAATCTCCTTCATATTTATCAATTTTAAATTCTTCATCATATGCTTGAGATTCATAATTATTTGCAGTAATATCGATTTTTTCTACTTCGTCTTCATCATACCTAGCTCGAGAACGCATATCAACAAAAGAATTAGACTTTTGTTCAATATGTACTATGGCAAGATTTATAAATTTAATGTCTGAAGCCATCTTAGGATAGCAATATGAGGTGATGAACAATTTGTTATCATCCCTATAAATGGTAAGAACTCTATCTCTACAATTACATTGGCTTGAATATAATATCCTTCATCAGTTTTTAATTCCGTGACTAAAATGCAAAGTTCTCTTTTGATTGTGGATAATTACTTTGAGTTTCATGTAATATATTGGCCCCAGATCTAATCGAATATCTTTTCCCCTCTTCATCATCTTGCCCAATAACCCATCCTCTATTGGGCTCGTATCAACAATCAAGATAATGGATTTTTGTTCAGAATAATTGACATGTTTCAAAAAAGAGGCAGTAAGAAGTAGTTTCTTTAATTTAATCATAGCCTTTGAATGTTACTTCGTCCATAGAAACTTCCAACTCTTTTTAGCACAAGTTCATAGTGAGGAATCCAAATTGAAGAAAATACACAAGCACCAAGGAATTGTCTCACTTCACTAATATTGCTATGTCTCAAAAATGTTTTTGATGGCATCAACCTTAGGTGGATACAGTCTCTAACCATATTGTCTGCATAAATGTCCAACTACTAAAACCTCATTAACATCAAGAATATACTTCACAAAAGGGAATGTAAGAGCACCCTATTCAAATCTTTGAAAATTCTATTCACAATCACAGATATGGTCAAATCTTTAAAAATTCTATTCACAATCATAGATATGGTCACTACAAATCTTCTATAGTTAGAGGAATAAAGAGTTTGATCTTTTACATTCTCTTCACATCTATTTATAGGTGTATCATCTATAAAAGGCATATTTACATTACGATTGAAGTCATGAAAGACCATATTCATGGCATTCAAAATTTGCTACTGAGTTTGTAGATCCTTGTGGCAACCTTTTCCCTTTTTCTTGCGTATCGTGAACCATCTCAATATGACTATTTCTAGATACACAAGTTTACCCCTAGCAAAGAAAGACCTACTCTTCTTTCTATAGAATTTGTGTTCTCTAAGATTTTGCAAAGTCTTCTTCAGATGTATCGCATCCTGAGAATCATCTTTAGAGTATACAAATATATTGTCAAGGAATACGAAGATGAATTCGTCTAGCTAATTATGAAAAACATTTATTCGTGAAGCACATAAATGTGGTAGGAGAATTTGTTAATCCAAAAGGTAAAAGCATAAACTCATGGTGACCATATTGTGTTCGAAAACCTATCTTGGGAATATCCTCTATTTTGATCCTAATTTTGTGATATCTAGATCTTAATTCAATTTTAATGAATAGTGTCGCTCCATAGAATTGACCTAATAAGTCATCTATGTGAGGGAGTGGATACTTATTTTTAATTGTTCTTTAAATCAACCCCCTATAGTGAACATATAATCTATAAGAGTTGTCCTTCTTGTTTTGAAATAAAGCAGGTGCACCTCAAGGTGAAACACTTGGTCTTATCAAGGCTTTCTTCAAAAGATCATCTAGCTGAATTTTAAGATCCTTTAATTCATTGATGTTAAATCTATAGGGTGCTCTAGAATATGGTTCACTTAGGTATACCCGACAAGTATTCTAGAAATACATCGGCATATTCTTTCAAAAGATTTTCTAAATAATTTGTAATACTTTCATCATTATGTTCCTCATGCAACTTGTTCACATACACTACAAATGTTTTAAATCCATCACATATACCTCTAATTAACTACACAACACAAATAAGAATAGGTTTATGGTTATATGCATCACTTGGAATGTGGATAGATTCACCATCTAGCCTTAAATTGATTGCTCTTTTCTCGCAATCAATTGTTGTAGAATTCTGACCTAACCAGTCCATGCCTATGATTACATGACTTTGTTTCATCTTACTCAGATGAAAATATCTAGAAAAAGACTTATAAAAAAAAGTAAATGCAAAGAGTCATCCATTGGCCATCTCTATAGGTCTAGCTATCTATATATTTAGAGGTATGCCAAAATTTTGTAGCAATTCGAAAGATATACAACAATGTGTACTACCTAAATCCATCAGAAATTTGTTGTTCTATGTAGAAAGCATACTCAAAATTGTAGTTACAAAAGCCTTTGACAAAGAATTAGCCATCATGCAATTTATAGTACATTTAGGGCACTTGCCTTTGATTGGACAGGCCGAAAGATTGCCTTATTTGGGCACTCATATGTTCAATGCCCTTGCTCCTCCAACAATAACATAGAACATGTCTTTTTGCCCTCTCAATATAGTCAGGGTCTTGTTGCCAATGGATTGGTTGATGCCTCCTTTGATTTTTCACTTAAGGAGGATTTTTACCTTGGTTATTAGAAGATGGAGTCTTCCTTGAATTCTTCATGTTCATTGCAATAGGTCTCTATGGCCCATATTCCATCACAAGGAATGTGCTTCTATTTGCCTTTTAAGAATTAATTGAACTTCTCCATCTTCACAAAGTCCTCGACCATCACAACAACATCGAGAAAATGGATGCATCTAGCTGCCTTGATAACGGAGTTCCTCACAAAACCCTTCAATAAATTTGTTCTTCAGAGTTTCAGCACTAACCTCCAATGCATATTTGTGAAAATGTAGGTACTTCTTTTTGTACTCATCAACAGAGAAGTTATTCTTATCACTTTCATGTTGACTGGAATTGTAGAACTCCATCTTCTTCTCCATATGTTAATGTGGAGAATAATAGCATTTTTGACTGACCAACACCCAAATTAGCCATAAGGCGTCCGAGCCACACACATTCAACAATAGTTGTGAAAGCTACCCTATACTGAGCCTCACAATTGGAAGTGGCCAGAGTAGGCTGCTTCTTGCTCAACCAAGATATACATGAGCTACCAAGCATGAAGCAAAAGCCACTAGTGGACACACGAGTGTCATAGCAACCAGCCCAATCAGAGTCACAAAAAGCATGCAAATATGGCGGTACTGATCCCCCCTTGGGATAAAACAAACCAAGTAGTCGAGTACCACTCAAGTAACGAAAGATGCCCTTAACCGCCTGCCAATGCTTGACTCATGGGCAATGCATAAATCTACTCATCTTTGAGACAACAAACTGAATATATGGCCGAGTAATGCATGAGTAAATCAAGCATCCAATAGCCTGCTGATAGAGAACAGCATCAAATGCATCTCGAGCATCATGAAGACTCAATCGCAAACCTGTCTCCATAGGAGTGGCAATAGGCTTATAGCCTTCAAGGCCAAAACGTTCCAATAATGTGTCAATATATTTCATTTGACACAAAGCCATTCCACCATCAACTTGCATAAACTGAATACCCAAATAGTGATGCAAATGCCCCAAATTAGACATCTCAACTGAGGCATGCAAATCAGACTTGAATTCAGCAATATGCTTCTCAATAGCACCAGTGAGCAGCATGTCGTCAACATAGATAATACATACCAAGCACGTGGTGCTTGCTTTAAACCATATAATGCCTTCTTTAACCTGCACACCTGGTTTTCATGCCCTTTCTACGAGGTGCATACAAAGTTTTTGTACATGGAATGAAATCTACATATTTACTAAACCTATCAACTATTGTCCAAATCTCATCATTATTTGCTGAAGTGATGGAGAGACTTGTGATAAAATCCATAGAATATTTGTTCCCCTCACTCATTGGGAATGGGAAGTGGCATTCATTATCCAAATGGTTTACCATGATGATGTTTTACACGATGACATACAATGCATTGAGAAACATAATCTGTAATATCTTTTTTCATGTGTGGCCAAAAGAAGAAAACTTTGCAGGACAAAATGGTGTTTTGTTTGCCTCTATGACCCATGTAACATGGTTCATGCATTTCATTGATGAAAAAATCTTTAAAATCTTGGGTTATGCATAATCTATGTTGAAAATAAAGAAAACCATTATGAAATGTATAATGTTCATCAGATAAAGATGCACCATTGTTGAAGTCATGATATGCACATGCAAAATACAAATTAGATGCATATGTGGAAACCATTTCTTGAAAGGAATCAATTTTTATGGCAAAAAAATTATGCAAAACAACAAAATGTGAAGGAAATTGGCTAAGAGCATCAGCTAGAACATTAGCTTTACCACGTTGATATTGGATCATGGGTTGGGTATTTTGAATGAATTATGCCCATTTAAGATGCCAATCAGAGATTAAGGGTTGATTTAATAAATGCTTAATAGCGTGTTGATTAGTTTTGATTAAGACCTTAGAGCCCATAAGATAGTGTTTCCAAATTTGCAAAGCATGCACAACCGTGAAATTTTTTTTATCATACATACTATAATTCTTTTATGAGCGTTTAAGCTTCCTACTCTCAAATGCAATGGGATGATCATTTTGCATTAAAACAACACCTATTCATGAACCATTAGCCTTAGTAACAACATGAAAGGGTTGTGAAAAATTAGGTACCTGTAAAATAAGTGCATGTGAAAGTGTATGTTTGAATTTTTCAGAGGATTGTTGTTGGGCAAGTTCCCATGCAAATTTTATTTTCTATTTAGTAAAAAGGTAAGAGGAAATGCTAAATAACAAACTTCCTATAGAACCTAGCCAACCCAATAAAAGAACAAACATCATTGACTTATTGTGGTGTAGGCCATTGTAGTATAACTTTAGTCTATTTTGGATCCACATGCACACCTTCACTTGAAATAATATGTCCTAGATATTCTAGGTTACCTTGAAAGAAGTAACTCTATTCCAGGTTAGCATAAAGTGTGTTCTCTCATAGTAAATGAAAAACTATTTGAAAATGCTTCTCATGCTCACTATCATTCTTATTGTAAACAAGTATATCATCAAAAAGTACAAGACCAAAATCTTGGTAATCAAGAAAAATATCATTCATCTTCTGTGAAAATGTGGCATGGGCATTAGTAAGTTCAAATGGCATTACCATAAATTCATAATGGCTAGTTTGATTTCTAAATGCAATCTTAAAACTATGATTTTATGTCATACGAGTTTGATGGTATTTCTAGATAAATTTTACTAAAGACATGAGCTCCTCGTAGTTTATCTAAAAGATCATCTATTTCAGGAAAAGTTTATCTGTAGAGGTCGGAAACTCTCAGATGCCTTGGGATGAAGCTTCAGGGAATAGTCCATCCCATTTCATGGACATAATGGTGTTCCGAGCAGTTGTTGCTTTCACTTGTTGATTTCACTCTCAATACCACCTTGGTTGATTTGTTTATCTCTCTCTTTTTTTCTCTCTTCCTATCTCTCTCTTCCCCCATCTTTTCTCTCAGCACCCCTCTGCCCCGCAAAACCCCCCTCAGCCTTCCCCGCAAAGCCCCTCTGACCCCCTTCAGCCCGCAAGCCCCCTCTCATACCCTCTCTCTCTCCCCCTCTTTCTCTCTCTCTCCCTCTCTCTCTTCCCCTCTCACTATTCCTCTCTCTCTCTCTCTCTCTCTCTCTCTCTCTCTCTCTCTCTCTCTCTCTCTCTCTCTCTCTCTCTCTCTCTCTCTCTCTCTCTCTCTCTCTCTCTCTCTCTCCTCCCCCGTCCCTTTCTCTCTCTCTCTCCCTCTCTCTCTCTCTCTCTCTCTCTCTCTCTCTCTCTCTCTCTCTCTCTCTCTCTCTCTCTCTCTCTCTCTCTCTCTCTCTCTCTCTCTCTCTCTCTCTCTCTCTCTCTCTCTCTCTTCCCCCGTCCCTTTCTTTCTCTCTCTCTCTCTCTCTCTCTCTCTCTCTCTCTCTCTCTCTCTCTCTCTCTCTCTCTCTCTCTCTCTCTCTCTCTCTCTCTCTCTCTCTCTCTCTCTCTCTCTCTCTCTCTCTCTCTCTCTCTCTCTCTCTCTCTCTCCCTCCCTCTCTCCCCCCTCCTTCTCTCTCTTCCCCCGCACCCTTCCGCCTCCGCCCTCCGCACCCTCTTCCCCCGCCCCGCACCCTTCCGCCCTCCGCCCACCTTCCCCGCCCAGTTCCCCCCGCAGCCCCCTCCACATAGCGCCCGCCCCCCTCCGCCCTGTTCCCCCCACAGCCCCCTCCACCTAGCCCCCGCCTAGCCCCCGCCCCCCTCTGCCCAGTTCCCCCCGCAGCCCTCTCCACCTAGCCCCCGCCCCCCTCCGCCCAGTTCCCCCTGCAGCCCTCCCACCCCGCTGCCCTCCCCTCCGCCATCCCCCCCGCCACCCGCCACCCGCCCCTGCCTCCGCCCAGTTCCCCCCCGCAAGCCCCCTCCGCCCCTCTCTTCTCCTCCGCCCCGCTGCACTCCCCCACCCCCGCTGCTCCCCTTCCCCGCCACTCGCCCTCCGCCATCCCCCCCGCCACCTGCCACCCGCCCCCGCCTCCGCCCAGTACCCCCCTGCAAGCCCCCCCGCCCCTCTCTTCTCCTCCGCCCCGCTGCACTCCCCCGCCCCCGCTGCTCCCCTTCCCCGCCACCCGCCCTCCGCCGTCCCCCCCGCCACCCGCCACCCGCCCCCGCCTCCGCCCAGTACCCCCCCGCAAGCCCCCCTCCGCCCCTCTCTTCTCCTCCGCCACGCTGCACTCCCCCGCCCCCGCCTCCGCCTAGTTCCCCGCCGCGCACCCGCCCTCACCCTCCTCCCCCGCCCCCCCTCATCTCTCCGCCCCGCCCTCACCTCCCACCTACACCCGCCCTCACCTACCCCCTTCAATTACACACATACACCCCCACATGCATACACACACTCTCGTACACACACCCACACAATCACACACACCCCTACATACACACGCACACACGCTCACGTACACACATGCACACCCACACATACATACCCACCTACACATTCTCACTCACACCCATACACCATGGTCAAGCTTATGCAGTTGAATGCACTCGGTCTGTTCATTTTGTTTTCTGGTGGTGAAGGTGGCATCATACGAATGTATGGAGATAAAGCCTCATGGAGAAAGTCAAATATTGGGAAACTAGATGCACGTTTTGTACAGGATGTTACGATTTTGAGGGGATTGAGACATGCACATCAATGGGTCTTTTCTTTGAAGTACAAGGGCTTACTAGAATTGATGCTACCCCACCTGTCAGCACAATTTCTCAAACTGCATAATTAAAGGGCTTCAAATTGCAAAGTAAGAAGGTGAAAAGGTAAAAGTGTATTGTCAAGAGTAAAAGTGGCCGCCAACCATTCACAGCGACTACCTATTTTGTGGATCTAATTCAAATCAAGGGGAATAATTGACCTGCCCCTCCAATCTTGGGTAATCAACCGGCGCATGATCAGTGGACGTGAAGATTCGGCAAGGCCCTCTTGGCCTATTGGGGCCTATAAAATCAAAGGATTTGTGCTCATTTGGTGTTACATGTACACGGTACACACATTTTTGGTACATTTTTGGAGTTTCATTGACGCAGGCATACGTGCAGAAGTTGTCTCTTCCACTTGGTGGTTTCAAGCCTATTGTAGGAGCTACTCTGTAGTGTGGATACAGAGGGTAGGCTTCTCAGTTGAGGGTTATGAGCACTATAGTGTAAGAAAGTGCCTTGGATTTTCTTTCCTTTCCGTGAGTCAGTATTGGTGATTGAGCTCTATTCTCTTGAGCAAATCTTACCATTTGTATTGTTCTGAGTTAGACTGCATGTAATTGAGCTTATTTATTTCTAGGATGGCATGTTAGCCTTCTAAGCCTGCACTTTTGAGCATTTGACCAACCTTGTAATCATCTGAGTCAAATCAAGAAGGGATTGGTCTTCCTTGGTCAATTATTGTTCACATTTTCAGAAGTCTTTACTACTCTGTTCAATCTTGTATCTGCCTGCTCACAGAAATGTTAAAGGGTATACTTCCCTAAAGAGAACCTCCCTTGAGTAGGTGACGTACTGGACGTGTTTAATCTTCATTCTCTACTTTTGTTAAAAGCGGATACCCCAGTACCTCCTCGACAGTATCTATTCTTTATTGTGATCTTGTTAAGGGCTCTATAATCAATGCAAATTCGATAAGTTTTATTCTTCTTCTCAGTAGATCTTTTACTTGGTTTTCTATTTCCTTTTGGTGTGTTGGGACATGTCTATAATTTATGAGGAGAGCTACGAGGGAGTAAGTCTATGCTATGGTCAAAGGATCCTCAAGATGGTGGTAGTTTAGAGGGAGGGATACTCACACATAAAACAATCCTTATAAGTAGTCATGAGAGGTTTATGTGTATCAGGAAGCGCATGACTATAATCATTGATGACATTGACAAAACAATGCATGAATTGAATCCTTTTCTAAATGCATCTTTTGCTTGAGTATGAATAATCAATAGAAATGGCTAGAAATCATGTTGTGCAGACAAAGTAATGATTTGAACTTTTAATTTAAACTTAAAGGTATGTGCATGATAGTCTATGTGTGGGTTATAATGAGGATAGAAAGGCATACCTAGTATAACATCGTACGATTGCAAAGGTGCAATTAAAAATGTTTGTGAATCAACATATGGGCCTATGGTTATCGTATTATCTTGCACTTCTTGTGTTACATTATAACAATTACCTTGAAATGCAGCTTTTACTTTATATAATGAAGGAAACATTTCTAATTGAAGCTCTTGTACTAATAAATATGAAATGAAGGCATGTGAGGTACCATCATAATTTAGAATTTTAACGAGTTTTTTATTTATAGTACCTTGCATGCAAAGTAGAGAATGAAGAGAGATATCGTAACCCAAGGTACTTAAGTCCTTCTCCAATGATTCCTCTCTCCAAAGAGGGCAAATTTCTTCATTATGGACCTCCATGTTATGTAATTGAGCTATAGCTTGTTCCATGTTAAGAGGTCGCAATTGGCACTTCATTTTTGTATGTCTAGGTTTACCACAAATCTAGGAGGTGATTCATGGTTGCTTCTATTGGCCGTCCATCGTTAAAGTTTGTAGGGTAGGTGGTATGGTAGGTTTGAGCGATGAAGCAACATGTGCAATTGAGTAGTTGGATTGCGATGGATGACGAAAACTATGGTTAGATGGGGCATTAAAAATTACATTTCATGGGAAGATTTGGTTTAACAAAAAGTGGTCATTGACATAGTTGTTCTAGAAAGATTGATGGTGTGAAGGTTATCTTGGATTCCCACCTCCAAACCATCTTCGTATTTCTCTCGTAAGCTATCCTTCAGTACATCTTCAAGAATTCGAACCAATAGTAAATTTCTCTAGAAGCTCTCTATGCAGGTAGTAAGTATATCACCCTCCTTCCATGTAAGGTTCATCCATGCACGTGAAACATATAAATGGTATTCAAGAGGAAGAAAAGAGTCCTTCACTTTATCTTCAAAATCCTTCCATATTGGAGGCTCCACCTGAAGACATTCCACTAGAGTTGAGCTTTTCCTACTAAATAGTTAGTGGAAAATATCATTTTTTCACTTTCAGCATATGTTTCATCATTATAAAAATCGTCAAACTGTGACAACCATGAAAGGAATAAAGGGCCATCCTTATCGACATCAAATCATAAAAGTTGGTAATTTTTATCACCAATCTTGGAATGCACACCATTTGATTAGGTAGAGATAATAGCTTTGACCACCCTCGTAAGGTTATCTTCATGAGTTTGCATCTTCTGGAGTACTTTGTCGCATTGCCGGATCTCATCTTGAGCACCTCAAAGTTTGTGCCACAGGACCTCAAGCTGTAGCTCGAGTGTTACCTCACGTATGGGTGACTAACCAAAATACTCCATCGTGTTTGTAGGGTCCATGAGGATGTAGAGAACAAAAAACTCTTGGTAGATATGTAAAAATAATTTTTGAGATTGTTTGAGTCAAAATGTAAAAGGAAGGGTTGTTCTTTGGAATTGAAAAAGTAAGAAAGAGATGAAAGGTTTGTTAAATATAAGAAACGAGAACTACAGTGACAACACAAAGAAATAATGTAGTGATAAAACAATTCCCTTGTGTGAATGAGGTTGTGGGTTCAAATCCTCCCGCCTTGGTGAATAAAAAACTCCTTATTGCCACTCATAAGTTAAAATTGGTTCGTTCATAGCCAATGGTCACCAAGGGAGCCTTAGGTGCCAAAGATGCTAAAGATGCCAAAGTAATGGCTTAGTTATGCCTAAGTTCTATGCGTTTGTCGACGCCTTGGAGTAAGCCAAAGGAGCAAACGTAGGTGTAGACCTAGGTTCATGTTTTTGAACTGGAACAAAAATGGAAACTTGGAGCTATAACATGAATAGGAATAGGAATCGGAAATGAGAACCAAAATGAAAACCAAAATGGGAATCACAAGTGTAATCAAAATCAGATCACGAATAGAGAACAACAAAACAAAGATTAATCACCAAAATGAACAAAAATTGACCGCTACATAGTGAGGCATGCAAGGCTCTGATACCACTATTATTAGGATCTTGCTCACAAACGCACAAAAATAAACACATAGAAAAACAGACACACCAAGAGACGAGATAGAATGCAATATTAGGTGTGATCTCCCCCCATGCACTCTGTTTCGATACTCCACAAAGTGCATGTATTTATAGGAACTTCTTATTATGTCCAAATAGTGGTTACATGAGAGCGTCCTCAAAAAGCATGCATGAAAGTAAAATTTTGTAACTTTTGTAGAAAGTCTTTGCTTTCAATATCGGAAACTGCAATCTACAATGACCCTTATTCTGACAACTACTTCTCTAATTGAAAATAATGAAATCCATAAGTTTTAAAGACTTATTTAGAGCTTGTTCTTATGTAACATTGCCTCCCTTCTTGGGTAGGTGGATACTAACCATCGATGTGTTGGCCATATAACTGCATGTGCACCAAGTGTCCCACTTAACTCCAATTAACTCAACTCGATGCTTGTAGAAGGCTCTAGATTTCTTTAGCCAAAATGCTTTGTGAACAGGTTCTCAAGTTCCCAAGGGAAAGCAACTGATTGTGAGAGGATCATGTGAATGAACCAAAACCTAGAATATCGAGTCAGAGGTAATTCTTGAAACTTCAAAATTCTTTTAAAGAGTTGAAGATGTTTAGACATTAGGATAAGTATCACTCACACATTACTGTGAATATAAAATAGGGTGGTACAGGATACTATATTCTATACTGAAAACGATGTAAGAAAGATCATATGGGAAATCGGCCCATGGATGATAATTAAGTTCTAGTCCTAGAATTGAATCTTGAAGTTAGATTTGATCCTCAAGGGAATCTAAATTTCAAAGATGAAGTTTAAAATGAAGGAGGATTAAAGTATGATATCAAGATACTTCAAGATTAATTACATAAGAAGATACGAAGTAATTAAATTCCAAGACCTTATTGAAACACTTTAAGCTTGCGTTGTTGATTAAGAATTATTTGACAAATTTTTGAAAAGTTTTACTTTGACATTGAAATGATCCTTTCAATTAAGGAATAGGGTGACTAAGTCAAGCAACAAGTTTCTAGTGTAACTTGATAAATTCAATCCTTTGACTCAAAAAAATGCACCACTATCCTATTCCAAGTAAGCAGTCATAAATATTGAATACAAACATAGCACATGATCTCCTACTAAGTCTAAAATCAAGATCTTTGGTCATACACAAGGGTGGCCAGTTGATGTTCGATTTTAGATCCTCTCTGAACCAATTGGACCCTCAGATCATAGAATTACTTTATTACACTTGGCCTACTAAATATCTCCAAGCAGCTTATGATATGCAAGCGTAGTGCTTGTTACCTTTGCAAATCACATAGACAACCCTTTATGAAGAAAAGATACATTGATGATGACTTGTTAGAGCTAGTCCACTCATATGTTATGGGACCTAGCAAGGACCCATCAATTTCAGGATCTAGGTACTATGTATCTTTTATTGATGTATGTAGCAGATGGACTATCCTATATTATGAGGCATAAGGATGAAGACTTCTCATGTTTCATGAAGTATATTGATCTTGTTGAAAATCAAACAAGAAAAACTCAAAAGAGGCTAAGGTCAGATCGAGAGGGAGAATATTTTCTCCCATGAATTTGATACCTATCTCCAAGAGAGGGGTATCAAGAGAGAGAGAGAGAGAGCGAGAGAGAGAGAGAGAGAGAGATATCACAACTAGGTACATACTAGAGTGGAATGTGCTAGTCGAGAAAAGGAATAGCACAATAGTTGAGGCTGCAAGGTTCATGCTTAATAAGAAAAAAATACCAAATTATTTGTTGGTAGAGGCTTTGTCTATAGCCAGCCATCTCATTAATAAACTCCCATCAAAGGCCTTGGATGGGATGACACCCTATAAAGAATGGATTGGAAGAAGTCCTAGCCTTGATCATTATACCCAACTATCTCATTAATAAACTCCCATTAAAGGCCTTGGATGGGATGACACCCTATAAAGCATGGATGGGGAGAAGTCCTAGCTTTGATCAGAGGTAAATCCCATCACAAATCAGAGGTAAAATGGATCCTAAAGTACAAAAATGTGTGTTTATTGGATATGAATTAAATAAAAAAAGGGTGTAGGATATCTAATCCAAGCACTAAAGGTTTTAGCATTAGCAAAGATGATGCCTTTGATGAGAACAACTCTTGGTTTGAAGATGATTGCAGGAAAGTCAAGTTACCTTTTGACGTAGAAGAGGACTTTCCAAAACTGCCAAAGCAGAGTAATCACCTACATGAAGAATTAAGTGATTTGATGGTGATCAAAATAAACCAAAGAGGAATATCAGGGCAAGGAAAAGAAAAGATGTATGAGTTAAGAGATGTTGCAAAATATTCTCAACACAAAATAAGAAAGACAACTAGGCAAAAAGAAGGACAAAAAGGTATGGATTCCTTAAGCTCTCAATCTATATTGCTCCGGATATCCATTTAGAAGAGTCCTCAACATTGAAGAGCCTAAGAAAAAATCAAAGTGAAGAAAGGCAATGAAAGAAGAGATAGAAGCTCTTCAAGAGAATTAGACATGGGACTTGGTTCCCAAGGAGCCATCCATGAAGATCATTAGATCTAGATGGATCTATAAGGTAAAGAAGAACTCATATGGATAAATAATTAGGTATAAAGCAAGGCTTGTGGCAGAAGGATTTTCTCAAACCCAAGCCATAGATTATGAGAAGACTTTCTTTCCTGTGGCCAAGGTGCGTACCTTGAGAGTACTCATGAGTGTAGTTGCTTCAAAGAATTGGAACATCTATCAGTTGGATGTAAACAATGAATTCTTGAATGGTTGAATTTCAAAGGAAGTTTACATGGCACAAACTTCGGAATTTGTAGATGAATCACATCCTAAGTATGTGTCTAAACTTAGGAAAGATTTATATGGATTGAACCAAGCTCCCAAAGCTTGGAAGCATAGATAAGCTACCTTCTTATAGGACAACAGATTTCAATTAAGAAAATCAAACCCTTCACTTTTCATTAAGAAAAGTAAATCTAAAGTAATACACTTATGTGTGTATATAGATGATATCATTCTTATAGGTGATGATGCTTATGGAATCAGAAAGATCAAAGCTTGAATCAAGGAGGAATTTAACATAAGTGATCTTGGATTTCGCACTTACTTCCTTGGATTGGAAGTAGACTACATAGATTAAGGGATGTTCCTTACACAAAGGAAATATATTGAAGATATGCTTGCAAAGCTCAAAATGCAAGAAACTACGGTTGCAAGTACTCCCATGGGGGTTGACCAAAAATTAAGTGCTCATGAAGGAGAACCTATTGAAGATATCACAAACTATCAAATTCTAGTTGGGAGTTTGCAATATGGTACTCTAACTAGGGTTGATATTTGTTATGTACTAAGTGTGCTCAATCAATTTGAGCACACCCCAAGGAAACCTCACATGGATGCAGCCAAAAGGATATTGAAGTACTTGAAAGGAATAATTAATGAAGGTATATATTACCCCTACACATTTGATTTGAATGTAAAGATATTCACTGATGCAGATTCAGCAGGTTCCAAAGATGATAGAAGAAGTACATCAATATATCTCTCATTTGCACATACAAAGCTCATATATTGGTCTTCAAAGAAGAAGCAACCCATAGTTTCTCGGTTAGCAAATGCAATTGAAGAAGCTATGGTGATCAAGTCCTTATACATAGATTTAGGGTTGGATTTTGGCACTCCATTTATATTTGAAGATAATATGAGTTCAGTTCATCTAAGTGCTAATCCTACCTTTCATGCCACGACCAAGCATATGGAAGTCCATTATTGTTTTGTTAGAGAAAATTGTGAGTAAGGAGAAACAACTCTCTTATGTATCATACTCATATGCAATGTGTAGATATGATGACCAAAACATTGGATGAAAGCAAACTAAATAGGTTTAAATAGGTTTAAGTAGGATTGCAGAAGATAGCAAATGATTGAAGACTCAAGAATCTTGGCCTTGATGGGGAGTTGTTGGTACATTTGGAAAGCCTAGATGCTTGACCAAATAGCAAGGACTTCTCACCTATTCATTTTGATCACTTATGAAGTACATATGAAGAAGTCTCTTCTAAAATTCATGAACTTTATCTTATTGGATAAAAGTAAATGAGAATATGTTGAAGGAATCTCATGATATTAGAAGCTAAAGATCATGACTAATTAGTAGCTGGAATCAAGTCAATCGGCATCTAAAGTGTAGGGATACATTCATGTGGAAGAAATTCAAATTTCAAACTCGCTTTATGAGTATAAATATAAGTGACTTTTTGTCACATGATATGATAGAGAAAAGAGAGCCATTGAGCCTCATGCTTGAGCATAAACTCTTCTCACATATGTATTAGTACAGTACTTCATCTTTTTTGTATTATACATTCATTAGCATAAAAAATTAGAGTAATCAGTTCAAGCTAATCCATGTCTACTGGTCTCTATTGTTATCTCACCATTTCAGTGATCCTTTTTTCTTTACTAAATCGTTTCACTTGCTTTGACTTTAGATAGGTAAAATGATGATTCTAGGTCCTACATATTAATTTTCAATACATTTGTCTCTTTAGATCTTGAGAAATGATCCCTAGAAGCTACCTTTGTTTGCATATAATCATCCTCTTGAAAAGTTGAGATTGCACTGTTGACATCTTAAACTCATTCCTTAGTGTATAATCACTCTAAATTAGTGAAATAAATTTAAATAGTCAGCTTAAGTCATTAACTAGGTGCTTTTAAAAGGTCTTCGATCAATTGTTATCAGAGAGAGAGAATTGAATATTTTTTGAGAGATTCAAGTCATAGTGGGTCTAGATGGTTATTGTCAAAGCTAAATGTGTCTACTAAATTACTCTAAAGTCAAATTTGTAGGTGTAGAGCAGGATTATTGCAACACTACTGCATCTTTGGAGTGTATCCAACCATCTCCTCACATAGCTTATGAGACAAAAAGTGGTGTGGAATCCCCTAGAAGCTAGATGAATTTCTTGATGGTAAGAACAATAAGAACATTGTTCTCTTTGTACATATTACACTCGTTCCAATGGTTATCAATCATGTATAGAAGTAATTCCTTCTCTTATTTCCTCTTAAGAAATGTGCATATTTCTTTTGTTTGTTCATACACTTTCCCACTTGTGGATCTTTAAAGTAGATCTAGATATTATTCCTTTGAATTTCCTCTTTTCATCTTAGCATATTTCTGATCTTATCTCATAGTAGATGTCGGAATGGCCTCTATGACTTGGGTTTTAAGACATCAATGGTTCCTATAAAGAAACTCCATTCTAGCATGAAGAATGGTGTCCACTTCCTTCTTTATCTTGAATAAAATATTTTTCATTTTCTTAACTTCCATCATCAAGAACTTTTCAAACAAAAGTAGGTTACAAAGGCATCGTTCTAGGTAGAGGTGAATACTTGGAAAACCAAGGAAAGGGAGAAAGTTGTAGGATTGGCATGAAAGATAGGGTCTTTCCTATGATGAGCATGTCACTTGAAGGTAGAAATGATAGGATAGTGATCTGAAACAATAAGGTCCATATCATGAGCAAAGGATGGAGGGCACAAGTTATCTATGAAATTGAGTCATGCAGTTTCTATATAGTTTAGCTCTCCTCAAATGAGATCGATCCTGAAGATTTGACGAAGAGAAACCAAAATTATCTTTTACCATCGCTAGATCATGATAGAGCTTCATTTGCTTTCAGTTTTCCTTCTAAATATGAACAATAATCTTCCCTCTTTGTTCCCATTTATCATACTAAGATTCCACCATACAAAATGCCCCACATAGTGTTGCATTTGAGGATACAAGTCCGATGATTTCCAAGTAGGTTGCCAAATTGTTTTCCGAATGGGCCCATACATTGAAACAATGGTGATGTATAGGGGCCTTTAATGGAGCCAATAATCCACTGATGGTTTCGGTCCACAAGGTTTCCACAAGGCAGGAGATCAAAACTCGTTTGAAAAATAAAGGACAACCACTAGATGCTCGTGTGTGCGAGATGGAGAACCACCCATGAGATGTAAATCTTGTAAGTCTCTTTAAAATGTCTTCACCAACAATTTTGATCTCTTTGTGATAGATGATGTTCGGGTAGATTTTGTTTTCATAAATCCACTCACCAATAAAAAAGATAATTCAATGTTACAAAGACCTCAAAAGTTGAAAGAAATGACTATTCTTTCCGATGGAAACGATCTTTGTGAGATAGAGTATTTTCCTTCTTTTTCTTATTCTCATCCCCTCTGATCAGCGTAGAAGGATCCTAGTACAAACCTCTACACTCTAGGGGGCTCTTCCAAGTGATATCTATAGGAATGTGGCCTTTCTTAGATCTCTTTATAGTGAGGAAATCCAAACCTCCTCGAGATTTTGGACTCCATGATCAAGCTTCATTATGTCACTTATCTTCTTTATTCGCAAAGACCCCATGCTCTTTGCTTGTGGTGTACCCTTCTAGTTTTTCTTCCTTCCTAGTGGACTAAACCTCTTTTAGTTTCTCATCTTTGGACATGCAATAGGCAAGAGACTGTAGGAAAAAGATGTACTACAACTAGAGATTATGAGTACACAACTAGAGAGATTGCTAGCACTCATAACAAAGTATATTCAATGAGATATTAGGACCATAGTTCTTCTCAGACTCATACGAGCAATTCAAATCAGATCCTAGAAAGTAATATGCCTATACCAAATGTCCCCCAAGCCTATATGATGCCCCAATTTGCCCACTAGTTCAACCACTTGGACAACTATATTCTATTCCTCCTATATACCTTAAAGGGGAGGAATTGGAGGAAGAAGATGTGTTTCATGTGATTCTTAGGAGTGGCTCTCCTATGCATACAAAGAACGGAACTTAGCATAAGAGCAATAGTTATTATTTCATATAAATAATGGCTTCTATGATTAGAGAACTCACCTACCCCTAGTTATAAATTGGGGAAGGGAGGGATGAAAAAACTTTATGAATATTTCAAATGCTAATGCTAGGACATTAGCAATTATGTTAGAGCCATTAGAAAAAACTCAAAAAGAGATAGAAGAGCCCCGATCAAAAAGGTTTTACTCAATTGAAGCTTTAATGAGAGCACAGGATGCAATCATGCAGAAGAGTGCTTGGAAGTTTCTTGTTGATTGATTATTGGTCTACTCACATATTTCTTATTTCGGGGGAAAAAAGAGAGATGAACTACAAGATGAAGTGGAGAATGAAAGGTGAGTAACTAGAAAACAAGCTAAGGGAGAAGAGGAAAAGAAAAAAAAGAGTAAAAAGAAAGTTCAAGTTCAAGAGCCTTCCAAATTTCAGGATGAAGCTAAGAGAAAAGATATTAGAGAAGAGCTAAGAGAGTCAGAAAGTGAGTACAATAGAGATTTTGGGCAAGAGTAAAACCAAAAGCTAAGATAAATTTAGGACATAAGAGAAAATCATATTTAGCTCTAGTCCTTTTGATTCTATATAAAGGATAAATATGATCTATATAAAATTATCTCATAAGTTTAAATGGCCAATTGATAAAGGTCATGGATTTTAGATGAGGACAACAAATAATGGCTATTGAATTCTTCTAGCAACATGTAGGATTGTACTTGTGGGAAATGTTGGAGTTATAGAAGAGTTGAAATTCTTTATCTAGGATAAGTTTTCTTATGAGATTGCTCTTAGGAAACCATTTAGAGCTGAAATTAGAATGGAAACAAAGGCTATGGATGATGGATCTATCTATGTAAGAGTTTTTTCTAAATGCGCTTTGTAATCTTTTCAAGTAGAGAAACTTTATCTAAATCATAGGAAAAAGTGGAAGAAGTTAAGAAAAAACGCTATAAACTCTTATGATCAAGAGTGAGATGATTGTGCACCGGTAGGAGAACATGGGGGAACATATGACAAAAGTTTCTATTAGGATCCACTCTTAAGTGAGACAAGAGTGGAAGGTGCATTGATATTTTGCATGGCCCTACACATAGTGTTGAAACATTTTCTATTTTTTCTTCTACATTTAGATTGTAATACTTGCATTAAAAATATATATCAAAGAAATTTCAGAAAATATACAAAAAAGACTATCGAAATCTAGGATGAATGCTACCTAATGCAAAAATTGGCACCATTATTAAGTTAGAAGGAACTTTTTTTTTTCTAGAAGAACATTAGAAAACTCTCTAACAAAAGGAAAGATCTCAAATCATTATGCTTAGTTCTATTAAAGAATATGAATTAATTTCTAAATTTTTGAAATAATATAAAGTGAATGTTAATACTTAGTTTAAGAGTGAACATAAAAAGATCAAAGTCATAGCTCAATGATTAGCAAGTGCTAGGGATGAGAAATATAAAAGAGTATCTCATGACTCTATGTTGAGAAAAGATGATCTAATAGGGAATCATTTTACTGACAAGAATATTAAGAAGAATCAATTAGTGAATGAAATTTCTTATAGGAAAGGAAAGAGAAAAAATTATTGAAGCTACCAAGGAACATGAAAAAGCATTTTCTCCTTTTTCATATCGAATAGGCAAAGTGCATCCTCAAAAACCTTGAACCATGACCATCTTTAGAGTGCCACATATTCCATGGAATATATCACCTATTCTAGCTCCAAAAGCCCATATCCCTCAACTGATATGAGTGTTAAAGGAGAAGATATCCACACAAATTATGGATCCATCCATGACACGATATTCAAATAGATGGTTCAGGGTGCCAAAAAACAATGGAAAAGAATGTCAGGGGAGCACTAGATTGTGCTCTTTGACTACGATAGAAAAGATTTCGGAATTACACTTTTGATTACAAGAACTCCCACATAGGGAGAATAATACAAAACTATGTGATGGATACAAGACGTCCCACTACCCAAGACCAATAGGTATGGAAGACTAGACTAGAGATGATACAAGAACACAATAGGACAAGAAAGGATGTCCACAATACAAGACTAGACCAGACTAGAGCAAGAGACAAGACTAGAACTTGAACTGAAACTTGAAAGTACTTACTTGGCGATCAGGATCCCTTGAGCTCCCAAGACTGACATTGGCAAGACTGATTATGAATGTGGCCAACCCCGCCTATTATAGGTTTTCAAGGGTGGTTACGATTTGGTGATGTCATTGATGACATCATCAACTAGAAACAAGACCTTCGGGTCTCAGAATTCAGCAAATAGGCAATCGGTATTAGGGTTTTGGCACATTTGGGACGCAATGGTAGCATTAGTTTCTCCAAAATCCTAACCAAACATGAGATAAAGAAATTGACATGGAATCTAAGGTTTAAGATGGTTTTCTTTGTGTCCATGACATCACCTCCCCCTCAAGTGACGAGTTCCACGAGGAGCGGCCATGTTCTCTAACTTGGGTCACATTGGAGTCTTCTTATGGAATTCATGAAGCTTGATTTTTTCTCTCTAAATATTTTCTTTAAGTTTCCAAGTACAATCGCTAACATCATACCCCTTCCAATGAATAAGGTATTTCAATCTTCCTCCGGACATTCTTGAATCAAAGACATGCTCAACCTTGAATTCTTCATGATCTTTAATCTTGAAAGGTGGTGAAAGACTAGGTCTCCCTTGAGCTTCCTTAGGTTCATCACAAGATATGTCCTTTGAGCTTTTGGTGGTGCATTGTAATGTTTCCAAGATCTTTGATGGAGTGCCTTGAGTAAGCAAACCTCCTTGATTGAACGTGAACTCCTCCTTATCCTTTGACTTCTTGATATCTTCATAACATGCATACTCCATATCATTTGTAATGAATTTTTGGGCTTCAAAGATTCTTGGTTGAGATTCTTGAGGAGTAGTGTCTTCATTATTCAAAACTTCTGACTCTCGGAGTTGGATCTCATTTAATAACTGATTCTCACACAAAATTGCTTGATTGATAACATCCTCCAACGTATTTTCTAAAGGCATGGATAGCAAGAGATATTTTACTTCAGGATTGAGGCCACTTCGAAATTGATTAACCATGTAGTCTTCTTAATGTGTAGTTCCACAAAACAACATCTTGATATTCAAGGCATAGCTTGCAACTCATCGATCATCTTCTCGTAGCAATCTTTTCATCTCTTGGACATGTTCAATCAAGTCGCCTATGGTAGATTGGATCTCCTTGCATAGGGAATCCATGGTGCCTAGTCTTGATGAAGGTAGTCTTGCCAAAACGTCAAGGGAGCATTGCTATAGTAGACAAGATTTTGGAATTATACTTTTGATTACAAGAATAGCCACATAGGGAAACAATACAAGAATATGTAAATGATGCAATACATCCCACAACTCGAGACCAATAGGTATGGAAAACTAGACTAGAGATAATACAGGAGATCCCACAACCCGGGATTGTAAGTATGAGACAAGATGTCTAGATTATAAGAAATCCCTTCTGGGAGATGATCTAAACACAAGAAAGAACTTGAGAAGATCTCGTACTACGAGATTACAAGAGGACAAGATAGGATGTCCAAGAACTACACTAGATAGGATTGGAACAAGGAACAAGAGAAGAACTGGAACTGGAACTTGGAGGGTACTTACTTGGTGATCACGACCCCTTGAGCTCCCAAGACAGGCATTGGCAAGATTGAGAATGAATGTGGCTAACCCCTCCTTATATAGGTTTTCAAGGGTGGTTCCAAAGGGCGTTTGCAAGTTGATGATGTCATCGTGATGTTAGCAAATCGATCAAGACCTCAGAATGTCAAAATTTAGCAAGTAGACAGTCGATCTTCGGGTTTTGGCACGTTTTGGATGCAATGGAAGCATTAATTTCTCCAAAATCTGAGCCAATCATGAGATATGAAAAGTCACATGGAATCTAAGGTTTAAGATGGGTTCCTTTGTGTCCATGACATCACCTCCCCCTCAAGCGATGAGTTCCACGAGAAGTGGTTATATGACTGTGAGATCTTCTAGAACTTGAATCCTCATATCTCTTGGTCTTTGTCGAGCTCTCGGTATGTGGTACTAGAACATGATGATGATGGATATCTGTGATGAAACTAGAAAGGGTTTGTAGTATATCGAGGTATAAAATCAAGGCCATGATTCTCATGATGGGTACTACTCCTTTTTTGATTTCAATGATGATCCTTCTAATGTGGGATGGTGATTGTAGAAGTCCTAGTTCTAACTTGCTTCTTATTCTTAGGACATTCGAATATCATATTATCATGATCTCCTCAATAAAAGCATAACCCATTGTCTTTCCGGTGTTTTCTTTCCTTTGGTGCAAGTCGTCTTACCCTGATGTTATCCAACTATATGGGTTTTGGTTTAGATTCTTCCAACATATGTTGCTGAGGAACTGAGGTAAACTTGTATTCTCGATCATGGACATATATCTTCTTCTCTTGCTTTCTCTCAAACAACCTATTGTCACACTCAATTGCTTGATTCATGAATTCATTCAAAGTATTTACCTTGGGAATGGTTAACATGAGATCCTTGACATCGTCATGTAAGCCCCATCAAAATCGATTGATAAAATAATCCTCATGCCATGTGAGATCACAAATGATTTGTCTCAATTCTGATGCATAGGTAGACATAGGTCTATTTCCTTGATGTAGATTCTTGAGCTTTGTTTCCGCAACACATGAACAATTGGTATCCCCAAATGAAGATGTGAACTCTCGAATAAAGGCCTTAAAATCATGCAAAATATCCATGTCCTTCTCAAGGATAGGTGCAACCCATGAAAGAGCACGACCACATAATAGAGTTCCTATGAGTCCTTCTTGAGAAGCATCATCTGGGTACTTGTTTGGTTGCATCCTTATGAATATCTTCACTTGTTGCTGAAATCCTCGAAACTTTGATCTTGTCCCGTCAAACTTCTCAAGCGTGCTCACTTTTGGACTTTTCTTCATGTTAGTTATCATGGGGGTACTTGAAGAAGATTGACTTACAATGATCTGTAGCTCTTGGATTTGCCTTTGAAGTTTCGTGATTACATCTTGAATACTCTGTTGTTGAATCCTTTGTTGGTTCTCTCGTATCTCTTGGACTTGTTGTTGAATAACCTTAAGTGCAGAAAAAAATTATTCTTGAATAATCTCCATGGTTCTTGGTCTTGATGAAGGTAGTCTTGCCACAATGTCAGAGGAGCACTTGTTATAACTTATGGAATATGTTGAACAATGCATTGTTGGAGTGTAACATGGAATATGTTGAACAATGCATTGTTGGATTGTAACATGGAATACGTTGAACAATGCATTGTTAGAGTGTTAAATTATTATTGAGCAATGCATTGTTAGAGTGTTAAATTATTGATGTATTAATTTGTTTTTGATGTTTCTGATATAGCAGCTGAAGGTTTGTGAGGAGGGTGCAATGCGTGAAAGGGCAGATACCAGTAATATGAATAATTATTATTTATCTTGTAAATAAACATGCATAGAAGTTTCTATTGTTAAAAACAGTTAGAAAAGTAATGGTTAGAATAAGGGTCGTTGTAGACCGCAGTTTCTGTTATTGAAAGCAATGGCTTTCTGTGAAAGTTACCAACTTTTACTTTCACGCATGCTTTTTGAAGCCGCTCTCATGTAACCACTATTTTCGACGTAATCAAAAGTTCCGATAAATACATGCACTCTGTGGACTGTCGAAACAAAGTGCATGGGGGGACATTTCACCCAATACTGCGTTCAGTCTTGTCTCTTGCTTTCTCTATTCTTTTGTGTGTTTTCTATATTCGTAACCTCTGTTTGCACGTGAGAGATCTTGACAACAGTAGTATCAGAGCTCTACATGCGTCAATACAGAGGGTTCTGTTTTGTGTTCGCGATTTCGATTCCGATTCCAATTCCGTCCTCGTCTCCATCTTGGTCTTCGGTTCTAGTTCTGGTTCCTGTTTCTGTTCCAGTTCTAGAATCAGAACCTACGTTTACTCCAACGCATTGACTAAGGCAAAGAACTTAGGCAATAACTTAGGCAATACATTGGCAACATTGGCATCCAAGGCTCCCTTGGCGACCGTTGGCTACACGCGAGGCAATTTTAATTTTGAGTGGCAATAGAGATGTTTAGATTCCCTAAGGTAGGAGGATTTGAACCCACAACCTCCTACTTTCAAGGGAAGTACTTTTACCACTACTGCATCTCTTGGAGTTGTCACTCAACTTCTATCCTCTTAAATTTAACATAACTTGTAGTTCTTCTTACTTTTCAATGCGGCACAGTGCGACGCGATGCGGCACGTCTCAGGGTACATCCTGTCAGGGTACACCAGTGTACATCCAGATAGGGTACACCAGGGTACATCTAGAGAGGGTACATCCTGTCAGGGTACATCGGGGTACATCTAGACAGGGTACTTTTTTGCTAGGTTACATTCCTTGAGGGTACACCCCAAGAGGAAAGCACTAGCTTAAGGGTCCAAGAGCACCATGGAGGATTATAGTAATTCACCTCTACCTGAAGCAACACTTGCACAACAACTAGAGCTTTTGCGGCATGAGCTCCGAGGAGCTTAGAACGAGATCCGCCAATGTAATGAAGTCCTCCAAAAGATACAAAATGAGGAAGACAACCTTACGAGAGTAGTAAAAGCTATTGTTTCTGCCCAATTTGATGTTACTCATTCGAAGATTGGCACTAGAAACTACCAGTTTCTTCGATTTGATGGCCGAAAGGATGGGCCTTTAGTCCTTTCTTGGTTGTTGCAGCTTGATGATTTTTATACTGATGAGATGTATGCTGAAAGTGAAAAAGTTAAATTTTCTACCAAACTATTTAGTAGGTAAAGCTCAACTCTGGTGGAATGTCTTGCGGCACAGTACTGAGTGTCCAACAACGTAGGAGGCTTTCCAAGAAAAAGTGAAGGATTCTTTTCTTCCTCCTCAATACCATTTGCATGTTTGACGTGCATGGAGGACCCGTACATGGAAGGAGGGTGATACGATTACTACTTACACTGAGCGGTTCTGGCAAAATTTACTACTTGTTCGAATGCTTGAAGAAGTACCAGAGGATATCTTGCTGCAGAAATATGAAGATGGTTTGGAGGTGGGAATCCAAGCTAAGCTTCACACCTTACGACCTACAACCCTCAACGAGGCTATATCTTTTGCCTATGATGCAAAAAATGAATTCCAATCCATAACCAAGTCAATCCGTTTACAACAACCGTGCCAACGACCACTTTATGTTAAACCTACATTTCCTATGAAGCATACTATTAATGCCCCATCTTACCCTAGTTTTCCTCGTCCTCCACAATCCAATTACTCAACTCCACCTATTTCTTCATCTCTCCAACCAACCAAACCACCTACCCTTCAAACTTGACCAGTGGATGCCCAACACAAGCGACCACAAATCACTTGCTCGAATTGTGGTAAACCTGGACATACAAAAATAAGGTGCAGATTGCGGCCTCTTCATATGAAATCGGCTATAGCTCAATTGCATAACATGGAGGTCCATAATGAAGAAATTCCTCCTGTTTGGACACAGGAATCATTGGAAAAGGACTTAAGTACCTTGGGTAACAATATATCTCTTCACTCTCTACTTTGCATGTAGGGTACAATAAATAACAAACTAGTTAAAATTCTACATGACGATGGTAGTTCACATGACTTCATTTCACATTTATTAGTGCAAGAACTTAAATTACAAATGTTTCCTTCCTTGTATAAAGTGAAAGCTGCATTTCAAGGTAGTCCTTATAATGTAACACGAGAAGTGCAAGATATTACGATTAGCATAGGCCCATATGTTGATTCACGAACATTTTTAATTACACTTTTGCAATCTTACGATGTTATACTAGGTATGTCTTTTTGTCACCATTATAACCCACGTATTGACTACCATACACATACCTTTAACTTTGAATTCCAAGGTCAAATCATTACTTTGCCTGCATGATTTTCAGCCATTTCCATTGATTAGTCACACTCAAGTAAAGTGTGCATTTAGGAAAGGATTCAATTCATGCATTGTTTTTGTCAATGTCATCAATGATTGTACTCATACACTTCCTGACGCATATAAAACTTTCATGAGTACTTATAAGGATTGTTTTATGTCTGAGTATCCCTCTCAACTACCACCATCTCGAGGATCCTTTGAACATAGCATAGACTTAGTCCGTGGTAGTTCTCCACCCCATAAAGCACCTTATAGACATGGCCCACTACATCAAAGGGAAATAGAAAACCAAGTTAAAGACCTACTACAGAAAGGACTTATAAGGCCTAGTTCTTCCCCATTTGGAGCACCAGTTTTCTTAGTAAAGAAGAAGAATAAAACTTATCACATGTGCATTGATTATAGAGCCCTTAACAAGATCACAATAAAGAATAGATATCCTATTCCTCGAATAGATGATCTCTTAGATAAGTTACGAGGAGCTCGTGTCTTTAGTAAAATTGATCTAAAATCCGGTTACCATCAAATTTGTATGACACAAAGTGATATTTTTAAGACTGCATTTAGAACTCAAACCGACCATGAACATGAAAAGCATCTTGAAACAGTTTCTCATTTGTTACGAGAGAACACACTTTATGGTAATCCTGAAAAGAGTTACTTCTTTCGACGTAAGCTAGAATATTTAGGACATATTATTTCAAGTGAAGGTGTGCATGTGGATCCGAAAAAGATTAGAGTTATAGTAGAATGGCCTACACCACAATCAGTCAATGATGTTCGTTCTTTTCTTGGGTTGGCTACTTTCTATAGGAAGTTGGTTTGAATTTTTTCTTATTTAGCATTGCCTCTTACCTTGTTGTTGAAAAAGAAAATAAAATTTGCATGGGGACTTACCGAACAGCAATCCTTTGACAAAGTGAAACAAGCACTTTCACATGCACCTGTTTTACAATTACCTAATTTTTCAGAACCCTTTCATGTCGTTATTGATGCTAGTGGTTCAAGAATAGGTGTTGTTTTAATGCAAAATGACCATTCCATTGCATTTGAGAGTAGGAATCTTAGGCCCTCAGAACACAATTATAGTACCTATGATAAAGAATTATTAGTAGTTGTGCATGCTTTGCAAATTTGGTTCTTATGCGCTCTGAGGTCTTAATCAAAACCGATCAACAGGCTATTAAGCATTTATTAAATCAGCCCTTAATCTCTGTAGCGTTCCTCCAATGAGGATCTCATAAAGATGAACATTTGGATGGACAAAAGATAAATGCAACATTAGTCTCATTAGCAAAAGAACAAATCAAACAAAATATTATAAAGAGATCTAATCTTGTGAATCTCAAGATGTCAGATTCCAATTACATCGCTTCAAGGTGAAGCTTCAACCTTCGCAATACAATAGCTTTGGAAAATAGCTTCTTGACGAAGCCTCTACCTCCCGACCACCCCCGAGCTATCACAATCTCATTCACACTCACACTCTCAATCTCAACTCAATCACAATCATGTGATCATATAATGGGAATCCCAATCTCATTCTGGATCTCGTTCTCACTCACATTCTCAATCACACTCTCACTCACAATCTCAATTGCAGAATCGAAAAGTAGCAATCACACTACAACATATTAGGGGCATACCGATGTTGGCCATACCGACGGTTACCCCTCGGGGTCGGTATGACCGTTGAAAATGCTTGAAAAAACACGGATGCAACATTGACGGTCATTTAATCGTCGATATAGACGGTGTCCGTATGAGCACCGGTATAGGCGTCGGTACTTTACTAAAAGTTACCCACGCTTATACCGACGCTTATACCGATGCTCATACCAACGCTTATACCGAGGCAACTTTTAACCAGGCCTGAGAGCAAAAATTCGACATCTGCTTGCATTTTGAACCAAAGTTTGCTACTGTCGAGTTTGCACGCGTGAATTACATTCCAAACCTATTGTGTACACACATCTATCTCTTTCTCTCTCTTTCTCTCTCTTTCTCTCTCTCTCTCTCTCTCTCTCTCTCTTTCTCTACATCTCTGTTTCTCTAGATTTGAAATTTGGGTAAGAATTGCACATACTGTAGCACCCTTTCTCTTTCTTTGTGTTTTCCCTTTTCTAATTTCTCTTCTCTTTCCTTTTGCAGGAGCTTTTTGGCATCAAATCTTTGGAATTCGACGAAGGGCAACATTAACTCGACCTTGATGACAATGCTCCACACAATTACATCCATGTAAGTGATTGTTTTGTTTTCGATTGATATAGAGTGAGATAGAGAGAGAGATGAAAGAAATAGAGAGATCTAGAGAAACATAAAGAAAGAGAGAGAAGGAGAAAGAAAGAGAGAGAGATGAAAGAGAAAGATAGAGAGAATGTGAAAGAGAGAGAGAGATGAAATAGAAAGAGAATGAGATAGAGAGAGAGATTCATACATACATACACACACATATGCATAGACATACATACATATTACATACACACATGCGTATTACATACACACTCACATACATATTACATACACACATGCATATACATACACATACATATTACATACTCACATGCATACACACATATACATACATACATACATGCATATTACATACAAACATGCATATTACATACACACATGCATATTAGATACACACATGCATATACATACACACACATATTCATTCTAATACTCACATACATACATATATACATGTATACACACATATACATACACTCATGTACACACACACATGTATACATACACACATGCATATGCATATATACATACACACATATTTGCATGTACACACACACATACATACATACACACATACATATTACATACACACTCACATATGTATACACACACATATGTGCATACACACATGCATATTCATACATACATACACACACATGCATGTACACACACATACATACATACACACATGCATATTACATACACACACACATATATATACACACTCGCATATGTATACACACACATGCATACATGCACATACACATACACACACATCACATATACATACACACATACACACATATACATGTTTTAGGGTTAGGGTTTTAGGCTTAGGGTTTATGAATTTCTCTTTTCTTTTGTTTCGCAGGAGATTTTTGGCATCAGTTCTTTGGAATTCGATGAAGAAAAACACTAAGTGGACTTTGATGACAATGCTCCAAACAATTACATCAATGTAAGTGATTGTTTTGTTTTCAATTGATATAGAGTGAGATAGAGAGAGAGAGATGAAAGAAAGAGAGAGATACATGCACACATATTTGCATGTACACACACATAGATACATGCATACACACATGCATATTACATACACACACACATATAAATACACACTCACATATATATACACACACATATGTGCATACACGTGCATATGCATACATACATACACACACATATGCATGTACACACACATACATACATACACACATGCATATTACATACACACACACTAATATATACACACTCACATATGTATACACACACATGCATACATGCACATACACATAAACACACATCACATATACATACACACATACACACATATACATGTTTTAGGGTTAGGGTTTTAGGCTTAGGCTTTATGAATTTCTCTTTTCTTTTGTTTTGCGGGAGATTTGGCATCAGTTCTTTGGAATTCGATGAAGGAAAACACTAAGTGGACTTTGCCGACAATGCTCCAAACAATTACATCAATGTAAGTGATTGTTTTGTTTTCGATTGATATAGAGTGAGATAGAGAGAGAGAGATGAAAGAAAGAGAGAGATACATACACACATATTTGCATGTACACACACATATATAAATACACACTCACATATGTATACACACACATATGTGCATACACATGCATATGCATACATACATACACACACATATGCATGTACACACACATACATACATACACACACATATGCATGTACACACACACATACATACATACACACATGCATATTACATACACACTCACATATGTATACACACACATATGTGCATACACATGCATATGCATACATATATACACACAGATATGCATGTACACACACACATACATACATACACACATGTATATTACATACACACACATATTAATAGACACTCACATATGTATACACACTCACATATCTATACCCAGACATGCATACATGCACATACGCATACACACACATCACATATACATACACATATACACACATATACATGTTTTAGGGTTAGGGTACGTTTTAGGAGTAGGGTTTTTGAATCTCTCTTTTCTTTTGTTTTGCAGGAGATTTTTGGCATTCATTCTTTGGAATTTGACAAGAGATGATGTCAATTGGGCTTTGACGAGAGCATTCAAAATAATTACATCGATGTAAGTGATTGTTTTGTTCTTTTTATAAATAGAGAGAGAGAGAGAGAATAAGGGAGAGAGAGAGAAAGAGGGAGAGAGAGAGATGAAAGAGAGAGAGAGAGAGATATAGATGCACGTGTACACACGCATGCATACATGCACATACACATACACACACATCACATATACATCCACACAAACACACATATACATGTTTTAGGGTTAGGGTTTTAGGACTATGGTTTTTTACTTTTACACATATACACACATAATACATACACACATGCACACATATACACATGCATACACACATACACATACACATACACATACACACACACATACACATACATATACACATACACATACACACACATACACATACACATACACATACATACATACATACATACACATGCATACATACATACAGACACACATACATACATACATACATACATACATACATACATACATACATACATACACACATACACATAGAGAGAGAGAGAGTCACACGCACACACATGCATACATACACACACGTGACATATACATACACACATGGATGTTTTGGGGTTAGGGTTAGGGTTTTTGGCTTTTACATATATACACACATGCATACACACATATACACATATGAACACATAATACATATGCACATACACATATATATACACGTGCATACACACATACACACATACACACACACATACATTCATAGACACACACACACACACCTTCTTTGCATGTGTATGGCAGTGGAAGACCAATATTTTCTATTTGATTTTCATATGGCAATACATTGCTTTGCCACATTTTGTAAAAGCGTCATGTATGACAGTGGTTTGCCACACTATTGTACATGCTCCATTATTGAAATATATAACTTCTTTTGTACATGGTTCATTGTTCATTCTGATTATCTCTTTTGTGTCCAATAATACTCTGTTTCATGAAATCATATTTCGGTTGTCATTAGAGTACATATCACATTTACTCGGTTTTTTTTGGGCAGAGTGTATTGTCTTTTGTTAAGCAACATCATGGTAATGTTGTTGTAGCAACAGAAAAAACATTCTGCCCAAAAAAGATTTTGCACGTATGGTCGTTGGTATACGCGATGGTACTCCCAGTAGTGTCATCGGAATAACCGTCGGTACACCCGACAGGCCTCGGTATAGGTGATAGTACCTCCAGCAGAAGCCTTGCTATGAGCGTCGATAATACCGACGCAAATACCGACGCTTATACCGACGCATATACCGACGCTTATACCGAGGCTATATACCAACGCTTATACCGAGGCTTAGCACCGACGCGCACACCGACTTTTACACCGGCGTCGCGGCAATAAAGCCGCGTTCATTTTCCTCGGTAAAAACCTCGGTATACCATCGATATGTTGTAGTGTCATAATCTCAACGAAACTAGATCATTCTTCTTGATTTCATAGAATGACCATGATTAAGTGTTCTTGCAAAGCATCTTCTTCTCAATCTCGATCTCAACCATACTCTGTAATATTCAAGCATGTGCGTAGAGCTATTATCATCACGTAGTAAGTGTAGAGCATTTCCTTCCTTCAATCTCCAATTTTCGATTCTCCACTTCAAAACCCTCAATGTAAGATTCTTCAAACTTGAACAATGGATGTTCATTACAGAACTTGCACATATTGACAGTAAGCATAGTAGACCCTTATATGTTGAGTCACTTAGTGATGTTTGGGACCTGGTGGCATGCTCGATAGACAGAAGTCATATAGCTATAAATTCAAACCATGCATGCAAAGAATATTGAACTTCTCCCAAGATGTAGAAAAAGACTCCACTATACGTATCAAACAAACTGAAGAATGCTCAACCACCTTGAAATCTGGATATTCAAGGAGATTGGTTAATATCCGCAATGCCTCATTCACGTGATTAAAGGCATTGGGTGTCATGCATTTACACATGTTTGCAGCTGTAGAAACAACCACTCTCTGGACTCCTGTGGAATAAAAGTCAAAGTTTCCTAGCACTCCCATAAGTCCTCCTCCTCGTAAAACGAGAATTGGATGGTCACGTGAAATATTGGAAAGGTCTTGCAAGGACTATTTAGCTACATCAATATGCTGGATGGATTGCAAGATCCCTCAGAAATAAGGAATGGCACCTTGATTGACAAGAACGACACATGATATAGGAATCATTTCACAAAGTTGTGTGATGGCTCGTGCAGATCCTTCATGAATGTTAATGTTGATTCCTTATTCTATTTGAAACTTTTCTCTAGCAGAGAACATCCGTGCTCATTGATCTAAGGCATCCAAAGACTGTGTAGCACTTGAAGAAGATGAAGTTTTCATTACCAGAGCTTCACTCGCCAGTACGTCTACGAGAGAGGGTATCCCTAATGATTGAAACAAAGCATATGTAGGAGTTGGCCCTTCAGCACTTGATTGACGGCTCGACACTTCAGTATTTGCCTCTTCTGAGAATTTACTCTCGGACGTGCGGCGAATCCCTAGAGATTCTCACAGCAGACGCCATCGAAGGAGGAACATAATGGAGTTCCATAAAACATGGGCAACTTTTCTAAAAAAAAAAATGCAATACCAAAGAACTCGCGTCTCATTAATTCGCCCCTGAAATAGAAACAACGATCCATCATAAGACAAGTGATCGCTTGCTTTTTAAATAAAGATAGCGATGGAAAGATTTTACGTAAATTTTCCTTTTCTATTTTTTTTAATTTAGCGTTTATTTAATATAACTTGGAATTAGATAGTTTCACACTAAAACCTATACATCAACATTTAGGTTCACATGCTTGTATATAATTTCTCCCCAAGGTATGATGCAAACACAATGAAATCTCCTGATTGATATGGTATAATAATGATCTTAAATACAAATGCAATTGGAGCATGTCTTCAAGTATGCGATTAACCCTTTCGGTTTCCTATGAAGACAAACATTTATCATCAATTACTAATGTTCACCAGATGTTTTCGATAGTCAATATGCTTTCGAATGATAAGATATATATATCCTTATGACGGGTATATTACAATCTCAAATAGGCATCTTAAATGGGCATCATTCATTCAAAATTTCCAACCCATGATACAATATCAGCCTGGTAAAGCTAATGTTGTAGCTGATGCTCTTAGGCGTTTGTCTTTGCATTCTGTTTTTTTAAATAATATTTCTGCCATCCAAATACATTCTTTTCAAGAGATGATCTCCACTTATGCATCTGATTTGTATTTTTCACGTGCAAGGCCTAATTTCAACAATGGTGCATCTTTATCTCATGAACATTATACATTTCATAATGGTTTTCTCTATTTTCAACATAGATTGTGCATAACCCAAGCTTTTAAAGATTTTGTCATTAAAGAAATGCATGAACCATCTTACATGGGTCATACAGGCATACAAAGCACCATTTCTGCTTGCAAAGATTTCTTCTTTTGGACACACATGGAAAACGATATTGCACATTATGTTTCTCAATGCATTGTATGTCAACATGTCAAACGTCATCATGGTAAACCATTTGGATTATTAATGCCACTTCCCATTCCAAATGAACCATGGGAACAAATCTCTATGGATTTTATCATGGGTCTCCCATCACTTCATCACATAATGATATGATTTGGACAATAGTTGATAGGTTAAGTAAATATGCATATTTCATTCCATGTAGAAAAACTTTGACTGTACCTCAAGCTGCAAAATTATTCATTAAATGCATTTTGCCACATCATGGATTTCCTAAATTAATGTTATCTGATTGTGATGTTAGATTTTGTAATCATTTTTGGGTTGCCTTATTTCAACATTTTGGTTCTAAAATAGATTTTACTTCTGCATTTCATCCTGAAAGTAATGGACAAAGTGAGGCTACAAACAGTACTATTCTTGATTTATTGCATTGTTATTCATTAGATAATCCTAATAACTGGGATGAAAAGTTGCCATTGCTTCAATTTGCTTACAATAACAGTGCACACACCACTATAGGTCGTGCACCTTTTGAAATTGTTTTGGTAAAAAGCTTCCTACTCCCATGTCCCTCACCCGAACCGACATTCCGTTGCCTGATTCTATTGCTCAAGATCACATTTCTATACTTCATGATGTTCACAAGCACATTAGTAAAGTCAAGAGCGATATACACGTAATATCAAAACTAAACGATTATCCAAAGAATTCAAGGAAAATGATTTTGTATGGTTGCGTATCATTAAAAGACGTCTCAAAAATATTTTGCAGCATCCTAAAATTAAACTTGCACCACGCTATTATGGAGTGTTTTGCATTATAGAAAAAATTAATGATAATTCATTTAGATTAGATATTCCATCTCATTGGACTGTACATAACTCTTTTCCTATTGGTTTACTTAAACCATTTAAAGGAACTTTACCACTTGCTCCACTTCTTGATGACCCTCCTTTAGTTGAAGAACAATCTGAAATCATAGTTCCTGAGAAAATCATGGATCATGATGTCACTACTACACAAACATGTACTCAATATCATCGATATTTGGTTAAGTACAAAAATCACTCTATTGAAGAATGTCAATGAATACATAAAACACAATTAACACCTCATTATGACCACTTAATTTCTTCATATCATACACAACCACAGTAATGTAACAACTCTATGATCATTTCCATTCATGTGTTTTTACATGGCACATGCCTATCTTTTTTTATTCAGTGATGAAACATGTGACTGGCCGTCCATGTTTATTATTTTATCAACTGAGGTGAGTTGCTTTTTCAACTGAGGGGCATGTTATAACTTATCGAATATGTTGAACAATGCATTGTCGGAGTGTAACATGGAATATGTTGAACAATGCATTGTTGGATACATGGAATATGTTGAACAATGCATTGTTGGAGTGTTAAATTATTATTGAACAATGCATTGTTAGAGTGTTAAATTATTGATGTATTAATGTGTTTTTGCTGTTTCTGATATGGCAGCTGAAGGTTCGTGAGGAGCGTGCAAGGCATGAAAGGGCGGTTATCAATAATCCGAATAATTATTATTTGTCTTGTAAATAAACCTATGTAGAAGTTTCTATTGTTAAAAACAGTTAGAAAAGTAATGGTTAGAATAAGGGTCGTTGTAGACCGTAGTTTCTGTTATTGAAAGCAATGGCTTTCTGTAAAAGTTACCAACTTTTAGTTTCATGCATGCGTTTTGAAGCCGCTATCATGTAACCACTATTTTTGACGTAATCAAAAGTTCCTATAAATACATGCACTGTGAACTGTTGAAACAGAGTGCATGGGGGGAGATTGCACCCAATACTGCATTCAGTCTCGTCTCTTGCTGTCTCTATTCTTCTGTGTGTTTTCTGGATTCGTAACCTCTGTTTGCGCGTGAGCAAGATCCTGACAACAACACTAGATTGTGCTCTCTGAATACAATAGACAAGATTTTGAAATTACACTTTCGATTACAAGAACACCCACATAGGGAGAACAATACATGAATATGTGATTGATACAAGATGTCCCACAACCCGGGACCAATACGTATGGAAAATTAGACTAGACATACAAGAGATCCCACAACCCGGGATCCTAGATAGGAAAGAAGATATCTCGGTTACAAGAATTCCCTTCTGGAATATGAAATAGATACAAGAAATAACTAGAAAGGATCTCATACTACGAGATTACAATAGGACAAGAAAGGATATCCACGATACAAGAGTAGACTAGACTAGAGCAAGAGACAAGACTAAAACTTGAACTGAAACTTGAAAGTACTTACTTGGCGATCAGGATCCCTTGAGCTCCCAAGACTGGCATTGACAAGACTGATTACGAATGTTTCCAACCCCTCCTTTGCCTCATCTAGGATTTGCAATCTGTGAACAAAGTCACAATTAATATTACATGAAGAGGACATATGGTAGATAATTTTGTGAAGCATTTTCTAAGCATTCCATTTTCTCAATGGGTGACATGTATTGAGGATATGACTAGTTTAAGTTAGTTATTGAGAGCTGAGTCATCACTGGGATGAAGAATCCATTGGGCCTTATATGCATGTGTACTTTGTTGTAGGGAGAGACAAATTATATGGCCCATATGATGAACGCTATGAATCTACACGTCCTACATGAGTTTAAACCTTCTTTTATAATACCTTACATCGATGGTATTTTCATAAAGTATTATGATGAAATAGTAAAGGAAGAGTTTTTAGATGCTTCCAATTGTAGTAATTAATTAGTGACCATATCTCTTAATATAAAATAATTTTAGAAACATTTGACGACATAGGTCTAATGTTTTATCTGGAGTAATCTATTTTTGAATTCCACAAGGTTCTCTAGGAAATTTGTGTAGACGTTATGGCCTAAAGCTATACTGATATAGATTTAAGGCCATTAGCAAAATTTGACCTGTATGGCATAATGTCACTAACGTAAGGAGATTCTTAGGAGCTTGTGTCTTCTATGTTATATGGATCCCTTACTTCTATATTAAATGGATCCCACATATGTTGCTGCTCTGCATGAGGTGCATGTGGGGATCACCTGACTATCCCTGAAGGTGTCCAGCATGTATCACCGCTCCTCACACAAATGAAAAGGCCTCATCCAACTGAGAGGTCCACTTGCATCCCCCTCCTTCATTCCCACGAAAATGTACCGCTACTTCTTTCTGAATCCTCCTAATGAGTACCAATGAAATAGTAGACCTCGCTTACTTTCACACTGAGAAACCTAGATTCCCTACTCCATTCTAGCCATCAATGTTGTATCACCTTATGGTTGTCCTTGCTTTATGAGATTAGGGGGATCCCATGGGCACTATGGACCTTCACATTGTAGAATTCATCTCTCTATTAATTAATGCAAGAGGAACTACGCCCATTCAAACTTCCTCTTTTTAACAAAACAAAAAGTTGGGCTTACATTTAAAAAGAAGATCTAAGTAATCTCATGTGTAACTCATCTCATTGAACTAGATGTATGGGCTCTTACAAAGGAGAATAAACTCATATTTCATAAGAAATATCTTAAGTTTATTGATGAACTTTCAAAAAAATTGTGTTTTTATTGCACCAGACTAAATAGGGAAAGACTAAATTTTGGTAAGTATATAAAGACGCTCAGGTTATGGAGAAGACGAATATATCTCCAACGAATTTTTGGATTTTTTATATGGCATTACGAAAAACGTTTTAACCATTTGAATCGACAATAAAATGGTATGTTTCAGAGAAAAAAAATGTATATTGCAAAGATTACGAAAATAGAATCAACCTTTTTTTTTATTTACTAAATTTAACTACCATTTTTATTCGACATATGCAAAAATGTATATGATGGAAAACTTTTATTTATGCACTACCTATCATATTAAAATCTTTTAACGACATGGAAAGATTCCTTTTGTCAAGAAGAATCTTCTATGGCAAGAAAATTCGATTCTTCAAACCAAAGGATGTCTACATAGAGTTGATGTCATTAGAAGTTGCATAGATATAGGGAATCCGTTAGATATAATAAACCAAAACGTAAGGAAACCAACTAATCAGATACGTGTTGGTTATAATATCAAACATTGACAAGGATGCAAGGTATCATTTTTGGTAAAAGAAATAGCAAAGAAAAAACGAAACATGCGTCACAATGTGAGAATCAAAAGCTTGGCTCTCCATGAAGACAACGAAAATATTTGTCAAACTCTCAGGGTTGAAAGAGGAGTCCAATAATATTGACGCAGCATACGGAAAGGTCATCAAAAGGAAACTTAACATTGAGGCACCATTATAACATGAACGAAGCTATCACGAAAAAGGACACTACAATGAACGCAATGGTGCCTCAAACAGGCAGACTCCTCTTTGGGTTTCTTGCAAAACTTGACCACTCTTTGGGTTTTTTGCCAGAATTATCCAAACATCTTTCTTTCTATATCTTCCAAAGCATGAAAAGGGGCCGGCCAAAAATCGGACTAAAATATAATCAAGCTTGTTTTTAATTCACCCTGCTCTTATTGTAATTTTTCCTTCTTTATAATTGAAATCTCATAAAATAAAGAACGGTCTTAGACTATCTGATGATGTTAGGATACCAAGCAAGGAAATATGGAACTGAAAGAACATGTAGGCTAGCTTGAAGCGAGTGGCACTTGGTATGTAGCTAGCCTCAGCAAGGTAAGGTTATAGGTCTTATAAAATAAAGTGAAATACTTTGTTTCTAGAAATATAGCTAGGTCAAGAGTAAAATATTTTCCCAATTATTATTGGAATGATAATAGAGAGAGTTTGAAGCTACTTCAAGAACAAAAAAGAAAACATGAGAAAACGTATCATAGGTCCCAAATTTAAAGCACTTATATATTTGAAATTTGAAGAATGCATTTTTAAATGTAGATGAGATCGAACCATTCAAGATCATCTGGGTCTACGATCAACCATTTAGAAATTGCTTTTAGATCCCTTATTATTCGTCCCTTTACCTTTATGGGTTTCATGAGCTCCTTAGTGACCACGTTTTTGGTCTATGGGCCATCTTGATGGGCTTTGATATATTGATGGACCAACATTGGCATTCAGTTCTTTCCAATATTGAACCTAAATTTTGTTACCATAAGGATATGCAAGTTAATATGGTTGAGCGAGTGATGGTGATCAACAAGTCGTCATGGTCACAAAGGAAACCAATCTAAACCTTAAAATCAAAGTGCATCTCTATATGTTATGGTTGGTTCATAGTTTGGGGAGTCGAATTCTTCCATCACATGTGGAATGTGCAAAAACCCTAAGATACACTTCTACTTGCTTGATTTTAATATCTTAAGGTCTTGTTTTTGATTCCTCATTTCATCTATGAGATCATTACTTTCGGTGGACCTTTGAGGAAATACATATGGAGGGCTTTGCCACATACATTTTCAAGCTCCCAATACTAGTCTTGGGAGCTCAAATATTCGTGATCTCCAAGCAAGTACTTTCTAGATTCTAGTTCCTATTCCTTGTTCTAGTCTTCTCTAGTCTAGTATCTTGAATATCCTCTCTTATCCTCTTTTAGTGTCATAGTAGGAGATCATATTCAATTCCTTCTTGTAAATAGTCCATATCCCTTAAGGGAGTCCTTGTATTTAAGATATATTGTTTAATACCTCCATTCTTGGGTTACGAGATTTCTTGTATCCTATCTAGTCTAGATATAATCCATGTCCATATGCTTTGAGTTATGGGACTTATTGTTTAAGTTGCATATTATTTTATTATCTTTCATACGTGGGTGATCTTGTAATGAATAGTATAATTCTCAAATCTTCTCTAATCTAGTTAGAGGAAGAAATCTAGTGCTCCACTAAGATTTTTGAAAGAAAAATTTATATCCAAGGCTTGCCATCATAAGAACACAATTAAATACATTGTACCATTGCTTAAGAGTCTCCACCAATAATTTGATGACCTAACTAATTGACATACACAACTTTAGGTGCAACATCGCGTGCATACATGTTCACTTACTTGCGAATTATAATAATGAATCAAAATTCTTGAGAACAAATTAAGGTGTCATTCAAGTAAATCAATGCCCTAGTCCATCCTTTGTGAAGAAACACAAGAATCACATGTGGAAGAAGTTCAATGGTGCTTGTATGAAATTCGAAAAACTCTCACTACAATTTAGATACATGTGTCCTTATAAATACCCTCATCATGCATTGAAGGTCAACTGTATTGGAGCCCTACTCTCTAGTGAAGCATTATCATGGTTCACCCCAATCTTGGATACGAACATGGTAGTACTTAATAATCATGAGGGGTTTCTCCAAGGTCTCATCACTATGTTTGGACATGCAGACACCAACTGAGTGGGAGAAATAAAATTCCACAAGATCCATGCAAGTAATAACTTTTCACCTTCGTATGCATCAAAATTTATACAATTGATATGTGATCCTACTTGGCATGTGGCTTATTTCATAAGCCAATTTAGATGGGGCTTAAGAGATGATATGAACAACCTTCTATTGATGATTCAAGAGGTAAAGAGATTGAATGAGCACATCACCGAAGTAAGTGGATGTAATTACTACCTTATTGAGAGGAAATAAGAATGAAAAGTACAAGGAATGCTTTTCCAATGGAAACCCTTTAAGGCCAATCCTAAAGAAGATCCATGTCTAAACCTCTGTAGATAGATGTAACTAGTTTCTAACCTCGAACCCCACAAGAGAAATAGAGAAGAAGATATTAAATTATTCATATACTTTGGAAATGAAGACCGTATTGTAGTTACCTTGTGCAATGATAGAACAAAATCCAGAGTCACAATGATGCTTGTAGAGGAGAGAAAGGAGGAAGTCCAAATGTAAAGGAGATTGTACAATCTAACCATAATATAAGAAAGGGTTTCATAATCCGAGCAACACCCATAGAAATATGCCTTTCTATATCATCTTGATCATGTCTAGAAAGACCATTTTACTTATAGCCTAAGTCGATTTGAGATCCTCTTCATGTTTCCTCCACAAAGGAGTAGTAAAGAAAGAAATGATTTTAGTACGTCAAAAGATAGAAATCAATATTAGCTGACGTAGAACATGGATGATCTCTAGCATCTAGGAATTTTACTAAGGAAGCCACATAATTCATACTTCAGCTTGGTGATCATGTTTTTGACATATGTTTCAATGCTATGTAGTTGAATAAATCATCTTAACATTGGAATTCCTTGGATAAAGAAACATAATCCAAATATTGATGGGAAAATTTATAAGACCACTTGTGGAGATATACAAAAGAATGTGAAATACATAGGAGGAAAATCCTTCCTACATGAAATAAGGAAGAATCTCGCATACATGATCTTTGAAATACCGATTTAAGTTTCCAAGAAAGATGACCAAGTGAATCTACCTACTAGTACCAAATGTTTTAGGATATTCTCAAAAAGAACTTGTCATTGTGACATAGAACTTTATGAGAGAGCTCACCCATGCTTTGGATCAATCCATATAATATCCCCTAAAGAACTTGCACAGTTATGCAAGAATATTCATGAGAATCTAGGGAAGGGATTAATGAGACACACAAAGTATCCTGTAGGAGCCCCTATTCTATTTGTGAGGAAGGAGGATGAGACTCTTTGAATGTGTGTACAATCCCATAAACTAAATAATGTCGCTATTGAAAATCAATATGCCCTACCAGTTATATTAGAGTTAATGAAACACCTTGGAAAAGCAAAGGTCTTCACAAAAGTTGACCTTTGAGGATCCTGGAACCTCATTAGGTTTTGAGAAGGAAATGAATGGACGATAACATTTCAAACAAGGTATGTGAATCTTGGATATGTAGTTATGCCATTATTAGAAACACCCAAAACTATTTCAACATACGTTGAATGATATATTCCATGTATTTTGAGGTGCTTTTGTGGTAATTTACCTAGGTAATATTTTGATGATCTCCAAAGATTAAGAGGAGCATGAATGTCAATCAAAGATACTTCTCTACAAGATGAGGGAAAAAGGAACATGTGAAAAATTATAGAAAGGATCTTTCCATGAGACAAAAGTGGAATTCTTAAAATACATTGTATCAAAGTAAGGAATACTCATGGAAGCTAAGAATATTGATACAATACTTAATTGGAAAACACCTTCATGCATTAGAGATGTTAAATGTTTTTACACAATTTACCAACTTCTACAAAGTATTCATACTTCTAGGTAGTGACACCAATTAGAAAGGTTACATGAAATGTAAAACTCTATTGTATGATGAAGCTTAATAAGCCCATCAAATCGCAAAATCAGAAGTTACCACTCCTCTAATTCTACCTCATCCTAATCCTACCAAGATGTTTTTATTGGAGCGAGGTGCATAACATTTTGCTTTGGGAGCCATTATAGCTCCATATGGGGATGATGGACACTTAAATCTAGTCATATACCATTCAAGGAAACTTTCCCCTCCTAGAATAAACAAATAAATCCATGAAAATGAACCTATTGCAATAGTAGATGTTTCTGATAGCTCATGAAATCATTTAGAGGGGCCAACCCATAAATATTATTGTATGTGTAGATCAAAAGAATCTAGAACACTTTATGACCACTTGTATCCTCAACAAAGGGCAATCTAGATGGAATGACTTCTTATCTGAGTTTCACTTTGTCATCACATAGTGTGAAAGATACCAACAATGTGATTTGGATGGCTTTTAAGAAGAACATAGCTTGCAGCAATGATCAGCAAATTATAATACTCAAGCCACAATTGTCTAGTTGGTAGCTCTTTCCTGAAGCCATCAGGAAGATTCAATCTTCATACACCTAATTTGTGAATCTCTCCCACACAAATAAATGTTTTATAATTTCAAGAAGAAAATTCTAGAAGTTAAAGATCATGAAGTAAATGAGTTCTAAGAAAACAACGGGTTAGTATATAATAAGAACTTTACATATGTCCCTCCATTAAAGCCCAATATCCAAGTGCTTCAACAACATCATGATAAGCTTGTAGTAGGACATTTTGGAGTGAATAGAACAATAGAAAGTGTATAAATACGTTTTTGGAGGCCTCAAATGTGGAAGTCCATAGAATATATCCAAACCAATGACACATGCAATAGATCTAACTCACCTTGTCATAAAACGCATGTCCCTCCATGAAAGCCTGAAATTGAAGTGCTTCAATAATAGCATGATAACCTTGTTACAAGACATTTTGGAGTGAATAGAACAATAAAACTTGTATGAAGATATTTTTGGTGGCCTATATCCAAAGCAATAAAACATGCAATAGATCTATCCTACCTCGTCGTCATAAACTTCATGGCCTCTTCCAACCTTTGCCTATTCCAAAACGGCCATAGTCTTCATTATGTATGGATCTTATCACATATGTAATAAGGTCAAATGAGTATGATTCTATTCTCTCATAGTGGATCAATTTACAAAGATGACACATTTCATTTCAACTACCACAAAAATCACATGCCCCCATTTCTTGACTCTTTCTCAAATACATCTTTCGCATCATCGTGGCATTTAGGGGCTGCAACAATCATGAGATGAGTGAGAAAAGAAGTGTTAATATCTGAGGATTCGAGAAGCAATACTAATGAAAATTTGTAGGAGTGTAATAGATAGTATGATGAATCCATCATGCTTTAGATCATGGCAAATGATCAACTAAGCATTGAGATGAAGCTCTGAGAAGATCACTCTTCTAATGGAGTTACAACAGAGAATTGAAATATTAATGTAATGATCATATATGTATTAAAACATGTCTAAATACAAATGTCATTGGAAATCCTTAATTGCTTATTGTGTAGGAGATGAATGAGCTATGAGATAAGCTCTCACTTCACAATGAATGTCCTTCAAAACGATCTCATAGGCTAGATATACACGTGTCTTTTTGATCCTCTTCTTATACTTATTCTTGGAGCCAAAGTTTGAATTCAATTACAAACATCTACCTAAAAGGTAAATCCTAAAGTATAGGATAGATTACCTCGCCTCTTAACAACCAAATGATTCATGATTTTAGATCTTCCTAACTATATGTTGATGTGGACCATTTTTACAAAGATAAATGTGAAGGATTTTACAAGAGGTTGATCATATGAAGCCTTGCATATGTTATGCCAATAAATCATGCATGAGTTCATTGACCAAGTATGTGTGCTTAGATTCAATTGTACCAACAGCTCCCCCTAAAGCCTAACATGCTTGGTCTTCATACTTCCTTGATTTCCTACAAACCAATCATCAATTTGAATCTACCCATCTTTGTTCCATCCACTGAGTTTTTGAGTATATATGCACATATGAAATTGATTTGATACATAGGACAGTTGAATATCCTTGCTAAGCAATTTTTCCCTTAAATAAGGATAGTGCACTACAATGTGCTTAGTCCTTGCATGATATACAAGATTAACAGATAAATGAAGTGAGCTTCTATTGACTCCAAAGTTTATTGGAGGTTAAGAGTGTATCTACACATCTGCATATAGTTGCTTGAGCCATGTAGGTTCTTGAGTTGCATTTTCCAATCCTCTACATTCTGCTTCTATGGACGATAAGGCCATAGTTGGTGGCTTCCTAGATAACCATGATATAAGCTTTGAACCTGCAAAGGATAGGTACCCTAAAGCCCTCCTCCTATCATCCTTAGAGCGAGTCCACTTTGCATTAGAATAAATCTTTATATCTATGTGGGAAGTTAAGGGATGGAACAATCCTTCATTGATTGTACCCTTTAGATACTTAAGCACCCTTTTTGCAGCTTTTGTACGGGGCTTCCTTGGTGCATGCATAAATTGTCTCAATGTACTCACTCCATAGGCAGTGTCTAGTCTTGTTAGATTAGCCTCATTGAGACTTCCCACAAGTTGTTGATAAGCTGTAACATCATCAAGTAGTTCACCTTCATGAGAACTTAGTTTATGGTTGAGTTCCATAGGACTACATGTAGTTTTAGTGTTCTCCATCTTGAACTTTACGAACATATCATGTATGTACTTCCTTTGAGTGATAAATATACAAGAATATTTGTATACAAGCTCTAGGCCAAGAAAGTAGGTGAATAATCCAAGATAACTTCACATCCTTGTTGCCATTAGCATCATTCCTTGTAATAATGATGTCATCTACATAGAATCATAAGTAGATAGCTTGTGGTTTGTTCTTCTTAATGAATAAAGAAGAATCTACCTTGCTTGCCACAAAGCCTTGGTCTTGCAAATAAGTAACAAGCCTATGGTTCCAAGCTCTAGGAGCTTGCTTGAGACCATAGAGTGACTTCCTAAGCTTGCATACATAACCTATTTTATCTTCATCTTCAAAACTTGGAGGTTGTGCCATATACACTTCTCATATCCATCCATTTAAGAATGCATTCTTTACATCCTTACCAAAACCCTAATTTTTGGAGTCTTTCTCATAGGTGAAAAAGGTTCTTCATTCTCCACTCCATGAGTTGAGGCAAAACCCTTTACCACTAACCTTGCCTTGTACCTATTTATAGATCCGTCTAAGTTCTTTTTTATTTTCTACATCCACCTCGATCCAATTACCTTCATGCCTGGATTTTTGGGAACTAGATGCCAAGTATGATTTTCCTTAAGTGCTTTCACTTCTTCTTGCATGGATTCTCTCCATTCTTTCTTCTTCCTAGACTCTTCAAATGAAGAAGACTATTCTTTCATAGAGTCTTTAGTGGTATACAAAGAGTGCTTGCTAGCTAAAGATGTACCATATCCATACCTTATGGGCTTCTTGCTTTCTCTCTATGATCTCCTTCGTGCTTGATTTGAAGACTCTCGTATGTATTCTAATTTCTTGATTTTGATCTTGCCTCTTGAATTCCAAGCCTTGAAGTCAATCTGTTTCTCATCCTCTGAGTTGATATCTTCTGCTAAGTGTTGATCTTCTTGAGTGAGGGTTGGAAAATCATTTTCCAAATGATATGGTAACTTAACTTTCCTACAATCATCTTCAAACGATGAATTATTCTCATCAAACACTACATCCTTACTGATTATAAATGCTTTATTAGTGGGATTGTACAATCTATACCCTTTTAGTTTTGATCATATCCAATAAATATGAATTTCTCAGCTTTAGGTCAAGCTTTCCTCTGATTTCTGAGGGGTTGTGTGCATCATCAATGCACCCAAATATTTTGCAATTGTTCAATTAGGGTATCATACCATTCCTTGCTTAACAGGGTGTCATACCATCAAAGGATTTGGATGGGAGCCTATTGACTAGGTAGATGGCCGTGGAAACAACCTCTCCCCATAGATAATTAGGTAACTTCTTCTCATTCAACATAGAGCTAGCAACTTCGACGATTAGCATGTTCCTTCTCTCTACCACTCCATTCAATTCAGAAGTGTATCTTCTTGTTACGTCTTTCTTTATGCCTATGTCATGTAGAAATGAATCAAATTCATGTGAAAAGTACTCACCACAATCCATTAGATCTGATCCTCTTCAAGCTCCTTCCTGTTTGGTTTTCAACTAATGCCAAGTACTTTTTGAAACATGCAAATACCTCATCCTTATGCTTCATGAAATAAAGGATTGTCCATCTACTGTACTCATGAGTAAATGAAACATAGCACCTTGGACCTAAGATTGATGGATCTTGATATAGCAACTGAAGGTTCATAAGGGCATGAAAGAGTGGAAGGGTAGACATCAATAATCCGACTTTAGGGTGGACATCAATAAATCTAATTTATAATTTAGTTTGTAAATAATCCACATAGAAGGTTCTATTGTAAGAAATAGTTAGAAAAATAGTGGTTAGAATAAGGGTCATTGTAGAACGCAATTTTGGATATTAAAACCAAAGGCTTTCTATGAAAGTCACTAACTTTTACTTTCTTGCATGCTTTTCAAAGCCGCTCTTATGTAACCACTCTTTTTGATGTAATAAAAAATTCCTATAAATACATGCAATGTGCACTGTCAAAACAGAGTGAATGGGGGGAGGTTGCACCGAATACAGCATTCGGTCTCGTCTCGTGGTGTCTCTATGTTTTTGTGTGTTTTCTGCATTTGCAACCTCTGTGTGCATGTGAGCAAGATCCTAATAACAGTGGTATAAGAGTCTTGCATGCGTCACTACGAAGGCATCTGTTTCTATTCCTTTTGGTGAGTTGATCTCTGTTTTGCTATTCTTTGTTCGCGATTCGGTTCCGGCTCTAGCTCCGTCTTTGTCTTGTTTGGGAAGCTGGATGGATACTTCTTGGATCACTTGGAACTTGCAAAATCTATCTACATTGTACATAGCCCTCACCTACCATTTTTTTTGCTTAGTTTTATTATTTTTCATGAACTGTTAATCCTTATAATGAAAATTACAAGCCTTTTCATAGTTCCTTTTATGAACACCTCGTTGTAGATTTTAGGAATATTTTCTGGAATTTATAATTCATTATGGATATTTTTTAGATTTCTTTTGTCTTTTTTGATGCTATGTTTCTTGACAAAATAGAAGAAAAAACGAGGCCCTCTATGGTTTTGAGTGTGGCAAGCTCTTTAGAAGTTGTGGAAGTTTTTTGAGGATTTGTTATGATTTTTTTGGATCTCTTTTGAATTTCTTTGGATTTAATTTGGATTCTTTACTTGTGCTTTAGGCATTTTCATTAATTATATATATATATATATATATATATATATATATATATATATATATATATATATATATATATATATATATATATATATATATATATATATATATATATATATATATATATATATATATATATATATATATATATATATATATATGTGTGTGTGTGTGTGTGTGTGTGTGTGGTTGTGTGTGTGTGTGCATGTGTGTGTGTGTGTTTGTGTAAGGCAACGGCCCTTCGCAGCTTTTTTACTATTCTTATTTCAAGAAAAAACAAACTTCTCTCTCTAAATCTCTTTATCTTCTCTCTCTTACTCTTTTTTATATCTCTCTAAATCTCTCTATCTTCTCTATCTACTTCTCCCTATCTTCTCTCTTGTTTTCTCTCACGTTCTCTTGAGCTTCTTGTTACTTTTCTTGCCCTCTACATTCTCTCTACCTCTTTCTTATCTTTCTCTCCCCTCTTTCACTCCCCTCTCCCATCTCCACCATAGGATAAAACTTTATACTATGGTGTGGTTTATATATGTTTTTTATTTTTTGACTATAAAATTTTTGGATCTAGATTGTGCTTCTGATGGCCATTGTTTTCAAACTTGGCATCAATTGCATATTTCTTGACGTTCATGGACTCCATTTTTCCATTAGATTCACCAAAATCCAAACTTGTCTTCACTTTTTGGTCCAACACCACATATTTTGTACACATTTACCATGTGATGTTTATCGTGCAACTGCTCCACATGGTCTATTTCATCCTTGTTTTACCACATATTTCACATTTTTCCATATGAATCATCTGTAGCTTCCATGTTTTGGCAATTTTTCCATATCCAAAACCCCAACTCATACTCATTGCCCCTCCCTTTATACCTCAACTGAGCCCCACCCTTGCACCTCAATGCGCTATCCTTGTTAGCCCTAAAAGCCTCCCTAACCTTTCCCTCCTACGCTCCATTATCCAAATTCTTCTTCAATGAGCTATGTCCAATTTTGATTATTCCATGGAAATTGTGATTTCATTTTCCTAGTGGACTAGGTGGCTCCTCATGTGGTGGTGGGTAATTTTTGAGCCACTGAAAGATGAAGATAGTGAAAGTCAAAGTGGTCAAATATGGAGTTGCTCAAAGGTCAAAGTGATGACTTTGTGAGTGATGCATAGGTGGTGCAAAAGTGAAAAGTGGTGCACAAGTGACTGAAAACAAGGTGCACAGGTAGTGCACAAACAATTGAGTCACAATGGTTTTGTAGAAAACATTGAATGCAAGCTGTGAATTGTGTTTTTGAAAGGTTTTCAAGGGTTTTAAGTGTTTTGGAAGGGTCAGATGAACCATCCCTTATGCACATATTTTGAGGAATTGAAGGTCAAAAGTGAAGTTATATGAAGAGAAGTGATATACAAAAGAACAAGTATGGCCCCCCATTTAAAGTTTTTGTTTTCTCCTAAAGACACTACAAGACAAAATAGGGAGTTATTGGCTTTACACATTAAGTGATACTTGGAACATCAAAGTGAGCATGGAGATACAATATGAATTAGAGGTGTTGTATGGTGGAATCAACACTCACCAGAAGGCATAAGCATTCTTGGAGTTAGACTAAGCAATAGAGAGCATAATTTATTTAAGAGAGAGAAATACAAAAGCGAGAGACACATTGAACTAGTGCGACATAGAGAAGCAAAGAGAGAGAGAGAGAGAGAGAGAGAGAGAAGTGTGCAAGGAAGGTGATCAAGTGTGTAGAAAGAGAGTCGAAAGAACCATTGGGGAAGGCAATCAAGGTGGAACAAGGTATCATTGAGGAGATGTTGCACATCAACAAAAGGTCGCCCTTTGTCCTACTCTCTTGGAAACTTTGTGGAAGGCATGCACAAGAGCAAGCTACTAGAGGGGGTAGAGGTCCAGTGTAGAGAAGATGGACTATAGGACTTTTGGTATCTTGTGTGCTTGTGTGTGTGTGCGCTTTTTGGGTTTAAGTTGTTTGCACAGAGAAGACTTTGTCTTCCTTTAGACACCAGTACTGTATTTTTCATTGTAATGAAGATGCAAAAACTTTCGGTGCAAATCTTTTTCTTCTTCTTCCTCTTTTTTTTCTCCTGCAAATACTCAAGTCCCTTTTTGCGAAAGAACCCCCTAAAAGATAGTAGATGTTTTTTCATATCGTCTATCATCTTTTGCTTGTTTGTGATAATGCAACAAGGATATGAGGAAGTTCCAGAGAATCTATAGAAATACCCTTCGAATAGGAGATCCCAACAAGAGAGGAGTGCAAAAGATAATGAAGGAGATTAGCTCTCACCTAAATGATGTTGGGTGATAGGGCATTTTATGTATGGAGGCCTTAGACAATACGATGGTGGAAAAATGGATGATTAAAGTTAGGAGGGTGGACAAATGGATGATGAAATTTACGAATAATAAGAAGCTTCTTGGACGAGGCTTATTCATAGACATTATGACATCCATTTTTTCCGTTGAAAATCGTAGGTGCAAAGAGCTGCACTTAATCACTCTCTTCTTCTCCCTTTTTATATGAAGGGCGAGGGCTTAAATCTTGTATGGTCCTTGTGGGAAATGTAGAAAATGAAAAAGCACTTCTGTATTCTCAATGATGATGGGAAGTGCATTGTGGGCATGTTACAGCACAACTCTCTTTGGTTCTCATTTGCCAAAATCTCTAGAGTAGACGTGAAGGGGCTCTAGAGTCCCAATATGATCTACAGGAAAATATTTCACTAGTGAAAGAAACTTTGGAACTAGGATAGGAGGCATTGGATTAGATTACAAGACGTTGATATGCATTTAGGGATGGACATTGATAACTTTGTTCCTTTTGAGATACATAATTATTTTGAGATACATAATTATTTTGAGATACATAATCAATATGTGAGATGGCAACAAAAACCTGCCTCTTGATCAGTTATGATCTCCCCTACTAAGAAGCCTGGTAGTGGTGGAATGTCAAGTAAAATAGGGTACACTCGGCATAAATAGAAATTTTGACTTTGATCATTATCGTAATAAGAAGTGGTGTTTGAATTGGCCTCTGATTAGATGCGAATTCAAGCTCAAGGATGTGACAAATCCTCCATATAAGGATATTGAAAAATCTAAAAGCAAGTAATATTTGTGATACTCACGCTTTGTGCAAATAATGCTCTAGTGGTAGGGAAGACCTAGGCCATCTTTTCTTTTCATATCCAGAAATCATCCGGATCTAGAAGGATTTTGGTAAGCTCGTCATGTTACATCATCCAGTTAATATGAAAAGAAAAAAAAAATTGGGGAAGGGATCGACTCCTCTTTTGCTTTGTGGAAAGCCATTAGAACTGAAGCTCTCTACAAGATCTAGAAGAAAACATGTCTTTTCAACTTAAAAAACACTGCCAAACAGTGATCGATTGCGAACTCGCGAATTTCTTTAGGTGGAAGGATCTGTGATTATAAAATCCCCCCCCCCCCCCCCCCCCCCCCCCCGGTTTAGACATCCAAGGCTGTTCACTTTAGAAAATTGGACGATAGAAAACAAATATGCCTGCGATTCTCTCTAACATTCTTGTATTTTCCTTTGTCTTATAATTTTAAGCACAGAAAACTAAGACGTGCATGGTCAAGGATACTACGTTAACTCTTGCATGCATATAGACATGATCATTGATGCACTATTTTATTTCTTAGAAACATCCATTTCAAAGTAAATGAACGCTGTCCATATATTAATGCTGATTATTTGAGTTCTGAAGAGTTTAACGATATAGCTTGGCTTTATGCATGTCTTGGATTGTTTGTATGTCGTTATGCAACTTATCCATCGCATATCTTTATGGAAAAATTGAACGCATGTCTTTATGCGACTTAGAAAATTGAACGTATGTCTGAATGATAAAGTTGAACGTATGTCCTTATGGGACTTTGAGTTTGAAATATAACCCACCACGTCCCTTTTTTCTGAAGAGATAATTTCTTAAGGCTCTTTTTTTTGCATGAAGAACAAATCTCATGTATCTACCTTGAAAAAAAAAAACCTTATGTGTCATGTAAAGATAAAATACAAAGCATGAAGAACAAATCTCATGTATCTACCTTGAAAAAAAAAACCTTATGTGTCATGTAAAGATAAAATAAATAGGGGATCACTTCAATTAATTAGGGAAAATTTAGTGGCAGAGGGACTAATTTTCCGCACCAAAGAATTCAACATCATCTTTTAGAAATATTAAATAAATTTATACATGTTTCCAACTTGCACATATTCAAGGAAGCTATATAGCGTCTAACCAGGTGTACTTGGCACACAAAATATCATGTTCATTCTCTATATGTACCTTTAGAAACAAGTGAAAATACAAGTGACCTTACCATTCACTATGACTAGCGGGGTGTTGTTTTCTTGGATAGCTTTGTTGAAATACCTATGTACATCTATTCGAAGCTACTTTAAATCTACTATGGTATGCGGAGTATGATCCGTTGTGTCTAATACGTTTGAGGGAAACTGAAAGCCCATAGAGTCACTCCCACCACAAAACAAAATACCAGGAACGTCCATCCATCATTGGCTGTTCATAAATAGTAAAGGTCACCTCTTCTAGATCAAGTGGATTGATTTGATATTAGATCTTCCTAGTTGTTTGACATCAAGGTATTTCTTCCTCTGTATGGATGTTGGTTTTAAGATAAGGGCTTTTCTTCTCTCTAGCTTATCTTCATATGATCCTACATAGTTGGGAAGAGTGTAAGAAAATAGTTTCTTCATCTCGTATTCTTGCTTTAAGCAAATCTCCATCTAGTCAAGGAAGATAGACTAAGAATTTCTCCTTTTTCTACATCTATCTCTAAACCGATGTTCTGTCTCCTAATCTCCTTCATGGATTCTAACCTACACTGCTTGTGATCACTAATATTTCTTATTTGGGATCACTAAATTGAAGGCTCATAGTCCTGCAGGATGCTTAAATTCATACGTCTATAGGTTCCAAATTTGAGGTCCAGTTTCAAAGTCTTCTTTCTAGAAATGACAGGAATTTTCCTGCAGATGGTCTTTGTTACACATAACTGCTCTGCTCTCTGTAAGAGAAACTTGAAATTTACCGTTATTTGTGACACTCAAGATGTAACGACTAAATCTCATGGGTATTTGAAGCTTGAAATTTACCGTTAGACGACAAACTTGAAAGTATTGGTAAATGAAATTCGCATACAAAATAGATTTAGATAGAAAGGTTATTGCCGTTGATTTCATACAACTAAACGAGAATAGAAGCCCATGAATAATGCTTGAAATTATTCTTTGAATCTCAAGCAGATCTCTCCTTTTTACTGGGCGTTACAATTACAAATAAATATAAAGTATATTTCTTCACATTAACTAAGGTTTGTCTCTTTTTTTCTTGGCATTAACATGGAGTCAAGGAAGATGTACAAAGTAGATTTCTTCAGATTAACTTAGATTTCTCTCTTTTTTTTCTTGGCATTAACTTAGAGTCGAGGAAGATGTACAAAGTAGATTTCCTCAGATTAACTTAGAGTAATGAAAAGAAAACCACACGGAAGTCGAGGAATGAAAGTTACAATAGATTAATAAACTTCTCTGCTCTGTGGAATGCCATTAGGACTGAACAGCTTCACAAGATTCGAAAGAGAAGATCTTCGATCAAGTTCTTCGACAAGCTGTCGAGAGAGTGGTGTATTAAAAAAATCTTGGTAGAAGGATCTGTTGCTGAAAGAAATATCCGTCTCTAATCACTATAGAATGTTCATTTAATAAAAGTAAAAGTTGAAAAACAAGTGGGTCCCCACGAAGGGGACAAGAAAGTTATAATCATATTTCGTAATTCTTTGTATTTTTCTTGTAGTTTGATCCTTCTTTGATATATATATATATATATATATATATATATATATATATATATATATATATATATATATATATATATATATATATATATATATATATATATATATATATATCATTTCGCTTTTTTTTCGCGGCATAAATTATGCTAGCGTTTGAGAAAAGGGGCTGCATACTAATAGAGAAACAACTACAGGTCTATTATTAAAGTCGATTATTATTTGGTAGGAGCAACACTGTGTTTACTTGCCATGTGCATGGCAATAAACTACGATCCCCTCCCCCGCCAAAAAGACATACATAGCCGTTTCCCATCAGAAAGTACGATCATATCCTTATATAGAGACATCCAAATAAGTAGCCTTAGCTTTTAAGGAAACTTTATAAAATAAGAAAAAAAACATAAATTGGAGGATGCATTGAAAATTAACTTTTCTAACTCATTTCTAGAAAAATGTCAATTGGAAGAGACAGCTATCGATATATCATACTTTCCATGTAAAAGTCTATCATATTTTATCCAAATTTAAAATTAATTGTCATTAAAAATAATCTATCAATAGTAGTAAAAAGTCTAAATTCTCCAACGCATCTGACCAAGAACTGTGTACAATTTTGTTTTAGAACACTTGAAGGACAAGGGAACTAGGGTTCACTCACCTTTCCCATAGAAAACTTCAATTCCTAAAAAATATCTCAACTATCGATGATGGGAATTCTTAAAACCTGTACCAAGGTTACTTTTCATATCTTTGATCCATGTACTCATAGAGCATTGTATGTTTCGATTGTGACTCATTGCATCATGTTTCAATATCTTTCACTTCTTCCTCCATAGCTTGTTTATTGTGTGGCTTTTATTAGACTAGGAGTAATCTTTTTACACTTCAAAAGAACTAACCGAGAAAAAACTTAATATCTTGAAGAATGTTTTTGATAAAGGGTATGAGACTACGAGTCACGTAAGAATGAGGAGAATACTAGGTGCATATGAGATAGGACTAGGAGTGTCCATATATAAGAGTTTCCAAAACATTTATATTCACCAAACACCTAATTAGTGTTGCCCTTTTTGTGTAGTGTGATGAGAACAACAAGCTTCCAACATACTTGAAGATGAATGATTCATTTCTTTACAACCAAGTTTATTTCTTAGAGTGAGTTTTATTCATGACGAAGATTACATGGCATCACATTTAACCTTTGTATGTTCACTTGAACAATTCTTCATGAAACATAGCATTACATTATCATTTAATAATTTTATATAAATGCTAAGCCACATTTCAAGTGGATCATCGCCAACCAACACTTGAATTTATATTTAGAAATTGAGTCCTCATTTCTTAGATCTTACGAAAGGGGAACATGTGATTAATAACGTAATCCCACACGAATTCTAAGCTAACTTTGGCTTTTAAAAGTCCTGGAATACCACAAGGACACATAAAAGAATGTATATAATCTCTACTTTTATGAATAGTTATAAATGAATACAATCATGTTTGGTCTTGTCCTCATATAATCTCTACTTTTATGAATAGTTATAAATGAATACAATCATGTTTGATCTTGATCTACACACCATCAAACTTGTCCTCAATATACGGAATACATCATTGCCTTCAACCATGTCCATTGACTAACTATTAATGTAGAAAAATGATTGTATCACAGAAAAGTGAGCAAGACTATCATTTTGAGCTTTGTTGAACTTGTAGCTCATTTTGAGGTGTTGGTATAGGGGAATGGAAACCTCCATATATGTTTGGAAAAAAAGGAATGAAATTTCTTACAGAGGCACTTTGGTACTGGGTTTGGAGATATCCAAATTTCCACATCACAAAGCAAACAAATTTTGAACTCCTATTTTTCATGAGTATGCTCACCAATTCTTGTGCCTATCTAAGATCGTGAACATAGGGGTATCAATGTCCTAGATGAAGCGGCAAGCTACTTTCACACCAATTTTTGGAGTTTGAGGTCTATTGAAGCATGTAAAGAACACATGGAAGAAGAAGAAGAAGAAGAAGCTTAGACCACAACACACAATATTGAGTCTATTATCAAGTGGATAAAGAAAGATAATTCAACTCTTGGGGTTATATGTGTTTATACAAGCTAGAGAAAACACCTCGGAAAGAGGGAAAAAGTGTCCGGCCAATCCTAAGTGTGTTCACACACATCACTATGACAATATATCAACACAAGTTAGTAACACCAATTACTAATCTTAAAGGAAATTTAAAATTGTATTATATGAGGAATTAATAAAGCCTTCCACACAGCAAAATCAAAATTCAAGGCTACAAAAATTCTAGTTCATCTTGATCCTAGCAAGATGTTTTTCTTCGGGACAGATGCATCAAATTTTGCCTTGCAAGGCATTCTCATGAAAACCATCACAATAAACCTCTTGCAATACTATAAGATTTTGATAGTTTGTGACATCATTTAGAGGGGCCAACCTAAAAAGATATTTTTTATACATATCAAAATAACCACGAATACTTGATGACCACTTGTTACCTTAAAAGAAGGCAATGAGCATAGACTAAGTTATTATATATTTGTATATATAACTTCTTATAGTTCCCAAGAGGGAAACGATATTACTTAGATGCCTTGTAAAGAAGAACTTATCTTGCACCAAAGAAAAAGGAAGAAACTTTTAATCAACCAAGTATAGTACTAAAAGGCACAAAATGTCCAATGTATAGCTATCTCCTAAGGCCATCAAGAACATTCAATATTGTTCCACCTAAATTGCGAATATCCATCACACAATGAGTTTTATTCTAATTTCAAGAAGAAAATTCAAGAACGAAAAGATCATGGAGTAAATAAGTTCCAAGAAGATAATGGGTTACCATATTACAAGAACCTGATATATGTCCCTCGATCAAAGCCCAAATTCCAAGTGCTTCAAGAATAACATGATACCCTTATAGAAAGACACATTAGAGTGAAGAAAAAAATAGAACTTATATGAAGATATTCTTGGTGGCCTGAAATTTGGAAGCCAAAAGAACATATTTGAACCAATGACACATGCAATAGATCTAAGGTACCTCACCATAAACCTCATGGACTCTTGCAATAGGCTAATATATTATAAGAACATGATATATGTCCCTCCATGAAAGCCTAAAATCCAAGTCTTTCAATAAGATCATGATAACCTTGTAGACAAACATTTTGGAGTGAGTAGAACAATAGAACATTTATGAAGAGTTTTATTATGGCCTCAAATGTGGAAGACAAAAGAATGTATCCGAACGAACCATTGAGGCATGCAATAGATCTAACATAGCTCTTCATAAACCTTGTGGCCTTTTGCAATCTTTAACTATTCCCAAACGGTTATGATTTTCAATATCTATGAATTTCATCACATATGTAATAATGCAAATAAGTATGAATCATTTCTTTTATAGTGGATCAATTAAAAAAGAAGGCACACATCATTCCAACTACCAAGACAATAATAGGGATCCATTTATAGAATCTTCCTGAAATAAACATTTAGGCTTAATGAATTTTCAACTGATACTTTAAGCGATGGAGGCATCTCTACAAGATCCTTGGTGTACAAGTTAAAATATCTACGAACAATCATCCATATGTTCATGCTAAAACAAAACAATGGAATCAAGTCCCATAAAAATATCTCTATTGCACCACTAACTATCATCAAAATTAGTGCTATGACCTTTGACCCTTCTAGAGTTTGCCTATAAACATAGCGTTCATACATCTACCAAGAAAGCTCCATTCCTTGAAGATTTTGGACAACACCCAAGGATGGACATACAAGTACCAAAACATGTTAAGAACCTAGTTTGTAGATATACCTCCCATTAACTCATAGGTATTTTTTATAAAAACAAGGTTAACATACTAAACTAACTAGCAAAGCCCTTCTTAAGGAGAGACATGCTTGTTTCCACCCAACCACCCCAAAATATATAGCTCTAAGTCGATGGTGCTACCTAAACAACATGGGTACATGTCTATCTTCTATCACATGGGTCCCTAAGGTGATCACATAGCTTTAGAGCTTCGTAAATCACCTGAAATCAAATGCGTTCTCAAAGAAAAACATCCAAGCTTTTATATACAATTCAAGAGGCTAGGACATGCTTCCAACGGGGCCCAAGGTAATCAACTTTGTGAACTTGTCCTATGGCTCAACACTCACCTTACATGGGTAAATAAATAATAAATCCAAAGAGTTTAAAAGCTAAAAACCCAAGGGTTCTATCTCTTAGGCCCATGTATGTATACAACATTCTCCCTCCCTTCAAAGCATTTTCTTCCTAGAAAATGAGAGGATATATATATACTCGCTTCAATATACTCCTTAGCCCTATGAGCGGTTTGCTACATCTTGGCTTTAGCTATTTCCAAATTTTCTTGGATGTTTGTTGAGAACTCTGAAGCACTAGGACATTTCTTTGGCATCTCTATGGTACTAGGAGCATTGGGATTCATGCCACAGTTCTCAACTAGTGCTAAAGAACTATCCCAATCTATTTGTCTCTCAAACATATTGCCCTCAACATATCCTCCAACATCCGGTTGACCTGCTTGGTTTGATCATCTCTCTAAGGATGATCACCACTTCTCATGTCTAATGACACCTTCAATCAGTCAAATATAAACTTCGAGAAGCATGTTGTCAATTTGACATCCCTATCTAACACTATGGATATCGGTAACCCATGCAATCTGAAGACAAGTTGGATAAACAAATCTACTACCTATGGAGCTTCTATCGTCTCCTACGTGGGTATGAAATGACCCATCTTGATCAATCTATCTACCACAACTAGGATCGTATCCCACTTCCTTTGGGTCCATGGTAACCTGACTATAAAGTCCATGGATACACTATCTCAATTATGATCTAGAATATGTAAAGGATGCAAAAGACCTGGTATCTTTACCCTTTCTACCTTGTTGAATTGACACATAAAGCGCTCTTGAACATAAGTGTGGACATCTTTGGCTATCCAAGCCACCAAAACATTCTTGTAACAATTTAAATTGTCTTGTCAATACCGGGATGTCGTGCACAAGGCACATCATGATTATCATGCATAACTTTTCTTCTCAAATCTCAGGAATCTGGTATGCGAATCTCCCCTTTTCATCTAAATATTTAATTATCTTATGAGAAATTGGAATATTGAATGGATTTGTTTGCCCTGCTAGGGGAAGAAACAACTGAAATTCTCTATCTCCTATAATAGATTCATCATTGATGGGTCGAGAAAATGTGGATCTTCCACATGTGCTTCCTTTATCTCTTGAAGCAATGAGCTTTCTAGATTGTGAAGCTCATTTGATACATTATCGGTGATAATGCATTAATTAGTATATTCTCTTTGCTCTCATATACAAGATTTCTGTATGAAACTCCTCCATGAGCTCATCCCAATGAGTCTATCTGCCTCCAACATGTGACTGAATATAAAAGTACTTAAGTGCATCGTGATCTATGTATACCTTAAAGTCTGCACCATATAGATAGTGTCTCTAGACTTTAAGTGCATACACCACTACATACAACTCTTGTTCATGTCGAGGCCTATCATCTTAGCTCAAATCTGTCGCTATGGCTTATGCCACTAGCCTCTCTGTCTAACTCAAAGGGTTTCTATGGATCTACCACTTTGAGTATAGGAACCTCTAAAACACCTTGTTTTAGAGTGTAAAAACTATCAGTACCTGACACTCTCATCCCGGTGGATTAGTTGGCTTGATTGTTGTGGATCAATGTCTAACACTAAAACTATCTTTCTGTTCTTGCTTCCATGCAAATGAAACTTTTTTGTTAAGCAAGTTCACCATAGGCACTACTATTGATGAATAAGAGGAGATGAATTTCCAATCAAAATTGAAAGGTTCTAGAAATGACCATAATTGCTCCTCATCCTGAGGAGTAGACCAAGATAATTTAAATTAAACCTTCTTCATATCCATCTGAACCCCATCGATAGATACTCTATACTCCGAAGATACAATTGAGACTTCTCTAGAATAACAAAGTCTTATCATGATCTCTTACTCTAATCTAATGGTAGCCACTTGTAGAATCTATTTTATTCAATACAATGGCTCCACCTAGAGTGTCTAAGACATCATCAATCTTGGGCATATGATATTTTTTTCTGATAAGAATCTTATTCAGTGCTTGGCAATGGATGCACATCCTATAACACCCCTCTTTCTCCTTCACTAGAAGAATTGCTTCTGCAAAGGGCGAATAGCTGGATCTAATCAGCCATTTTCTGTAAGTATGCATCCACGACCTTTTGGAATTCATTCTCCTCTTGTTAATTCATTCAAAATGTTGGCCAAGAATTCACACTCCCTCTTGATACCAATTCGATTCTACACTCTATGTTCTTGTAAGGAGGCAGTCCAGAAGCTAATTTGTTTAGGAACGACTCTTGGAATTCTGCTCTCAGTTTCACTAAAAGTGCTAAAGCATTCCAAGTAGAGTCTCCATGACTTCATGATCTCATCATAACATGATGAATGCATAAAATATAGAAAATAAATAAACCTATAATTAGTTTTAAGCAACTTGGTAACATTTACAAATTATGTCTAGTGTAGATTTGGTTCTCCATAGACCAGTAGTTACCTCCCCTCATGCTCAAACTCGATCACTTTACTTGGTCACTATTTATGATGGACTATAAATAGAGACCTCAAACTTACTTCTCAACTTGTCTTCCATATGGAACTAACATTCTTACTTGTACACCTTGCATTGTTGTATAATCACTTCCTATAGAGCAGAACCTTGCCTCGTCTAATAGATGCAAACCATGCCTTGCTATATAAACCGGTTTCACTCCTTGCTAGGGACTTAGACTATAGCCTTGCCTTGTTTAATCTTGGGAAACATTGCCTTTCTATAGATATTGGCCACTCTTGAGTATTTGACCCTTAGACTTGCCTTGCTTGCTCTCTACAAACCTTGCCTTCATGTGTATCTCGGACACTCTAGACTTTTAGCCTATAGACTTGCCTTGTTTGCTTAATGAAGATGAGTCCACCTAAGATCTCTATTACTTCAAAGTTACCTGTTTTGGTTCAATCATTACACACATCACTTCCAAAGCACACAAGCCATTTTTTGGTGTTATTAGAAAGCTAAAAAGGTCTACTTATCGTCTCTGAAGCAAAAGAGGGCTGGTGCGAAGCAGGTTTAGCAGTACCTACTCAGTCTCTTGGAGCATCCATCCATCTATCCCAACAGTGGTATTAGAGCAATAGAGGTAAAATGGGAGATGGTTTCCCTTCATTTATTGACAAATTGGACAGGAACAACTATCAAGCTTGGTCTCTAAGGATGAAGACCTACTTACAATGAAGGAGTCTCTATGGATACATCTCAAGAGATGAGGAATTGCCCTCATTCAAAGCAAGAGGATTACCAACCAAGGAAGAACAAGAAAAGCTCAACACATGGTGTGCTAAGGATGCATTGGCAAGGTCATATTTACTCAACTCTATTTCTGACTTTCTTTTACCACATATCAAAAATTTTAAGACATCCCAAGAGACTTGGGAAACCTTGTTATCATATTTTTCCTCCAATACAAGGGCTAGGAAAAATCAGTTGTGGATTGAATTCACAACACTAAGGAAGCAACCTAAGCAAGCTGTTTCAGAATTTGTGACCAAGATCAAAGATGTTGCAGATTAGTTAGCAAGCATAGGAGAAGAGATTGAAGAAGAACAAATTGTAAGGCAAGTGATGAATGGAATCAAGGCTGATGACAAATGGGAAAGCTTCACCACTGCAATGGATCTCTACATGGACATGCACACTCCAGATCTTACAACTCTCATGGGACAAATATTTACACATGAAGCAAAGCTCACAAAAAATGGAGATACATCCAAAGGTAATAACTCTTCTGCCCTATACACTGATAAGAAGTCTAAGGATAAAGGCAAGAGCAAGAAGATGGAAGATGAAGGCTCTACCTCCCAAGCCAACTATGCAGGGAGAGGTAGATCTTCAAGAGGAAGGGGCAGAGGAGGTAAGAAAGGTAGAGGGAGACCCTGTAACTCATCACCATGTAACATTTGTGGTTTATCAAATCATACTACAGATGCGTGTTTCTGGAATTACAAAAATCAGAGAGGAAGAGGCTACCAAAGAGGTGGATACTCACAGTCAAGAGGAAGGTTCAACCATCGCCAAGGCCACAACAACAATTACAACAATAATTACAGCAACAATTACAATGGCAACTACCAAGGAGGATTCAAAACCAGAAAGGACTACAACAACTACAGAGAGGAGCAGGATGACTCTCTTCTGATTATGAACATGACTTCAAAGTCAGGTACAAATGATGACCACCTATTCTACATTTATTCAGGGTGCTCAAATCATGTGGCTGGCAATGTGGTACTACTTTTTGATCTTGAGGAACCAAAAGGTAAACATCAAGTCCAAACAGGTGATGATACAAAGCATTCAGTAGTTAAAGTTGGAAATGTTAAGACTTGTGATGGTAATCAGAATTTGTTGAGTAGGGTACTCTATGTACCAACCATTACCAAAAATTTGATGAGTGTTGGTGAGATTGTGGAGAAAGGTTTGCAGGTCAGATTCAATCAATATGGAGCATATGTGGAGGACCCAAGACATGGGTTCAAGAGGATTGCTAAAGGAGAAAAATCAGGTAGACTATTCACTTTTGAGTTGGAAGATACAAAGAATATTGCACTATACAGTTATAAAGATCAAATACTTTCAGAGCTTGAGATTTGGCACAAAAGGTTAGGGCACATAGGAGAAAGAACCTTGAAACAAATGTGCACGGACCAATGTGTGCTTGGGATACCTAATGTATCCAAGCAACATATGATTTATAAGTGTGGTGCTTGTCAATTTGGTAAGTCTCACAGGTTACCCTTCTCTGAGAAAGGAAATATGCATGAAGACTACCTAGAGCTTGTACACACAGATGTTTGGGGACCTAGCAAAGACCCCTCAGTCTCACGATCAAGGTACTACGTGTCTTTCATTGATGATTATAGCAGATGGACTGTACTATACTTCATGAAGCACAAGGATGAGGTATTTAATTGTTTTAAGAAATATCTTGCATTAGTTGAAAACCAGACAGGAACGAATTTGAAGAGGCTAAGGTCAGATGGAGGAGGTGAGTACTTCTTGAATGAATTTGAAGACTTCTTGCAGGACATAGGCATCAAAAGAGAGATAACCACAAGGTATTCTCCTGAACAAAATGGGGTAGCTGAGAGAAGAAATAGGTTAATTGTTGAGACAGCTAGATCTATGCTTAATGAGAAGAAATTACCTAACTATCTATGGGCAGAGAGTGTTTCTACTGCCACTTACCTCATAAACAGGTTACCATCTAGGTCACTTGATGGTATGACACCCTATGAAGCATGGCATGGTAAGAGACCATCATTAGATCACTGCAAAATATTTGGATGTGTAGCATATGTGCGCATTCCTTCTCAGATAAGAGGTAAGCTAGACCCAAAGGCTGAAAAATGTATTTTCATTGGGTATGATTTAAATAAAAAAGGTTACAGGTTTTATAATCCTACCAATAAGGGATTTATGGTAAGCAGAGATGTGATCTTTGATGAAAATGATTCTTGGTATGAGAATGAATGTGGGAAGGTCAAACTACCCTATGATTTAGAAGAGGAATTTCCAAAACTTGCAAAGGAGGAAGCTACTCAGAATGAAGCCTCAAGTTCAGATGATGAAGACACTATCAACCTTGAAGAATTCAAAGCATGGAAGTCCAAGGGCAAAATGAAGATGGAGAAGCTTGAAGACATAGGTGAATCATCAACTCAATCAATTAGAAGATCTCAAAGAGAAAGCAAGAAACCTATCAGATATGGGTATGATACATCTCTTACTAAACATTCAGTTTATCTTGCCAAAAACTTGTCAAATGAAGAACCAGGTTCATATGAAGAAGCAATAACTAAATCAGAATGGAAAGAAGCTATGTATGAGGAGATTGATGCTCTTAAGGAGAGTGACAAATGGGAGTTAGTACCCAAGAAGGATTCTATAAGGTAATAGGATCCAGATGGATCTATAAGTTGAAAAGAAATTCTGATGGAACAATTAATAGGTACAAAGCGAGATTGGTAGCCAAGGGTTTTGCACAAACCCAAGGTGTTCACTATGAAGAGACATTTTCTCCTGTGGCCACCAATTGGATGTCAAGAATGCTTTCTTGAATGGATGGATTTCAGAAGAAGTTTATATGTCACAACCTCTTGGCTATGCGGACCCTAAGAAGGTAACTTACGTTTGCAAATTAAAAAAGGCTTTATATGGATTGAAGCAGGCACCTAGGGCATGGAATTACAAGTTAACTACATACCTCCAAGACCAAGGTTTTGTCATGAGCAAGGCTGACACTTCTCTGTTCATTAAGAGAAGTAATTCAGAGGTAATCTATCTCTGTGTTTATGTTGATGACATCATCATTATAGGTAATGATGCCAATGGAATTAGGTTTATCAAAAGCTAGATGATGAAGGAGTTCAAGATCAATGATCTTGGTTTATTGAAGTATTTTCTAGGGCTTGAATTAGTTTACACTAATTCAGGGATATACATTACTCAGAAAAAGTATGTACAAGATATGTTGAAGAAGTTTCACTTGTAGGATGCTAAAGTAGCAAGCACTCCAATGGAGGTGAACCTAAAGCTAAGTTCCCATGAAGGTGATGAAGTCAAGGACATTACAGGTTTTCAAAGTATGGTGGGTAGGTTGAACTATGCTACTCTTAAAAGAATTGATATTGCATATGGAGTAAGTGTGCTAAGTCAATTTATGCACAAGCCAAGGATACCTCACTTAGAGGCTGCCAAGAGAATCTTGAAGTAGCTCAAGGGTACACAGAACCATGGTTTGTATTTCCCTTACACTTCAGATATTGATATAAAAATTTATTCGGATGCAGATTGGATAGGATGCAAGGATGATAGGAGGAGCAGTTCTGGATATATCTCTTTTGGAGGTGACAAACCAATTTCATGGTCTTCAAAGAAGCAACCTCTTGTTGCTTTGTCTTCCACAGAGGCAGAGTATAGAGGACAAGCTAACGCCACACAAGAAGCAATTTGGATTAAGCTTTTGTATACAGAATTGGGCTTATATACTAGGTCACCAATTATCTTTGAAGATAATACAAGTTCTCTTCACCTTGCAGCTAATCCTATCTATCATGCTAGGACCAAACACAGAGAGGTTCATTACCATTATGTGAGAGAGAAGTTGATAAGCAAAGAGATTCAACTTACCTATGTGCAGATTTGTTGACTAAAGCTTTGGATGGAACAAAACCTTGCAGATTCAAATCCATGATTGGATTGCAGGATATACTTGAAGATTAAAGATAAAGACTTAAGCCAAAATGTTTGACTTGAGGGGGAGCTGTTGGTGTAATTTGCAAGCCTTCACATTTGGCTCAAAGGATGCATTAAAGTCTACACATACATGAAGAAGCATACGAACATATGCTAGTGGTTAATTACCACGTTATCTCATTGTAAAAGTCAAATTTACTTAGAATCTTTTGTAATCACCTACCAAAGTGAGTCGTGGAAAAAGTAGCTCATTTGATTGAAGGAATATCTCCAAGCATTTAGGAGCTTGATCATAGGGAGCCAAAATTTGAATTAGAATTCAAATCTTTGCTCATCACATATAAAAAGTGAACTTGAAAAGTCGCGGTTAGAGAGATCATTCTCGAGCCTTATTCTACTCAGCTTGAGTGTGTGTGACGACTATACCATAGCCTACACCTCTCTACACCATTAGGAAATGTTATTCATGACAATGGGATTGTATACAAGTGTTAATTTATAGATACATTCACATCATTAATCTCTGAAATCTCTGTTAGTCTACTCAAAAGTCTGTCAACGTTTCAAGGGCATATCTCGGCCAATTCTCCACCACATCAAGTGATTCAAAGCTTGTTGGATTCAGCTCAAAGTCATCTACATGCTATCAAGGTTTGAAGTAATTCTATTTAGTCATTTCAGAGAAATCTGCGTCGAGGTGAACTCTGGTCAATTTCTGCTACAGTCCTAAAAAGTCGGGGGTAGCGCTAAACTTGCTAAATTGATTTCTCTTAGCATAGTTTATCTTTTTGTATCATTCCACTTGCAAATGGTAGCTTACTAAGCTAACTAAATACCCCTAGAAGGAATTTTATCAATTTCTACTGTAGTGGTCACACTAAGCAAAATAGTTAGCAGGTGTCAAGACTAAAATAGAAGGTTTTCTTGAGTTTGTGAACTTCAAAGTTATCTGTTTTGGTTCAATCATTACACACATCACTTCCAAAGCCCATAGGCCATTTTTTGGTGTTATTGGAAAGCTAAGAAGGTCTACTTATCAACTCTGAAGCAAAAGAGGGCTGGTACAAAGCAGGTTTAGCAGTACCTACTCACTCTCTTGGAGCATCCATCCATCTATCCCAACATAGACTATGTGCATACTCTAAATACTATGCAAAGCTTGCATGTATTATATGCAATATGATGCAAAAAGAAAACAAGAATGCATATGAATTGACAAGAGACTTATCTAGAGGTTCAAAAAGGGATTTGCAGGTGTGTGTGTGTCTAGGTGCTCAAGATGAGCCACACTTTGTCAGAATAACATACTTATACTCCTCCAAGAGTTAATGATTTAGAACAATGCTCAAAAGTGGATTGGTGAAGATGAAGGATCAAAGTTGAAGATATCCAAAGAAGTAAAACGGAAATCGAACTAGGACTTCTAGCTAATATATGCAAAGAATTGTGAGAGAGATTTCTATAGAAACAAAGAACTCTCAAATTGGATATTGGAGACTAAGATATGGCCAAATATGTGGAGATAGGTGGGCTTGATTGACATATTTGGCTAAGCTTAGACTATGTATTGCAAAGCAAAATCGAAATCGATTCCTCTCTCCACATCGAATGCGTGCGATTGAGCTATTATATCCCACATGCATTGTTGAAGCCTTAAAACACAAGTAGATATATAGTGTCCCTCAAAGCGCATGGCCAACTCTTGGAAGAGACTATTACAAATCATCTCTCTCTCTCTCTCTCCTCTACATTCAGCGAGTACAGGTGGGCAGTAGCTAGGCCGTCAGGTGGCGCATCCAATAGAGGTGTAGGGCATTATTATGACACTCTAGAGGGAGTCACGTGGGCATGGTGCTAGTCTTCGAGGGCCCCTTTAGAGGTAAGTAGCATATGGGCTAGTGGCTTCTCTTTTAACTCCTACTCCTCGTGACAATTGACTCCCAAAAGCCACCAAAAGCTTCCAAAAAATGCTTCATGCACCTCAATGATGAAGACGACAAAAGAAATGCATACAAGAATTCACTCTCAAGAAAAAAACAATAGCAAAGTGGCTCTCATACCAATTGTTGGAAACCACTTGAATGATGTTCGTGTATGACTCACCTCCTATCCCTATATACATTCTTGTACTCTAAAACTAGCAATGATGTACTCTATAAATAGCAATGATCTGGAATAGTCTAGTGTGAATTTGTGGCCATCATGCAACACATTCCCATTACTACCGAAGCACTTCCCATTACTACCAACATACCTTAGGGTATCCCTTGAGCTTGGGAAATTGGCTAGTTGGCCCTTCTTCCTCATACACATGGATTGATTGTTGTGGATCAAATGGATTGATCCCTATGGATCAAATGGATTGATCCCTATGGATCAAACGGACTAATCCATATGGATCAATGATCCCTATGGATCGAATGGACTGATCACTTCCTCTTAGATGTAGACATAATCTATGCTTTTTGACTTACTGAAACGGGTGGATTTTTGTGTTTTTGAGGTGGATTATCTATGTGGTTAAGGATATAACATCCTCTTTATTTGGAGAGAATTAGATTTATCTAAGGTTGATTTAAGACTCTTTCAAAACCCTAATTACTTTTAAGATTCCATTTTAAAACATGTAAACCCCTAGGAATCAATCTAGTTGTTGAAGATTCTCATTAGTTGAAATCTATTTTACTGCTTATTCCAAAAAAAAGAAGATTAATACGACTACATTCCAAGTGGGAACTCATAGTGTAAAGGTTATCTTGATGGTCACGAGTATTCATAGAAATAGGTTATTCCAACCACTTCTTCAATACTTAATGCTTATCCATCTTTAGTTGGATCTCAAACCTTCCAAGTCTTCTTGATCCTTCAAGAGTTGTCTCATTTAATATTCTAGATGTTTTTTTTAATATTTCTTATGTTCAAATCATATCTAGATCTTTCTTATTCTTCTTGTTGACTTGAATTATAAAGTATGAAAAAGATTATCATTCTAAGCTTCCTTTTAAGCTTAGCCTATTAATATATTTGTGTTCCTTTAATTTCAATTCATAATATTCACATGGATATTTAGAGATCCATTCTTAGAGGTTACCTTCAAATTAAGATAAATTTACCCTCTATTTATTTCTAGCTCTCAAGGTACTAAATTTATTGAGAGATAGAATCTTTACTATCTTGGTAGAAGAATTCTTCTTTCTTTTGATAGGATAATGAAGAAGATACCTATTTCAGACCTAATCTTATTTAGGCATTTTGTTGGATCATGAGCCTCCTTTTTCTTTTGGCCATCAATAAAAACTATTGAATGGGATTCAGTTGCCGATGCCCCGTACCAGTGGGCTCTTCATCCAATCCATCTAAGTATACATTTAAACTTTTTCATCTCATCTTCATTGTCCTCTTCAGTGCTCTCTAAATCATAATTTATGTTGTATAATGTCAAATTATGAAAGGACTAATGACTGGATATACCATAACTATTGTTATTTAGTTTTTACAAGTATTTGATTAACCGTTTTTGTGTTATTGATCTCATCAAAGTTAAAATATTACTTGATCTTTCAAAAATAATCATATGACTTGATCTATACCAAATAAAAGATAAGTCTAGGTCTTTCTTGATTATATCCTTTTTTGTAATCTCAAGTCCAATGTTCTAACCATGGGTTTTATTTGGGGATCTAATTTTTATGTACAAACTAGGAAACAATTTCTCTTGGGTCTCAACTATGGGAGTCAACATTTTATTGTTGGGTTATCTCATGAAGCATTAAGATACCTTTGGGATATTCTTTATAGTTGTTTAAGTTTCCTTTTCTACAATCCTTAATGTTTTTGAAATTCTGCTCTTATATCAAGGCTCCTAGAGAACTCCCAATCCTTGAGAAATTTCATCTAGGTTGCAAGATATAATGAACGAAATGTCAATCACGTGGATGCAAGAAAGTATATGACTTTATCTATTTCTTGTATATTTATTACCTTGAAATACCTTGTTGGACGTTTTTCAGCATAAGGTATAAGTTCTTGCAAAATTTTCCCCTTCCTTACGGGTTTTCATCCTAAAAGCATGTTTGTGGGTTTATTGAAAATTTTTATCTTTCTATTCCTCTTTTAGAGTCGAAAGATTTTATTTTGAATATTCTCTTATTTCCCTCGGTGAAAGGAACTATCCATAGCTTTTTACTTTCTCTCCTTCAATATTACTCATGATATATATCCAAGTACAAGGTAATCAAATTACACATAGGTCCCGTGGACCATACAAAAAAATCCACTTCAATGGTGGTATAAACCTAGATGTCCCATACCAATACTTCCATTTTAATAAAGGTAATCTGAGCTTTAAGCTTGGGTTAAATCATTCTTTTAGTTTAGTCAAGTCAGAGCTATTAATTCTTATGCTCTTACTTCTTACTTCCATTGTAGAGAATGTATGTTTCTTATGTGGAATTCTTGATGTTAATTGACACTTAGGAAGACTTAATTGAATTTTTAATGATTTTTTTGTTCACCACAACTATTTTTACGGTAATTGATCTTAGAAATAGTTTTGTCTTTAAACCATATATTATCTCTTCCCATAATTTGGAATAGGAACTTAAAAGAATCATTGCTTTGTTAGTCAAATTCGTAATTATGAACAAGTTGGTAGCACCTTTTACCCATTAGAAATTAGATCTTTAGTTCAAGGACATAGTTAAATGATATTTAGGTTGCTTTTCAACACATTTTTGTTACTTATTCTTTAGGTATTCTATTTCATTTGAGAACTTGATTAAGTCTTTTAATAGTTCTTTATTCTTACTACTCAACAAATTTCTTAAACAAAAGAAGTGATACTTCCGTGTGCTACCTCTACATAGACTCTTTTGTGGCATATTTTCTACTCCTCAGAGCTTGAGAGTAGCCATTCTAAGTCTCCACCATTTTCTAGTGGATACAAACGAGAAACTTTTAACCCCTCGCTGAAAAGGTAGAGTAACATTGGGGAATAAATGAGTTTCTTCAAAACCGTTACATTACTAAATCATCTTATGAACTAATTTGTTACCTTATGATGTCTATGATGCTTTCATTATCCATAAGTTGTTCATTGTACTTAATAATCAGTTTGTTTAAGTTCTTAAGGCCTTTGAACCTCATGGGGTCTTTCAGGTTTATGAAAGATTAAACCTGATCATGTCTAGGATCACTTAGCTTATTAGGTAAAACTATAAAAATCCCCTTTCCTTCAAACATCGAATTTAAGAACAGAAAGAGCCAAAGCAAATGGACACCCCCATGAGGAGGAATACAAGGTTATTAGGATCCTTTGTAAGTCTTCTTAATAAGTATGTAATAAATAGTAGCTCTTGGTATCTTGCAAACCAGCAAACCTAGATTTCCTCGTGCACTCGAGACATCCATGTTCTATCGCCTTAAGGTCTTCCTTGCTTTGTGGGATTAGGGAGTCGCATGGGCACTATGGCCCTTCACTTGTACAATTTTTCTTTCCAATAATCAATGCAAGGGGGACTATGTCTACCCAAAATTCCTCTTCTTTGAAAAAAAAGCTACGCTTGATTAATTAAAAAAAACTAAATAATCTCATCTGTAACGCATCTCATTGACCTATAAAGCAGCATAATCTTACAGTTGATAGGAAGTATCTTAAGTTAATTGATGAGATTTTAAGGAAATTGTGTTCTTATTGTACTAAGAGTAAATAGGAAAGGACTGAATTTTCCTAGGTATATCAAGACGCTCAGGTTATGGGGAAGACCAATATATGTCACATGACTTTTTAGATACTATATATGGGTTTAAGGAGAAATATTTAGCAATTCCAGTCGACAATTAAGTAAATTGGTTGAGAGAATAAATACATATTGCACAGATTAAAAGAATAAAATCAACCGGTTTTGACAGATTTACTGAATTCAACTACCATTTTCATTGGGCACATGCAAAAACGTATATGATCGAAAACTGTAATTTCTATACTACCTATATGGTTAGAATCTTTTGACCTCATTTAAACACTCCATTAATCTAGAAGAATTATCCATGGAAAGGAAACTCAATTCTGCAAACCAAAGGGTGTCTACACATGCGCATTTTTCACATGGATTGATAAGATTAGACGCTGCATAGATATAGGGAATCCTTCAGGTAAACGTGGCTATACATAGAATAAACCAAACAGTAAGGAATCGAAAGTAATCAGATATGTGTTGGTTATAAGCTGAAGCATTGGCAAGGATGAAAGGTATCATTTTAGGTAAAAGAAATAGCGCTAAAAAAGCGAAAGATGCGTCACAATATGAGATTATTGATCTTGCTTTACTAACACCTTCACGCTCAAAGGAAAGAAAATCATACATGTAAAGTGAAGATTCAGGCTAAGCTTATATGGATCTCAAATGAGGGAAATCCTGAGGAGAATCAAAAGGTTGGGTATCCAAGAAGAGGACGAAAATAATTTACGCACTCTCAAGGTTTAAAGTGGATTCCAATAAAATTGACGCATCATACTGGAAGGTTACCATATTGAAAATTAACATCGAGCAACCATCATCATATGAACGAAGGTATCACGAACAAGGACACTCTCTATGAACGAAGGTAACACGCAAACTTGTTAGAGTCACAGATCTTCTTATCTGGACACCTAAGGTACTATCTATGAAGGATTTGTAACGAAACACCTGATTCGAGTACTTCAGAAAAAAAAATCAGTAGTATCTGACGTAGTAGATCGAAGACCTCTAGCATCTTAGAGTATTACGAGGGAAACCACATCATTATTTCTACACCTATGTGATCATGTTTTCAAATATGGTTTAATGTAATATGGCTGGCTAAATCCTATTATCATTGGAATGCCATGACTAAAGAAACATAATCCAGATGTTTATAGGAAAATATTAAAATGACTCGTGGACATATCCAAAAGAACCCAAAATAAATAGGAGGCAAAGCCTTAGTACTGTTTATAGGGAAAACAATAAAATAACTCGTGGACATATCCAAAAGAACCCAAAATATATAGAAGGCAAAGCCTTAATACATGCAGTAAGGAAAGAACCAACATACATTATCTATGTGACACCAATTCAAGAGTCCATGAAAGATGATTGAGTGAAGGCACGTAATATTACCAAAACTTTCAAGATATTCCAGAAAGGACCTTACGATTATGACATAGAACTTCAAGAGGGAGCTCAATCACCCTTGTGAAATAGAAATCTGATGCAAAAGAAGCTCTATGAAATTCTTAACGAGCATGATATGTTAGAAGTGCATCTTAGTTGCTATCTCACAAAGTCTACACAACCATCTAACATAGTTTTTGCCTCCTCGATATAAGTCCTCTCATCAACAAGTGAATCATGTAAATCTACATAAGAAATGGAATGATTTTACATCATCACATGGAACTTGTAAAGCTAGAGGTTTGCCCCATTTGTACTAACACTTGACTTTCCACCTATAAAAAGAGGCAACAAAGTGTCATAAATGTCTTTGAAGCCAATTAATGTTTCGTTAGTACATGAAAGTAATGGTTGAATTGCATCTTCCATAAAAACAACATCATGGCTAACCACAATGCATTTAGTATGCGGATGATATAAACAATAACCTTTTCTTTGAGAACTATATCCAACAAAAATACATTTGACTATTTTATCATCCAGTTTTCTACATTGTTGTTTAGGCACTAATGCATATGCCAAACAACCAAAGACGTGGAGATGAGAAATAGTTGGCTTGCTATCATGCCAATCCTCATATAGAGTGATAGACTAAAGTGCTATCATAGGACACTTGTCAAGCACATACATTGCACACATAACAACCTCGAGACAAAATCTATGTGGTAAAGCCAGATTTTTTACCATAGACCACCATTTCAATGAGAGACATGTTCGTTATTTTAGCAACACGATTTTGTTGAGGTGTATATGGCACTCTACACTAATGTTTTATCCCATGCTTAGCAAGAAGTGCATTAAAATTAGAAGACATGTATTCCACCCTAGATCACAATGGAGAGGGCCTATTTTATGCATTGCGAGATTTTTATCGAGAATGAGAAACTCTTTGAAGCACATAAATACTTTTGAATTTTGTTTCAATGGATTCATCCATTCATGCCTAGAAAAAGTCATCAATAAAATCCAGGAAGTAAAGGTAGTTCCCAAAAGAAGTTCTCTGTATAGGACTATAAACATCACTATGAGGAAGCTCCAAATATTTGAGTAGCTGAAACTTAACCATCTTTTGGGAAGAAGAAACGTGGCATTTCACCCAAAATAAAGGCTTAAGAGACATTTTTAGTAGGTACCTCAAGTTTGGCCAAAGCGGAGACCATTTCAAAGCCTTGTAGGTGTAGCAAAGTAGCAAACTTTAGATGACCAAAGCATGCTTGCCAAAGCTCTACATTTGAGAGATTCTAAGAATTTCCAACTACACATGTTGAACCATTGACATATTTTTCATAGTTTATGAGCTTAGAGAGACCATAACATAAAGTTCTAGAAGCAATAGTAACACCATATATGATAGATCATAAGTTGTACATTTGTATCAACAAATTCGACAACCAAGTTGATCTTGCTTAATGCTCAAACTAACAATATCTTCTTCTTAATCCCTGACAAAAGCAAAGCATCTAACAATGTAAGTTAATTGCCATTACCACTAGTCTGAATGATCCACCAACTCTCATGACTAGATAAGATGAGTTTTTGGCACATGTCATAGTATTCCCCATAGAGGTAGGCTCAAGTGAAGTAAAGAAACTACACTACCAGGTAATATTTTTTGTTGCCCCATAGTCAAGGTACCAAACATCTGAGTCTACTACAAACAAAGATTGTTTGGGAGAAGATGGTTCATATCTATGAACAATAGTATACACCCACACTTCATTCTGCACAAGATTAGTAGATTTTATTTTGGGTGTACAAGCCTTTGCAACAACCATTCTAGCCTCCTTTTTATTTGCCTCTTTTGCAACTAGTTTTGGACAACCCTTTGTAGCATGATAGTTTCCTTTTTAGTATTTTCTAAATAATTTCTCCTTTTTCTTTTTCTTTTTCCTCTTTCTCCTCCTCTTTTGATTGTAGAGAATTCAAAGATTTTTTCTCACTAGTGGATGAGCTCCACTTACCTTTGACCTTCTAACTAACTAAGAAAGCTTGATCTCCTACACACATAGTGAACCTATTCTATTTGGAGTGATCTTCTTGCAACAAAACTGAGACCCGCTCCTCAAATGCTAAGGAATTTGGATTTCCTTTAATCATCAACAGAAGAGTGTAATAAAAAGTTTGATATGAATCTAGAAGACGATTATTGTTAGACTCAAGAAATGAAAAGTAGGAGATTGTAGAACTACACCCTAAGGGGGATGATCATAATGTAATACTTAACCATGGATTTTGGGGCAAATGGTTAGCCCATCATACTCCTAGGCAGTAGGTCATGAGTTAAAATCCTATAATTGGTATCAGAGCATAGGAAGTAGGATTGGCCAAGGTAAATGGAAGGTGCGCATGTCACTTGCAAAGATGAACATATCAAAGATTAGAGTGTATCTCCCAATTTTTACGTCGGATTTAGATTTCTAAGATACAATCGGTAAGCCCTTGGAACAAGGGTTCCATTAGAAGCACTAGATTGAGGATTCAAGCTAACTTGCATGGCTGAGAATGAGGTTCAAGAGATCAAGGTTAAAAGCAAGGAAAGACCATAGGCTACTGGCCAAGAAGCAGAAAAAGCAAACTCTATAGGAAAGTGTTGAAGAAAGAGAAAGGTAAGGCGGAAGAAACCAAGGTTGAGAGAAAGGTTGGTGTATAGGAAAGTGGCCAAGAAAGAAAAGGCAAGATTCAAGATGCCAAGGCTGAGAAGAAGATGGTTCAAGAGACTCTACAAGGATCAAGACATGGATTCAAGGGTAGATCAAGGATTGAGCATTGAGGACAATGATCTCTGAAAGGGCAAGAAAGTAACTTAGACTCATGAAATGACAAATATGAGATGGTTGAACCACACCATAAGAAAGAGGATTAGAAAGTTATGCTCAACCATGGGTTTCAGGGAAAGTAGCTAGCCCATCATAATCATAACGAATAGTTCATGAGTTCAAATCCCACAATTAAGAGCAATCTACACAAGTGAACTACCTGACAAGACTTCATCTACAGAAATCAACTGCTTGTTCAAATCCTTGATCTTCTTTAAGAAATTTTCTATAGAATGTCCTTCATTCATAATCTCCCTCTCCAAGTGTGTTTGGAGGTAAGCAACATGAACCCCATTTGTTGTGTGGTACAAAGTGATAAGTGTATCCCAAGCATTCTTTTCTATATCTCAAGAGCAAATATGAGGCATAATGTCACCTTTGGTAGAGAAAGTTATCAATGCATGCACGTAAGCATCTCTACCATCCCAAAAAATTTTCCTTGCAGTAGGTGCTGCATGAACTATAGCATGAACAAGAATTTAAAGATCATCATCTTCAATGCGATCTACATCACCTTCAATCATTGTATTTACAGGTGTAGTCAGTCATTTTTCAACACGCTGCATAATATTCAAGAGTCCTTTTGCGAACACTACATGATGGATCTTATATGACCATAAGGGTTAATTGGTATAATCGAAATTCTCCTCAATAACCAACATATAGAATAATTCACTAATTGATGTAGAAAATTATCCTTTATTAAAACTTTGAACAAAACTCCCCTATTGAGCTCATCTAAACCTATAGAAGACTTTGAGGCACTTGTACTAGGGAATGGAAACTAGTACATATATCTTTGGCATAAAACGATGAAATTGTGTGCATAAGTACTGTGATAGTGCATTTGGAGACCAACACAATCTCACATCCAAATTTTCACAGCGCAAAGTGAAGCAGCTTGAACTCATAATCCACATGAGTATGCTCATAAAGTTTTGTGTGATTTGGTGGCTCCAATCAAAGGGTTGTGGATGACACCCTAGATGAAGTGGTGACATGCTCTAATACCAATTATTGTATTTTGAGGTCTCTTCAAGCAGTTAAAGAGCACAATGAAGAGGAAGAAGCTTCGAGCATAACACATAATATTGAATGTCTTACCAAGTGAATGTTGTTAGCGCCGGTGTGGACGACCACTTTCATTGTAATCACAATTCTTATTTCCAATGTAATTGAACTGAGGTTCATGAGGATTTCAAGAGTTTTTTTCATAAATTGTTTATTTCCAGTATTCTATATTTCAAAAGTTCGGAACGGTGAGAAGGGCTATCCCTTACAAAGAACTATGGTGTCGTATCTTACGATAGAATTCCCGAAGAGATGAATATGGAATAAGGAGATACACAGATCTCTAGAGGGTGAAGTCTCTATTTCTGAAGTCGAGATGATATTGTAATGTAACTGCATACATACTGTGGAATCAAGAGTCTATTTTACTATGTACAAGCTATGATTCTGTGTACATTATGTATGATGTATTGTCTCTGTGCATAAACAATGTTATTTTAAGTGGCATGGAATAGAAACACATGTTTACAGCTATTGTGTGTTCATAAATCCTCGTTCCCGAATCTAGAACTTGGAGTGCTTTTAGTTTGTTGGCAACTAGTATGCTAAACATATGGCAACCACCATGGGATGGGGTAATCGAACATAACACATACTGGATTGATGCTAGTACAAACTCGCAATGATTACGTACAAAAGACTCATCATCATGGTTCTTTAGATGAATTCGTGCACCAAAGACTTGCAACATTGAAGCTTGAAGACATTCCTCTTGAGGATGTAATTACTATTACAAAGGAAGTAGAGTTTTGCGTGGAAACTGGAGTTTTACCCCCCAAGCTTTTGATGGATCTAGTCCTTGAGTGGAAGGATGGTAAATTAGCTAAAATATTGTGGCAAGAGGAGTTTAGTGGGACTGACCAGCAGAACCATCTGTAAGAAGAGAAATTCCTTGTGCAAGTAGGTCAAAGTGGAAGCTGCGTACCCCTGCCAGAATTACATTAGCTCTAATAGCCTCACCTCAAACCAGTACCTTACAGATGCTTGGTGGTTCAATGGCGAGCATGCACCCATTAAGAGTGTTAAATTATACTCATTTTCATGGGTGAGTGGATGAGGATCTAGATGTGCATGTACAAACATTTGAAAACTAGTACTTATGTAACCATCAAAATATGCATGATAATCAACACAAAATTCAGGAGTTTCTAGCAAATTTAGTCAGTGATGCACAAAAATGGCTTATGGAACACCCTCTTGATTAGTTTTCAACATATGCGGAGTTGAAGGCAATGTTTTTAGAATGATTTCGGAGTGCTCACTATGTTTCAGAGTTACATTCTTCACTTCAGTATATGCTACACAAAGGGACGATCGAACAATTTGCATCCGCTATCAGATCTACACTTCAATAGTTTCCACAAAGCAAATGTCTTGCCAAAGAAATGTTAACAAAATTCTTTGTTGATGGACTTCAACCACCCATTAAAGAGAAAATCTACATGTACACACTCGACCAATCTCATAGGCTAGATCAGATTATTGACTTAGCTATCAGGATGGATCGAAAGATGCAGTTTGCCAATTCGGGCTATCCGAAGACGAATTTGGTGTTCAAGAAGGGTGCCATCCCCTAGAAGAAGTTGTATTGCCTACAGTGCAGGAATGGGTAACACATCACATTCGATTATGCGCTTAACAAGGTATTTTGTCCCATTTGTAAAAATACTAATCACAGTTTCGAGGAATGTCTCTTTAATGTGCAAAATACCTTTGTGGATACTACACAAGCAGAGGTATCTTCTTGGAAAGGAAATTTAGCTCGGTATAGTCCCCAAGTTTCTATCGGACAATAGCAAAATACTCAGGATGCTAGACTTGCAGGACCATCCAAAATTCGGATTGGTAGAGGCAAGAGATTGGCCGAGGACGGAGATTTTAACAACCTAGGCCACGTAACCCTGGTAACCCTCGTTGGTCATAGATAGTGCGAATGCAAGGAGGCTAAGGAATATGATCAACAGAACCAAGAATCAAAGCTCAAGGCGCCTATGACCAATGTGATGACTTCAAAGTGTTTGGAGCTGTCAGCATCAATAGTCACCCCATCTCGGAAAGAGTATTTAAGTGGACAAAAATTGGATTATTTGACTCCTACAGAGAAAAGAAAACCTTTCAGAAGGTAGTATAGTGGACTATGGAGTAGCCACCACACTATGTGGATTCTTCACTATTTCCAACACAATTGTTCGGAAAGAATCGTGTAAAAAGTAAATTTTGTACGGAATCTGAAGAAATCTCAAAAGATCGATCGACGGGTATTGGACCAAATACGGGTCTAACACAGAAACAAGGTTCGGATGGGCAGAAGCATGAGTGTAAAGATTATGAACCACCAGTAAAAAAGGATTATTGTGAGTTTCTACATGAATCACACATCAAATTGTCTTTGGGGGCATTGGTAGAACTAGTCCCAACATTTGGAACACAGTTACTACACCAACTGCAGAAAAAATATACACCTTTTGAAAATTCGGAACCCTCATTCTCAATGGTAAGGAATGTGTTAGGTAGAAAAGTGGATTACACGGTTCCTATGATTATAGTACAATATAAAAATAAAGGTTTTTGATTGATGGGGGTTCCAGTATCAATATTGCATCTACCACCACATGTAAGCAAATGGATTGGAATAGCATTGACCTAGCTCCCTTCTTTGTTTAGATGGGAGACCAATCAAGGGTATAACCAGTGGGGCTATTCAAAGATATCCCTATTTGTATTGCACAGGTTCTATTTAATATTAAATTTGTTGTATTGGAACTAAAGGGAAAAATTTAGATTATAACTTATTATTGGGCCGACCGTGGTTGCACAATGCTAAAGTTCACCAGAATTTCGATGAAAAGAGAATTACTTTACGAAGAGGGCTTGCTAAGTTTTCTGTTCCTCTCGATGAAGAGCAATATTGCCTTTCAGAGCATAAAATATTTATAAGAGCCTTCACATATGCTTGATGGACTCGAGGAAGATGAGGAACAAAAATTTTTAGAAGCAAATAGGGATTTACTCTCGTTCGGGGTAGTCAATGTGTTGATATATTTAGGTAGTGATGTGTGTGAAACACACTAGGACCATTGAGGTAATTTTTCCCTCTTTACAAGTTTTTGTTCCCCGCGGCTATTATACACGCCTATTGCCCTAATGGGCTACTTACCTTTGTACATTCTCGAGTAATACATTTAGTATTTTATGTTGTGCTCGAAGCTTCTTCTTCTTCTTCCTTGTGCTTCACGTGGTTCTACAGATGTCTAACACCAACAATTGCTATCAGAGCAGGTTGCACTTCATCTAGGGTGTCGTCGACACTCCGTTTGTTGCAATCTTAGAATCACAAGAATTCTGGTGAGCATACTGAGCATGTTTCAGAGATCAAAATAGCTTCACCATGTGGTGACAAAATCGCGATCTAAGCTTGTTTTGGCCTCCAAATGCACTATCCCAACGCTTGTGTAGGCTATTTCATCTTTTTGTGCCGAAGATATATACCAGTTTTGGTTCTCCAGTATAAGTATCTCGGAGTCTGCTACAGGTTTAGTAGAATTCATCTGGGCATTTTTGTTCAACTTTTTCAAATGCAATCAATTTTCAACATCAAGGTATTTTAGTCACCAGCGATGGCTGAAAGAAGTGATGTATTCCATATGTTGGATGTTGAGGATAAGTTGGATGGTACCAACTACCCGTTATGGGCTTATATGATGCAAATGTATTGGTTGCAAAAGGACTATGAAATATTGTGTAGGGTGTTGAAAGACATCCTATTACACCTACAAATATAGGTACTACAAATAGAGGTGCTGGAGCTGATGAAGATGGTGTCAAAGATGATGATATTCTACAGATTACTATTCGTGCTGCAATTTCTACTATACCTACTATAAAGCAGATTCGTTGCGATGGCAGAGATTCTTAGGCACATGCAATTATAGCTTTGTCTGTCAAACATGCCATTACTCATCACATTCTCTCTTTTAGAAGAGCTAAGAATTCTTGGGATACACTTACCACATTGTAGCAAGCTAGCAATGAGGCTCGTGTTGCTTAACTTCGAAAAGAAATTGGAGACTGCACACATGAATAAAGGTGATTCTATGGACAGTTTTCAAACAAAGATCAAAGACTTGAAGGGAAAGTTGATAGTTTTTCTAGGCATGCATGGGTATATCCACTCAAAGAAAATTCCAAAGTGTTTATGCGCTTCAAACAGTTTCTGGTTTTGGCTCAAAATATGTGAGCATGTAAAATGGGCACCCTCCATTCCTATCAAGGGGAGGAATATATGTCTTCTAATTTTAATGCATTTCTGGCTAAATGTGGGATAGAACACTAGTGTATAGTGCGGAAGATAGCTCAATAGAATAGACTTGCTGAATGGAAGACCATGTCACTCCTGGAGATGGGGAGGTGTATGGTCAAGATTCAGGCCTTACCACATAGTCTTTGGCTTGAGGCTATTATGTGTGCATCATATGTACTTAACAGATGTCCTACTAAATTAGTATAGTCTATCACTCCATATGAGGCTTAGCATGATCGCAAGCCATCTGTTGCTCATCTACGTGTTTTTTGGTTGTCTAGCATATGCAATAATGCCTCAAAACCATCATAGAAAATTGGATGATGATGTACTAAAAGTTATTTTTGTTGGGTACAATTCTGAAAGTAAAGGCTCTCATAGTGCCTCTTTTGCATCAGATTGCTATGCTATGATCGCCTCTAGTCTCTGTGATGTGATTGAACCAGTTTCATTTGATGTGACTTGGTCTTTATGTGACTTGCCTCCTCGCAAGAAGCCCATCAACACAAAAGAGTATACAAGCTGAAGCGTAAACCTAATGGAACACTTCACAGGTATAAGGCTAGGCTTGTTGCAAATGGCTATGCGTAGGAAAGAAACATTGATTTTGATGAGACCTTTGCATCTACTTGCTGAATGACTGCTCTTCGTAGCATCGATGCACTTGCAGCTTGTCATGGTTGGAATGTACATCAGCTAGATATCAAAACAACATTTCTGAATGGTGACTTGCATGAAGAAGTGTATGTTTTTCAACCCCATGGCTTTGTGCAAAAATACATGAGAACCACGTGTGCAGGTTAAAGAAGGCATTATATGGTTTACAGCAAGCACCACCTGCTTTGTATGAAAAGATAGATGTATATTTGATTGCACATGGTTTTCAGAACAGTCCAAGTAAAAGCACCTTATATGTAAAGCATGCTAATGATGTACTTCTGATCATTGTTGTTTTATCTTGATGACGTGCTGCTCAGTGGTCCTCACGAGAGGCATATTGCTGATTTTAAGGCTGATTGGCATGCCTCATTTGAGATGTCTGATTTATGGCATTTGCATTACTATTTGGGCATTTGGTTTATCCACGCTAATGGTGGGATGGCTTTGTGTCAAACGAAATATATTGATACATTATTGTAGCATTTTGGCGTTGAAGACTCTAAACTTATTGCCACTCGTATGGAAACAAGTTAACGACTAAGTCTTCATGATGCTAGAGGTGCACTTGATGTTGTTCTCTATCAGCAAGCTGTTGGATGCTTGATTTACTTATGCATTACTCGGCCAGATATTCACTTTGTTGTCTTAGAGATGAGTAGGTTTATGCATTGCCTAGGAGTGAACCATTGGCAGGTGGTTAAGCGCATCTTTTGCTTCTTGAGTGGTACGTGGCTGCTTGGTTTGTTTTATCACAAAGGGGGATCACTACCGCCAGATTTGCATGCTTTTTTCGACTCTGATTGGGCTGGTTGCTATGACACTCATGTGCCCACTAGTGGTTTTTGGTTCATGCTTGGTAGTTCATGCATATCTTAGTTGAGCAAGAAGCAGTACACTATGGTCACTTCCAGTTGGCTAAGTATAGGGGAGCTTTCATAATGACTGTTGAGGGTGTGTTGCTCAGATGCCTTATGGTAGATTTGGGTGCTGGTCACTCTTCTTCCATGACTACCTTCACTAACAGTGATACCACATTGGCAATTCCGAGGAATCTTGTGTTCCATGCTTGCACTAAGCACATTGAATTATCATTATGTCAGGGAGAGGATTTCTATTGGCGAGATCAGCTTGGCATATGTGCCCACATAAGAGAACATTACACACCTTTTCAGGAAGGCTCTACCTATGGAGAAGTTTGAAGCTTTTTGCAAAGTTTTCCGCTTACGATTGATTCCACATAGCTTGGCACTTCCTTATACATGAGTGCCAACTCCTTGTTTAGCGCATCACTCCCAATGAAGATTTGTTGATATATTTAGGTAGTTATGTGTGTGAACGCACTAGGACTGCCAAGGCACTTTTTTCCCTCTTTAGGAGGTTTTTTCCCCTACCTTTTATATATGCCTATTTCCTTAATGGGCTACATATCTCTGTATATTCTCTAGTAATACATTTAGTATTTTGTGTTCTGATCCAAGCTTCCTCTTTTTCTTCTTGTCACCTTAGGGTGCACCTATTTTTTTTAGACGAAGAAAGACAACTCTTATAGATTATGCATTGACTATAGGGGGGTTGAATGAAAGAACAATTAACAATAAATATCCACTCCCTCATGTAGATGACTTCTTCGGTCTATTAAGTGCAGTGAGTGTATTCACTAAGAAGATTGACTTAAGATCTGGATATCACCAAATTAGGATCAAAATAGAGGATATTCCTAAGATAGATTTTTGAACACGATATGGTGACTATGAGTTTACGGTTCTACCTTTTGGATTAACAAACGATCCTACCACATTTATGTGCTTGATGAATAACATTTCTCACGATTACCTAGATGAATTCATCTTAGTATTTCTTGATGATATATTTGTATACTCTTAAGATTATTTTGAGCATGCGGTACATCTCAAGAAGACTTTGCAAACTCTTAGAGAACACAAATTGTATGGAAAAAAGAGTAAGTGGTTCTTTGCTAAGGATAAACTTGTGTATCTAGAATAGTAATATCGAAAGAAGGAATCCTTATAGATGAGGATAAAGTAAAAACAATAGTTGATCGGACGATTCCTAACAATGTAAGGGATGTTAGAAGTTTTCTTCGCCTCGCCCAATATGAAAGAGCACATATTAAGGATTTCTCTAAGGTAGCTACTCCCCTCACAAAATTGACTAAAAAGAATGTAGGATTGGTGTGGAGTGATGCCTCTCAAAAACCATTTGAAACATTAAACAAAAAGTCATTGACAATTGTGGCTTGAAAATACCAAAAATGGGAAAGCCTTTTGTGGTTGTATGTGATGCAAGTGGTGGTCATACAGGATGTCTTCTTTTACAGGACGGTAGGGTGGTTGCATATGAGTCCACAAAACTAAGAAAACATGAACTTAACTATCCAAATCATCATTTAGAAATGCTTGCTATTGTGCATGCACTTAAGCACTGGAGATTTCTATTGTTAGGGGTTAAGCTCGAATCAAAAACAAATCATGAGAGTCTAAAATAAATCTTCACACAACCATTGCTTAACAATAGGTAGAAGTGTTGGATTGAATTATTAAGTGAGTATGATTTTGACATTAAGTATCTGGCTCATAAGGAAAATAAGTTTGCTGATCCATTGAGTCTAAGACCTTTGTGTAATCTTGTTTCTGTAATAAATTCTGATTTTCTCAATCAAATTCAAGAAGATATAAAACAGGATCCTATTTATGCACCTATTTTGAATTCTTTGAATGCAAATAGGTGATCGATGTATGAGGAAAAATTTCATTTTCAGAATGGAACATTCAATTGTAACAATTGACTATGCATATCATCTGAATCTGCATAAAAAGTTAAAATACTACATGAAAATCTGGGTTATTCGAGGACCTACGTTAAAATAAAGTATTCTTACTTTTGGCCATGTATGAAGCGAGATATAAGAAAATATGTTAGTGAACTTTTGAAGTGCCAACAAGTGAAATCTAAGTTTAAGAGGATACCTCGAATGCTTCAACATTTCGATGTTGCAAATCAGAAGTGGGAGTATATTTCTATGGACTATATCACTAATTTACCTATGACCAAAAGTAATCATGATCCATATTTTTTGTAGTCGATCGGCTTACCAAGATGGCACATTTTTTCCCTATGAAAAAGACTGATACTACATTGAATGTTGCAAAAATCTTTGTAAAAGAAATTTTTTGATTGCATTGAATGCCTAAAAGCATAGTTTCTGATAGAGACTCTAGATTTACCTCAAAATTTATGAGATCAACATTTGAATCGATTGGAACTCAACTTTGTATGAGTACAACTTTCCATCCACAAACTAATGGGGAAATCAAGAGGGTTAACAGGGTAGTTGAAAATATCTTGGATATTTATGTGAATGAAAAGAAGGACAATTGGAGTGAACATTTACCCTTGGTTGAGTTTGCATACAATAGTGCATGGCATGCATCTATAAAAAAGACTCCGTTTGAAGCTATGTACGGTTATAATTTTTTGACTCCACCTTCATAGTTCAAACATGTGAGTTAGGTGGATACAACATTTCCTAAGCTAAATTTCTATTTTGGTCCATCTCTACAACACTTTTTCATGAAACTAGAAAAATTGATGACTACTACTTAAGGCTTCCTTATCAGATTCATCTATCAAGCCAAAATCTATCTTTTTCTAAAATGAATATGAATCTTTCACAATATCGAACAAAATCACTTCCTCTTAGATGTACACATGCTCTGCACTTTTAGGCTTAGTGAAATGGGTGTATTTTTGTATTTTTGCTTCACCTCCAATAAAGAAATAAAATATAGAGGAGTATAATTTTATTTTATAATTCGTGCCCAACCAATAGAGTGGTATAGGTGGATTATCTATACCATTCTAAGAGGATATAACATCATCTTTGCTTTAAAGAGAATTAAATTCACTTAAGGTGGGTTGAAGGCTCTTTCAAAACTCTACTTACCTTTGAGATTCCATTTCAAAAGACCTAAAACCATGAGAATCAATCTAGCTGTTGAAAATTCTAATTGGGTGAAATCTATTTTAGATGTGATTCCAAAAAGATGAAGACCTATACAACTACATTCCTAATGGAAACTCATAGTGTAAAAGCTCCTATTATCTTGATGGTCAAACCTTAAACATCTTCTTGAGCCTTCAAGAATTGTCTCCTTTTATATTTTTTATGTGTTTTTATATGTCGTATGTTGACATCATAACTAGATCTTTCTATTTTTCTTGTTGAATTGAATTATCAAGTATGCAAAATATTATCTTTATATCAAGTGATGAAGATCAAGTGCTATTCAATGGATGTGGAAACGATAGCATTTTAGAAAGATGGAAAGGAGTTGGGGAAAACATATTTTCAAACCTACAATAATACAAATACTATTAAATGGACAAGTGAAGATAGTAGGATAATTATGGGAATTGAAAACATTCACTCACTGTAGAAGATATGATGTTGCTAGTATTTCTTCTGGTTGTGGAGGGGAATCTATGTGCTTTAGTTTTCCATCGAAATCATTAGATACAATGCATCATACTACGGATAATCATAAGAGATCTCTTTATCTCCAATTGACTTTAAAATAACCTCGAATATATCTACATAGATGTTTCAGAAAAGTTATCCAAGAAAGCAAAACCTAGGTACACAAAGTAAACGAAAACCTCACTTAGACGTTAACTAGTTTCTAAAGGTACATATAGAGAATGAACATGATATTTTGTGTGTCAAATACATATAATTAGACATTATATAGCTTCCTTTAATGTGTGCAAGTTCTAAACATGTAGAGATTTGTTTATTATGTCTAAAAGACGATGTTAAATGCTTTGATGTAGAATATTTATCCCATTTTCCATTAGATTTTCCGTACTTAAGTGAAGTGGACCTCTATGTATTTAATCTTTACATGAGATATAAGGTTTCTTGTCAAGCTATATACATTAAATGTTATCTTCATATAAAAAGACCTTCTACATCTAGACGTGTGTTCATAATGAGATCAGTTTTTATTTCATCTGATACTTAGCTACAACTAATCCTTGGGAAAGTATCACTTGAGAAAACGGAGACGTGGTGGGTTATATTTTAAACTCAAAGATATTATATGGCTAAGTCATATAAAGATATACGTTCAATTCTCTAAGTCGCATAAAGACATACGTTCAATTTTCCCATAAAGATATGTGATGGCTAAGTCGCATAAAGACATACAATCAGTTTCCCCTCCTCTCATCTCTAGTTCATGCCAAAATATGTCGTTAAACTCTTGAGAACTCAAATAATAACGATTATATATAGATAGTCTTGATAGCATTAAGGATCTCCCTGTTAATGGAGTCATCTTCAATCAGCTCTCCCATTTCATTTGGTTGAATTAAATTCATAATTGATAGCAATTAGGATCTCCCTGTTAATGGAGTCATCTTCAATCAGCTCTGCAATTTCATTTGGTTGAATTAAATTCATAAATGATTCTTCCTAGCTTTGGTGCTAGCAGGAAAGACGTAGATCAAACGTGATTGTATTCACTGTTAGATTAGGCTAAAATCTAGCGTAAGGCCCATTACATGCTAACCGTTGTTGGCAGGGTTGAGCCCCCATCCTCGCCTCAATGAGCAAATGTTACACCCAATGGAACCATTGTGCATTGGAGCTTTTTTTTTTTTAACCTTTTTAAGCAGTAGAAAAATAATTACAATATATCATCATATTATGTGAAACAAAGGAATTAAGAAGATGATCATGAACTTCCTCTTCATAATGACAAAGTTGATGCTCGGAAACGATACAGCTTTGAGCTTCACAAGAGAAATCCACATCAACTAGTGTTCTTAGCTTCTTGATATTTATTGTATTGAGAATATGAAAAGTTTCTTTTGTACTTATCTAAAATAATTAGAACTACTACAACTACGAGAAACCTGAACAAAAAAAATACGGAAGCAGTGAATTCTTATACAGCTATATAACCTACGAAAACCTACAAAACGAAGAAAGAATAATAATCAAATAAAATAATCTCTCTCAGTAACAGCATTTTATCCTTGCTCAATTGTGAAATTTTCATTAATGAGTGAGACATATAAGAGATTCATTCTTCAAACCCTAATTAAAATTATATTGGTACGATTAGTGGAATTAAAACTATCTAGTATGGTAGCATCCATCATAATATTTTTAGGATGCATTTATATCTTTTCCTTAACAAATACCCTAAGATAATATAAAGGATTAGCTCATATATTCTCACATCATGGTTGAAAACAAGAAGCAATGAGCTGTATAAATTAACATCATCACAAACATAAAAACATGTATAAAAATAAGAATGAACTTAGACTTTAATTTTTTTTTTTCAATGTGGTGTATCTGTATGTACAGAGTAATTTATATCGAAAAAGAAATAAGTTCTCTGAAACGTATAAGTTGACGGATGAACATTTTATAACACTTGGGCATGACCTGGAAGCCTCTTCACTTTCATGAGGCGTATGTCTCAATCCTGGTCAGATGCTTTGTAGAGTTCTAACTTTTTATTAATATTGGTGGGTATTTTCATGAAATTTTAATTTTTAATTTCAATAAAGTATGATAGTCTTTTACGTACAAAGTATCTAATACGAGTCTGATGTACCGATAGCGATTTCGTCCAATTTGAAAATGTATTTATTTATTTTCGTGATCTTATTTTTCTAGAAATGAGTTAGACGAATTATTTTTCAATTCAGCCTCCTATTTATATTTGAATGACGGGAACATGCATGTTTTGTTGGCGGGGGAGGGGATCCTAACTTTATTCAACGGCACATGGCAAGTAAAAAGACAAAAGGAAAACGACAAAGAAGTACGAGGAATGATTATAACTTTCTTGTCTCCTGCTTGGGAGAGCCACTTGATTTTCCACTTTTGTTCTTCAAAAAAGAACATTCTATAGTGATTAGAAAGGGATACTTCTTTCAGTCACGGATCCTTCTACCAAGGCAGATTAAAGATTTTTTAATACACCACTCTCTCGGAAGCCTGTCGAAGATGTTGATCAAATATCTTTTCTTTCTAATCTTGTGAAGATCTTCACCCCTAATGGCATTCCACAGAGCACTGAAGTTTATTAATCTAGTGTACCCTTCATTCAATGAATATATTCGGAATTTCATTTTGTTTTGTTTTTCGTTTTCCATTCTAACGCTCCTTTGTACATCTTCCGTGTAATTGTAGTGCCCAGTAAAAAAGAGTGATCTGCTCGAGATTCAAGGAGGCCTTTGAAGCCCTACTCATGGTCTCCTATTTTCGTTAAGCTGTATAAAATCCATGGCACTAAGCATCCTGTCTAAATCTATTTTGTATGCGATATTCATTGAGTAAATAACCAAGAGAATTAGTGAGAAGACCAGGTATTGGAACAATCGATGACGTTATCTAATAAATTTGAATGAATTTTGACTGTATGTAGCGAAACTATTCAATGAGTCTAAGGATAAAAAGAAGCATGTAAGCGTACATGGAAAGTAGAGGCAAGCCAGATTTCAAAGATTAGGTGACTACAGAGCGTGTCGCATCAGCTGTTTAATTATTTTGGGTTTCTACAGCTTAGATTGGTCAAGAACATGATCTAGACTTACATATCCCAAACGATGTTTCATAATATGTCAATAGCAAATGTGAGAGATTAGATGCAGATCAGACAACTGAAAAGATCTAATATCAAATCAATGATGCTAACAAAACATTGTTAAAATCTGAGCCACACGGATGGGATCATTCAGCATGTCAAATGAAGTTCTAGATTTTTAACTTGTAGTAAGAGAAATCGAGAAAAGAAACAACTTTTATTGGATGTACTTGAATAGACTAATGGACCACGTGATGAAGATCAAGTGCAATTCAATGGATGTGGAAATGATGCCATTTTAGACACATGGACAACAGATGGGGAAAACATTTTTTCAAACGTACTATAATACAAATACAAGTAAATGGACATGTGAAGATAGTAGGATGATTAAGAGAAATAAACACATCCACTGAATCTAGAAGAGATGATTTTCACCAGCTATGAATAGCCAATGTTCGATCGATGTTGCTAGTATTTCGTTTGGTTGTGACAATGACTCTATGTGCTTTAGTTTTCCATCGAATTCATTAGATACAATGCATCATACTCGGCATAATCATTGTAGATTCTTTACCACCCCATGGACTTAAAAATAACCTCGAATAGATCTACATAGACATTTCAACAAAGGTATCCAAGAACACAAAATCGAGGTGCTCAAAGTAAATGGAAACCCCACTTTGAAGTTTACTAGTCTCTAAAGGTACATATAGAGAATGAACATGATATTTTGTATGCAAACTACATTTATTTAGATGGTATATTGCTTCCTTGACTGTGTGCAAGCTCGAAACATGTAGATGTTTATTTATTATGTCTAAAAGACGATGTAGAATCCTTTAGTGCCGAATATTTATCCCATTTTTCATTAAGTTTTCCGTGGTTAAGTGAAGTGAACCTCTATATATTTTATATTTACATGACACATAAGGTTTCTTGTCAAGGTAGATATATCAAATGTTATCTTCAAAAAAAAAAAAGAAATAGCTTGAACCTCTAGATGTGTGTTCTTAATGAGATCTCTTTTCATTTTATCTCATAGCTATGTACAAATAATCCTTGGGAAAGTATGTCTTCAGAGAAAACAGACGTGGTGGGTTATACTTGAAACTCAAAGATAGGATATGGCTAAGTCGCATAAAGATATATGGTCTATTTTGTATCGCATAAACACAGACGTTCAATTTTCCCCTCCTCTCATAAAGATATGTGATGGCTAAGTCGCAGAAAGAAATACAATCGATTTCCCCACCTCTCATCTTTAGCTTATGCCAATATATATCGTGAAACTCTTCTCATCTTTTCTTGTAAAAGGAAGTTCGGCCTTTGGCCTACTCTCCCGCAATTCAATTAGAAAAAAAAAGATACAAGTGAATGGACACTATTCCCATTCACTTATATATAATCAATCTTAATAGCATTTAGGATCTGCCTCCTAATAGATTCATCTTCAATCAGCTCTCCAATTGATGCTATTTGATTTGCAACCTGCCTAAGTTTGGTAACAAATCTTTTTATTGTCTCCTTAGGTGTCTTCTTCATTTGGTTGGATTAAATCGACAAATGAGTCTTCATAGTTTGGTGCTCGCAAGGAATAATGTCTCAAGTGCATCCCAGGTTTCGTTTGAACATCAGCATGAACAAGTTGATGCAAAATAGAGTATTCACTCATGAAGGAAGGCTCAAGAACTTTCTAGTTCTGGATGAATACTACAACTTGAAATTCTAAATTCTCTCACCATGATTACAGTTGGTTAATTCCTTCTACAAAATGATTCCTTATAGATTTAATATTTCGTTTTGCAGCAAAGTATGATTTATAAGCAAGGAATTCTCTACTTATGAGTTTAATGTCTACAAGTGGTCACACTTACTTCTCATGGAATAGCAATAATAGACTCTGAGACAAAAAACTGAAATTTAACTCGTAGTAGAACAATACTAAAATGCACACTAATACGTTTCCAATGAATCCATACTCATAACCATTGGACATCTGCGTAGGGAGAACAAACCTCAACAACAACCTGTCTAATTACCCCTTCGTCTTGGGGAGCAGAGACATAAAAACAAAAATTAGTAGTATATAACCTATTAGACAACAAAATACTCATGAAGGCCTTCATTCATGAAAGATTGCACAGCTGCATCATGCATCACATGTCCAATGACCATGTGCTCACTCATTCATAAAGCAGCTGAGCTTATGTTTAATGTGTTTTGGATTGTCTTCATACCTTCTATCTTGCTAGTAGAGCCCATATCAACCACAAAAAAACTGCCTTTAAAGCTTCCACCAACAAAGTGCCCCCCTCTATTGCTTCTTTGGGTTGTGACATTATAAAGGAAGGTGAGATATTCTGTCTGCTCAGCATCCCTATGGGATCTCAAGTGACCCTCAACCAAAGATGGGACTCGATCATGGATAAATTCATAAAAACGAAATTTCAATGGTATGCATGTCAATCCACCGTCTCCCACAAGGTCTTTGTCTTGAACCACTATATTTTTCCCTCCCTTGGCTACTTCCTCTCTTATTGGATGCCCAACAAAAAGTACTTCAATTTGGTCCTTACTCTCTCTAAGAGATTCCTATGGGGAGGAAACACTCACCAGAACAAAATCCCTAAAGTGGCCTGCACCACTTATTGTTTCCCTAAAAAGGAAGGATTTCTTGGTATCCTTTGCCCCATTAAAATGGCTACAAACATAGTAGCCAAATGGATTGTTAGGGCAGTAGACTCAACTCATTTTTGGGCTTTCCTCCTTAAAAGGAACTTGCACAGATTCTATCTGACTAATTATAAAGCTTGGAATGGGCACAAGCTGAGGGACATGCTTATTTCTCCTCATAGAAACACTCTTGTTGGCAGCACCATCTCTTGTAGATTCTAGAATGCTTGGATGCTTGTGAAATCTAAATTCTCCACCAACCCCAATTTCTTTCTGCTTCATGATTTCTTCATGCAGGAAAGCATATGGAGTGAATGGCTATCCTTGTAGGAAAATGGTTCTCTAGGTATTAGGGAGCACAGATGTTGCATACAGGGCTACTCATCTTGGCAAGATCTGTGTGTCAATAACCAGGTAATGTCTTATGAATAGATTGATGCTATTTTTTACCTTTCTTCTAGTTGCCTACAGGTTCGGGTGGAACACAAGAATATGCTGCTAAAGAGGCTTGCTGATTGTCACCAAAAGAAAGGGGCTATCCTATGTGAGATCACACAAGACATGCTTAGAAGATTCCAAAAGCAAAGAGGAACCATCAACTCTATCCGTCACAAACTCAACACCAGATGGAAGCATGCTGGGAGTGCTGGAAAGTGGCACCACAAATTTGTGAGTCTTTGGAATCTCCACTTCAACATAAAGCATTCAAATCTGATGTGGCTCATCTCACACAATGGGTTATAGTGTGGCTCCAAAGCTGGGAAATATGGATTAAACTATGAAGTTTGTAAATTTTGTGGCAAGGAGGAGGACATCCCCCACCTCTTTTTCAACTGCAGTCATGCTCAGAACTTCTTGTGTCTGCTCTCTGCCATTTTTCACAAGTTGCAGGTCAATATTACCTATAAAGGAACTCTTTGTAGCATAGCTGCTTCATAGGTCTTAGATACATTGGTCAAAAATGTTTTAACCTGATCATTGAAGCTCATCATGAGGACTTTAATCTTTCTTTCCACTTGGCCACTACACCCCCTTGTAAATGGAGAGACTCTCTGCTCAAGCTGTACTGTAAAAATAGGATAATAATGATTCTGATGTGTACTTTAGGCCTTGCTGGCTGCTACCTGCCTTGTGTGGGTGTTTTAGGTGGGGATGTTCTACCCCTTGTACTGATTTACAATTCTTATTTAATTCATATTTCGTTTTTTCTCAGAAAAAGAAGATAAGACAAAGAGAAAAAAACACTTATCTTAAAACCAACATCGACAGAGAGGAAGGAATGGCTAGATGTCAATCAACTAAAAAGTTATGATATCAAATCAATGCTAATGATTAAATATTGTTGTCGTTTGAGCCATAGGGATGGGATCACTCAGCATGTCAAATGAAGTGGTACATTTTTAACTTGTAGTGACACAATGGAGAATAGGAAATAATATGTATTAAATGTATTATAATAGACTAATGGATCAAGTGATATAGATCAATTGCATTTCCATGGATGTGCAAATGATCCCATTTTAGACACATGGATAGTTGTTGTGGAAATCATGTTTTAAGTCCTATAATTATACAAATACAACTAACAAATGGACATGTGAAGATAGTAAGATGATTAAGGGAACTGGAAACATCCACCTTATCCAGAAGAGTTAATTATCACTTCTTATAAACAACCGATGCTTCATGGAGTTTGCTAGTATTTTGATTGGTTGTGATAGTGACTCTTTGTTCTTTAATTTTCCTTCAAAGTCATTAGATAAAATGCATCATATTTCGCATAATCATACTAGAATCTTTAAGCTCCCCATTGACTTTAAAATAACGTCGAATAGAACAACATAAATATTTCAATAAAGCTATCCAAAAAGACATAACCCACGTACTTAGAGTAAGTGGATACCTCACTTAGAAGTTTACTAGTTTCTAAAGGTACATATAGAGAATGAACATGATATATTGTATGCCAAATACACTTAATTAGACATGTAGAGATTTATTTTTTATTTAATTAAACATTTAATTATAGCTTCCTTGAATGCGTGCAAGTTGGAAAAATGTAGAGATTTATTTATTATCTCAAAAAGACATTGTTGAATGCTTTGGTGCGGAATATCTATCCCATTGTCGATTAAATTTTCCCTATTTAAGTGAACCTAAATGTATTTTATCTTTACATGACACATAAGGTTTCTTATCAAGGTAGATGCAAGAAATGTTATCTTCATGGAAAAAAATTAGCCGCATAAAGACATACGTTCAAATTTCACATTCAGACATACTTTCAATTTTCTAAGTCGCATAAAGACATACGTTCTATTTTCCCATAAAGATATGCCATGGCTGGGTGGCATAAAAACATACACTAAATTTACCCTCCTCTCATCTCTGCAGAACTCAAGGAATTTCCATTAATATATGGAGAGTCTTAATAGCATTTAGGATATGCATCATAATGGATTCATCTTCAATCATCTCTCCAATTTATGGTTTTTTATCTTCAACCTCCTTGAGTTTAGTGACAAAACTTTTGGTATTTTGCTTAGGTCTCTTCTTAATTTGGTTTGAATTAAACACACGAATTATTCTTTCTAGCTTTTATGCTTGCATATTGAAAGTCTCATGTGCATCGCAAGCTACTTGTGAACGTCACTATGAACAAGTTGATAGAAAACAAACTATTGACTCATGAAAGACTAGTTCTAGATGAAGAATACAAATTCAAATACTAAGTGATCTCAACATGATTACAATTGGTCGAATTTCTATCATAGAATGATGCTTCAAAGAGTTAAAATGTCAGTATGATCTATAAGCAAGGAATGCTCTAGTTTTGAGTTAAACATCTACAAGGGCTCAAATTGACTTCTCATAGAATAGCAATAATTGACTCTAAGACAAAGAATGATCTCCAAATCATAGTATAACAATCCAGATAATACAATATATTGAAAAAGAAAATACATGCCAATATCTTTCCCACAACTCTTGGACTCCCACAAGATCATGACTCTCCGCTCTTCTTATAGCATGGAAACTAATAGAAAACCTTCTTTATACATCGAAACTCATGGTATACACTTGGATGAAGATTTTACATGAATCGAGTGATCAAATAGGTAAAATTAATGATGGACTTTGGAAACTAGCTACAACGACCTTCCACAAGGACACTACTGTAGCTCCCTTCTGACTCACTAATTTGACTCATTATGCTCTAGAACTCACGTGACATTTTAGCTATCTTTTATCATTAATATATGACTTCTTAAAGCATTTGAATACCCCCCAAATGTATTTACATAATTGGAACTTGTAACCTCACCTATACATAAAAGAAAATGTTCTCAACATTCTCCCCCTCAAGTTTCAAAGGGTATTTCCTTCATGCCAAGAACATAGTTCAATCTTTGACCCTTTCATCCATCCAAGGATTTGGTGAAGATATCTGTGACTTGATCCTTTGTTCCAACAAAAGAAATGTTCACTTCATTGTTTATGGCATTCTCTCAAACATAATGCTAGTGTATCTTTACACGCTTTGTTCTAGCCTGACAAAAATAGCACTTCACGGCATATGAATGTTGCTCATGTTATGCCCATATATCAATGGTACATCAACCTGCACATTCAAGTCATGCAACGACTTTTTAAACCTCATAGGCTTAGTAGTAGCCAATGATAGGCGTCTATACTCAGCTTTTGTAAAAGATAAAGCAGCTATAAGTTGTTTCTTTGAGCTCCATGGTAATGTCTTGTTTCTTGCGGTTACCACATATCCACTTTTGGAACTTCCGTCATCTTTGAGTCCAACCCAATGTACATCATTAAATACTTTAAGAGTTAGATCAGCATCATGACTATAAAATAATCATTTGTTCATTGTACCTTTCAAATACCTAAGCACTCTTTTTACTGCTTGCATATGAGGTACTCTAGGTTCATGCATAGACTTTGACAAAAATCCCACTACATAGCATATATGAGGTCTAATTTTTGTTGCATAAATCAAAGATCCTACAATGGATCTATACACATTCATATCATGCAAGGTGTCACCTTCCATTACACTCCACTTTACATTGCACTCCATTAGAGTAGAAACAAACTCACATTCCTACATACCAAACCTTTTCAACATATCACATATATACTTTCTCTATATCAACCACATACCCTCATTTCCATACACAATCTCAATCCATCTAAAGTAACTAAGAAAACTAAGATCTGAAATTTCAAAATCCTTTGCCAAATTACCTTTAATATCTTCAAATGCTTTTGCATCATTCCTTGTAATCAACAAGTCATCCACATAAATGCATACATAGAGACACATGTCATGTACATGTTTTACTTAAAGTGAAGGATCAGCAAGACTCACTATGTATCCTTGCAGGTGAAGATACTTTACCAACCTTGCATTACATGCCCTTGTGCTTTAATAAAACCATACAATTCCTTCTTTAACCTACATTTATTATTAGGACATTTTGCATCAACATAACCACTTGTTGTGACATATAAACTTCTTCACTTAACTCAACATTAAGAAAGGCATTCTTTATGTCTAGTTGATATATATTCCATCTTTGGGTTGCAGCTGGAGCTAACAAATTTCTCACTATTTCCATGTTTGCTACTTCACCACATGTTTCCTCATAGTCTAATCCTTGAGTTTTGGCATATCCTTTTGTTACAAGTCTATCATTATATCTTGACACACTACCATCACTATTTCTCTGAATGTTAAGAATCCACTTGCAACCAATTATCTTTTGTTTTGGCATCTTTGGAACTACAATAGATGTATGATTCTCTTGTACTGCATCCATTTATTCTTTCATTGCTTTCTCCCACTTTTCATCTCCTTTCGCCTTGTCATAATATGTAGGTTCATTCTCTTATTCAACCTTTGTCATAAAAGCATAATGTGTGTTCATAAAAGATTCATAAGTATAACTTTGAAGTTCTTCTTACCTCCAATGTAGGTCCTCTTGATTTTTTATTACAAATCTTTGATTATTCTCTATACTCATCTACACTACCAATTCCTTTCCCTTCATCATTAACTTCAATAACTTTGGGTTTACCTTTACTTTTAACACATGGAGGTGACTCTTTCCTTGATCATCATTTGAAAGGTAGCTCTCTTTCTTCATCTAAACCACTCTTCTCATCACTTAAGGATCTTGTGGGATGAGATAAGCACTCATCTCCTTCACCTGTATCTTCTTCATCTCCATTTATCACATGCGAATTTCTCTTATCTACATATCATGAAAGTGATTCATCAAAGTTTACATCTCTTGAAACAACCACCTTATTGCAATGAGGATAATAAAATCTATATCCTCTTTTAGTATCTACAAAACCAATAAATATACTATTTTTTGATTTCATATCAATTTTTTATCTTGCTTCACTAGGTACATGTACATAACGTACACAACCAAATACTCTCAAATGAATTACACTTGGTTTCCTTCCACACATACCTTATATGGTGTCATATGATGAACTCCAATAGTAGGTATACTATTCATAATGTACACACTTCTACTAAGAGCTTCAATCCAAAAACAATTAGGCAAGCACATGTCATTTAGGATGGTTATAGATGATATTGCTATGATTCTGTTTCTTCTTTATGCAAATTCATTTTCTTGTGGAGTATACCAGCATAACAACATCTCCAACCTGCATAATCTTATTTGTTTTATCATCTCCTATTTTAACATGAGCTTTACATGAAGGATTATGCATATTTGAAAACCATGAAGAATCATTTGACATATTAATAGAGTAACCACTATCTACATATAATACATCACTATTTCAACTTAGTATCTACATTCATCATAAGAAGAGAACCATAATCATAACTTTTACCTTCAACTACATAATTTCCTTCTTGTTTACCTCACCTTGAATAATGTCATTGACTTTGATTACCACCTTGATTATTCTCATTTTTTATAATAATCTTTGGAATAGTGTCCATACCATCCTCATATGTAGTAATTATTGGGATCTACACACTTTTGTCCTTGATTATAGTTGTATTAGCCTCTCATACCTCTAGAGCCTGATCTTCCTCTTGTGTTGAAGAAGTCAGTTAAGGTCCCTTGATCATCACTCCCTCTTTCTGGACCTCTATTTGAACCTCTTCTACCTATGTGTCCACCTCTTGATGATCTTGTATAAAGATATTGTCCTTGAGATCCTTTTTTATTTGAAGTAGAGCCATTTAGATTCATCATCTCTCTGATCATGAAAGCAGCAAGTTGATCAAAGTCTAGTAATTTTTTGGGACTTGAACTCATGACCTCTTGGCTAGGAGTGTGATGGGCTGACCACTTGCCCCAAAAGCCATGGTTGAGGATTAATTCGTAAACCTCTCTCTTAAGGTGTGGTTCAACCATCTCCTTCTAGGATTTTGTGACATAATTCTCCTCTAACATAATATGAAGTAATGAATGGTTTCCATCTGTCATCACCCTTGAGTCCATTGAGAGTATGCAAAGCCAAGTTTTCGTCCTCCCATGAGCTTGAATTGATCTGAGTTGATTTGGAATCTCTTTAACGTTCAACAACTAATCATTAATTGATGACCTTGTATCTTTCTCTATGTGGTATAACTCATTGTTTAGTTGAATCTTCCTTGCTCTTGTACCTGTAGCATACAACCTTTCCATTGCAAGCCAAAAATCCCCAATTGTGTTTGATCTTGTATGTGTCCTACCATTGAATCTTGAATATTTTTTGAAAAACTGAATATTACCCTTTTGTCTCTTTCATTCCAAAATCTAAACTCCCTCAATCATTGTCGATTTGGATCCTCTAGCAATATTTGTTTGATATTTGTTCCATTAATCAAACCATACAAGCCTCTACCTTGCAAGTATGCTGTGATTTTAAATCACCATGCTTGATATTTGTTCTTATCAAGCATCTCTATTTGTCCATATTGATTGCCAATTTCTTTAATACTAAAATTCCTCTTTAATTATTCTTTTGGATATGTGTGGTAGGAAGAAGTATGAAATTTTCCTTTTTAATGAAATGCATGCACCTTTCTTTGCTTGGATGTTGCTTGAGATGCTTACTTGCTATCTCCTTCTACCTTCATGTAGTTGTCAATGATGAAACTGATCTTCTCCAATATCTTCAATCTCTTCATCAACGTATTAGAAAATTCTCAAAGCTTCAATTACTATCTCTTATACCAATGTTCGAGATAATTGACCTCCAAATTATAGCTAGAAATAAGTGAAACCCCCTAGCAATTAGTTGGCCTTCTCACAAACTTCTTTGTAGAAAACATATCATGCTTGTAGATATTGTTGTTCCCGACTCACTTATAATTTTCTAAAGCATTTCTAACTCCATACATTAGACACCAATAGATTTATAATGAGCTAAAGAACTCTGAATTTGGATAATAAATAAGAAGATATGAACTTTTCAATTTTTGAGGTTTAATAGATACCTTCAGTAGAGGAGAACCCAAGAACACACACTACTTGTAGAGAGTACAACTCTCAACTAACAAATCCAATGATTATAAAAATTAGTACTATGCATGTATACAAAAAGACCATTAAAATAATCCATTAGACATGTAATTGGGATATATAATGAGGGAGCTAGGATCTGTGCAATCACCATGGGCAAAACTACAGTAGTGTAGAGATACACATATGACTCTCTAAGACTTCCCACAAGATTATGACTTCTCCCCTCCTCTTATAGCTTGGAAACCTAGCCCAAAAACTTCCTATTACATCTAATCTAATGGTAGATACTTGGATGAAGATTTTACATGAATCAAATGATCAAATAAGTAACCATATTGATGGACTTTGAGAACTAGCCACATGACCTTCCACTACAGCACTACTACAACTCTCTTTTGACTCACTAATGTAACTCATGATGTTCTAGAACTCACATTATATTTGGTCTATCTTTTGTAAATAATATGAGACTTCTTGAAGTATTTGAAGACCTCCCAAAGGTATTTACATAATTTGGAACTTGTACCCTCACCTATACATAAAGAAAAAATGTTCTCAACAACCTCGTATTTGATAAAGTAGGGCGAATAATTAATAGGAAGTTGAAAGAGGATACAAGAATGATGGCTTGAAGATGACAAAAGGATTAGGCTAAAAGGTAGCCTAAGACCCATTACATGCCAACCATTGTTGGTAGGGTTTGAGCCCCCATCCTCCCCTCAAGGGGACAATGCGACACTCAATGCAATGATTGTGCACTCACACTTGTTTTAAATTTTACTCTTAAAACAATAAAGAGTTAATTTAAATAGATGATCATATTATGTGAAAAAGAAGAATGAAGAAGATGAACATTAACTTACCCTTCATTATGGCAAACTCGATGACTCGAAAACGACATGGTTTTGAGTTTCATGAGACAAATCCACATCAACTAGTGTTCTTAACTTGTTGATATCTACTGTATTTAGAATATGATAAGTTTCTTTTGATTGTGCATAAACTAATTACCGCTAATACAACTACGAAAAACCTAAACAATGCTATTATGTACCACTACAAGGAATACGGGCGTATAGCATGGTTAAGGCGACAGAATTGCATCGCTATAAAATTGCAACATGCGTCGTAATTAGCGTCACGCGCGGACCGTCGATCAAACGATGAAGCCAACGATGTTTTTTGCAACTGGTGGTGCGACGGGGCTCTGACGCTCCCATACAATGTCGCTAACACCATGCTTTTAAATAGTGTCACATAAGCAATGCTTTTTTACATCGCATATGCGACAATGTTGGCATCACATATGGGACGCTGAAAAAATATCCCTTATGCGACGGCGGGTGGCATCGTTTATAGGACGATCTGTAGACGGACAAAAATTAAAATGTTGGAGGCTCTTCGATCGGCATTTTCACGCATCTGATTGAAGATCTCACCAATGTTCGCAATTGTGCTGCGCTTACGAGCTGAAGCAAGTATATGCAGAATTGTTGTTTTGCCTAAGCTCTCTCTTATTGTCTCCCTCTGTCTCTGTTTCTCTCTTTCTACATCGTTTTCTCTTTGAATTCTCTCTCTCTCTCTCTCTCTCTCTCTCTTTATTGCAGGTTATTCAAGAAGCTAACCAAGCAAAAAGTATGGCTAATTATAAGTACAATTTCTATTCTTTTTATATCATTTGAATTGTGTTATTTTCATTCCATACATGCACACACACATGCACATACCTACATTACACATATACATGCACATACACACATATACACATAGAGTTACACATATACATGCACATACATATACACACATATACACATGCACATGCACATAGTAATACACACATATACACTTACACATGCACATGCACATACTCATACACACATATACACTTACACATGCACATTCACATACTCATAGACACATATACACTTACACATGCTGTCAGAGAGATTAACTCTCCTCATTAGAAGACACCATCAAAGTCAAAGTGATCATAAGTGAGAATTATAGAAGTTCTTTGGATGACTTACTTCAATAAATGATTGCAGAATATCATGGAAGATTAGAATTGATAGTATACAAACTTTGATCACTGAGTAATTAGAAAGAAGAGTTACGTTTGATCATAAGTGCACTACAAAAAGCTTTGTATGTTTGTTCAGTTATTCTATCAAAGAGAAGCCGAAGATCATAAGAAAGAAGAAGGCAGAGCTACTTTAGACCCTAATATGATGTTCATAATGTTCGTTCAGCACTTTACAGTCATAGTTCCACGATGAAAGTTTTAATTCTTTATACTTAGAGAACTCCCAAAGTCAAAATATATCGATCTACTTTTCTTTTGTTAAACTAACGTAACAAGAAAAGCATCAAGGAGGTTCTGCATGAAGGAAAAGGTGGGTCACTATTAAAAGAGACACGTTGTTTTGGAACAGTGGAACTCACGGAGAAAGAAGCAGCAAATTTTCTTAGGAACCGTCACTTCTTGTTAATTATGGTATCCTCTGGGACAGCGGGTGGGGGAGTTCTGTAGCTTCAACTGAGAGAAAAGTGCGACTTAAAGGGACTGGTCTGCATACAGAGATAAGGAGGCGGCGCCATCTAAGGAGGGGGGTCATCTGAAGCTCCGGAGGGGACCAACTAGGAGTGGTCTGACAGATTGGGGGAGCGCTATTTATCTGAGGAGGAGCCGCTGCCGAGAGGGGGCGAATGCATCGATTCTCATTGGCAGTCCTGGAGGCACACACGAAGTATATATGCTGATATTTCTGACGCATACAAGAGGGGAAAGGATAGAAAGGGATTCATTCGATTGGCAAAGGTTCAGAGGTGCATGACTGAGGCAAAAGCATGAAGCGCTAAAGGGGGCATACAGAGAGCGCTGTCAGAAGGGTGATCATGATGAAATTCTAATTCTCTTGAGGAGCCGAGGGAAGAGCTGGTGCGAAGCAATCTATGTCTGGCTGCAGAAAAGGAGGATCGCTGAAGAGGATGGAAGGTCATCAGAAGGGGGTTCCACACTGATTACAGAGGAAGAAGGGTTGCGTGCATAAGAAAGGCAAAGGCATCATCTCTCAAAGGTATTCTTTGACGAGGAGCTGCTGCGGGGTCAATCACTGCCAAAGGGAATCATTCTCAGCGCAACTATATTGACTTCATACACAATGATCGGATTCAACTATTCTCTGAAAAGTGAACTGTGGGAAGTTTTCTGCTACAGAGGATGAAGTAGTCTATCATCAACGATTATGTAAAAAAAGATTGGCTGCAAAGATTGCTCAGATAACGCAGAGGAGGAAATCGGCAAAAAAGGCAAATTACATGATTGTTTAATGTTTGCGTCCAACGAACTATTGTGCAGGTTGATGAGAAAGAGGAATCAGGTGAACACTGTTCTTCTAAAGTATAATAGAGTTTTTTTTATGGACAATTGTATTGAAGTGTTGCTTATATACGATTATATGAATCAGTAACATTGACGATATATTTAGTAACCTTAGTCGAATTTAATATATGTATTTGCGCACACAATTTTAGATGAAATTATAGTATTGATTTGTGTCAGTTGAATTGTTCTATGAGACAAAAGTGAAATATGGATTCGGGAATTCTGCATCTCTTGATGTCTCTATTAGAAAAAAATGCATCCTCAACTATAAAGGTTCTGTTCAACGATTAGAAGAGAAAGACGAATAATTAGAAGTCATCAATCTGAAAGAGTTCAAGTAGTTTTACTTTATTGTCTAAAAACCATAAATCAATGGGAAAAAGGTGAATCGTTTAGGAACCTGTTCTGTTCTTTATACGCAGTAACGATAATCGAATATCTGCAAATTGGAGAATGTCAACAGGGACGAACTGTACTCTAACTGTGAATGATTTTGTTGTCTTGGTGAACGCTATTGGTCGGCGGCAAATATTTCTACATGAACGTCTTTTCCGTTAGAGACATATGTGATCCTCCTCCCCAGCAGAGCCATCCATGCAGCTTTTAACCTCCTTCAGATTCTTAGTAGTATTTGTTTTAATTCTGACCAATTACCAGCGATATCTTGATTACACACAATACTGCAATGCATGTAAAAAGTTGTTTATTTATTCTAAACTTTTAAGCAATTGCGCACCTGATCTGGCATCTTCTTTATGTTGTGATATGCTTTACTAATATGTGATGTAAATTTAGAAGTTTGCGCATCACTCGTCTGCTATGTGTTTATGAGATGGTTTCATACAGATCCAAGAAGGAGTTCTTTGGCAATATAAAATGCATGCGTAGAGGATTTAAGATTGAAATGCACTGGAAGTGGCTTTATTTATAAAGTTCTGACTTAATTGAAGTTAAGCCAAGATAGTCTTGAAAACGATTGTTAGTTTTTACATATTCCCTTCTGCATAAACGCGACTATAATTTGAAATTCTTCGATTTAAATTGATGTGAATTGTTAAATAAACTTAAAAGTTTTGTAACATTAAAATGTTATGCGGTAATAAATTCACGTAGTGTTGGCTCAAGTTAGTTTGTTGAAAAACAAAAAGAATTTGATTTCGTATGTCTTTGTGAATTGAGTTTTTTGGCTGGATGAGGAATCAGTGAAGATTTAAACTTGTTTAGAATCTTGTGTCGAAAGTAATTGGTAATACAATCATAATAACAACTTACATCATAAGTAAATTCTTGCGATCAATCTCTCCCATAGTATGTGTTTGAACTAATCATTGAATTCTCTCTTTGAGTCTCTGATGACAACATGAGTTTGCTCAAAGCACCCAGCGTGAGCCGTATTTCTAGTGGTTGGCTTGATCCACCAGCCGTCGCTTTCACGCCTACAACGCACATGCACATACATACATATACACACACATACACATGCAGATACATACATATACACACACATAGATATACACTTAGGTACACACATATGAATGAATTATATAATTAAAGTATTAAAACGCATATCCACATGCACACACACATGCACATACCTACATATACACATATACATGCACACATACACACATATACACATAGTGTTAAACATATACATGTATATACATATACACACACTTACACATGCACATGCACATACTCATACACACATATACACTTATACATGCACATGCACATGCACATACATACATATACACACACATACACATGCACATACATACATATACACACACATACATATACACTTAGGTACACACATATGAATGAATTATATAATTAAAGTATTAAAAGACATACACATGCACACACACATGCACATACCTACATATACACATATACATGCACATACACACATATACACATAGATTTACACATATACATGCACATACATATACACACATACACATGCACATGCACATAATCTTAGACACATATACACTTACACATGCACATGCACATACATACATATACACACACATACACATGCACATACATACATATACACTACATACATATACACTTATGTACATACATATGTATGAATTATATAATTAAAGTATTAAAACACATGCTTAATATAAACAATAATAACAATCAATAGAACAAAACACTTCATCACTTAATACCATACACATAATTCAAAACATAACTGAAATGAAAAATATATAGATAATATATATATATATATATATATATATATCATAATCAACTAAAATCCTAATCATGATCATCATGATCATCAGCAATATCATGATCATCCTGATCTTCCTCATCCTCATCGTCATGATCACCCTGTGACGATCAAGATCGTCCCTCTTGTGTCTGTCTCTCCACCTCATCCATATTTGTCTCTCCATAATACTCTTGTATTACATATAACAATCATAAATAAATAAAAAAATTAAACCATTCATAAAAATAAAATAATTATATAAAATTTAAAAATAGTGACAAAGGCATCAGGATGATCTGTAGCATACTCGATCTCATCTTTCGTAGGATATTGGCTAATCAATCAGATGGAACTCCACCACCATCTCCTCATCGTGCAACGACTTTATACTCTAAGTATATCAAACATTTAATTTTAAATATATTTGATGGATACATAACTTATATTTTTTTTTGTTTCTTATTATGTGCAGATTCTGATCAGTCAGAGGGTACTCCACCACCTCCTCCCATGCAACAACCACATTTGTCCTCTGGTAGGAATTACGATGAATTTTACTATGAAGAGCATATTATATGTTGGTTTAACTCTTGTTATGGCACGTATCGAAGACCAGGATTGGAATGTATGCAACATGAGAGAGAGTATGGTACTTTTGAGCATGCACCATCACCTAGTCAACGTGATAATGCTTGGGTATGTATTTTCTATATATATTAATATCATTATTTTATTTAAAAACCATATATAAAATCAAATTATTGTTGATATACACGAATACTTGCTCGATGATGATGATGATGATAATTTTTCTCATAATGTTAATAGACCTCGTACACGTCATGGACTTGTTGTTCATCAATTACAAGGAGAGGTTTCTAGAAATCCTCTACCTCCTGGTTTAGAGAATGAAACGGCTGGAGATTATCCATTGCCAGCTCGTGATCGTTTCGTTAGTACAAACATATGATAGAAGAAGATATGGAGGATGGAATAGAGGACCACTTCCTTTAGATGGAGAGGTTTCCAACTTTTGGGATAATCGCTATATTATTGCTCCATCCACTATTACTAATGCTGGTTGTAGTCTCTTTATTGTAGAGGATTTGTATGTGCCTCCGAACTCTAAAGTCTCTCTTATGTCATTTTGTGGTCCTATATATGGATGGGGAGATTGGCATTGACTTTCAAGCTATGTTCAAAGCATCAATACTTATGGAATATGCTTCAACGCAACATCCCCTACTAGTAGAAGGATTTTACATGCAGAAAATGAAAGATTATATATTGATGGACACATTTGAGGAGTGTGAAAATAGTCATGAATCACCATACATGAGTAGAGATGTATCAAGATACATAGTTGTCAATGCTATTACAACATTACATGCTGGTGATGAACTATTAGTGAATTATGGATGGCGTAGACCTCCAAGAGCACCTTTTAGCTAGAACAAATAAAAATTTTATATCCATATTTAATAAGTTATATACTTCATTTTATATTTAAAGTTTACTTTTTATTCATTTATGGAATACTAATGAATTTTATTTATATGTGTAGATTCCAACGTATGATGTTGATGATATTCCTCCTTAGCATTCACAATTAGAAGTAAAACCTCATTTATCAGGAGCTTCCATGAGGAGGCTATGCAAACTAATCCTGTGCAATATGCAAAGTTGAAAGATCTATATTCAAAAGATGATAAAGTACAAGATTTGTTATTGAGGATTGGTATCAAAATGACAGTGAGAGCATTGATATTTCTAAAAATGAGAAATATCTTCGAGAGGAATGTCTAAAGCATGTATTTGAAGGAAGTCATTTGACATGACTAAGTGCGAGTTTACTTATTCTCAACCTTCAAAATCGTTTTGGATGGAGTAGTGGATCTGTTTCGACACTATTAAGGTATAATTTTCAAATTTCTATCCATTTATATATATTTGCATAAATATGTATATATATATAAATACATGCAGGTTTTTATTCTTACTTTAGATAAGGTAAGAACAAGAACTTGAATTGAATGGACACTTTTTGTCCGCGCATCTTTTAAAACTATTAATGCATCTTTCAAAATATTCGCGAAAAATTTGATTGTTTGGATGACAGGATACGATTGTTTGTTTTGGAGGATATGAAATATGTACCTTCATTGAATGATTTGTCGATTCACACATATGTTCAGTTTGAAAGTGTGAGAAGCGGATTTATAATTGCTATTCAAAGAATTTGGCACTGTTTATAGGCCATACAATGGTGACCTAGATGAATCGCATGCACAGAGGTTACTAAAGATAGAGCAATCTGATTATAATAGACTAGTGCCAGTAGGATTCCTGGGGTATGCAGTAAACCTCTTGCATGTCAATGATGAGCATTTGAACTTTAGGATACAAAGTAGAAATCATGGTGGCTTGAGAGGATCACTTTTATACAGCTTGTTCAAAAAACTTCAGTGTCATAAACCTGAAGTTCTTTGAACAAGCTGTATAAAAGTGATCCTCTCAAGCCACCATGTTTTCCACTTTGTATCCTAAAGTTGAGATGCTCATCATTGACATGCAAGAGGTTTACTGCACACCCCAGGAATCCTGCTGGTACTAGTCCCTTATAATCAGGTTGACCGATCTTGAGTAACCTCTGTGCATGCGATTCATCCAGGTCACCATCCTATGCCTATAAATAGTGCCAAATTCTTTGAATAGCAATTATAAACCGGCATCTCACACTTTCAAACTGAGCATATGATAGAATCGACAAATCATTCAATGAGGGTACATACTTGATATCCTCTGAAACAAACAATCATATGATGCCATCCAAAAGAATCAAATTTTGCGCGAATATTTTGAAAGATGCAAATAAGCATACACATATATAGAATTATATGCATATATATATATATATATATATATATATATATATATATATGTATTTATTTAATTTTTTTAATATATCTTTTTTTTTTATAAACTTACAGGTTATTATCTGAAAAGTTTTTACCAAGTTTGAATATTCTTCCTACCTCACATGATGAAATGAAGAAGATAATCAACAATCTTGGTATAGATTATCAATGTATACATGCATGTCCTAACGATTGTATTTCATATAGAGGTGAATATGTAGACTCTTTGACATGTCCCAAATATCAATCTCCTCGATATAAGGGCGAAGAAGGTAAAATCCCAAAAAAGGTATTGAGACATTTTCCATTGGCTCCACGGATTAGACATACGTTTCAAACCCGGAATTATCAAAGCTTTTGACTTGGGGACATGATCATAAAGGTACTGATGGAATAATCAGAATTCCCCATGATAGTGTTGCTTTTCAGCATATTGATTCTATATGGCCTGAATTTGCACAAAATCCACAGAATCTAAAGCTAGGAGTTGCATTAGATGGGGTTAATCCAATCTCCATGAAATATAGTAAATGGTCAACATGGCTAGTGGTAGTCATAAACTACAATCTTCCGCCATATCTTAGCATTAAAAAGGAACATTTAATACTTTCACTTTTAATCCTAAGCAAAAGACAAGTTAAAGATATGAACATATATCTTGCTCCTCTCATTGACGATCTTCAAGAGTTATGGAGAGGTATTAATGTCATTGATGTATCGAAAAGCATCAATGAAAGACATATTACGGTTCGTGGTATTGTTGCTTAGAACATTCACGATTTTCCAGGATATGGTGTTTGTTCAGGTATTGATGTAATTTTTTTATTCTGTATGCATGTAAATAAATATGATTTAATCTAATTATATTTTTATCATTTTCCATGATGTAGGAATATCTACTAAGGGCTATAAAGCTTGTCCATATTGTGGTGATTGGTTGAGATCAATCTATAGTAAGAATCTCAACAAAAATATTTATCTTTCACATCGACGATTCTTGCCTGATGATCATCCATTAAGATCTTAAAGAGAAGCGATACATTTTAATGGAAAGATTGAAATAGGTCAGTGTCCAAAACCTATGACGCCTATGGATTGGTATAAAAAATGGAGAGATGGACCTCTGATAGATCCAGAAGCAGAAATCTTTAGTGATGATTCAAATAATGAGTATTTGAACAGAGGTAAAGGAAAATTGGCACTCGCAGAGAACATATCAATATGGTATTCTTTGGAATACTGGAAAGAGTTAAAAGTATGTCATCTTCTTGATCCTATGTATATATTCAAAAATATTGGTTATTCACTATGCCAACATCTTCTTGGACTAAAAGATACCACACCAAAAAGGAATGATTTGAAAGATCAAAAATCCAAAACAAAGTTATGGCTAGTTTTTGATAGACATCGACAAGAAACGACTTATGCACCTGCTCCTTGGGTACTTACAACAAAAGAGATACAAACTATCAGCAATAGAATTCAATTGATTAAGACTCCTACAGGATATGGAGCATGTTTTCAAAACATGTTTACTATGGATGATAAGTACTTATGTGGGTTAAATACCCATGACTGGCATAACTTTTTGAAACATATTTTACCTTTGGTTATCGATGTATGTACAACGAAAGGAGTACGAGATGTGATCTATCGTCTTGCATCACTTATAAGGTAATTATGATACTTTTATATTTAATATGTATGAATATTGGATATCTTTTATTTTTTAATTAACTTATTTATAATTGTTTTTATGATATGTATAGGTGGATTCCATCCAAAGAGATTGACAAAAACTCAATCCCACAAAAAAAACATGAATGCAAAGAGCTACTATGTTTGATGGAGAAAGAACTTCCTACTTCATTTTTTGATATTCAGGTTCATTTATTAGTCCATCTTGTAGATAAAATAGAGATTGCAGGTGTTTTCAACACTCAATGGATGTTTTGTCAATGCGTCAAGTTGTCGCCTAGATATTGTGGTCCTTTTCCAATCACCAAGAAAGCTAGTTTGTGGGCTTATGAATTACAACTTTTAGATAATAGTTGGATTCATCCAGTGTTTCATGTTAGTTGACTTAGGAAGAGTTTGAGAGACTCAGATAATCTAGTCGGACAACAGGTCATACTTCCTATTCCAGTAAATGAAATTGTTCCTCATGAACTTGAAAGGATACTTCGCACCCGAGATAAACGTACAAGAAGTCACTTGTATGAAGAGTGCTTAGTAAAATGGAAGTATGGAACTAAAGAAAACTCAACATGGGAAAAAGTTTCCACAATCCAACAACGTCTTCGAGCTTTGAAGTTTTAAGTTGGTCCCCAATAAAGAAGGTTTTCTACTTTCCAGTTTTAAGTAGATAAACCGATCATGTTCTTCAAGATCTAGAATATGATAAGGTTTTTTACTTTCAAGTTCTAAGTAAATAACCTGTTTGAATGAATGCATGTTCTTCAAGTTTTAGAACATGAGGCTCGGGGGTTGCCTACAGTATATATAGCTCTAATTTTCGAGGACAAAAATATTTTCCAAGGGGGGAAGAATGTAATAAAGTAAGTTTGTGATTTAGGGATCCGATTGGTTCAGAGAGATCTGAAATCGGACTCCGTTTGGTCATTCGTTTGTGTGGCCAAAGATCTCGAGTTTAGACTTACTAGTAGGTCATTTACTCTTGTAACCAAGTAATCCACTTAGCCTAATGGTTAAGACTCAAGGGTGTGAAGGAAGAGGTCTTGGGTTCAATCCCCATGGGGTACATGGGAAGAGTGTTTTGCCCAAAGAGCTCTAGAACCTTCTAGAAGCATCCAGTGGAGTTAACGCTGGCTAACTGGGACACTTGGCACACATGTAGTTACATGGCTGACACTTGGATGGTTAGTATCCACCTGCCCATGTAGGCAGTCCCTTGGAGAGGGCTATATATAGAGGCATATGGTTGGGAGGAGAGTCATTCATTGAAGAGCATTTCCAGTCGTTACGTTGTTGCAGTCTCCCTCCTATTTCCAATATGCAATCTTGTTATCAAGCTTAGAAAGAGTTGAGTTTCATTTCTAACCCATCGAAATGTCAAATCCCATTGCAATACCAAGTAGGAAAAAGATTTTCCTTTTAGGGATCAAGTAATAGCCATGGTCAATCAAAAGTTTACATAGATGCCTAGTTAAGTCCTTGAAAGTGATTTTAGAGTGATATACTTTGGAGCTCCTTGCCTCAAAAGATGTATTTGGGAAACAGCAAAAGGTATCAAATCTTATCGGCTCCTTATGCACAAAAATATTGTTGTCTACCATTAAAAGTCTCATTATCATCAGGTCTTGATTGAGGGGAAGAAAGAGGACTTGAATAAGACATAAGCATGCATGATGATTAACTAGGCAGTTGAGACCAATGAACACAATTGAAAATAGAAGGGGAGCTAAAAGGCATTGTTGTTTGATACAACATTTTAAACAAATATCTTGAGAATGTTATCCATTCATGGTTATCTGAGGTCAGGGATTTCCAAGCAACGTTAAGATAATCTTGCTAGGTTTTTGGCCACATCCCAAGTCTTTCGAAGGTTGTAGAATGAAGTCCCACTTCAGTATGTCATAAGCTATGTTGAATTCAATCTCAAGGGAGAGGACATCTTGAGCGTATTCTTCAGGAAAAAATCAAGCCTTCCCAAACATCAATGATGGCCTTGAAGATGGACCTCCCCTCAATGAACACCTTCTCATCTGCACTTACTGAGTTTTGTAATTCATAAGAAATGTGAATAGCAATAACCTTTTGCAAGGATATTGTAATCAGTTTGTAACATAGTAATTGGACGCCAAATATTTATTCTATTTTTGTTGCTATTTCGTTATTAAGCTTGATAGCCCTTTCATTCAGAGATTCGGCTAGCACACTAGAAGGCACGACCACTTGTCACACCAATCATGATGGAACAGTCACCACATACTTGAAACTCTTGAAAAATTTATTCGTGAGGCCATCCGGCCTTGGGCTTTTGCCATTAATATGTATAACAATAACTTCAAAAAATCTGATTATTGAAAATGGGAGTTTGAAAAATATAACTCATATTTTATAGATTTCGTCTGGTTATGAGTCTAGAGATGGCCGCATGCTATCAAGGCTATGAGGAGATAGAGTTGTGGATATCATCAAAACATTGGTGAAGTGATTGACAATGAACATACTATTTTCTTCATGTGTCTTGCACTCAAAACCATCGATATACATCATGAAAGGGCGTATCCTATCACGAACTGCATATTCAATAATCAAGGTTTCGTTCTCTAGGTTATCATCATTGTTGGTGCTAAATTCATCCTCTTATCTAGTGGTGTATCATATTTTGTGCTCTTTCTTGCAAATGATACGTTCCATTTTCGAAGTCACATAAAGAGTTACATTCAAGTTTCTTAGAAGGATATGAGATGGCTACGTCGCATAAAGACATACGTTCAAGTTGCGTACTAAGCTATTCGACGTCTAAGTGGCACAAACACATCCAAACAATTTCCCCTCTTTTGATCCCTTTTTCATGCCAATCTATATCGTTAAACTCTTCAAAACTCAAATAATCACCATTTATATATAGAAACCTTTCATTTACTCAGAAATTGATGTTTCTAAGAAACAAAATAGTGCATCAAGATCATGTACATATGCATGCAGGAACTAATCTAGTATCCCACACCATACGAAATATCAGAATTGCTAATCGAGGCATAGATGAGTGTCCTATAATGCTATTTTGAACTATAATATATTAGTTCGAGTCTCTAAATTAAAACAGTACTCGAATTAGTATCAAAGGTTAAAAAACTAGTTTCATCGCATTGATTGTAAATTTACATAGAAATTCCAATAGATACTTCGTTTGTTTTACACAAACTTCTTCTTTTTCATAGATCTGATATATTAGTAACGGCTATTCAAGAATTCAAGATAGTGAGATTTTGAACTCCTTTCCTAGTTTTCATTTGACATCGTTTATACCTACATCATCTTTTTTAGTTATAATCAAGTCATCTCGATAGATGCGTAGGTAAACAACCTTCTGTCCATGCATCTTCACATAAAGTGATTAATCCGATGTACTTGGATTTTATCAAATATTTCTAAAGTAATATATACTGCCTTGAGTGCAATCTCCTAGTGATAGGTAAAATCTTTATGAGAACCTTCTTAGCCTACATGAAAAATGACGATGCTCTCGACCTACAACTCCTTGAGATTAGATGACGTTTTCTCTTAATTCTGAGTGCATTAAGTTATAAGAGGAAGGGAAATACAAGAGCTAGTGTTAGAGAGAATTGCAAAGAAGGTTTATAACCTTTTTTCCCCTTGTCGGGGACACATTTGTTTCTATCTTGCAATTTTCTAGAGTGAACACGCTCTGGTGTCTGAAGGGGGCGAGATTTTATAATCATGGATCCTTCTACCTAGACAGACTAGGGATTTCTCAATTGATCATTCTTTCCGAGTCTTTTTCATGTTGAATGCACATGTTTGCTTACAGATTCTGTTGAGAGCTTTCAATTCTAATGGCATTCCGCAAATCAAAAGAGGAGCCCATCCTTTCCCTAAGCAAAGATGGTTTTCATATTAACTTGATGATGTAACATGAGGAGCTTCCTAGCTTTTTCAACTCTATAAGAGCAAGAGAAAGATTAAAATTTCTACTAAACCCTTAAACACCTTTTTAGGATGAAAACCCTTAAGGAAGGAGAAACATCCACAAGAAGTTTTACCTTATGCTCAAAAAAGGAAAAACAACGAATTGCAAGGTAAGAAATATACAAATAATAGATTAAGTGAAGTATTTCCCCACATTCAATTGCTTGATATTTCTTCCATTTCATCTTCGAACCGAAATGAACGTTCTCAAGGATTTGGAATCCTGAAGGAACCACGATATAAGAGAAGAATTTCATAACCCCTAAGGATTGTAGAAAAGGAAACTCAAAGAAGTCCAAAGAATGTGCTAATGGTAGCTTAATGCTTCATGGGATAAACGAACATTAACTTGTGGACTCCCATAGTTGAGACCCAAGAAAAATCGTTTCCTAGGTGCTATACAGACCTTAGATTCCCAAATAAGATCTCCAAATAAAACCCATTGGAAAAACATTAAGCTTTAGATTAAAAAAAAGCCCATATAATCAAGAAAGACTTATTTCTATCTCTTATTTGGTAAAAGTCAAGTAATACTATGATTTGACAAAGATCAAGTCTTAAGTTTGATGAGATAAATTAGACAACTACTTGGTAGTTGGAATGATGTGTGCCTTCTTTGTGAATTGATCCACTATAAAAGAGAGGAATCATACTTATTTGACATTATTACATATGTGATGAAATTCATAGATATTGAAAATCATGGCCTTTTGGGAATAGTTAAAGGCTGCAAAAGGCATGAGGTTTATGAAGAGATAAGTTAGATATATGGCACATTTCAATGGTTTACATACATTCTTTTGACTTCCATATTTGAGGCCACAATAAAACTCTTAATAAAAGTTCTATTGTTCTAGTCACTCCAAAATGTCTTGCTACAAGGTTATCATGATGTTATTGAATGACTTGGATTTTTGGCCTTAATGGAGGACATATATCAGGTTCTTATAACATAGTAACCCATTACATATGTGATGAAATCTATAGATAATGAGATCCATGAGGTTTTCGGAATAGATAAAGATTGCAAGAGTCCATGAGATTTATGATGAGGTACGTTAGGTCTATTGCATGTGTCATTCGTTAAAATATATTCTTCGGGTTCTACATTTGAGGCCACTAAGAATATCTTCATATACGGTCTATTGTTCTATTCACTCCAAAATGTGCTTATACAAGGTTATCATGATATTGCTGAAGCACTTGGAATTTGGGCTTTCATGGATGGACATATATCAGGTTCTTCTAATATAGTAATCGATTATTTTCTTGGAACTCATTTACTTCACCATCTTTTCCCTCTTGATTTCTCGTCTTGAAATTAGAATGAAATTCATTGTGTGACGGATATTCACAAGTGGATCAATATTGAATCTTCTTGACGGCTTTAGGAGATAGCTACTAATTGGACTTTTTGTGGTTTTAGGTAGTATACTTGGTTGATCAAAAGTTTATTGCTCTTTCTTTGGTGCAAGCTAAGGTCTTCTTTACAAGGCCTCTAGGTCATATTGTTGCCCTCTTGGGCTCAACAATATTTTGCATCAACGTTGATTTAATATAGATCTTTTTAGTTGTTTGATTTCTATGTATTCCTTCCTTTCTTTAGGTTTTGTTTATAAGATAAGAGCTTCTTTGCACTCTAAATTATCTTCATATGCTCGCATATACTTGTGAAGAGTGTATGCGAATAGTTTATTCATTTCATATTGTTGCTTTAAGTGATTCTCCATCTAGTCAAGGAAGGTAATCATAGAGTTTATCCTTTCTCTATATCTATCTCTAGATCAATGCTTTGTCTCCTAATCTTCTTATTGTGATCACCAATCTTTCTTTTTTGAGATCACTAGGTTGAAGGTCGATAGTCTATAGGTTCCAAATTCTAAAGAACGTATGTCTATAGGGCCCAAATTTTAGGTCCACAATGAAATAATAGGTCCAACGTAGGACGCAATTGTCAAAGTCGTCTTCTTGGATCCTATTGTCTTCTTTCTAGAAAATAGTGGGAAATGATAGGAACTTTCTTGCACATGGTTTCCTATTCCTTTTTTGGGTCTCCTATAAGATAGTTCTTCTCATGCTAATACAACGAACATCTTAATTCTATTCTTGTTTCATTTGAGCTTGAGAGGATTCCCAAATCTTCCTGCATGACATTTAAGTAGGATCGATCATTGTCCTATGTGATTATTCACTTAAAACCTTTTGGACTCATGTCTTTTATTTATGTTTTGAGGTTAAGGAAGGGACGCAGCCTAATCTTCACATAGATTTATCTTATTTTTGAAGGTTCCATCTTACATTATGTGTGGGAAAAAGGATGATATGTCAAAGCCACCACCTTAGGGCAGCCAAGCTCTAAAGTGTGAGAACCCGAAGGATCTTTTCGCATTTCCAAAGGCTACATGAATGGATCAGAAACTTAGAGGGCTTATAGATGGTGAATAGGGAAATCTTTATTCCACAAGAAGAGTAAAAGCTCAACAACAACGTGTCTAATTACCCCCTTCGTCTTGGGGAGCAAAGGCATAAAAACAAAATTTAGTAGTATATAACCTATTAGACAACAAAATACTCATGAAGAGGTAAAAACAAAATACTTACCTATCCGAAACGATATCTACTAATATCTTGATACCAAATGTGAGAGGATAGATTTTGGACGTATTCACTTACTCCTCTCGTTGAATAAAGATTCCGTATTTACCATCTATAAGACCTCTGAGTTTCTCAGCAATTCGTGTAGCCATTAGAAATGGGAAAATATCCTTCGGGTTCTCACACTTTAGATCATGGCTCCCCTAAGCTAGACGCCTTGACATATCGTCCTTTTTCCCATCCACAATGTAATATGGAACCTTCAAAAATAAGATAAATCTTAATGAAGAGCATGACGCCTCCCTTCTTCAGCCTGAAAACATAAAGAAAGGACATCATCCAAATGTTTTTTTAGAACAAAAAAGTACTAAAATAATCACATAGGAAAATAATGGGTCCCACTTAAAATGTATGCAAGATGATTTGGAAGATTTCTCATGCCCAAATGAAATAAGAATAAAATTGAGAAGTTCCTTCTAGAAGGATGAGAATAAATATCTTAGAGGAGACCCAAAAAAGGAATAAAAAGCCATGTGTACGAAAGTTCATTTCGTTTCCCATGATTTTCCAAAAAGAAGACAATAGGATTGAGGAAGAAGAAGTTGAAGATTTTGCCCTAGGAGGGACCTTTGATTTCAAAGTGATCCTAAAATTTGGAACCTATAGACATATGAATTTAGTCACCCTTGAGGATTATGAACCTTAGACTTAGTGATCCCAAAAAAGAAAGATCAGTGATCACAAGAAGGAGATTAGGAGACACAACATCGATCTAGAGATAGATATAGAAAAAGGAGAACTTTTTTTATTCTCTTCCTTTACTTGATGGACATTCATTTATTCTTTCAACTTATAGTTTTTCTGCAAAACATGAACAACATAAGGTACATATCTTTCAAGTAAGCTAACATGAAATATAGGATGCACATTTAAGTCTTGAGGTAATTCTAACAAATATGCAAGAGATGGAATCTTTTTTTTTTGCAAAAAGGACTTCTGTATGGAGGAGAAAGTGTATAATCCTTCCTTAGCAACAAGTTAGATCAATGAGGATTGACTTTAAGAAAAACCATGCCGTAGAATTTCTTCAAATCATAGAATTTCGTGTGTTGAAACTTTAAACAATCAATAACATATTTTCTAATATCTGGCTTCATACATCTCCAAAATTAAGAACAATGCATGTTAAAATAGGTCCTTGAATATCATGGATGTGCAAAATAAGGTGCATCATGATAATCATGCAATATTATAAGTTTTAATGGAGATGTAGAAGATATGCATAATCGATTGTTACAATACAAAGATCCATTCAACAAATGAAGTTTTTTCTAGATACATTGATCTCCTTTTTGCATGCCAAAAAATTCAACTAGGTCCATAAAAAGAGTCGTGTTTCATCTCTTGTGTAATTTGATTGAGAAAATCAAAATTTATGACATCAAGGATATTTTATAAAGTAATGCATCAACAACCATATTTTCCTTTCCACCCAAATAGTGAATGTGAAAATCATACTTGCTGAATAATTCAATCCAATGCTTTTTCCTATTGTTACATAATGGTTATGTCAAAAAATGTGTATATGAGATACTAGGTATCTGCTTTTGGCGAGTCCTAAACTCTAAGGAGAAAACAAGCACTCATACTACCGGTACGTCTTTTATTTAGGGGAGGTTCTTCGTTAGGGAAGTATATCTTCTAACATTTCTATGTGCAAGGATACTCATTGACAAATAAGAAGTTTTACAACCATGGAGGAAAGAAAATGACAAGTGCATATATGAGAGAGAACCTCAACTTCATTTCTTTTGTCGCTAAATGATTACAAAGATGGCAAATGCTCGAAATGAGTAACGCACAACTAGTAGGCCAATCTAAAACTAGAAAAAATCGAGAGAAGAAGTACAAATCACATAGGAAATACTGTAGGAATGAACACCCTTTTGGATGGGAAATACAACCAATTCACACTAAAAGATTATATCCAAGACACTCAATCACCTTGTAATGCAAATAGCCAATGTCACTAGGAAGCACATGCTCTGTATAACCACCACATAGTGACCTCAACGAGTGTGCAAGTAGCAACATAATGTAGAGAGTGGCCAAGAGCTCTTGTTGGACCTTGCGAATGCTAAAAATATGCCCATGTAGTTCAAAGGAAAGATCTCGTCAAGGAGTGCCAGACACTTGCTTTTATAGACTCGAAGAGGCCAATATTGGCCTTGCCAAATCCCAACGTTCACTGAATATATGCCAAAGTGATTGACCAAAAATTAAGGTGTAGACTAAATATGGTTTTGGAAGTCATCCTTAATAAGTTCCTCAAATAAGCTTCTAACACTACGAGGACTTGGTTACAATGTTCCCTTCAATATTTCTTACTTTGACCCCTTATAAGAATGATGAATCCCATCTTAATGTGGTAGCCACCAAGTTGATTTTGCTAAATCAAGTAATTGCCTAGGTCTTATCCTTTTTTGTGTACAAAGTCCATGTCGTACTGACATAATGAGTTTCCATCAAAAAATTAGAGCCACTTTAGCTTGCGCTCAAGAAAACTTCATACTATTCTTTTGTGCAAGTTTTCCTTACTCCATAACTTGATCTACAATTTGATGCTTTTTTCTTAGATAGTTACTACCATCTTGGCTAATGTAAATAAAATGCACTACATTATCCATCTAGGTCCTCTGCTACCATAGATGGATGCAATAATATTGAGTCGGACCCTTTCCAAATAGGATAGACCATCGAGGCAACATGAGAGATGAAGGACCATGATAGATTTTGAATTCTTATTCAATGGAAAGCTTTGATCTACCTTTGGAACTTCCGTATATCACTGCTTCTTTGCCACGAAGTCACCATGGAGAATTAGACACCCAAGCTCCTACACCACATGTTTCTTCCGATTGAGCAAGCCACGAATGAGAGAATGAAATAAAGAGACACAGATGCACTAATCCTTGGAGAAGGCATAGTAGATGCATAATCAAATCTAAGAGCGCTTCCATCCAGAATCTTTCCAAATGCGTGATCATTAGTTGGATAGCATATCACAGGTTTCCAGGTTACCTGCTTCAAGAATTTGAATTGTAACCATCTATAATCATTTATGAACTCACTCCAAACAGAGTCACCTTATTATTAGAACACTATCTTTTCCATATGTTTCCCAAAAGTATAGATAATTTTAAGCATGAGACAAGTGATATGCAGAGATGGCGGGGAACTGCAAGCTGCGAAGACTACAGGGAAGCGTTGTAGGCCTGTGGCACAATGGGGACACAGGGAGGGAGAGGGAGAGGTGCATGGGCACTGCGGTGACTGGAGGGTGGGGGAGTTAGTAGGATATGGGGACGTCAAAGGAAGGAGCGGAGGTGGAAAGGGAGGAGTCGATGCCGGGATCAGAGCCGCTATAGGGTCGAGAGCGAGATAGATGGCAAACATTGTAGAAGGTATTGGCGGAAAGTTGCGGGCCAACAGGTTGAGGATATGCATGCACACAGAAGAAAGATAGGCGGGTAGAGAGAGAGAGGAAAGAAAGATTATTGCTACCCTTGCATGATGATTTTCTTAAATCAAAATCCGAATTATCTTTCCCTTACACTATTAATGTCAAATCACGAATGACGGCTTTGATTTCTAGCTCATCATCGCTTGAGTACCCATTGGTCGAGCCTAATGCATACAATAAAAACAGATAGGGAGAGATACGTTGAATGCAGGGGTGGGGTGGTGCGGGTGGTGGGGGGTCACGCGTGGAGGATTGAAGAGGCTCGAGGAGGATTGTGGGTGGAGGAGGATGGAGGCAGTGCATGGAGAGATGGTGGAGGAAGGGGGTGCACCAAGGAATGCTGGAGGGTGGAGGTGAGGGGGTTGCAAGATGGAGGGATGGTGGAGGGTCAAGGTGAGGGGGCGTAGGATGGAGGGATGGTGGAGGTGAGTTTGAGAGGGTGAAAGGGCAAGAGGATGCTAGATTTGAAATCGATGCTTACAATTCATGTGCTCCCAAACCATCAATTTTCAAGTCGAACTCCAATTTTTTAATAGCACTCTGAGAGTGGCTTCAATTTGGTCTCATTAGACTAGAAAAAATCTTTGACATCCCTTTGTGGAAACTACACACTCCTCAAATAACCACAATGCAAGGACGAAATGTTCCTTAGACAATATCGAGATTAGATTCATCTGCACTAGAGACCGCCACATCCAGTCTTTGCACCATCCTGGTGCAACTGCTCTTTTATTTTTAAATTAAATCAAACAAAAATGAAGTGCATGAAATGAACTAAAATATGTTAAGTATAGTGAGTGATTTGGTTCTACCATAGAGAATTAGACTGAATTAGACTCCATCTTGAAGTATTATCCAAGCGTTTTGCTGTCCTCATCAAAATCTTCTAGTTTGGCCCTCCACTGTTGGCCAAAAGTCCTTTTTACTTCCCTCCTCATGACATCAAACCTCTTCTTGGATGCTTCTTGCTCTATATCTGCATTCATCTTTAAAGTAGTTGGAGTGCCTTACACGTAAGCCTTTTTGGTACAATGAAATGTTGCATCTTGAGGGTACTTCTTGCTTATTTTTTTTCTTTTTGAAAGCCTCATTGTAATGAGAATTCGATCTTCAGTTAGGAGTATGCTTTCCTCATACCATAATCCAATTGCTTGGTAGTTTGCTAAGATGATAGCCTTGCTTTTCTTCAAACTGCATATTCTGCAACAATGATTCTTTTGCATTGATAGCTAAAAGAACACTACTTATCTTATGCCGTAGGATTTGCACCATGGTCCATTCTGAAGAGATTTTTGGAAAAGAACCTCCTTAGGTACTAATAAATCATACGATGTAGCATGGGTTGCCTGATCATTTTCTTTGTTGGATTTTCAAATCTATATTACCACTAGAATGCACAGAGATAAGTAACTCCTTAGGGCTATAGGCGTATATATACAAGCTAGGGGATAAAAAACCTCCTAAAGACGGAAAAAAATCACCTTGATAGTCCTAGTGTGTTCACGCACATCAGTACCAAAATATATCAATAAATCCCCTAGGAGTGATGCATTGAACAAGGAGGTGGCGCTCATGTATAAGGAAGTGCCAAGCTATGTGGAATAAATCCACAAAAGCAAGTAAGCCCAAAGCTTTGCAGAAAGCTTCAAACTTCTCCCTAGGTAGAGCCCTTCTGAAAAGGTCTGCAATGTTCTCTCGTGTGGGCACATATGCCGAGCTAATCTCTCTAGTAGAGAAACTCTCCCTGACATAATGATAATGCAGCTCGATGTGCCTAGTGTGAGCATGGAACACAGGGTTCATTACAACCGCCAATGCACTGTCACTACGAGTGAAGATGGTGGTGGCCGAAGATTGACCTACACCCAAATTAGCCATAAGGTATCTAAGCCACACAAACTCAAAGCCACTTTGAAAGCTTCCCTATACTCAACCTCACAACTCGAAGTGGCCAATGTATGCTTCTTCTTTCTCAACCAAGATATACATGATCTACCAAGCACGAAGCAAAATCCACTAGTGGACATACGAGTGTCATAATAACCAACCCAGTGAGAGTCAAAAAAATCATGTAAATCTGGTCATAGTGATGCCCCCCTTGGAATAAAACAATCCAAGTAGCTAGGTACTACTCAAGTAGCGAAAGATGCACTGAACCACCTACCAAGGATTAACACTTGGGCAATGTATAAACGTGCTCATCTGTGAGACAACAAACTGACTATCTGGCCGAGAAATGCATAAGTAAATCAAGCATCCAACAGCGTGGTGATAGGGAACAACTTCAAATGCATCTCCAACATCATGAAGACTCAATTGAAAACCTGAACCCATACGAGTGGCAATAGGTTTGCATTCTTTGAGGCCAAAACGCTATAATATTGTGTCAATGTATTTGGTTTGACACAAAGCTATTCCACGATCAACTTGTGAATGCCAAAATAATGATGCAAATGCCACAAATCTGACATCTCAAATAAGGCATGCATATCAGCCTTAAATTCAGCAATATGCTTCTCATGAGGACCAGTTAGCAGCATGTCATCAACATACATGAAAACGATCAAAAGAACATCATTTGCATGCTTAAGGTGATCTTACTTGGACTGCTCTCAAAAGCATGTGCAATCAGATAGGCATGTATCTTTTCATACCAAGCATATGGTGCTTTCTCTAAACCATATAATACCTTCTTCAATCTACACACTTTCTTCTCATGCCCATTTTGCAAAAAGCTATAGGGTTGAAAAACATACACTTCTTCATGCAAGTCACCATTTATAAATGCAATTTGAATGTCCAACTAATGTACATTCCAATCATGATGACTTGCAAGTACATAGATGCTACAAGCAGTAGTCATTCAGCATGTATGGGAAAAGGTGGCATCAAAATCAATGCCTCTTTGCTATGCATAACCCTTTGCAACAAGCCTAGCCTTATACCTGTCAACTACTCCATCAAGCTTATGCTTCAACTTATACCCACTTAGTGCCAATGGCCTTCTCGCTAGGAGGCAAGTCACATAAAAACCGGGTACCATTTTTCATGATACCATCGTATTCTGATTGCATAGATACCATCCAAGTTTTAGAGTTTTGTGCTTCATCAAACAAAAGAGGCTCATTATCATCACAAAACCTAGAGGCAATCATAGCATAGCAGCCTAATGCAAAAGAAATAGTCTAAGAGAGATGCATTGAATTTGTTGTCACACAAATTCTACACCAACCATTTTGGCATAGTTTTTGCCTCCTCAATATTAGATCTCTCATCAACAAGTGCATCATGTAGATTTGTATTAGGAATGGAATGACCTACATCACATGAAACCTATAAAGGTTAAAAAATTGCCTGATTTGGACCAGCACTAGACCGTCCACCCATAGAAAGAGGTAAGAAAGTTTCATATATGTCTTTGGAGCTAACCGATGTCTCCTTAGTACAGGAAAGTAATGGTTGAATAGAATCTTCCATAAAAAAATATCACAGGTAACCAAAATGCGTCCAGTGTGTGGATGGCATAGACAATAACCTTTCCTTATAGAATGTTACCCAACAAAAATACATTTCACTACTTTACCATCTAATTTCCTACATTGTTGTTTAGGCTCTAATGCATATACCAGACAACCAAAAACATGCACGTGAGCAACAGATGTCTTTCAAGTATGCCAAGCCTCATATGGAGTAATAGACTGCAATGCTTTAGCGGGACACCTAAAAAGCACATATGTTGCACACATAACAACCTCGGTGGTAAATCCTAACTCTTGACTATATACCTCACCATCTCCATGAGTGACATGTTCTTGCATCAAGAAACTCCATTTTATTGAGGTGTATATCTGAATGTACATTGATGTTTTATCCCATGTTCATCGCAAAATGCATTAAAGTTAGAAGAAATATATCCCCCCCCCTTTTGAGAATGTATTGTGCCCATTTTACATGCTGAGAGATTTTTAGCCAAAACCGGAAATTTTTTGAAGCACATAAACACTTTCGACTTTTCTTTCAATGGATATACCAACGCATGCGTGGAAAAATCATCAATGAAAGTCACAAAGTAAAGATAGGTTCCAAAAGAGGGTGTGTGCATGGGACCATAGACATCACGCTGAACAAGCTACAATTTCTAAGTAGCTCAAACTGAACCAGTGTTTGGGAATGAGGAACACTGCATTTTGCCCAAAATATAGCCTTCACATACATTTTTACTAAGTGCCTCAAGTTTGGGCATAGAGAACACCATTTCATATTTCAATAGGCATATCAAAGTAGCAAAATTCAGATGACCAAATCATGCATCCCAAAGCATTGCATCGGATGTAGCCCAAGAATCATGTACTACACATGCTGAATCATTCATATATATTTTCATATTCTATGAGCTTATAAAGCCCATGACATAAAATGCCAGAAGCAATAACAACATCACCATTTGATACATGATGAACTATACGTCTATCATCAACAAATTCCACAACCAAGCTAATCTTGGCTAAAGCTCAAACTGGTGACATATTCTTCTTAATCCCTAGCACAAATAACGCATCTGATAATGTAAAAAAACCACCATCAATAGTAGTCAAAATGATCTCATCAACTCCCATAAGAGGATAAGAGGATTTATTGGTGCATGTAACAGTATTTCCCTATAAAGGCAGGCTCGACTGAAGTGAAGAAACTTTTTTGCAAGCTAATATCTTTTGTTTCCCCACTATCAAAGTACTGAACATATGAGTCTAATAAAGACACACACTGTTCATGAGAAAATGGCTTCATAACTACAAACACTGGTAAATGCCCATTCTTCATTCTACACAAGATTAGTAGACTTTGTTTTGGGTATAGAGGCCTCTTCATTTACCATTCTAGTGTCTTTCTTTCTTGCCTCTTTAGGATCGAGTTTTGGATAAATGTTTATGGCATGATAATTTCCTTTATAAAATTTGCGGGACAATTTTTTCTCTTATGTTTTCTTCTCATCTCTGTCTTCCTTCTTTGATTTTGTAGAACTAGCAGATTTTTGCTTACTCGTAGAAGAGTTTGTGCAACAAAACACAGAGTAACTCCTCAAATGTTAAGGCATTTGGATTTCCTTTCATCATCAAACAAAGAGGAGAAACAAAACTCTGATATGAATTGGGGCCACCATTCAAAACACTCTGCACAACTGAACTATCATGCAAGACTTCATGAGTAGAAATCAATTATTCCTTCAAATCTTTGATCTTTGTCAGAAAATTTCATGGAATCTCCTTCATCCATGTGCTCAATCTCCAAGTCTTTTTAGAGGTAAGCAACACGAGCCTCATTCCTTGCCTAGTATAAAGTGGTAAGTGTATCGCAAGATATCTGAGCTATTCTACAAGAGTGAGTGTGAGGAATAATGGCAAGTCTGATAGAAAGGTTATCAATGCATGTGCCTAGGCAGCTCTACCATCCCAATAAAATTTCCTCTATAATAGGTGTAGCTGCAACCACAATGCAAACATGAACATGAAGAATATCACCATCTTCAATGCCATCTCCACCACCTTCAACAACTATGTTTGCAGGTAAAATATGACATTTCTCAAGACCCTACACAATATTCCACATTCCTTTTGTAGCCAATACATGGCATATCATATAAGCCCACAAAGGATAATTAGTACCATCAAACTTATCCTCAACATCTAACATACGGAATACATCAGTGCTTTTAGCCATAACCAGTGAGTACCTTAATGTAGATAAATGATTGTATCTAAAGAAGTTGAATAGAACTATCCCAACAAGTTCTCCTAAACCCTTAGCAGCATTCGAGGTGCTTATACTCACAAACAAAGAACTGCATATAGTTTTGGCAAAAAAAGACAAAATTTCTTGCAAAAGCACCATGATAGTGCATTCAAAGGCTGAAATGAGCTCAGATGCTGATTTTGGCACCACATAGCGAAGCTATTTTGATCTCCTAATCACCCTAAGTATGCTCAAAAAATTTTGTGCAATTGTGCGATAATGATCCGAGAAGTGTTGATGATGCCCTAGTAGTAGCCAAATGAGCAGATCTAGTGTTATCTCCAAAGATCATAGGAGTGTAAGAATGTAATCCCAACTCTATGTAAAGTAGCTTCAGCCACATAGCCTCTTGTGTTGCATTCACTAAGCCTCTATATTCTGCTTCAGTTGATGACAATGCCAGAGTTGGTTGTTTCTTGGATGACCATGAAATTAGATTTAAACTTGCAAAAGATCAGCAGCGTGAAGTGCTCCTCCCATCATCTTTTGAGCTAGCCCAACCTGCATCAAAATATAGCTTGATATCCAAGTTAGATGTGAATGGATAAAATAATCCCTCATTTATAGTACCCTTTAGATACTTTAAGATCGTCTTGGTAGGTTCCATGTGAGGTTTTCTTGGTGTATGCATAAATTGGCTTAATGTACTTACTCCATAACATATATCCACTCTTGTTAGGGTTGCATAATTGAGACTCACAACAAGCCTTTGATAACCTGTAATATCTCCAAGGAGTTTTCTCTAATGAGAACTAAGTTTGTGGTTGTTTTCCATGGGTTGACATGTACATTTAGTGCTCTCCATCTTGAATGTGACTAACATATCATGAATGTACTTAGTTTGAGTAATAAAGAATCCAAAATCTAAATATACAAGTTCTAATCCAAGAAAGTATGTTAACAAACCAAGGTCACTCATTTCAAACTCTTCCATCCTCTGAGATTTGATTTGCTTGATGCCATTGGCATCATTCCCTGCAATGATAATGTCATCCACATAAACACATAGATAAATAACTTTTGTGTTAGTCTTCTTTATGAACGAAGAAGAATATGCTTTGCTAGCAACAAATCCTTGATCCTCTAAATATGTGACAAGCCTATGGTTCCAAGCTCTAGGAGCTGGCTTTAAACCATAGAGTGCTTTCCTTAATTTGTATACATAGTCTGATTTGTCCTTTACTTCATATCGTGGTGGTTAAGCCATCTAGATTTCTTATGAGATCCATCCATCTAGGAATGCAGTTTTAACATCTAACTGATACAAGTTCCAATTCTTTGAAGTAGCAATACTTACTAAGACTTTAATTGTTGGCATCTTTGCCAGAGGTGAGAAGTTTTCCTCATAATCCACTCCATGGTTTTGAGCAAACCCTTCTGCCACTAGCCTTTCTTTATACCTGTTGATTGAACCATCTAAATTCTTCTTTAGTTTGTAAATCCACCTAGATCCTATTACCTTTATCCTCGGTTTCTTGGGAACCAAATACTAAGTTTTGTTCTCCTGAAGTGCTTCAATTTCTTCCTGCATGACTTCTCTCCATTATTCCTTCTAAATAGCTACTTCAAATGAAGAAGATTCTTCTGACATAGAATCTTTTGACATGTATACATAACTCCTAGTGAGTAGTGATGTGTCATAACCATACCTTATGGGTTTCTTACTCTCCCTTCA
>CM035421.1:109589449-109749449 GCA_020310875.1 Ceratopteris richardii
CAAAGTCTGAGATGTACATCATGCTCACGATCATCATTAGAGTATACAAATATATCATCAAGAAATACTAACATGAATTTTTCTACTTAATCATGAAAAAAAATGTTCATCAAGCACATGAATGTGGCAAGAGCATTTGTTAATATAGAAGGTAACATCATAAACTCACAGTGATGATAACCTATTAGAAAAGATGTCTTGGGTATATCGTGTGTTTTGATTCTAATTTCGTGATATTTGGATCTTAATTCAATCTTGGTGAACAAAATCACTCCACTTAATTGACCTAATAAGTCACCTATGTGAGCAAGTGGACACTTATTTTTAATTGTTGTTTTATTTAGCTGCCTATAGTCAATGCATAATCAATAAGAGTCCTTTTTTTTCTTTTGAAATGAAATAGGTGCTTCCCAAGATGAAACAGTCAGTCTTATTAAGCCTTTCATCAAAAGATCATCTTATTGAGTCATAAGATCCTTTAATTCATCTATGTTTAACCTATAAGCTGGTCTAGAATATGTTTCACTCCCGAGCTACAAGTTAATGGCATGGTCAATCTGCCTAGTTGGAGGTATACCAGGAAAGCCTTCAAGAAATACATATGCATATTCTTTCAAAATATTTTCTACATAATTTGGAAGACTTCCATCATTATTTTCCTCATGCATATTGTTCACATTCACTACAAATGTTATGCAGCCATCATGCATTCCTCTAATTACCTACAGCCATAACACATAGTAGAAATGAGAATAGGATTAGGATTTTGCACATCACCTATAATGTGGATAGATTCATTGTATAGCCATAAAGTTATTGTTTTTTGTTTGCATTCAATTGTTGAAGAATTGTGAATTAGTCCATGCCTATAATTGAATCCCTCTGTTTCATTTCAATCACATGGAAACTCCAAGAAGCACACGTAGCGCAAAATGTAAATGCAAGGTTTTCAATTTATCCTTTTATACACTGAAGTTATCTATTGGCCATCTCTATAGGTCTTGTTATCTACATATTTAGGGGTATCTTGAGGTCTACCAATTTGAAAAATAGAAAATAATGAGTACTACATGAATCGATAAGAAATCTAGTTCTATGTGCATAAATCATACCCAAAATGGTACTTACAAAAAACCTTTGGAACAGCCACCATGCAATGTAAAGTAGAGTTAGGGCACTTATGTCCATCATCTAGTTTCCGAGTTGTTGTACCTTCCGTGATGATGTTTATCACCTTTGATTGTGCAACCAGAAGATTTCCTTGTTCCGGCACTCACATGTCTTATGCCCTTTCTCCTTGTAACAAAAACATAGACCAAGTCAATAGACAAGCTATTCTTTTGGCTTTCATGTTGTCGAAAATGTAGAGCTCCATCTTCTTCTCCATATGGTAGTTTGCAGAAGAGTAGAATTTTTCTGCTTGCTATATAAATTCCTTTCAAAAAACCGGACCAAAATACGTTCAAGTTTTCATATAGGACTTCCATCATAGCTTTTGCATATGACACAAATAAAGGATCCCAAATTTTGCCTCAGAGTCCTCACTAAATTGTGGAAGTCCATAGAAATTATCTGGCTCTTCAATCCATGCGTCAAGATCTTTGCCACTCTCCTTCTCACCATAAGAATCATTCATTTTTGCCTTTGTGAAGACTTGGTTAAGGGATAACCCATCTGTCTCGATATCTTCATAATTATATGTTTGTCTTCCTCTAGACACACTCGATGCTCTTGCACCTTCATCCACTTCATCATTCTGTTCCACAAAGAAACTCTTTGTGCCTTCTTGTTTCTTTCAACCTCCTTCTTTTCCTAATTCTCCAAGAAGATTCTAAATAGGCTCCTCTTCCTCATGAACCTTTTGCATCAAACCTTTCACCATTCACAAGGATTGATTCGGGTATAATACCACTTGTAATGTTTCCTAACTCAAAATATATCCTTAATCACAAGCTTCTTATCACTCAAGAACAGTGGAAAAGAGAAAAATAGAACGTCCACAAGATAAGGTGAATTTTGGCATAGAAGAGTAGACATGATATTACTTAGAGAAAGAGAAATTCTTATATTATACATGTGAACCAATTAGTATAATATCTTTGAACAATAGCTTTTTCAGGAATCCAGTACCTATCAACCACCCTCGAGCTATCACAATCTCATTCAGACTTGCACTCTCAGCCTCACTCTCAATCACAAGGTAATTCTCTGATTTATGGCCTTTTTCTCGTTGGCATGCAAGTCTTCTTATAATAGAGCTATCACTACACAAAGAAGCATGTGATCAACCAAATTAAAAAAAACCTGATTCTCAACAGAACTTCACAAAAGCATGCACTTGTAGTAGTGCTTTCTTTAGTGCTAGATGTCAAAACTAAAAGAAAAGCAACAAAAAGATGTACCCGAAGACATCCGTAATTGCACATGTCCACAAGTATGCATCAAAATTACATATTTCAATATATATACAGAAGTCCTCTTTTTTTTAAGCCTTGTAGCTAGAAAAGAGTGAGGAATTAGATTAAGCTTGTGAGAGACACTTTTATTCGATTTCTTGATCTACACAATCGTGTTAGAGATGACCTAGGTCCAAATCTGCCTCCAAATATCACACTTGAGTCATGGAAGTTCATAAATTCTAGAGAGAGACTAAAATCATGGCAGTTTCTTATAGTGAACTACATGTAGAGACCTAAATAAGGTACTTAAAACATCATTCATAAAAATTCCATAGAGCATTTATTCTCTTATGCATGATTTAGGTTTCTCTCAAATAGATTTTTTCCTACCTTTTTTATCTTCATGTTCATTTCAACCACAAAACATGCACATAAGGTTTAAAGAGAGAATATAAAACTTTTCATCCCAAAATTTTTCCTACATGCATAAATGACCTAATTGATCATTCTAAGCATTTTCCCCACAATGTAATTTGGAAAGTTCAAAATGAAATAGTTCACTATCAAAAGGCCTATTACATCTTCACCATGTGAGAGAAGATTTCCTTGAAATCAACACTCTGTTGTTGCTTAAAGCTCTTTGCAACAACTCATGATTTATACTGTGGATAAGCACTACTTCATGCAAATTTCAGCATATATACCCATTTATGTGGTAATTCTTTCCTAACCTTTGTTAAAGGTACTAAATCCCAATTACCATTCTTGTGAATAGAATCCATGTCCGTCTTCATGGCATACTCGTGCTTCACATGATTCACTCCCTATGTAGCATCTTTGTAGAAAGAAAGCTTATCAGCATCTATTATCATAACACAATTCAAACCAATAACATACCTATGAGGTGGATGTGAGACATGTGTAGAGTGTCTCAATAGCTATTGAACAGGGTCATTTGAAGACTTATCTGATTTGACATTCTCTTGATACCCGAGCAACATTATTTTTGCATGTGAATTGGAGGACTAGTATCCTTAAGCACCACTCTTCTCAATTCAACCTCTTTAATGGTTATGCATCTTAGACTCATTCAAAACGACATCACTACTTTTGCTCACGGACTCTATTTGAGGATCGCATGAGCAATATGAAATTAGGCCTTCTTGGCTACATCCAAGAAAAATGCATTTTTTTGACTTATGGTTAAGCTTTTTTCTAAGATATATGAGTATATGAATATATGCTTCATACCCAAAGATGATCATGATATGGTGGATCCCCTATCCATAATTCTTGTACCCCTTTCATGCTTTCGCAGTACTAGGTGAAAGGTTAATAAAATGAAGTACATTTCAATACTCCTTTTGCGCAAAAGCATTTTGATAAGTTTGCATTATGAAACATAGAAACTACTATATCATAAATAGTTATATTCATCCATTCAACTAGACATTCTGTATGGAGGTATAAAGAGCAATAAAATCTCAATGATATCCTCTTGATGAAAAAAAAATTGTTGAATTCATGTGATATATACTCACCACTATTCTTTGAAGGTGAAGCCTTCAGATTAGTTGCATTTTCTATCTCAACTAAAGCAAACAGTTTGATAAAATTAGGGAATGCCTCATCCTTTCATTTCATAGGATGTACCGAGACTTTTCTAATAGCATCATCTATGAAAGTGGCAAAGTAAACACAAGGACCTAATGAACTTGTGGGAAAAGAATTACACACAAATTTATGAGCAAGATCTAAAGGCTGAATTGAAGATTCAATGCGTGTCTTATGCACATTGCTTTCCATATTGAGAATTCTCACAAAAGGAAAAATTAGAGAAAGATAACATACGCGAATGAGATAGAATGAGAATGAGATATAATGGTAATTGCTTAGCATGCTCATTAAGATTTTTTCCTTCACCTTTAGCATTCTTTAACACATAAAAAGCTTTCTTTATATGTCCTCTCCTATGAAAATAAGGGCACTCAATATCCCTCTTGTTTGATTTACTTCTACTCTTATTCTATTGACCATTCTTTTCCTTGTCCTTGATCCTATCACATTGTTGAATCTCTCCTTATTACGAATCACGAATATTATGTGCTTATCTACCGTGATTGCCAACCATAGTCTCTCTATGGATCTCCTCACTCAAGAGTGCTCGAGACTATTGCTTATAGCTATGCAAAACATATCCCATGATAATGGCAAGGTGTAATAAGCCTTTCAATAGTGAAATAGCTCACTTTGAATTTTTTGTTATATATTATGCGGATAATGTTCAAACTGAATAATTATATCATTTTATTCATATAGAAAAAATCTAGGGATGATGAGTTTTATATTCTATCTCTAAACCTTATCATCAACATCATGTGTTTTGGTTTAAAATTGAACATGAAGATGAAAGAATTAGAAGAGATGCTATATGACAGAAAGGTAGAGCACACATAAGAGAATTAAGGTGTCTATGTGAAAACTTTGTGAACCATGTTTTTAAGTACCTCCTTTTGGCCTCTACATTTAGCTCGTTGGAAGATAAATCCTTGATTTTATTCTCTCTCTCTATAATTTATAAACTTGCAAATTTCAAAAGTGATATTTGGATGTGGATTTGAAGGTAGTGCTTCTCTAACACTACTAGGCAGATCAAAAAGCTGAACATTCTCTAATCTCAAAAGCATTTAGGAGATCTACATGATTTTTGTGTTATAGGGCCGAAAGAAGTACAAGATTGTCTATTATTAATTGAACCCATGTTTTTTATGAATACATGTTCTCATGTACACTTATGGATGTCTTGGCATATGTTTTTTTGTTGCTTTTCTTCTACGTTTGATAGGCACTGCTAAAGAAAGCACTTCACTAATAGAAATGCATGCTTTTGCAAAAGTTTTGTATGCAACACAAAGAGAATGCACTTTTGCTAAATTTGTGGATCACGCACTTCCTTAGGGGATGAACAACTATGTTTTGGAAAAACAAATTTTCTATGTCATGGAAAAGGAGGCCCAAGATTAGATAATTGCGTAGTGATTAGTAGTCATAGTGAGAGTGAGAGTGAGAGTGATATTGAAAGTATGAAAGTGAACGAGATTATTATAGCTTGCAGCTAGTTAAGAGATGGAGGCTTTGTTACCAAGATATTCTCCAAAGCTATTGTATTTTATTGGTTCAAATCTATAATACGAGAACTTCTCTTTCTTTGGGTCCTATCTTGTCTACTATTCCATATTCTATTTTCTCTTATCTTATGCAAGTTCTATTTTTTTTCTTTTGTATTGTTCTTGAGTGGTCAGAAGCTTGTGATTGGGTATAGCTTGCGATTGATGAGTCTCTGTAATTAGCATGAGAGAGAATTGATCCTTGAAAATGATGGAAGGTTTGACACAAAATATATGTGAGCAAGTGGAGCCTATTCACAAGATTCTTAAAGAATCATGCAAAGAACGATGTAGGAAGCAACCAAACAGCACTAAAAATGTGTTCATAGAAATCAACAATGAAGCGGTGTCGTAGAGATTCTCATCTCTACTCTTGATGAAGCAGAACCAAATTTCAAGGGCGCAATACAAGATGAGATATATATTCAGAAGTGTCATATTAATGGAAAGCAAATAGGAAGGGGATGATTCCACCACCGTAGATGAAGGTGCAGGAGCATCAAGTGTTCCTAGAGGAAGATACAAAATACAAGTATGAAGATATGGAGGCTTATAAGTTTTCCCTCAACTGTCGTAGAGATTCTCATCTCTACTCTTGATGAAGCAGAACCAAATTTCAAGGGTGCAATACAAGATGAGATATATATTCGGAAGTGTCATATTAATGGAAAGCAAATAGGAAGGGGATGATTCCACTACCGCAGATGAAGATGCAGGAGCATCAAGTGTTCCTAGAGGAAGATAGAAATACAAGTATGAAGATATGAAGGCTTATAAGTTTTCCCTCAACTAAGTCTTTAAGAAGGAAAATGGGAAGGATTTTGATTATGAGAAGAAGAGTGGTAAAGATCTCAAGGCATGGATTGAAGAGCTTGAGGATTTCTTTGATCTTAAGAAATTCACTAAGGACTCCAATGCAAAGGTTGGGATTTTACACCTATGTGGCATCGCAAACATTTTGACATTAAGTATTTGTTTGATAAGGAAAATAAGGTCACTGATGCATTGATTCAGGAACCTTTACATAATCCACTACTTGGAATAAATTTTTCTTTTATCAATGAAGGTCAGAACAACTCAAACAAGACTCCCTTAATGCAACTATCTTGAATTTTTTGCATGCAAATAGGGGATTGATATAGAAAGGCAAATTTCATTTGTAGAATTAATCTTTATATTAAAACAGTAGATTATGCATATTTTATGAGACTCCATTAAAAGTCCAAATATTACATGACTGTCATGATTTTTTTCCACATCTAAGCTATTCAAGGAACTATGGCCATGTATGAAGCAAGGTATTAGAAAATATTTTAGTGAATGTTTAAAGTGCTAATAGATGAAATCTAACTTTAAGAGAATTCCTAGAATGCTACAACATTTAGATGTTACAAACCAAATGCGCGAGGTTATCTATGAACCATCACAAATTTTCCTACGAACAAAAGTAAACGTGATACCATAGTTGTGGTAGTTGATCAACTTACCAAGATGACACATTCATTTCCTATGAAAAACGATTATACTGCATTGAATGTCGCAAAACTTTTTTTAAAACATAATTTTTGGAGTATAGATTGCCTTAAAACATAATATTTGATAGAGACTCTAGGTTCACATCGGAATTCTAGCAAGCAAGATTTAAATTGATTGGCACTCAACTTCATATAAGCACAACTTTGCATCCACAAACTGATGGGGGAACGGAGATGGTTAATCACATACGTGAGGATATGATGTATATGCATGTGATCGAAAAGCAAGATAATTCGACATAAGAATTGTCTTTAGTCAAGTTTGCAAACAATGGTACATGGCATGCATCTATAAAAAATGTTTCGTTTGAGGCTATGTATGGTTATAATTGTTTGAATCCACGTTCATTTTTAGGTTTTTAAATAAATTCTAAGTATCCAAATAAATTCTTGTGAAGATGGATGAAGAAGGTTAGAAAATGAAAAAGAAATTCTATGATTTGGAGAGAGGACCACTTGAATTTCAATCAAATGACATGGAAGTTTATAAAGCCAATCCTTTTTTATTTGACGTTGTCTTTGATATTTTCTCTCCTCTCTCACTCATGAAGGCCTACAGGAAACACATTTGGTGAAGGTAGTCAGAATTCCCTAAGAAGTCCAAGATGCATCAAGGATGTCAAAGGGAGTTCACATGCAAACTTTGGAAGAAATCGAGCCAATCTAGGGTAGTGGTCAAAGCTCGTCAAACTTTGGAAATTAGGGCAAAAATTTCAATATCTCCAAATCACATGAAAATTCATATACTTGTAAACCCTATCAAAGGCAGTGTATAGCCTGAATTTCACATGTAAATGGATGTTTTAGCACATTGATATGCCATGTTCATTTTGTAAAAAACGTAATTTTTCCACTTAGACCCTACAAAATCTTGTATAGGAATTTTTGTTAGCCATATGATTTGGCATTTATAAAGACCATATGTGGCTACATATTTGTACAAAGTTTCAAGGCTATCAGAGTTTCCTAGACACCTTAATGTCACCTTGCAAGCTTCCAAATGTAGTCAAACTTGTATAAATGAGATTTAGATAAACGTTTTTCTCCATATTCCTGAAGAAGATCTTTGGAAACATAGTCCTACAAAGTTTCATCTTCATCAAAGCCTTTTTGGAGGGTCAAAGAGCACAAATTCCTGTTTCCAAGGTCACCACAGTTTTCTAGTTTAAGCAAATTGAAGGGTTGAAGGGTTGCCACATGGTGAAAGCTGATTGAGCAATGTTGTACGATCAAGACGAGCTCATATTCAAGGGTGGAGATGAACTTATGCTTAAAGCAAGGAGAAGCAATGAGTTTTTTTCATCAAAGAAGACTTTTCTGACAGTTAAAGATCAATATTACAACTTTTCTCTAAAAATAGTGGCATATCTTATCCGAATTGATGTCAACATTGATCCAACGGTCCAAATCATCCCCAGATCCAATGGTGGAGAATAAAAGCACCTAAATTTCACTCCTTTACACTAGATCTGATAGAAAAACCAATTCCAAGCCATTGATTTGATTAATCAAACGGTTGTAATCAAAATTAGTGATCCTAGAGTTGAGAGTTGATTTCTCTAGATCCAAGGGCCCAAATTCATTCAAAAAACTATATAAACCCCCTTCCAAACTCCTAGAGCATCAGTGTTAGGCATCCATAGTGCTCTTGCTAGCTTAAGGTTTCCTTGAGACGATCACCCTTGGTTGAGCGAGTGAGGATCCAAGGTGGGATAGTATGAGTATAGTACCTAGTTTCAAATTTAAGTTAGAACTCCAATCTAGGATAGGCTCTTGAAACGAGCATCTCTATCTTGACTCATGCTCAGTGGAGCGTGTGAGTGAGTTAGAGCTGGTTTTATTGAGTCTTAGACTTCTTTAGTTAGACGTTACGAGCATAGACATACATAGGGTCAATGAAGTGGAACCCATCTTCTTACGTGTGACATTCGGTTGAACTGGCATGGTTTGAGGGTCGGAACCGCGTTTGATCAGTAGAGTGCTTAGCTTGATGTATCACAACGATCTTATACATGTATCTTAATTCAAATCCTTTTATTTCATGTCACTTGTCACTTGTCTCTTGTCTCTTTTCTCTCAATCTCTTAAGTATTTTTACATGTCTTCTATTTTCTTCTATGTGTGAGAAGGCTGCGCAGTATTGCGTTGAACCAGTGAGGATATTTCATTGAGCTTGTGATTAAACTCTATCATCATAATTCACTTGCATGCATATAATCCATACATACCCATACATATTGATTAGTTTCTGAAAGTGTATAAGAAGCTCCAATATTGGATCATTCCTCCTTTCGAAACTCATTTATGTGTAAGGATTCCATCTATTCTCGTCATGCATACATATCATCCAAAGAAGACTATGCATATGAATTAGTATTAGGAAGCGTTTAAGAAGCTCCTTCAATGGACCATTCTTCCTTCCAAATTTGATTCGTGTGTATGGTTCTCTTTCATTCTTATCATTCATGTTCATAAATCTAACTTGCAGTCCTACATTTCCATTCCCATAATCATTTCAACATCTCTCTCTTCTCCATACTCAACATTACTTTCACTTTCATGTCCTTAAACCTTCCAACATTCATTAGCTTCATACACCATGTGTGTGCCACGACCGGACCCAATCCACCTAGCTTGCGATCACCTCCACATTTGAACCTGACGTGAAACGCTTTATGGCATTTGCTTCTGATCTTGTTGGGAGGTTGTGATCCATATTTTTTGGTTCATATTTTTCATCCTCATCATATCATCATCATCATCATTCTTGAGTGTTACACTGGATTTCTCACAATATCGTGCACATCTTTGTCCTGAAGTAAATGCATTTGTGAGAGATCTAGAACATCGTGCATCACTTGCTTATTCACATAAGATGGAGGAAGGATTCAAATCCCTTATTGTTGAGAAACAAGGCCAAAGAATAGTCTCTCTCTATTCAATGGCATCAACATTACAATCTATTTAGATTTGTTTGAAGAGCAAGCTATGATTTTTGGTCTTCTTGAAGATCTTTTGATATCATTCTTTGAAAGAATTGTTGATAGCTCCATCATAAACCGTGTCACTCAATATGATACTCTTCCTTGGAGTGATTTTAGAAAGGAGATGCTCAAAGAATTCTATCTTGAAGATTATATCCAACATAATCGGGATGGATTCTTACGATGGGTCAATTCCCCAAAGCTTAGTAGCTCTATTACTCACTTACAAAATGAGTATATTAGACGCTATGAACAACTTCCTGATGAGGATAACATAACTTTGGAACCTGACCTTGTGATCAATTTTCTTAAGCTTCTCCATCCTGAAACTCATAGGGAAGTTGAACGGCAATTACAAGAGCCGGATAAGCGCTATGGTCTTACTGACAATTGAAAAAAAGTGCATAAAGTAGTAGAGGGTGTAGCCCATAGACATCAAAGACAATCCATGTTTTATGAGCAAACTAGTCTTCCTCAAGCTAGCTTTCCATAAACTAAGGAGCACGTAAGAGAAAAATCCCATGCTATGCTTTTTGACTCTACTCCTATTCCTCAAATGATGGAGCCTACTCAAGGTTTTAAAGTAGAGCCAAATAAAAGTGTGGTTGAACAATCTCAAGTGGAAATTCTCACTAAGCAAATGGAAAGTCTTATTGCTACACAATCCAATTTGGCCAAGACTATAGATGCTTTACAATCTAATTACACCAAAACTTTCCAAAATCAAATAAACCCAATGTCGTTTCAAGAGCCTAATCAACATGTTATAGCTCCCCATCAAAATCCACAAGTAGCTCCTACTCAAGCATATTAAGTTCCTCCAATGCATAATCCTTCAATGCAAAATCCTCATCCTCATGTGCAAAATCCTCAAATGCATCAAAACATGTATCCTCAAGCTTCTCAAATAGCTTTTCAAAATCCTCAAAATCAAAATTTTCAAAATCATCAACCATATACTATGGAAGCTCCTCTTGCAGCTCAAGTACCACATGTTGCACCCCAAGCTCCTCAAATACATCAATTGCCTTATCAAAATCCTAATAATCATGTTCAAGCAATACCTTATCAACAAAATCCTCAATTTCAAAATTTCCCACCACAAGTTAATAAAAATCCTCAAAATCAAAATGGTTTTGTGCATGGCTCTTGTAGGTTTCCTTGGTGTGATTTGTTAGAGCACTTTTTGAGAGATTGTGAACTATTGAAGGCTGCTAAGAAGCAACGACTAGTAATAGATATAGACAAGAAAATCTGTGAATATCGATCTAGGCTACCTTTGCAAGGAGGTTATGGTAATGGAGGAATGAAAAAACACTATGAGAATATAACCATAATGGACTTAAGAACTAGAGAAGTGAAACTAGAAGCTCTTGATGAACAACAAGTAGAGTCAAGTAAACCCACAAAAGAAGTTGACTTTTCTATAGAGGCTTTAGTAAGAGCACGAGATGAGATTAGGAGAATAACGGCTTGGGAGTCACCAATAGAAGATCAATCTCTTATTTCTCACATATACAATGTACAAGAAAAATGAAAAAGAGATGAAACTGAGCCGAGTGAAAGAAGAGCGACTCGAAAACAAACCTCAAAGGGAATAGAAACAATCATAGAGCAAGGAGAAACATCACAATCCAAAGATAAAAAACAAGAATCACAACCCAATGAACAAAAACAAGAAAAGAAACAAAAAGGGAAGAGGACAAAGCAAAGAAAAACAGAACCAAATCCTTTCGATAAACAAGAACAATCAAAACAAACTGAAGACCAAACACGAGAACATGAACAAAAACAAGATCCTGAGCAAAAACAAAAGAAACCAAAGAGAAAACCTAAAGCCATCTTGGTTTCAGAAATTGAGAGAAAAATAGATGCTATGGAGATTTTAGATGACATTTTACTTAAGAGTCAAGTTACTTTGTCTTTAGAACAAGTTTTCTCTATTGCAAATGTTAATCTGATGAATCTGATGAAGAGGACTTTGATGATGATGAAGTAAATGTTAATAAAAATTTCTTAGGACCTATTCAACCTGACCATGAAATTCATGACAACAATCTTGAAAGTCACTTTAAAAGAAAGTTTTGGTCTAGAGGTACATCAGAGATGCATGTTAAAATAGGAAATGATAAGAACACTATCACTGTAAATGCATTAGTAGATTACGGCTCTGAACATAGGACATACATTCACGGATGATACAATCAAATAGGTGAAATTTGGTAGAGATGATAACTTTCTTTTTCGAGCAAAGAGAGAAAAATTTGAGAGAGTCATACGTAGCCATGGAAAAGCCTTTACTATGTATCCTCATGAGATTGGTTGTGTAGATCCTAAGCTAGTTGCACCCATGATAATCTTTACTATTCCACATATTCCATGGAATCTTCGTCCTATACTAGTTCCAAAGTCTCACTTACCTGAGCTAATGAAACTACTTAAGGAGAAGATAAACATGAGAATTTTAGAGCCATCTTTTGCACCTTGGTTCATTGTGTCTAAAAAGAATGGGAAACTACGTTTTATTCAAGATCTCCAACTTTTCAATAAAGCCAGCATAAGGAATGTAGGAATAGGACCCATTGTAGATGAGTTTGCTGAATCATTTTCAAGACATTCTATCTATTCAATGGGTGATTCATATTCGGGATATCACCAATTCCAATTGGCAATTGACAATCGTGACATAACCACAATGAAAACTCCTTTAGGCTTAGTGCGAATGTGTACTTTACCTCAAGGAGCAACCAATTCTGTGGCTCATATGATGAGTGCTATGAATATGGTCTTACATGATTTTATCCCTCATATAACTATGCGATTCATTGATGATATTCCAATTAAAGGGAGTGAGGAACGTGTAAAGGACATTACTTTAGACTCATCTGGATGTTGTAAATTTTTTCTTGACCATATCTCTAATTGTGAAAGAATATTTCAACGATTTGAAGAGCTAGGTCTCACATTTTCCATAGAGAAATCTGTTTTTGGTGTCAACAATGTTCTTATTGTTGGACATTTATGTGGCCATTATGGTCCAAAGCCATACCCACAAAACGTTGATGCCATTAGCAAGATTTCTGAAACATGTAACAACCTGAGTGAGGTACGTACATTTCTTGTTGCTTGCACCTTTTATGTTATTTGGATCTTACACTTTGCTCATGTTGCTGATTGTCTCTATGACTTGTTGAGGAAGAAACGAGATTTTTTTTGGACTGACAAACACACTCAAGCTATGCATAAATTGAAGAAATTATTGCTTGAAGCTTCCATCCTAAAGCATCCAGACTATTATGCTAACAAACCTATTATATTGACTGTTGATACTAGTCCTATTGGTATAGGTTGGGGCATAAGTAAAGATGATAGTGCAGAGAATAGATATGCAATTAGGTTTGGTGCCAAAATTTTACATGAAACACAACGAAAATATATATCCAGAGATCAAACGAGAACTATAGGGTATGGTAACAGCTTTGAAAGCAGACAAAGAATATTTCATTGGTGCAAATGTCAAAGTTGAGATGGATTGTTTGCCTCTCATTTGAATGATAGCCAATTGTTCATCTCTTGATATAGGCATGCTTAGATGAATCTCATCTATTAAGTTCATACATCTTGAGTTAGTTCATATTTTAGGTAAGTCAAATTTAGTTGCTGATATGTTATCGAGAGCTAGATTTGATGATCTTGAAAGTGATCTAATAAAGAATGTGAACTTAATTGACTATGTTCCACATATATACAAGTATGAGCAATTTCATGAGTCTGAGTACAAAAATGAATGGAGAGACATAGGAAAGTATCTAAGTACACTACAACCATTACCTAGCTGGATTACGAATAGATTCCGTAACATTAGGAAACGAGCTCATAGATTTTTCCTATGTAATGGTTATCTTTGGAGACATGCTAAGGGTAGGGTTACGAATCCACAACGAGTTCTAGCAAAATAAGGTCTTCAATTGCAAGTAATGAAGAAAATTCATGAGACATTATGGGCAGGTCATAAAGTAATTTTTGGAACATATGAAAAAATTAGATTACATTGACATTAGTAGCTATGTTTCTACATGTTCTACTATTCAACTTCATTCATCAATCAAACATAGAGATCCGTTGCATCCTACTTATCCACCTTGTATTCACTATAAGTGGGTAGTAGATCTTATAACTATGCCTAAAGGTATTCACAAAATGGGTTACATTGTACTTGCAAGAGAATACTTAACTAATCATGTAGAGGGACGTGCACTACGATCTAAGACCACCTACAAGGTTTGCAAATTCTTGCTTGAAGATGTCATAAGTCGCTTTGGGCATAGAGAAAGTAGTTGCCGATCATGGAGAGTTAAATGCGAGAGAAGCCAAAGAGTTCTTTGAACATCACGGTATTCGTTTGTCTCTCACTATTGCATATAATCCATAGGCCAATGGTAAAATAGAGAGTCAACAACAATGGTACGTATGCTCTTTGTGAATTAAATGGTGTTGCACCAAAAATTTTATTGCAGGTAAAAGGATAAAGCTATTCAAGAAACGTGATAATGACGAGTAGATTTTGGATGAGGACGTTGAAGAAGATGACAACAATGAGGCCGATTCATAAACAGGAGTATCCATGTTATAAAAATAAAAAAAATGAAAAATAAACAAAAAAAGGGAAGAAAATATAAAAAAAAACGTATAAAAATATCATTAATTTTTCAAGTTCATGTTGCTTTGTGTTCATTTTACATTTTTTCCATTCTTGTTTCATGCGTATTTGTTTTCAGTCTTTGCATTGCATTGCATATCAACATCACTTGAGTCAAAAAAGGCAAATGATGATTTCTCTACTTGTGTAAAATTATATCTTGAGTAGTAATTTATCTACTAAGAAATCGGTTATAATCTAGGATTATGGAAAGATAGGACATGTAGATTTGGAGGTTTATTTTGGAGACATGGCTTTCATATATAAACATGCATATGTATCCTATATCAAAAGCATAATTGTTGAAGTTCTAGCTCTTGCTACTCCATGTTTCTACATCTTTAGTCCACCTCACAACACTTGTATCGGAGTTTAAACAACTGTTCTCCACTGTCAAAAATGGTTGTACCTTGTATCGGGGTTTAATTTTTCCACACCATCAAAAAAAAGAAAAAAAAATGCTACATGTTACCAAGAAGTTACACTTTCTTCCACCCTAGAAAAGTGATTGTAACCATAAAGTTTCTGAATCATCATCATAAAAAAAACGAAGAGCAAGCCAAAGGAAGATAAAGAGGCATAGTAGAATAAATCACGGGCTATATAGGCAGATTTATGCATTAGTGGAGTTTAGTTAGATTTCCTTGCATGTTATTAGAGAAAGAGCATATTCATATTTATGTAGGAAAGAAGTTGATCTAAAATAAGCTAAAGATGAAAGATGTCTCTTGAAAATCCTAAATCTTTGTTTATAATCGTATTTAAGGTAGATTGCTTTTTGAAAAAGGTACAGATTTTTCTTCAAGATGAGAGGAACTGATGCTCAAAATGACTCAATACATCCACTTCCACTTCATATTGATGCTTGTTTGTTTTCTTTCTTGTTGTCAATGTTGCTTGTTCATTTGCATATATGTTGCCTATTTGTTCATGCATATTCGTATTGCCTGTTTCAATTCTTTCATTCATGCGAATTTTGCTTCATGTCACGTTGCCTACTTATTCATGCATATGATCAATTTTTCCTTCCATGTTTCTTATGTTGCCTATAAAAGAATTTGATGCCTCGAACATTTTTTTTTTCACACATGCTAGAGTGGCGCTTTCGGAGGAATCGTAGGTTTAGTGGGGGCGAATGTCGTAGAGATTTTCTCTCCTCTCTCACTCATGAAGGCCTACAGGAAACACATTCGGTGAAGATAGCCAGAATTCCCTGAGGAGTCCAAGATGCATCAAGGATGTCAAAGGGAGTTCACATGCAAACTTTGGAAGAAATCGAGCAAATCTAGGATAGCGGTCAAAGCTGGTCAAACTTTGGAAATTAGGGCAAAAATTTCAATATCTCCAAATCACATGCAAATTCATATACTTTTAAAGGCTATCAAAGGAAGTGTATAGCGTGAATTTCACATGTATATGGATTTTCTAGCACATTGATATGCCATGTGCATTTTGTGAAAAATGTAATTTTTCCACTTAGACCCTACAAAATCTTGTATAGGATTTTTTTTTAGCCATATGGTTTGGCATGTATAAAGACCATATGTAGCTACATATTTGTACAAAGCTTCAAGGCTATTAGAGTTTCCTAGGCACCTTAATGCTACTTTGCAAGCTTCCAAATGTAGTCAAACTTGTATAAGGGAGATTTAGATAAAAGGTTTTTCGGCATATTGATGACACAAAGCTTCATCTTCATCAAAGCCTTTTTGGAGGGTCAAAGAGCACAAAGTCCAGTTTTCAAGGTCACCACAATTTTCTAGTTTAAGAAAATTGAAGGGTTGAAGGGCTGCCACATGGTGAAAGCTGATTGAGCAATGTTGTACGATCACGATGAGCTCATATTCAAGGGTGGAGATGAAGATATGCTTAAAGAAAGGAGAAATCACGAGTTTTTTTCATCAAAAAAGACTTTTTTGATAGTTAAAGATCAATAATGCAACTTCTCTCTAAAAATAGTGGCATATCTTATCTGAATTGATGTCAGCACTGATCCGACGGTCCAGATCATCCCTAGATCCAATGGTGGAGAATGAAGGTGCCTGAATTTCACTCCTTTATACTAGATTTGATGGAAGGAACAATTCCAAGCCATTGATTTGATTAATCAAATGTTTGTAATTGAAAGTAGTGATCCTAGAGTTGAGAGTTTATTTCTCTAGATCCAAGGGCCCAAATTCATTCAAAAAATTATATAAACCCCCCTCCAAAATCCTAGAGCCTCATTGTTAGGCATCCATACGGCTCTTGCTAGCTTAAGGTTTCCTTGAGACGATCACCCTCGGTTGAGCGAGTGAGGATCCAAGGTGGGCTAGTATGAGTATAGTACCTAGTTTCAAATTTAAGTTAGAACTCCAATCTAGGATAGGCTCTTGAAAGCAGCATCTGTATCTTGACTCACCCTCGGTGGAGAGTGTGAGTGAGTTAGAGCTAGCTTTAATGAGTCTTAGACTTCTTTAGTTAGATGTTATGAGCCTAGACATACATAGGGTCAATGAAGTGGAACTCATCTTCTTATCTCTAACATTCGGTTGAATTGTCATCGTTTGAGGATCGGAACTGCCTTTGATCAGTAGACTACTTAGATTGACGTATCACGATGATCTTATACATGTATCTTAAGTCAAATCCTTTTAATTCATGTCACTTGTCACTTGTCTGTTGTCTGTTGTCTCTCGGTCTCTTATATATTTTTACATGTATTCTATTTTCTTCTATGTGTGAGAAGGCTCCGCAGTATTGCGTTGAAGCAATGAGGATGTTTCATTGACCTTGTGATTAAACTCTATCATCATAATTCACTTGCATGCATATAATCCATACATACCCATACATATTGATTAGTTTCTGAAAGTGTATAAGAAGCTCCAATATTGGACCATTCTTCCTTTCGAAACTGATTTATGTGTAAGGATTCCATCTATTCTTGTCATGCATACATATCATCCAAAGAAGACTATGCATATGGATTAGAATTAGGAAGTGTTTAAGAATCTCCTTCAATGGATCATTCTTCCTTCCAAATTTGATTTGTGTGTATGGTTCTCTTTCATTCTTGTCATTCATGTTCACAAATCTAACTTGCACTCCTACATTTCCATTCCCATAATCATTTCAACATCTCTCTCTTCTCCATACGCAACATTAATTTCATTTTCACGTCCTTAAACCTTCCAACATTCATTAGCTTCATATACCCTGTGTGTGCCACGACCGGACCCGATCCACCTGGCTTGCGATCACCTCCACAACGTGTTTCTAGAGAAGGATCATTGACATTTAAATGTGGATGTTGTATTTCATGCTAGTTTACTTAAAATATATGTCCAGTGTTGCTCATGTTTTGCAAGACAATTATAAGCAGATAAGATGATGGCTATTTCGAGCTTTGACCTAAAATAGTGTTAGATAGAAGGGAAAGATTATTTAGAAATAGATCTAGAGTATACATTTGGGTATAGAAAAAGAAAACAACATCAAATAAAGTATAATTTACTAGATACTTATATGACCTTCACATGAAGGACATAGATAGTATTGTTACTCATCTATATGACTTTGATGCTATATTCTCTAAGATATAGGCTTAGAAAATGGAGATAGATAATGAAATGAAAGTATTCTTGTTGATATGCACCTTGTGTAGCAATCCCTCAATTACAAGGTTTAAATAAATCAAGATTGGTACAAGAGAAAAGAAACTTGGACAAGATAACAAAAAATCCAATGTGGAAGAGTAGATAAGATTTGACCTAGAGAAAGTAATTTTTTGGTATTATAGATTTTGATGAATTGGATACAATATCTTTGGAAAAAAGCTTCTGAAGAAGCCTCAACCCCCAACCAACCCTAAGATATCAAAATCTCATTCACACTTACTCTCTGAATCTCACTGTCACCCGTACTATCACTCTCAATCTGAATTGCTAGGTAATTCTCATATTTTTTTCGTGCTCTTGCATGACGTAGCAAATATGTTTCTCCAAATCAAAGCTGATTAGCCCCAAGGAGGTGCATCATCCACCAGATGGAGCAAAAGTCTTCTCTCTCCATGTTGAATGAAGGACTTTCATAAAGCATGTATTCGTACTATTCAAGTTCTTTGTTTAGTAGTACTTGTTAAAAGTCCAATAAAAGCAATGAAATAACATATATGAAGGTGTGTTTGTAAGTGTGAATGAGAGGAAATATGCATGAAATCATGGAATCAAATAATAACAGAGAAGCCCATACTTTTCTCTGTCCTATAGCTCAAAAATAATGCGGAGATAAAAAATGCTTGCGTGAGGCAAAAATGTTCAGATCTTCGATCCAAAATATCTCATAGAGATGCCTTCACTTGAGATCCACCTACAAATATCACTTTTGAGCTCCTTAATTTTATAACTTATAGAGATAGAATAATATCAATGCATTATCTTATAGGAAAATAAATGTAGAGCCCGAAACAAGGTACACAAAACATGATTCCCAAAGTTTCTAGACAGACTTTTATTCTTATATGTGCGCTCTTCCTTTCTCTCATAAATGATTTCTCTTAGCTCTTTCATTTGAACATTTAACTTTCAACCAAAAAATATGATGAAATTAAGGTTGAGAGAGAATATAAAGCTTTTCCTCCCCATTTTTTTACTATGTGTATAGACTGATCTAATTTTCATTCTGAACATTATTCTAGAAATATATAATGGACATTTGAAAATGAATTATTTCACTTCGAAAGGCTTATTACAATTCTTTGCAATCTTTTAATGACTCTATCCTTAGACATGAAAAGAAGAATAATGTGTCAAAACATCCTCTAAGTTCACTCAAGTGGAGTCATCAATTGAATATGTTTTTCATTTTACCAAGATCTCTACTATAGATCTATTCTAACTAATATTTCCCTCCTATATAATACTATTTCACGTCAAAGCTCAGAAGAGCCATCATGCTTCAACTTATTGTTGTTGACAAAACATGAGCAACATCAGGTACATATATTCTACGTAAGCTAACATGAAATACACAATGTACATTTTAAATATTCATGCAATTGAAGCAAATACAAAAGAGATCAAAATGTTTCAAAACTTTAAAAGGAAATGCATATAAGGGAGAAAGTCTATGATCCTTCCCTAGCAACAAGGTCGATTAGTGAGGATTTCCTTTAAGGTATAACATCTCATCTATTTGAAATTCATGTCTTCTTCTTTTCAAATCATATAATCTCTTTGGCATTTTTTTAGTCTCTTTTATGTGTTGTCTAATTTTACCAAGTTCTTCATGCATCTTCTCAAGCATTTCTTTAGATTCTTCTACTTTATTTGGAAAACAAAAAAAGGAAGGTGAAGTTGAAAGATTATAACAATAAAAACCTCAAATAGGTTCATTTTTATAGATGCATGCCATGCTCTATCGTATGCAAACTCGACTAAAGAAAAATATTCACTCAAATTATGTTGCTTTCCATTTACATACATACGCAACATATCTTTAAGTACCCGATTATCTATCTTAATTTCCTCATCAGTTTGTGGATGGAAATTTGTACTCATAGAAAGTTGAGTGTGTAAGTATATGATCAATGTCTGCCCCTCATGATTGCATGCACATTTTGTAAGGCTCCCATTATGAGGAGAAGCTAAGCGTTGTTGAGGGGTGTGAAAGGAGGCAGCCACACATCAGAACTGACTCGTGTTACCCTCTCTAAGTGACTACACATTGGGTGTTTCGTTGTGTACTTTAGGAACTAGGATGTGTTTTCAGCGTGTGGGGACTTATTAGTTGTAGTTTACTACTCTATTTAAGTTTAACCAACAAATCCAAGGTTCATAAGGAAGTGCAGCTCTATACCTAGAAACAACGTCTTGATACACTTTCAAGGATAAATATTCTTTAGCTATCCTATCTTTGATAATTTCAATCACATCATTTTCAGTTTGTTTAGATTGAATATTTCTTTTGGGAGATGGTGGAAACATAATCCCACTTTTCTCGAGATCTAGTGACACAATTGAACGGAAGTCTAAAACTTTAGATAAATAGTAAGCATATAATGGAGAATGTAAAGATTCAGTAACAATATGACATCTAACTACTTTGTTTACTTCTTATTCTACACTAGACTCATTCTCATTGGATTGAGTAGTCGTATTCTCCATAAGATCTTGTAATAGAGTCTCTAAAATAAAAGAGGTATGTAGGTTATGTTCATTACAAGATTTACTTGAAGATGCATTATCTGCAGACATGAGAAATAAAGTGCAATGTAATGATTTGATTGATAATTGAACTATTTAGTGATAATTCTAAGATCTCATAACTAAAATAATCCTATACAAGCCCTTTAAGGAAAGTTCTAATACAGATACATTGAAGATACTCCTATACAAATCCTTATAAAAAAACTAATACAAGATTTTATATTTCAAAATGTGATAAAATGAAACTAAGATTAGTGTCATAAATGCAGCTCCAAGCTTGTAGATTTCGTCAAGTCGTCAGTGCTCACCAATTCTTCTTCAAATGGTCTACACAAAAACATTAGAAAAAATTATAGTACTCAATGTAAATATATATATATATATATATATATATATATATATATATATATATATATATATACAAATAGTAAATCACCTATGTAGCTAACTTAACTCATAGTAATTCTACCACTTCACATGCATATACCTGATTCACACTAACTTTAACTTACACAAACACATGCAAGTACATTTACACGACTCATACTCACATGAACGCTCATAGTTAGACACTCACATTTATGCACTTTATAATATTTTAATTAATACACAATATTTTATTTAATGTAAAATATTTTAGTTAGTATATAATATTTTATTTAATGCATAATCCAAGTTCAACATTAGATATTTTTACAGTTTTTTAAAGTGTAGGTTTAATATTTAGTAATGTAACAATTAACACACATGTACATATAGTTATATAAGTTCTTAAGTTAAAGTATCTTTTTCTGCATTCTAAGGTGACTTATATAAGCTTAGGATGAATTTAATGTTAACAATTATAGGTATACTTATAATACTAAGCACATACATAGGGTTCATTCCACACATACACTAAGGGTTCCTGCACCCACAAGTAGATAAATGCATAGGGTTGAATTCACACATGGACTTGGGTTCTTACACTTAATTCATACTCATGAAAAATTTAAGCATTTATATATAGGGTATAAAATCGTATAGATAGTTACAATTTATGATGCACATCAGTGACTATTCATGCACTCAGAACTAAGCACTCACATATATGTGCACATATAAGCACATAAAGGCCAACAACTGTTTCTCTCTGCATGAAGAATGGAGATAATTCTTCAAACGCTATACATAGATATATGGATTTGTCCACATGTAATAAACACAAGCATATAGCCATATTAACTTCTTAATGCATTCTTACCGATGCATCTAACGTCATTTCTCATGCATAAACATGGCACATACTCATGCATACACACACATGGTCATGACTAATATTTGGATACTCATAAGAGTTTGTTGACATGCAACAACTTAAGAATTCATAAACATAAATTATTTAAATGTTGAGATCTTTGATCAGTTCCAAATCTTCAGAGTTTTGTTGCTTGTAGGCACTAAGAAGAAGGTTAGTCAAATCAAACAAATGCATCCAAAAGATTTGAGAGAGATTACAGTCAATCAGTATGGAAACAAAATTTTTTTATTTTTCTGAATTTTTATTTGGATGTAGAAATACCTCCAACGTGTGCCCCCACCAAACCTACATATCGTCCCAATGGGCCAGCCTCCACATCATGGAAAGCAACATCAAGTTCTTTGGAAAAACTTATAAATTGACACTAAATAAGATGATAAAAAATGATTCTAAATTCAAATTAAGTTTCTGATAATAAAGAAAATTGGTAAAATTTTGTAAATGTGAATTGGAGATCATTTCGTGCAATGCGTGAAGTCAAGAAGACAAATTTAGAAAATCTTATAATAGTCATTTAGACAATTGTGGTACTTACCACTCCATTAACCATGTTCACAAGTAAGTTTTAATCTATATAAGTATTCTATGTTCTCTGTCTTAGTCCTACACCATAAGATACATCTGACTAAGTCTTCTGTAGCAGACCTCTGCCTCATATAGCGTGCAATACATTTCACGAGTGATTTTGAGACCACAACTAAATAATAATAAATTTTTTTCTTTTCCTTTTCTTTGTATTTTCTTTTTGTTTTTCTTCCTTTATTTTTCTTTCTCTATCTTGCAGCAGCCATTAATGTACTGCTTGATGTATTCATTTTTCTTTCTAACCCCTTATCAGATCTGATGATCTAGAAGCATGCTAAAGTCAAAACTAAGATCTCGTTTGCTAAACGTTTTCAAAAAATAAAGAAGCCTACTTGTATAAAAGAAATTTACCTTTACCAAGGGTTGCAAGTCAAGTGTTCCACTCTCCTATCGTCATAACAAATTATAAGTTTCCTAAATTGGACCTTCAACTTGCATACACATTCCTACTTTGAATTCTTTTTCATTATTCACATAATTTTAATAATTTTTTTTTATACTAGAAACAAATCATTTCCTATTAGTGAAATGCAGAAAAAGAAATTTTTAAATAAAATATAAAGAACAATTAGAATTTATCAACTTGATTATGATTCATCTTCATCTTCATCTTCTACGAAGTCTTCATCCAGCTCGAACTCACTACTTGCCCTTTTTTTAAGTAGATTTATTCTCTTTCTTGCAATCATATATCTTAGAACAGTACCATCAACTTCTCGTAACTTATATGTACATGTATCAAAAATAGAAACAACAACATATGGGCCAAACCAACATTTAGTTAATTTACGGCATGCATCATATTGAGTCTCAAAAGTACTATCATATACAAGCACCCAATCCCCACTCTCTATTGCTTGTGGCCTCAGTTGATCTTTCTTGTCAAAGTAAATATTATTTTTCAATCGTGATGTTTTTAAATTTTCAATAGCTTCTTTTAAATTTTCATTACCTTGTTTCAATTTTTTAATTCTTAATGCTAATAATTCTTCTCGTGTTACTTGTCTTTCCATTTTAAGCTCATCCAATTTACTATCTTAGTATGTATAGGAAATATCGGTTGTTGATAGTACATGAGTTCAATCGGCATAAAACAAGTTGTTCTCGTGTACGTCATCCTATGGGCCCATAGAGAAAATGGGAGATATTTTGGCCATTGTCCAATATGTCCATGGCATGCTTTTGAAATAGCTTTCACTATGGAAGGATGCCCTCATTCAATCTTTCCATTTGCCTATGGGTTGTAGGTAGTCGTAAGAGATAATCGAATTCCATGATGTGCAAAGAACTCTCTTGCCTCTCTAGCATCAAGATCACCTCGATCTGCTACTACTTTTCCAACATATCCAAATTTGGATAAGAATTCTTATAAAAGAAATAATCATACATTATAAGTACTATGAGAACAAAGTGCTCTACCGTCAACATGATGTGTTAAATCTTCACATGCAAGTACTATGTATCTCATACCACTATTGATTTTAGGCATGGTCACAAGGTCGACTACCGATGTAGCGTTTCCTCAATCACGATCTATCCCCAATCACAATCTTTCGATCACTCAAAAATATCAGTGGAAAGAAGAACGCAGAGATTGCACAAGGTAAAGAAAATCTGATGCGGAAGAGTAGAAACAAATATGACACAGAGAAGGAAGAATTCTACTATTATAGATGTGAATCAATCGTTACAATAGCTTTGGACAATAGCTTCTTGACGAAGCCTCTACCTCCCGACCACCCCCGAGCTATCACAATCGCATTCACACTCGCACTCTCAATCACACTCTCACTCTCACTCTCACTCTCAATCACACTCTCAATCACAAGGTAATTCTCAGATTTCTGTGTGTCCACCGTGTTCATGTGCAGGTCTCCTTATCCTCCAGTTTGATCCCAGCCGTGCCCCCAAAGAAGTGTGCGATCCGCCAAATTTAGAAAAATTTGAGTTTCTCCAAAACTTTCGCAAAAAGCCATGCGAACGTAGTGCTCTTCCTTTCTTTAGCATACCTGTCAAAAATAGGAGAAAAACACCAAAAGAAGACATATCCAAAAATATCCATAATTTGACATGGTGACACGTGAGCATGAGAACCACGGATTCGAATAGAATTAGATAAGCCTTTGGTTTTTTTTTTTTAAGTGTTGGAAAAACCGGCACTTTTCAAAGCCCTGTAACTCAAAAATAGTGAGGAATTAGCTTGAGCTTGTGAGCGACACTTTTATTCAATTTTTCGATCTGCACAATAATGTTAGAGATGTCCGAGATCCAAATCCACCTCCAAATGCCACTTTTGAGCTCTGCAAGTTTCAAAATTCTAGAGAGAGTAAAATCAAGGCATTTTCTTACAATGAACTAAATGTAGGACCCTGAACGAGGTACTTAAAACATGATTCACAAAACTTTCACGCTGGCACTTTTATTCTCTGATACTTGCTCTACCTTTCCCTCATAGAGAGTTTTCCTTAATTCTTTCATCTTCACCTTCAAAATTCCACTAAAAAACATGATGCGAATAAGGTCTAGAGAGAGAATATGAAACTTGTCAACCCAAAATTTCTCCTACATGCATAAAATTACCTAATTATTCATTCTAAGCATTATCCCCACAATGAAATTCAGAAAGTTCAGAATGAATTATTTCACTAGAAAAAAGGCCTATTACAACTCTTCCCCCCTTTAAGAACTCTGTCCTCAGAGTTGGAAAGAAGGGTAATGTGTTAGAAAATCATCCAAATTCACCCAACTCGAATCTTCAACTGGGTATGAATGCCATTTCACCAAAATTTCTACTATAGATCTATTTCTAAGAAATCTTTTCTTCCTATCTAATATTATTTCTGGTTGAAGCTCAAAAGAGCCATCATCTTTGAGCTTATAATTGTCCTGCAAAACATGAGCAACATTAGACACATATCTTTTAAGTAAGCTGACATGAAATACAGGATGCACATTTAGATATTTAGGTAATTCCAACAAATAAGCAAGAGATCCAATCTTTTTCAAAACTTTAAAAGGACCTGCATATCGAGGAGAAAGTCTATGAACCTTCCCTAGCAATAAGTTAGATCGGTGAGGATTAACTTTAAGAAATACCATATCATCAACTTGGAATTCAAGTGGTCTTCTCTTTAAATCATAGAACTTCTTTTGTCTTTTTTGAGCTTCTCTTATATGTTTCTTAATTTTTCCAAGTTCTTCATCCATCTTATCAAGCATTTCTTTGGATACCTCTACTCTATTTGGAAAACCCAAAAACGAAGGTGGAGTCAAACAGTTATAACCATACATAGCTTCAAACGGAGTCATTTTTATAGATGCATGCCATGCACTATTGTATGCAAACTCAACCAAGGGTGAATATTCACTCCAATTATCCTGCTTTTCATTCACATACATACGCAACATATCCTCAACTACCCTGTTAACCCTCTCAGTTTCCCCATCAATTTGAGGATGGAAAGCTGTACTCATACGAAGTTGAGTTCCAATGGATTCAAATGTCGCTTTCCAGAAGTTTGACGTAAATCTAGAATCTCTATCAGAAATTATGCTTTTAGGCATTCCATGCAATCGAAATACTTCCTTTACAAAGATTCTTGCAACATTCAATGCAGTATGAGTCTTTCTCATAGGAAAGAAGTGTGCCATCTTGGTAAGCCGATCGACTACAACAAATATGGTATCATGCTTACTTCTGGTCATAGGTAGCTTAGTGATAAAGTCCATAGAAATAGACTCCCACTTCTGATTTGGAACATCCAAAGGTTGAAGCATTCCTGGTATCCTCTTAAACTCAGATTTGACCTGCTGGCACTTCAAACATTCACTTACATATTTTTTAATATCCCGCTTCATACATGGCCAAAAGTAAGAATACTTTGTTTTAACATAAGTCCTTGAATAACCTGGATGTGCAAAAAATGGTGCATCATGACAATCATGCAATATTTTTACTTTTAATGGAGATTCAGATGATAAGCATAGACGATTGTTACAATACAATGTTCCATTCTGCAAATGAAATTTTTCCTCATACATCGATCTCCTGTTTGCATTCAAAGAACTCAAAATAGGTGCATAAAAAGGATCTTGTTTTATCTCTTCTTGAATTTGATTGAGAAAATCAGAATTTATTACAGAAACAAGATTACGCAAAGGTCTCCTACTCAATGCATCAGCAACCTTATTTTCCTTACCAGCGAGATACTTAATGTCAAAGTCATACTCACTTAATAATTCAATCCAACGCTTCTGTCTGTTGTTAAGCAATGGTTGTGTGAAGATGTATTTTAGACTCTGATGATCTGTTTTCAATTCAAACTTAACTCCTAACAATAGATGTCTCCAATGCTTAAGTGCATGCACAACAGCAAGCATTTCTAAATCATGAGTAGGATAGTTAAGTTCACGTTTTCTTAGTTTTCTGGACTCATATGCAACCACCCTGCCATCCTGTGAAAGAACACATCCTATCTGACTACCACTTGCATCACATGCAACCACTTCTCAACGACTTTGTGTTTCAATGTTTCAAATGATTTTTGACAGGCATCACTCCACACAAATCCTACATTCTTTTTAGTTAATTCGGTGAGGGGAGTAGCTACCTTAGAGAAATTCTTAATATGAGCTCTTTCATATTGTTCCAACCCAAGAAAACTTCTAACATCCCTTACAGTCTTAGGAATCGGCCAATCCACTACTGTTTTTACTTTATCTTCATCTATAAGGATTCCTTCTTTTGATATTACTCTTCCTAGATACACAAGTTTATCCTTAGCAAAGAAACACTTACTCTTTTTCCCATACAATTTGTGTTCTCTAAGAGTTTGCAAAGTCTTCTTGAGATGTACTGCATGCTCAGAATCATCTTTAGAGTATACAAATATATCATCAAGGAATACTAAGATGAATTCATCTAGGTAATCGTGAAAAATATTATTCATCAAGCACATAAATATGGCAGGAGCGTTTGTTAATCCAAAGGGTAGAACTGTAAACTCATAGTGACCATATCGTGTTCGAAAAGCCGTCTTAGGAATATCCTTTGATTTGATCCTAATTTGGTGATATCCAGATCTTAAGTCAATCTTTGTGAATACAGTCGCTCCACTTAATTGACCTAATAAGTCATCTATGTGAGGGAGTGGATACTTATTCTTAATTGTTCTTTTATTCAATCCCCTATAGTCAATACATAATCTATAAGATCCATCTCTCTTCTTCTGAAATAAAACAGGTGCACCCCAAGGTGAGACACTCGGTCTTATTAAGCCTTTCTTCAAAAGATCATCTAATTGAATCTTAAGCTCCTTTAATTCATCAATGTTAAATCTATAGGGTGCCCTAGAATATGGTTCACTCCCTGGATATAGGTCAATGGCATGGTCAATCTGCCTAGGTGGGGGTATACCAGGCAAGTCTTCTGGAAATACATCGGCATATTCTTTCAAGAGATTTCCTACATAATCTGGAATATCTTCCTCATTACCTTCCTCATGCAGATTGTTCACATACACTACAAATGTTTTACAACCATCACGTATACCTCTAATTATCTGCATAGCAGAAATAAGAGTAGGTCTAGGATTAAAGACATCACCTAGAATATGAATAGATTCATCATCTAGCTTTAAAGTGATCGTTCTTTGTTCACAATTAATTGTCGCAGAATTTTTAACTAACCAATCCATGCCTATGATTACATCACTCTGTTTCATCTCAATTACATGGAAACTTCCATAAAAGCGCCTATTAGAAAGAGTAAATTCAAGGTTTTCAACATATCCTTTTGTGTAGTGTAATCGTCGATTGGCCATCTCTACAGGTTTGGTTATCTGCATATTTAGGGCTATCCCTAGATTCTGTACCAATTTGAAAGATAGGAAACAATGGGTACTACCTGAATCGATCAAAAATCTGGTTTTATGCGCAGAAATCATACCCAGAATCGTGATTACAGAAGCCTTTGGGAAAGAACTAACCACCATGCAACGTAAAGTAGAGTCAGGGCACTTACCGCCATCATCTGCTTCCTCAATAATTGTATCGTCCTCGATGATGTTTATCGCTTTTGATTGTGTGGGTCGAAAGACTGCCTTTTTCAGGCACTCATATGTCCGATGCCCTTGCTCCCCGCAACGAAAACACAGACCAAGTCTTTTTGCCCTCTCAATAAAATTAGGGTCTTGTTGCCACTCGATTGGTTGACGCCTCCTTTGATTTTCCACCTGAGCAGGGTTCTTACCTTGGTTATTAGAAGATGGAGTTTTCTTTGAATTGTTGATGTTCATTGCAATAGGTCTTTGTGGCCTATGTCCCGTTGCAATGAATCTGCTTCTATTTGCCTTCTGCAAATTGAACTTCTCCATCTTCTCAAAGTTCTCAGCCATCGCAACAGCATCAAGGAAATCAATGCATCCAGATCCCTTGACTTGATAGCGCAGTTCCTCACGAAGCCCTTCAATAAATTTACTCTTTAGAGCATTACCACTAACCTCTAATGCATATTTATGAAGACGTAGGAACTTCTCTTTGTACTCATCAACAGATAAGCTATGCTTATCACTTTCGTGTTGTTGGAAATTGTAGAACTCCATCTTCTTCTCCATATGGTAGTGTGGAGAACAATAGCGTTTTTCAGCTTGTTCTCTAAATTCCTTCCATAGAACTCGACCAGAACGCGTTCGAGTCTGCATATATGACTTCCACCATAGCTTCGCGATCCCACGCAGGTGCAGGATCCCAACTTTTGCCTTGGACTCTTCACTAAATTGTCAAAGATCAAAGAAATCCTCTAGTTCTTCAATCCATGCCTCAAGATCTTCGCCACTCTTCTTCTCGCCATCAAAACCATTCAACTTTGCCTTCTTGAAGACTTGGTTAAGGGCAAACTCACCTGGTTCCATATCTTCATAATTGCGTTTCTCTTTTCCGCGAGGTACACTAGATGTTCCCGCACCTTCATCTACTTCATCGTTGAGCTCCACAAACAAATTTGTTGCTCCTTCTGGTTGCTTTCCCCCTCGTTCTTTGCGCAATTCACCAAGAAGCTTCTGAATAAGCTCCTCTTGTTCACGAATCTTTTGTGTTAGACCTTCCATCGTTCCCTCGGATTGATTCTCCTCTGATACCACTTGTAGCGTTTCCTCAATCACAATCTATCCCCAATCATAATCTTTCGATCACTCAAAAATATCAGTGGAGAGAAGAACGCAGAGATTGCACAAGGTAAAGAAAATCTGATGCGGGAGAGTAGAAACAAATATGACGCAGAGAAGGAAGAATTCTACTATTATAGATGTGAATCAATCGTTACAATAGCTTTGGACAATAGCTTCTTGACGAAGCCTCTACCTCTCGACCACCCCCGAGCTATCACAATCGCATTCACACTCGCACTCTCAATCACACTCTCACTCTCACTCTCACTCTCAATCACACTCTCAATCACAAGGTAATTCTCAGATTTCTGTGTGTCCTCCGTGTTGATGCGCAGGTCTCCTTATCCTCCAGTTTGATCGCAGCCGTGCCCCCAAAGAAGTGTGCGATCCGCCAAATTTAGAAAAAGTTGAGTTTCTCCAAAACTTTCGCAAAAAGCCATGCGAACGTAGTGCTCTTCTTTTCTTTAGCATACCTGTCAAAAATAGGAGAAAAACACCAAAAGAAGACATATCTGAAAATATCCATAATTTGACATAGTGACACGTGAGCATGAGAACCACGGATTCGAATAGAATTAGATAAGCCTTCGGTTTTTTTTTTAAGTGTTGGAAAAACCGGCACTTTTCAAAGCCCTATAACTCAAAAATAGTGAGGAATTAGCTTGAGCTTGTGAGAGACACTTTTATTCAATTTTTAGATCTGCACAATAATGTTAGAGATGTCCGAGATCCAAATCCACCTCCAAATGCCACTTTTGAGCCCTGCAAGTTTCAAAATTCTAGAGAGAGAGTAAAATCAAGGCATTTTCTTACAATGAACTAAATGTAGGACCCTGAACGACGTACTTAAAACATGATTCACAAAACTTTCACACTGGCACTTTTATTCTCTGATACTTGCTCTACCTTTCCCTCATACAGAGTTTTCCTTAATTCTTTCATCTTCACCTTCAAAATTCCCCTAGAAAACATGATGCGAATAAGGTCTAGAGAGAGAATATGAAACTTGTCAACCCAAAACTTCTCCTACATGCATAAAATTACCTAATTATTCATTCTAAGCATTATCCCCACAATGAAATTCAGAAAGTTCAAAATGAATTATTTCACTAGAAAAGAGGCCTATTACAACCGACTTGTAATGAATAAAAGGTGGATATGTCGGATGTAAGGGGTTTCTATGTTTGACTCAGGAATGTAACTCACACATAGTACAAGTGCTCACAAATTCTTTTACAGTTACATACATCCTCAGCCACTAGTAACTTTCTTGAATTTTCTCATATATAGCCACAAAACCTTTATGACCAGCCCATAGGCTTTCATGCATATCTTTCATAACTTGCAATTGAAAATATCTTAAGCCTAACACTCTTTGCAGATTTCTCACCTTCCCTTTAGCATGTCTCAAAAGATATCCATCTTTCAAGAAGAAGTTGAAAGACTTCTTCATGATGTTTCAGAACCGATTTGAGGACCAGATTGGAATGGGCTGAACGAACTAAGATAATATACTATATCTCTCCATTCTCCCTGATAATCATCTTCTCTAAATGTCTCATACATAAAAGTAGATGTTTCATAATTAATTAAGTTTATATGTTTATCCATTTCTTTTCTATCATCATCAACTTTTGCTCATGAGAGCATACCAACAGTGGTATTATGTTTTCCAACAATATGTACTAAACAAGGGTATAAACTTAATAAAGGCAATCCATCGCAACATAGAAATATCTAGAGATGCACAGTTAGCAATTAATCCTATTAATGGAATACAATCAGTCTCAACTATTAGATTAGCTCCTGTAAAATATTCTTTATCTGTTTTGAAAGTAGTAACTAACCCCCATAGCTCTCTTTTAATTTGAGGATAATCTCTTTGAGTATCATTTAAGACTTTTGTTCCAAAGCAAACTGCATACCTTTGCTCCTTCTCATCATCCTATCCAATGACCCAACCTATACCAATAGGACTAGTATCAATGATTAGGATTACAAGATTATTTCTTGAATAATCAATGTGTTTCAAGATCGGAGCATTGATAAGCAATTGCTTCAGTCATCTCATCGTTCTAGTATGCTCTTCAGTCCAATGGAATTCTTTCTTTTTTGTTATATATCATAAAGTGGGTTCGCAATATGAGCAAAGTGAAGGATCCAAATGACATAGAAAACACGTGCACCTAAGAATATCCTTACTTCACTAACATTAGGACACCTCCCAAAAATATTTCTAATGGCATCAACATTTGGTGGGTAAGGCCTACGACCATAATGTCCGCATAAATGTGCAACTATCAACACTTTGTTAACACCAAAAGTAGAATTTTCTAAGGAGAAAGCCAGTCCAACCTCCTCAAATCTTTGAAATATCTTTTCAAAATAAAAAATGTGGTTGGAAACAAGCTTCCTACATCTAGATGAGTCTATAGTCTCATCTTTTTCTTTTTCCACACACCCTTTTATTGGAATATCATCAATTAAAGGCATTGTGACTTTGGGGATAAAGTCATGTAAGACTAGGTTCATAGTATTCATCATCTGTGCCATAGAATTCATCACTCCTTGTGGTAAAGTACACATACATACTAAACCCTAAGGATTTTTCATCATGGTCACATCTCTACTTTCGATAGCTAATTGAAACTGATCATATTCTGAATACACGTATCCCATTGAATAGATAGAGTGATTAGCAAATGCCTCGAAAAACGCATCTACAATAGGACCCGTTCCTACATTCTTATAGTGATTTTATTCACAGGTTGTAGATACTAAATAAAGCATAGCCTCCTATTCTCTTTTGGTACCGTGAGCCACATATTGGAATAAGGTGCTCATGATGGTTCCAAAATTCTCATGGCAATCTTTTCCTTTAAAAATCTCATGAGCTCAGGTAAATGATAATTTAGGACTGGTATGGATCAAAGATTCTAGGGAATGTGTGGTATAGTAAAAGTAATCATCGGACCTACAAGCTTTGGATCAGCGCATCCTATTTCGTGTGGGAATAAAGAAAACAATATCCCATGATGCACGATCATCTTTGTAAACTGATCTTTTTCTATCTCTGAAAGAAATTCATCTCCAAATTTAATATATTTTTTGGTGTCTTTTGTAAACGTATGACCTATTGTAGATTGATCTCCAAGCACAGGGTCCTCAGATACTCGAGGAAATATATCATAACTATCCTTAGGTAAGGGTTGAGCTATAGGCTTAATTTTTTTCTCGACTTTCTTATATTTAGTATTAATGTTAATTTCATGTGCTACAATGAAAGATATGAAGCTCAACATGTGATGATCCAAGATAAGACATCTCACTTTTTCATTTCTCTGACATGTATAGTGGTCACGCTGATATATATCAGAGATATTTCATTGAGATTTACTAGATTCATCTACGGAGAGTGATGGCATATTTGTTTCTTTCCATCTCACTTATTCACCAACATTTAGATTTTCCTTTTGTACTTTTATAAATAGAAGAAGAAAAAGAAGAAGAAGAAGAAGAAGAAGATCATTCTTTCTTACCTGAGTCTGTGTGTGTGCCCTCTTTGAGTGCCAAAGTGTATGTGTGAGGATTCTCCCTTATCTAATTTCTTGTGACATGGTATCAGAGCCAATCTAGGTGAAAAGAGCTTGTGGAGAAGGCCCATGAGGAAGAGTACACAAGCACGCATGAAGAAAACATGATTAGCAAAGAACCCTCTATTTCTATAAGAAATGGCATGAACATAGAAGGCCTCAAGATATTTTTGGACCCATCTTGTCCTCTATTTTGAGCCTAGAAGGTGGGGCCCACAGAAAATCTAGTTGTGTTTGCAAAACTATAACTTGGCATCCTATTCGGCAACACTCATATACTCCTGATCCAAACTTGTAAGCAATTCCATGTACTATTGATACACAAAAACTATCTTCTCCTGAGATCAAATTGTCACATTATTGTGCATGAGTGTTCAAGTAGAAGAACTACTTGTAGTGTTTTTAGTGTTATGAACTGCTGTAAAAATTGGCAAATACAAATGGAATGAGTTAGATAATGAGCGATAATCTCTACAAGAATAACTTCCATGCTTGGAGATTCAAAATGATGAATCTCTTGATGGGAAAAAGATACTAGAGGTACATCAAAGGAGAGAACTAAAATGCTTTGTAGTCACTAGAGAGGAATCTGACTAAGGTCTAGTTAAGAGTATATGCGGAATGGAATCAATGAGCACAGAAGCTAATGCAATGGCTATCTGTTAGCATACAAGATCGCATCATTGGCACACACAAGATACGGAGACTCTAAAAGAGGCTTGGCTCAATTTGGTTACTTTATATGAGTCCAATACAGAAGCACGGAAATCACAACTCAAGAACAAGCTACAAACATTGAAGAAAAAGGGCATGTCGGTAAGTGACTATAGCCTTAAATTCAAAAGCATATGTGAGTCACTTGCATCTATTGGCATGAGTTTAGATGATGATGATAAGTTGGAAGTGTGCCTTTGTGGTTTAGGATCTGCATATAAGGATTTGAGAACTTCTATACAGATGAGGGAAAATATTCTGAGTTTTTTTGATCTGGTGTTTGTTGATTATTGAAGAAAAAGATCTTGGTGAGGACTCTAAATCCTAAGAAAACGTAGTTCTAAGTAGGTATTCTGTTCTAGAAGAGGAAGAGGGCGAGGTAGATGAAGGGCATGGGTATGGAGAACAAGAGGATCAAGGAGAATATGGAGGGAGAGAGAAGAGAGGAGAGCCGTGCATAGATACATGGGAGCATCTCCTTTGAGGCGATGCTCCATATATGATGTATATTTATGAATAGAGGGGTAAGGTCACATGATCCTTTCATCCCAAACAATCTCCCACTTAAGGGTCAATGTGACCGCAAGTGGTAACATATACAAAGAATGATATAGGACTATACATTAATGTATAGGAAGAGTCCAAATCTCAACCCATACTGATCAACCTACACCAACTGCCTCCAATAAGGTATATACATGCATCTCAAACTACTCTAGACTCATATTGATAAGATTCGTGCTCACATCTAACTGATGAAGTTTCCTACAGAGCTCTCACTCGCTCTATGCATGTGTCAATCATCGAAAGACTGAAAAATCCAAGTGCAAATGCTCCCAATAGCCACTGCAAATATCTATTCTTGCACATAACAAATCATACATCTAATTCTCGAATGTTGGCAAAACATGTGTTATCTTGGCTAACCTATGTATGTCAGCCATGCTTGTATCCAAGGCATCCAAAGCACCATCTTCAAGAACAACATGTCTTGACATATCTATGTTAACATCTGACATGAGCGAATCCAACAATGATGCATGATCCTTGACTCATCAACATCTAAATGAATCATCCTCTCAACCAAGGATGTGTCTAGATGTGCATCCTCAGAGCTAGCATGCTCTAGCATACAATGTGTATCATAAGAGCTATCCTGCTCTATCAAACCAAGTGTATCATCATGCTTGACATGAGATAACTAAACAAAATCAACACCAAGATCAAACTGATGATCAAACTCTAAGGAAGTGACATCACAATGCTCTACATGAGCATCCACATCATGCTCAAAAGCATCCAACTGATCATCCAAAGTATGCTCTACATGAACATCCATGTGATCTACATAAGCATCATGAGCATCCAAAACATGCTCTACATGTGCATCCATCAAAGCATTTGAATCTTGCCATATATGTGCATCACGAATGTCAATAGACCTATGTGAAGTAGACAAAATGAGATTTGATGAATCTCACACCGCACCTAAGGCTAAACCACATGGAGTACCTTTAGTGGATACTTGTACCCAATCCTAGCACTTGTGAGAAGAATATGTTGTTTGAACTACAACTGAAACTGATGCTCACCAAGGAATGCATAACATCTACTCTCCCATAACTAGCTGACTGAAACCAAGCTCATAGGGAATGAAGGCACATAGCATACATGTTTAAGTATAAGTGATGCTCCACTAGGTAGCATAAGACATACATCACGTGCACCCTTAATGTCATATGCCATACCAAATATGCATATGCACACATCCATCAATCTCGGTTGAGAATCGACAAAACCAATCATGATGTGGAGTAATATAAAAACCAGCTAATGCATCAAGCAGCCAATCCATATGTGTGATATCCAATGAATAAGAGGAATCCTGAGAGGAATCATAGGACAAAGTGATATCACCATATGTGGCATAATCATTTTCCATAGACTCTCCTAAAACCACTAGTTCACATGCATCACATGCATATCTCTGATGTCATTGTGACATCCCCATGAAGCAACCTTGTCGAATATGGCCCTCATGGCCATAGTGCTAACATCAAAACTATCAATATGATCTATATCTTACATGAGTCAATGGACTCACATACATATCATGTAGTCTCTCTTGTAATGCACTACTAGTCGCCTCATGCATAATAGACTAATATATAGAATCCCCAAGCTATAATCGGAAAGTGGAGCTAGCATATGCATCCATATCCATCCATACATGGTCGGGCATGTCATGAGACTTGGTTAAGGGCAAACTCACCTGGTTCCATATCTTCATAATTGCGTTTCTCTTTTCCGCGAGGTACACTAGATGTTCCCGCACCTTCATCTACTTCATCGTTCAACTCCACAAACAAATTTGTTGCTCCTTCTGGTTGCTTTCCCCCTCGTTCTTTGCGCAATTCACCAAGAAGCTTCTGAATAAGCTCCTCTTGTTCACGAATCTTTTGTGTTAGACCTTCCATCGTTCCCTCGGATTGATTCTGCTCTCATACCACTTGTAGCGTTTCCTCAATCACAATCTATCCCCAATCACAATCTTTCGATCACTCAAAAATATCAGTGGAGAGAAGAACGTAGAGATTGCACAAGGTAAAGAAAATCTGATGCGGAAGAGTAGAAACAAATATGACGCAGAGAAGGAAGAATTCTACTATTATAGATGCGAATCAATCGTTACAATAGCTTTGGACAATAGCTTCTTGACGAAGCCTCTACCTCCCGACCAACCCCGAGCTATCACAATCGCATTCACACTCGCACTCTCAATCACACTCTCACTCTCACTCTCACTCTCAATCACACTCTCAATCACAAGGTAATTCTCAGACTTCTGTGTGTCCTCCGTGTTGCTGCACAGGTCTCCTTATCCTCCAGTTTGATCGCAGCCGTGCCCCCAAAGAAGTGTGCGATCCGCCCAATTTAGAAAAAGTTGAGTTTCTCCAAAACTTTCACAAAAAGCCATGCGAACGTAGTGCTCTTCCTTTCTTTAACATACCTGTCAAAAATAGGAGAAAAACACCAAAAGAAGACATATCCGAAAATATCCATAATTTGACATGGTGACACGTGAGCATTAGAACCACGGATTCGAATAGAATTAGATAAGCCTTCGGTTTTTTTTTTTAAGTGTTGGAAAAACCGGCACTTTTCAAAGCCCTGTAACTCAAAAACAGTGAGGAATTAGCTTGAGCTTGTGAGAGACACTTTTATTCAATTTTTCGATCTGCACAATAATGTTAGAGATGTCCGAGATCCAAATCCACCTCCAGATGCCACTTTTGAGCCCTGCAAGTTTCAAAATTCTAGAGAGAGAGTAAAATCAAGGCATTTTCTTACAATGAACTAAATGTAGGACCCTGAACGAGGTACTTAAAACATGATTCACAAAACTTTCACACTGGCACTTTTATTCTCTGATACTTGCTCTACCTTTCCCTCATACTGAGTTTTCCTTAATTCTTTCATCTTCACCTTCAAAATTCCCCTAGAAAACATGATGCGAATAAGGTCTAGAGAGAGAATATGAAACTTGACAACCCAAAATTTCTCCTACATGCATAGAATTACCTAATTATTCATTCTAAGCATTATCCCCACAATGAAATTCAGAAAGTTCAAAATGAATTATTTCACTAGAAAAGAGGCCTATTACAACTCTTCCCCCCTTTAAGAACTCTGTCCTCAGAGTTGGAAAGAAGGGTAATGTGTTAGAAAATCATCCAAATTCACCCAACTCGAATCTTCAACTGGGTATGAATGCCATTTCACCAAAATTTCTACTATAGAGCTATTTCTAAGAAATCTTTCCTTCCCATCTAATATTATTTCTGGTTGAAGCTCAAAAGACCCATCATCTTTCAGCTTATAATTGTCCTGCAAAACATGAGCAACATTAGACAGATATCTTTTAAGTAAGCTGACATGAAATACAGGATGCACATTTAGATATTTAGGTAATTCCAACAAATAAGCAAGAGATCCAATCTTTTTCAAAACTTTAAAAGGACCTGCATATCGAGGAGAAAGTCTATGATCCTTCCCTAGCAATAAGTTAGATCGGTGAGGATTAACTTTAAGAAATACCATATCATCAACTGGAATTCAAGTGGTCTTCTCTTTAAATCATAGAACTTCTTTTGTCTTTTCTGAGCTTCTCTTATATGTTCCTTAATTTTTCCAATTTCTTCATCCATCTTATCAAGCATTTCTTTGGATACCTCTATTCTATTTGGAAAACCCAAAAATGAAGGTGGAGTCAAATAGTTATAACCATACATAGCTTCAAACAGAGTCATTTTTATAGATGCATGCCATGCACTATTGTATGCAAACTCAACTGAGGGTAAATATTCACTCCAATTATCCTGCTTTTCATTCACATACATACGCAACATATCCTCAACTACCCTGTTAACCCTCTCGGTTTCCCCATCAGTTTGAGGATGGAAAGTTGTACTCATACGAAGTTGAGTTCCAATGGATTCAAATATCGCTTTCCAGAAGTTTGACATAAATCTAGAATCTCTATCAGAAATTATGCTTTTAGGCATTCCATGCAATCGAAATACTTCCTTTACAAAGATTCTTGCAACATTCAATGCAGTATGAGTCTTTCTCATCTCTATGCACTTACATATGTAGCCCTAGACAAACCAATGTGTGCCACATCTGAGCTTTCTATCGCAAAAAGTCAATGCCATCGAATCAAGAAGACTCCATGCTCGCAATCGAAGAGACTCGCAATGTAATAAGAGATTTGAAATAATATTATATCCTTAGTAGGATCACACCTGCATATCCATATGCATAACTCACATAAAAAATGTCTCACTAGAGGAGAAACCATGTGAACCACCTATCACATAACCATGCATCTAGCATGCACATAAAACCATGAGCATAAGCTTGCTCACCAAATCTCCAATCTGACCAAGTAGATGTGAAAGAATCTTGGAAAAAATTCAATAGAGTATCTCCTGAAAAGCTAGCAATCAAACAAGATAACCAATAGCAAAAAAACAATGAGTAACCTATCACCACCTATCACTCATCCAATCAAAGATAATGGCAAATACACATGCCAAGAACTGATAACAATACATGCCAATACAATGGCAATCGACCTCCCACTCAAAAATAAATGTTGTAAGATAGTCCAGCCTATTAGGAACAACCTGTGATTGAGTCCAAGTGAACGGAGATAAAAAATGATCCAAAATCTATCACACAAGCATAAAGAATCTACTAGAGTATACTTCTAGCACAGAAGCTGACAAAATTTTGACAGCACGTGATTCCAAGTGGAATAATCAAAATAATTGGAGGTAGCAGAACAACAATGCATCCATAAGTGTAGATGACTGTGAGAAATTGTTCATGGTCTAGCATCACATGATCAATACAATGCCTACTGATGGTTCAAAATTGAATGGTAATGTCTAGTATATTGTTTTAAGTGCTTCAAGTCACATGACTAGTCACACGGAATGGTTTAGTACTTTGCAAAAAATTTCCAGTTCTTGGATATGTTGAAATATGTGATGACACATCACACCCTATCAAGGATAGAGGAAACATAGCAATGTCTATGGAGGAAGGAATGGTAAAACATCTTGTTGATGTGTTGCATGTTCAAAATATAACAAAGAATTGGGTTTTCGTTTGACAAATGGTTGACTAGGGACCACAAGTGAGGCTCAATGCTGATGGGCTAAATGTAGAAGATTACAAATAGGATGGAAGATTGATTCCCAAAGAAAACAAAGTGGCTAGGATGTTCACTTTAAATGTGAAAATCCTTGAAATGAATGCAATCATGTTTGCAAAATATGTAGGAGTTATTCTTGATATAGAGATCTCGTAGAAAAAAAATGGACATGAAAATCTGTATAGGCTAAAGTTGATGCAATCAAAGGAGCTTGTCAATCGACCACCAAATTTCAAGGTTTCAAAGATGCAAAAGATATGTGCATCATGTCAATTTGGTAAATAGTCAAGAGAATCATTTTCGCATGACAAGCATCTTAGTAACAATGTACTAGAAATAATACATATAGATGTTTGGGGTCCTACAAAGACCACATCTATGGATGTCACAAGTTTTATGTTGCCTTCATTGATGACAACACCTAGAAAGTATGGGTATATCTCAAGAAAGAAAAGAGTGATGTGTTTACACATTTCCATATTTTTAAGGCTATGGTGGAAAAGTAGACAAGAAAGTATATTTAGATCTTAAGGTTTGATGGAGGAGGGGAATACATGTTAAATGAAATTAGGAACTTTCAAAAAATTCATGGATTTTGATGTGAGTTTTCTTGCAGGTACAAACCATAATAGAATGACGTTACAAAAAAAACAAAAAAAGACATATTGCAGAAATAGCAAGAGCTTTGATGGTTGAGAAGAAAATGCCTCATTCTTTTTGGGCAAAAGCTATGCATACTACTCCATACATCATGAGCAAAAATTTGCATGCTACTATTGTACATCAAGTTAGACCTAAAGATAAGTTCATAGGTAAAAAGAAAAACTTATCACATATGAAAGTATTCGGTTGTATCACATGTGTACAAGCTCTAGATGATTTGAAGACAAATCTTGATCCAAAAGCAGAAAAATATATCTTCATTGGATACTCCCTTGAGCAAATAGGGTATAAATGTTATAACCCACTCACATGATAGATGAGGGTAAGCAAAGATGTGGTGTTTGATGAAATGTCAAGCTTCTATGTAGATTCCAAAGATAGACTTGATCTTCAACCAAATGATAAAGGAAATGCTAAAAGAAGCATCACCAAGAAATTGTTCTAACTAAAATCCATGGAGTGGAAGATTATTTGGAAACTTGAGTCCAGTAAATTCATAAAATACATCCAAGAAAGGTAAAGAAAGGCTTTCTGTTGGTAGTAAAACACCTACCGGTTTTGAAGTCATTGATGGAGAATCAAGAGGTTCAAAAAAGAGCCTTGATGAGGAACTTGGGTTGCCCTCTATGAAGACTCTAGGAGTAAGAAACACACATGTAAATGATACAAGGAGAAGTTACCCAAGATCAAGAAGATCTAGAAGGATGCACAATTCAGTGCAACAATCGACATATGATAGTTACATGGCTCATCATTATGCCTACCTGAATACAAGAATAGAAGATGTTGAACCTTCTTGTTTTGAAGCTGTAGTTGAAAATGCAAATTGGGAAAAAGCTATGGATTGGGAGATGGATGCACTTTATGCAAACAAAACATGGAAGGTGGTTCCATTGTCATACAGAAAGAAACCCATAGGTTGGAAGTGAGTTTACAAGGTTAAGCATAATGCTAATGATAATGTTAGTAGGTATAAATCACGACTGGTAGCAAAAGGATATGCACAATTATATGGCATTGATAATGAGGAAACTTTCAGCCCTATAGCTACAATGTATACTCTCAAAGCACTTGTTGCATTAGCTATAGCAAAAGGATGGACTTTGCATCGAATGGATGTGAAGAATGCTCTCCTACATGGTGATTTTTAGGAAGAACTATACATGGACCACCCACAAGGATATGAAGATTCAAAGGATCAAGAATATTTTTGTAGGTTGCAAAAGGCTTTGTATGGGCTTAAACAAGCCCCTCATGATTGGCATGCAAGGATTGCTAACTACTTAACCACCATTTGTTTTTCTTTTCATCTTTTTTCAATCTAAAAATGAGTTCAAAATGAGAAAATCAAACAAATACTTTTGGAAATTTTTCTTGGCTCACAATCCTAAAAGGATTTCATCTCAACATCTTCTCCGCTAAATCTGCAAATATTCATGATGGGACAACGTGCAAAATCCAATACAATCGTATGATGATCCCTTTGAAACTCTTTTTACTTTCTACATTTTTCTTTCCAAATAATGAAACATGATTGTTTTATGAAAATGCAAGTTCTAAGCAAAATCAATAGGATTTTAAACTACATGAATGGTGATAAAAAACCTATTCAATCAGCATACTACCTAAAAAAATAAGTCAAACTATACCTATAGAGATTATTCGAACTTTCTAGTAACAATCTCTACACTTTTGCATAGCTATGACTCGTATAGTGTGCATAGTAAAACTTGGAAGTGGTTTCAAGACCCCATCCAAGTCATAAAAACCACTTTGCAACTTCTTTGTTTAATGGTCAAGGCCTAACCCCTAATAAGAGTTTAGGATCTAGACGCATGCACTAGATGGAGTCGAGATTTCACTTCTTAATTGTTTTTAGAACTTCATAGAGCCTATTACATAAAATAAGTCCATCTTTCTACTAGGAGCTTCAAGTACGAGTGTCCTATCTATTGGAGCACGACAATCATAAATTGATGATTACAAAGAGGTTTGATGAATGAAGATTAGGAGAGAAGAATAAATCAATAGAGTACGAGTAGATGAGATTAAATGAGATAATTATCCATCAGATGTAATTTGAGATGAATAGAATTTTATTCTAAGAATAGCATTTGGACCTTTCTCCCAATCATCCTTCTGTGTTTAGCCGATTGAGGAATCCTGTTTTACATGTCCAATTCCATAGTAGTGCATCTCTATTGAAGATTTGAGAGTCCAATTGTAATCAGGGTGAGAGAATTGTGAGTAGGAACATTTGTATGTGTAAATGTATTTAGTGAATTTTGAAACGAGTGGAATCTTGATGATCAAAGGTTTCAAAGGTTTGATGAGATCTCAGTGTGGAGTGTAAATTTTTACACAAATGAGCACTCAAAATCTAGGTTGGAAGGTAATCTATCTATTTCTAAAAGTATTTGATTCAATGTATTGTAGATTGAAAGAATGAAGTGTTTAGAGTTGCAAATGTGAAAGTCACATACAGAGAAAGCCTGTTTTAGACATAGGTTTACTTATTGAATTAAATCTGAAGTTTATAGTTCTTTCGAAGAAATTTCACTTGAACTAGCTGCAAAAACATTATGAGTGTTGTATCAATCTTTCATAGAAGAAAATTTAATAATTTCATTATTCAATGAATGCGTTTTGTGAACCACACTTTTCTAAGTGAAGCTATAACTCACAAAAATGATAGATGTTCATAATTTGGTAAAGACTTCCAAAATTGGTGAAGGTTTTTCAGCTATTCTTGATATGTAGGTGTTCTAAATTCAAGTATTGCTTGTCTTTTGGAGATTAAGCATCTCCACCAGTGGTATCAGAGCAGGTTCTATCAAAATTGAAGAAAAGAAAGACCTTGAGTGTTGCAGACATACAAAACTCAACATTTGAAGATTCAGAAGGAAATGTTTGAAGGAAATGCTAAAGAAAGACACAAGACAACAAGAAAAAAATATTATAAGGAGTAAATCTTGAACTAAAGGTACATTCATTACTGATAAGGTTGAAAATTTGATAGTAGAGGTGAAGAAAGAATGGGAGATAGTCTTCAAATTGAGAAATTGGATGAGAAAACTATCCAGCTTGGTCCATGAGAATGAAAGATCATCTTATGAGCAAAGATCTGATGGGATATATCATATGGGAAGAAGAAAAGCTAGAGTTCAGGGATCCTAGTGCTCTAACTATGGAGGAGCTTCCAAATTCGAAGGTTTGGATGAAGAAGGATGCTCAAGCAAGGAGCATTATCTATATGGTAGTGAATGATTACTTGCATCCTCATATCAAAGGACTTGAAACTCCAAATGATATATGGAATGCTGTGGAGGAGCATTTCTAGAATATAAACAAATCAAGTAAGGCATCACTATGGGAAGAGTTTACTACATTGAAGAAGAAATCCTCACAATCAATAGCTAATTGTGTGACAAAGATGAAAGACATTGCTGATTCTTTAGGTGTAGTTGATGAAGACATTGAAGAAGATAAATTGGTAAGACAAGTCCTTATAGGATTAAGAGGAGATGAGAAGTGGAAGCCCTTCATATTATCAACAGAATTTTCATTGGATAATTTTACTCATGATTTGAATCAATCACTAGGTGATATGCTAACTTTTGAACATGATATCAAAGGGGATATTGATAAGAGTACAGGTCAAGCAATCTATTCCAAGCATAAGAAGAAGACTAACAAAGGAAAGCAATAATGAAATGAAGATGAAGCCACTTCAAGTCAAGAAAACGTCTTAAGAGATAGACAAAGTGGGAGAAGTAGAGGAAGAGGTAGAAATACAAGTAGAGGTAGAAACAACAAGCATAATCTCAAATCTTGTTGGATATGTGGTAAGATCAATCATCTAGCTCATGAATGTTGGCATAATAATCAAGGCACTAGTAATTTTAATCGGAACTTCAATCAAAGAGGTAGAGATGGAAGAAATCAAAGAGGAAGTTTTAGAGGTCGAGGTGGTAGAAGTTTCTTTGAAAGGAAAAGTGGAATAAGCTTCCAAAACCACTCCTACAACAACACCTATTACAACTATGCATCAGATCAGAACGAAGACTTGACTCTAGTTATGAATGCAACATGTGAAGTTCCAAAAAAGATCAAAAGGTATTCTACATTGACTCAGGGTGTAGTAATCATCTGAGTGGCAACATTGCTTCGATGACTGATTTGGAAAATAAGGTAATCAATCAGAGCCGAAACAAGTGACTATACAAAACATAAGGTAAAGTCTATAAGATCAGCGAAGGCTAAAGATGAAAGTACTCTTTTGAGTAAGGTTTTATTAGATTTAGCAAGAAACATAACAAGAAACAGTTTTAGCATTATTCATTTAACAATTGGAAGTTCATATTTATTCTTTATGTCTAATGAGTCTTTAAATGAATCTATGAATACTAAGTCTACGAATGAGATTCAGTGTAGTGAGTCTTTGAATGCAGCTACAAATTCCACATCTTTCATTTTTGAAGTTTTATTACCACCACTTGTCAACGCTACCAATCAACCTAAACAGAACATAGCTGATCACAAAGTAAAAGAGGAGGATTTAGAAGCAAAAGAATTTACCAAAGAGCATATTACTAGTTAATCTTAAATCCCTCCATCATAGGAGTATTGTTTATCTAGATTTCTAGCTCCACAACCTTATCGTGATAGTTTAGAATAGGCCATTCGATCATAGATAACCACTTCCCACAACACTAAAACACATCATACATCCTAAAGTACGCTTAGAAACACCCTCTTTGTAGTCACATTGTGAGGCCATATGAAGTTCATTTCTAATTGGCCATTGGCCTCCATTCACACCCCTCAACAACTTTTGATGCATCACGTGATATCGTCGAGATTTCACCTCTTTGTAAGACAGTGAGTGATGCCTATCAGTGGTGCCATCGTGGTCTACCAAATACTTTGCAATCTTACCCCACCACGTTTCATATCGTGTAATATCTTGCAAAGATTTACATGGTAGCCTATTAACCAAGTATATGGTTGTATTTAGAGCCTCAACCCACAAATAAGTAGGGGGATTCTTCTCTTTCATCATTGATCTTGCAAACTCGACAAGAGCTCTATTTCTCCATTCTGCTTCACCATTCAGTTGATGAGCACACCTCCAATTAAATTATCTTTTTATAACTTTCATTCCACAAATAATCACTGAACTCAATTGAGAAGTAGTCTCCCCCTCCATCTGACCTTAAGCTCTTTAGTTTTTGTCTTGTAACCCTCTCTGCATATACATGATAGTGTTTAAATGTGCTAAACACTTCTGATTTGTCTTTAATCACATAAATAGTAATCCCCCTTGTAGCATCATCACCACAAACTACATAATACATGGAACCATTTATATGTCCTTTGAGGGTCCCATACATCAGTATGCCCCATTTCAAGTTTCTCTGAATACATGAAACATTGCTTGTAGTATGATTGCTTATGAGCCTTACCTAATTGACATGCTTCACATGTATATGTCATATGTTGACATACAACATTATGTAATCCAAACACTCCACTATTTATCATCTCTTTACTACCTCTTTCATCGAAGTTTCCAAGCCTCATGTGCCATAGATCCAACTCAGATATTTTTTTCTCTTCATATGTGAACAAGGCATGTCCAACATTTCCTTGTACCTTAAATGTGAAGAACCTTCCTTCTTTCTTCCCTATAACATTTTGCTTATACCCTTGACTAGGGTCTTCAACATAAAATGCTCTCTGTTACAGTCATACTTAACTCTCAACTTGTGTTGCTCATATCACAATCAATTCTCCAGAATTTTCAATGATCTATAGCTTGTTGGAATCAGCTCCAAGTTATCTACAAGCGGAAAAATTTTGAAGCAAATCCATTCAGCGAAGTTGGAAAAAAGTGTGTCGAAGCACTCACTAGTCAAACTCTGCAAAAGTCCTTAAAAATGGGGGGTAATGATTTATTTGTTAAATTGATTGCTCTATGTATAGTGCATCATTTCAAGTGATTCTACTTGGAATCATTAGCTTCTAAGCTAAGTAGGTAGCTTTCAAAGGAATTTTTCCAATTCCTACTTTACTCGTAGCATTGAGCATTACAAGTAGTAGGTGTATGATAAAAAATAGAAGGTTTTCATTGACCCTTCTATTTAGAAGTAGTCTGTTTTGATTCAATCTTTTCATACATCATTTCCAAAGGACATAGCCACTTATATAGTGTCATTGGAAAGATATGAGGGTCCACATATCAACTCTGAAGCTACAAGGGGCTGGTACTAAGCAGGATTTGGCAATACCGATTCATCACTTGGAGTGTCCATCCATCTTTCCCAACAGTGGTATCAGAGCAAAGCTAAGGTAAAATGGGAGATGGTTTTCCTTCTTTCATTGATAAATTGGATGAGAACAAGTATGAGGCATGGTCTCTTAGGATGAAGACATACTTGCAAGGAGCCTTTATGGATACATCTCAGGAGATGAGGAGATGCCCATATTCAGAAGCAAAGGACAACCTACAAGAGAGGAGCATGAATGATTAAACACATGGTATGCCAAGGATGCATTAGCAAGATCCTACTTACTTAACTCAATCTTTGATTTTCTTCTTCCACATATTAGGAACTGTAAGACATCCCAAGAGACTTGGGAAACATTGTCTTCTTATTTCTCTTCCAACACAAGGGCTAGGAAGAATCAATTGTGGATTGAGTTCACCACTCAAAGAAAGCAACCAAAGCAAGGTATTGCAGAATATGTGACCAAAGTTAAAGATGTAGCAGATCAATTGGCAAGAATAGGAGACGAATTTGAAGAGCAGAGATTGTAAGGCAAGTAATCAATGGTGTTAAAGCTGATGACAAATGGGAGAGCTTCATAACTGCCATGGACTTGTACATGGAGATGCAGATTCGAGACCTTACCACACTCATGGGGAAACTATTTACCCATGAAGCCAAGCTCAACAAGAATGGAGATTCATCAAGAGGTAATAGCTCTTCTACCTTGTACACTGATAAGAGTAAGTCCAAAGAGAAAGGAAAAAACAAAAAGGTTGAAGATGAAGGAACTACCTCCCAAGATAACTATGGAGGTAGAGGTAGAATCTCAAGGGGAAGGGCAGAGGAGGTAATCAAGGTAGAGGGAGAACTTATAGCTCCTCACCATGCAATATTTTTGGTTTATCAAATCATACTACAGATGATTGTTTCAGGAACTTCAAGAATCAGAGAGGTAGAGGATATCAAAGAGGTGGATATACACACTCAAGAGGAAGATTCAATCACCACCAAAGATACAAAAACAACTACAACAACAAATACAATAGCAAATACCAAGGAGTATACAAATCCAAAAAATATTACAACAACTACACAGAGGAGCAAGAAGACTCTCTTCTAGTTATAAAAGATGACCATCTCTTCTACATTGACTTAGGATGCTCAAACCATGTGGCCAGCGATGTATCTCTTCTCTCTGACCTTAAGGAACCAAAGGGTAAGCATTAGGTACAAACAAGTGATGAAACCAAGCACTCAGTGCTTAAAGTAGGGAATGTTAAGACCTCTGATGGAAACAAGAATTTGTTGCGTATGTTTCTATATGTACCAACAACTACCAAGAATTTGATCACTGTTGGACAGATTGTGGAAAAGGGTTTGCAGGTTAGATTCAACCAATATGGAGCATTTGTGGAGGCTCCCCAACATGGGTTCAAGAGAATTGCCAAACAACAAAAGACAGGTAGACTATTCACTTTTGAACTTGAGGATACAAGGAACATTGCACTTTATAGTTATAAAGATTAAACATTATCAAAACTTGAAATTTGGCATAAGAGATTAGGGCATGTTGGTGAAAGAAATTTGAAACAAATATGTAGAGACCAATGTCTGCTTGAGATACCTACTGTATCCAAGCAACACATGATTTATAAATGTGGTGCTTGTCATCTTGGAAAGTTTTACAAGTTACCCTTCTCAAGGAAAGGCTACATGCATGAGGACTACCTAGAGCTTGTCCATACAGATGTATGGGGACTAAGTAAGGATCCCTTAATATCCGGATCAAGGTATTATGTATCTTTCATTGATGATTACATTAGGGGGGTTGTATTGTACTTTATGAAGCACAAAGATGAAGTATAAAGTTGCTTTAAAAATTATCTTGCACTTGTTGAAAACCAAATAGGGAGAAACCTAAAAAGATTAAGGTCACATGAAGGAGGTGAGTACTTCTCAAATGATTTTGATGCATTCTTGCAGAAGAGAGGAATCAAGAGAGAAATTACCACAAGGTATACCCTTGAGCAAAATTGGGTGGCACAAAGGTGAAATAGATTAATTGTTGAAATAGCTAGATCAATGTTAAATGAGAAAAAATTACCTAACTACTTGTGGCCAGAAAGTGTATCTACTGCCACTTATCTTGTAAACACCTTACCATCCAAATCTCTTGATGGGATGACCCCATATGAAGCATGGCATTGTAGAAGATCTTCACTTGATCATTGCAGGATCTTTGGTTGTGTAGCATATGTGCATATCCGTTCTCAGATAACAGTTAAGCTAGACCCTAAGGCAGAGAAGTGTATCTTCGTAAGGTATGATCTAAATCAGAAAGGATACATGTTCTACAATCCTTCAAATAAGGGACTCATGGTTAGTAGAGATGTTGCCTTTGATGAAAATGACTCTTGCTTTGATAGTGAATGCAGGAAAGGTAAACTACCTTATGATTTGGAAGAGGAGTTTCCAAGCCCCACTAAGGAGGAACCTACTCAGATTGGAGACATCAACTCAGATGATGAGGACATCATCAATCTTGAAGAGTTCAAGGCATGGAAGTCCAAAGCCAAAGTCAAGATGAAGAAGTTGGATGATATACCTGAATCATCCCACCAAGCAATCATAAGATCACAAAGGGAGAGCAAGAAGCCAATCAGGTATGGGTATAAAACTTCCCTAGTTACCAAGCACTCTGTTTAACTTGCAAAAGATTTGTCAGTTGAAGAACCAGCATCATATGAAGAGGCAAAGACCAAGCAAAATCTAAGGAAGCTATGGATGAGGAAATTGATGCACTAAGGGAGAGTGATACTTGGAAACTAGTACCAAAGAAGGAGACCATGAAGGTAATTGGTCTTAGATGGATCTATAAGATCAAAAGGAATTTTGATGGGTCAATAATCAGGTACAAAGCTAGACTTCTGGCTAAGGGTTTTGCCCAAACCCAAGGAATTGATTAAGAACAAACTTTCCCACTTGTGGCCGAAATTCCAACCATCAAGGTATTGGTAAGTGTCGCTGCATCATAAAATTGGAACATGTATCAGTTGGATGTAAAAAAATGCAAATGGCTGGACTTCAAAGAGGTGTACATGTCTCAACCTCCTAGCTATGAGGACCCAAACAAGGTAACATATGTATGTAAATTGAACAAATGGCTTTATGGATTGAAGCAGGCATCTAGGGCATGGAACCATAAGTTGACTACATACCTTCAAGATCAAGGTTTTGTCATGAGTAAAGCATATACTTCTTTGTTCATCAAGAGAAGTAATTCAGAGGTAATATACCTATGTGTATATGTTGATTATATCATACTCATAGGTAATGATGCCAATGGCATCAAACTGATCATCAAAAATCAGATGATGAAGGAGTTCAAAATTAGCAACCTTGGATCACTAAAATATTTTCTTGGACTGGAGTTAGTCTATACTAACTCTGGAATTTACATTACTTTGAGAAAGTATAGACAGGATATGTTGAAGAAGTTTCATTTTCAAGATGCAAAAGTTGCAAGTACTCCAATGGAGGTAAACCTAAAATTAAGTTCTCATGAAGGTGTGCTTGAGAACATTGCAGGTTACCAAAGCAATATGGGAAGCTTGAACTATGCTACTTTGACAAGGATTGACATTGCTTATGGAGTAAGTGTGCTAATTCGCTTAATGCACAAGCCTAGAGCACCTCACTTGGAGGCTGCCAAAAGGATTTTGAAGTACCTTAAGGGTACTCAACATCATGGTTTGTATTTTCCTTATACATCAAAATTGGACATTAAGATCTATTCGGATGCACATTGGGTAGGATGCAAAGATGATAGGAGGAGTACCTCAGGATACTTATCCTTTGCACGTGATAGGCCAATATCATGGTCATCAAACAAGCAACCTATTATTGCTTTATCTTCTACAGAGGTAGAGTATAGAGGATTGGCCAATACTACTCAAGAGGCCATATGGATTAGATTATTGTATACAAAATTAGCATTGCATACTACATCTCCCATGATTTTTGGAGACAATACAAGCTCATTACATCTTGTAGCAAATCCTATTTATCATGCTAGGACCAAGCATATAGAGGTCCACTATCATTATGTGAGAGAGAAGCTATTAAGCAAGGATATTCAGTTGGCATATGTATCAACTAATATGCAATGTGCAGACTTGTTGACTAAAGCTTTAGCTGGTACAAAACTTTGCAGGTTTAAGTCAATGATTCGATTGCAAGATATTCATGAAGATTGAAGATGAAGACCAAGCCAAAAGCTTTGGCTTCAGGGCGAGTTATTGTTGCAAAGTCCAAGCCTACACATTTCGTTTGAAGTACATAAACACATGGAGCTCCATGGAAACCATTGCTAGGAGAAATTTACCCTTTTACATTTGTAAAAGTCATTTATTTTGACTTGAGAGACTATTTCTAATCACCTACCAAAAACTCATGAACTTGTTAGTCAGAAAAGCATCTACTTCATTGAGGAAATATTTCCTAGATTGAAGGATAACATTTAGAGAGATCCAAAAGTTGAATTCAAATTCAAATTTGAATGCAAGACTTATAAAAGGTGACTTGAAAAAGTCACGTGAGAGAGAGAGACCAATTCTTGAGTTCTTCATTTTCATTTTGCAAGAGTGTGAGGCCTACATTGTAGCCTACACTATTCTTCATGATAAAGCTATTAGTAGCAAGCTTATGATCTTTTACAACACTGTTCATTAATACAATACATCTACATTGTTCATCTATGATCTCTTTGTTAGAGTCATACTTAACTGTCAACTTGTGCTGCTCATATCACAAACAATTCTCCACCATTTTCAATGATCTATAGCTTTTTGGAATCAGCTCCAAGTTATCTACATGCTGACAAATTTGGAAGCAAATCCATTCAGCCAATTTGGAGGAAAGAGCATCGAAGCACTCATTAGTCAAAGTCTGCAGAGGTCCTACAAAATCGGGGGTAATGATTTATTTGTTAAATTGATTGCTCTATGTATAGTGCATCATTTCAAGTGATTTTACATGGAATCATTAACTTACTAAGCTGATTAGATATCTCTAAAAGGAAGTTTTCCAATTCCTACTGTACTAGTAGCATTGAGCATTACAAGCAGCATGTATCTGATAAAAAATAGAAGGTTTTCATTGACCCTTCTATTTAGAAGTAGTCTATTTTGATTCAATGTTTTCATACATTATTTCCAAAGGATATAGGCACTTATATAGTGTAATTGGAAAGATAAGAAGGTCCACATATCAACCGTGAAGCTACAAGGGGCTGGTACTAAGCAGGATTTGGGAGTACCTACTCATCACTTGGAGTGTCCATCCATCTTTCCCAACAATACTAACATAAATTCATATGCATACTATCACATACTTGCTTTCTTCTGCACATGCACTCTCATATCATACTCTTCCATTCATGCACCTTAACTACACTCACTCACATATGCATACATGCATTGCTCTTGCACATGCATCTTACTCATCTCTATATACATGAATTCATATCTTTTTATGCATTCACGCATCTTGCATACACGCACCATTCATGCTCATGCATATATGCATCTACCTTACTCTCTCTCTCTCTCGCCCTCTCTCTCTCTCCCTCTCTCTCTCTCTTTCTCTAAACATTCTTATGTTACAAATATACGAATAATGAATAACCAAAATAAAATATTAACCTTGTATTTCTCTCTCTCTCTCTCTCTCTCTCTCTCTCTCTCTCTCTCTCTGTCTCTCTGTCTCTCTCTCTCTCTGTCTCTCTGTCTCTCTGTCTCTCTCTCTCTCTCTCTCTCTCTCTCTCTCTCTCTCTCTCTCTCTCTCTCTTCTCTCTCTCTCTCTCTCTCTCTCTCTCTCTCTCTCTCTCTCTCCCTCTCTCTCTCTCTCCCTCTCTCTCTCTGTCTCCCCCCTCTCTCTCTCTCTATCTCTCTCTCTCTGCCCCTCTCCCTCCCTCTCTCTATCTCTTGCTCTCTCTCTATCTCTCTCTCTACCTCTCTCTCTCCCCCCTTTCTCTCCCCATTTCTCGGTGTGCAGCCGGAGCTATTGCCTCCAAAGCTGCCAAAAGACCTCTCTCTCTCTCTCTCTCTCTCTCTCTCTCTCTCTCTCTATATATATATATATATATATATATATATATATATATATATATATATATATATATATATATATATATATATATATATATATATATATATATATATATACCTCTCTCTTTGGTACATTGTCTACCGTCATCACCATCGCTGTCTCTCTCTCTCTCTCTCTCTCTCTCTCTTCATCTCTCTCTATCTTTCCTCTCTCTCTCTCTCTCTCTAAGGCCATCAGCATGTTGTGCATGTCTACCAAGAAGTCACTGAGAGGAGGGTTGAAGGCCTTCTACCCTTCTCTCTCTCTATGTGTGTGGCTCTAGCCTTCGAGAACCCAAGAGGAGGGAGGGGAAGTTAATGACTTTCTGATCTCTCTCTCTGTCTCTCTCTCTCTATCACTCTCTCTCTTGCGTGCATCAGAGGCAAGTCTATAATAGTAGGGAAAGGAGATGTTTCACTTTATTCCACTTAAGTGCGTCACTCACCCACTCTAGATTTTTATATTTACTTTAATTCCACATCTCTTATGCACCACTCTTTAAAAAAGCACTCACACATACCACATATAATTAATTCATTTTTATTTTAATTTCAATTTAGTACTTAATTATTTTAATTCATTTTTATTTAATTTTTCTATTTTAATTCTTTGTACTTTTAATTTCAATTTACACTAAGGTTTAATACCTTAATAGTTACATATACACACATTAATATAATAGATACTTAAATAATATTATAAATAAAAGAACTAAATGTGTAAAATATAAGAAATAATTATTAATTATAATCATATAATTATTAATTAAAATGTTCATACGCATCATATTTATGCTAACGATCACACACATTCATATCCACACATACATATACACATTGAGACTGTCACACTCAATCACCTAGATATACTCATATGTTTAGCTAGACACATAGGTTTATACCCATAGCCCCACATATAAATGGGTACTATCACACATCTATATGCGCATTTGGAGTGAGCCGTAATAAAATGTATGGATTTAGTTCGTCACATAATCATGTATTCATGCACTTTCAATTTATCTTCATCAATTTTTATCTACAACCACTTAAAAAGAGACTAGTCAAATCAAAGAAATTTATCAAAAAGGTTTAAGAGAGATTAAAGTTAACCATTCTGAAAACAAAATGTTTTTATGTTTCTAACTATCAATTTGAATGTGGAAATTATTCAAATATGTGCCCCCACCAAACTTGCACATCGTCGCGATGGGGCCAACCTACAGATCATGGAAAGCAGCATTAAATGCTTTGGAAAAAAAACCTATAAATTGACTTTAAATAAGATGATAAAAAATGCTTCTAAATTGAAATTAAGTTTCTAATAATAAAGAAAATATTTAAAATTATGTAAATGTGAATTGGAAGTCATTTCCTTCAATGCATGAAGTCAAAGGAAAAATTTAGAAAATCCCACAAAAGTCATTTAAATACTCCTAGTACTTACCGTTCCATTATCCCTGTTCACAAGTAATGTTTACTTTATATAACTATTCTATCTTTTATCTCTTAGTCGTCTACCATAAGATACATCTAACTAATTCTTCTATAGCAAACCTCAACCTCATATAGCCCATAATACATTTCAAAAGTGATTTTGAGACCAAAACTGAATCATGATAATTTTTTTATTCTCTTTCTTTGTTTTTATTTTTCTTTTTTCTCCTTTATTTTTCTTTTTTCAACTTGTAGCAACCATTAATGTATTGCTTTATGTATTTATTTTCCTCTCTTTTTCTCTTCGTAAAGTTTTTGTTAAAGGGGAAAGGCTTAACGCCTATTCAAAGTTGAGGTTCTAGAAGCATGCTACAGTCAGAACTAGGATCTCATCAGCTAAACAATTCTGAAAATAAGCAAGCCTACTTGTATAAAGTAAATCGACCTTTATTAAGAGTTGCAAGTCAAGTCTTCGCCTCTCCTATCCTCATAAAAAATTATAAGTTCCCTAAATTTGACCTTTAACTTGCATACACATTCCTAGTTTGATTTCTTTTTTATTATCTACATAATTTTAATAAATTTTCTTTTATAGCAGAAACATATAAATTCCTATTTATGAAATGCATGAAAACAATTTTATATATTAAAATTAAAGAACAATTAGAATTATTTCACCTGTTTATGGTTCATCTTCATCTTCATCCTCTAGGAAATATTCATCAAACTCGTACTTATTGCTCGACCTTCTTTTAAATAATTTAATCCTTTTTCTTGCAATCGCATTTCTCAAAGGAGTTCCATCAAGATCTCTTATAGTATATGTGCCTGTATCAAACACAAAAACAACAACATATGGACCAAACTATCGTTTAGTTTATTTGCGGCGTGCATCATATTGAGTCTCAAAAGTACTATCATAAATGAGTGCCCAATCCTCACTCTATTGATCGAGATCTCAGTTGATGTTTCTTGTCAGAATAAATTTTATTCTTTAATCATGAGGCGTTTAATTTTTTAGTAGCCTCTTTTAAATTCTCATTACCTTGTTTCAACTGTTTAATTATTAATCCTTATAAATCTTCTCATGTTCAATTATCTTTGCATTTTAAACTCATCTAGTTTATTATCTAAATGTGTTTAGGAAATATTGGCTTTTGATAATATATGAGTTCAGCTGGCACAAAACCAGTTGCTCTCGTGTATGTCATCCTATCGGCCCATAAAGCAAATAGTAAGTATTTTGGCCATTGCCCAATATCTCCATGGCATGGTTTTGATATTGCCTTTACTATGGATGGATGTCCTTGCTCAATCTTTCCATTAACTTCTGGATTGTAGGGTGTTGTAAGAGACAATCGAATCCCATGTTGATAAAAAAAACTCTCTTGCCTCTCTCGCGTCTAGCTCACCTCGATCTGCTACTACTTTCTTAATATATCCAAGTCTAGATAATATTTCTTCTAATAGAAATAAGCATACAATATAGGTAGTATTAGAATGAAGTGCTCGAACTTCCACATGATTAGTTAAATCTTCACGTGCAAGAACTATATAACTCATACCACTATTGCTTTAAGGCAAAGTGACACGGTCGACTACCCACTTGTTATGAATACAAGGTGAATAGTGTTGTTGTTGGACGTCTGTGGAAGCACGCAAACAACACAAGGAAAAAGAATAAGCTTGGAGCTCAACACACAATACTGAATATATTACCGTTAGAATGTACAAAGGAAAGTATTATGTTAGGGCAATAGGCATATATACAAGCTGAGGGAAAAAAACCTCCTAAAGAGGGAAAAAAGTGCCCCGGGAGTTATAGTGTGTTCACACACATCACTACCTAAATATATCAACAAATCCCCCCTAGGAGTGATGTAGTGAAGAAGGAGTTGGCACTCATGTATAAGGAAGTGCCAAGCTATAAGGAGATCACTCCACAAAAGGAAGTAAGCCGAAAGCTTTGGAGAAAGCTTCAAACTTCTCCCTAGGCATAGCCTTCGTGAAAAGGTCTACAATATTCTATTGTCTGGGCAAATATGCCAAGTTGATCTCCTCTGCACAGAACCTCTCCCAGACATAATGATAATGCACCTCAATGTGCTAAGTGCGAGCATGGAACACAGAGTTCCTCGCAACTGCTAATGCACTCTGACTGTGAGTGAAGATGGTGGTGGCAAAAGACTGAGCAACTCCCAAATCAGCCATAAGGCATCTGAGCCACACACACTCAGCACTTGCTGTGAAGGTTGCCCTATACTCAGCCTCACAACTAGCAGTGGCCACAGTAGGCTACTTCTTGCTCAACCAAGATAAACATGAGATACCAAGCATAAAGCAAAAGCCACTAGTGGACACACGAGTGTCATAGCAGCGTGGCCAATCAGAGTGAGAAAAATCATGCAAATTTGGAGGTAGTGATCCCCCTTTGGGATTAAACAACCCAATTAGCCTAGTACCACTCAAGTAGCGAAAGATGTGCTTAACCGCCTGCCAGTGCTTGACTTCTAGGGAATGCATAAACCTTCACATCTTTGAGACATCAAACTGAAATCTGGCCAAGTAATGCATAAGTAAATCAAGCATCCAATAGTCTGCTGGTAGAGAATAGCATCAAATGCATCGCAGGCATCATGAAGACTCAATTGTAAACCTCTCTCCATAGGAGTGGCAATAGGTTTACAGTCTTCAAGGCCAAAACCATGCAATAATGTATGAGTATATTTTGTTTGACACAAATCCATTCCACCATCAACATGCATAAACTATATGCCCAAATAATGATGCAAATGCCCCAAATTAGACATCTCAAATGAGGCATGTAAATCATCCGTGAAATCATTAGTATGCTTTTCATGAGGACTAGTGAGTAGCATGTCGTTAACATACACTGCAATGATCACAAGTACATCATTAGCATGCTTGGCATAGAAGGTGCTTTCCGCTGGAGTGTTCTCAAAACCATGTGCAATTATATAGGCATGTATCTTTTCATACAAAGCACGTGGTGTTTGCTTTAAACCATATCATGACTTCTTTAACCGGCACACCTCGTTTTTATGCCCTTTTTGCACAAAGCCACGAGGCTGAAAAACATACACTTCTTCATGCAAGTTACCATTCAAAAATGTTGTTTTAATTTCCAACTAATGTATATTGCAACCATGATGAGCTGCAAGTGCATAGATGCTACGAATTGTAGTCATTCCGCAAGAAGGAGCAAAGGTTTCATAAAATCAATGCCTCTTTCTTGCATATAACCCTTTGCAACAAGCCTAGCCTTATACCTTTCAATCATACAATTAGGTTTATGCTTCAGCTTGTATACCCACTTACTACCAATCGGCTTCTTTCTAGGAGGCAAGTCACATAAAGAACAAGTACCATTCTTCATTAAAGCATCATATTCAGATTGCATAGCAGCCATCCATATTTCTGAATTTTGTGCTTCATCAAATGAAACATGCTCAGTCTCATCACAGAGACTAGATGCAGGCATATCATAGCAATCTAATGCAAAAGAGGTACTATGAGAGCCTGATCGAGTACGATATGACATAGGTGCATCTAATTTGCTGTCATGTAAAGTCTACACCAGCAATTTTGGCATAATTTTTGCCTCCTCAATATCAGCTCTCTCATCAACAAGTGCATCATGTAAATCTGCATCCGAAATGGGATGATCTGCATCATCACATGAAACGTGCAAAGGTTGAGAAGTTGCATCATAAGGATCAGCACCAGATTTTCCACTTGTAAAAAGAGGCACCAAAGTATCATACATGTCTTTGGAGCTAACAGATGTCTCCTCATTACATGAAAGCAATGGTTGAATAGCATCTTCCACAAAAACAACATCACGGCTAACCAAAATGTGTTTAGTGTATGGATGATACACACAATAGCGTCTACTTTCAGAACTGTACACAACAAAAATACATTTTATTACTTTATCATCCAATTTCTTACACTGTTAATCGGGCACTAATGCATATGCCAAACAACCAAAAACACGCAGATGAGCAACAAACAGCTTGCGATCATGCCAAGCCTCATATGGAGTGATAGGCTGTAGCGCTTAAGTGGGACACCTCTTAAGTACATATGTTGCACACATGATAACCTTAAGCCTGAAACTATGTGGTAAAGCCTGACTCTTGACCATACACCTCGTCATCTCCATGAGTGACCTATTCTTTTGTTTAGTTACTCTATTCTATTGAGGTGTATATGGCACTATACACTAGTGTTTTATCCCACATTTAGTCAGCAATGCATTAAAATCAGAAGACATATATCCCCCCCCCTGATGAGAATGGAGGGTGCCCATTTTTCATGCTAATAGATTTTTACCCAAAACCAAAAAATTTTCAAAGCACATGAACACTTTGTACTTTGCTTTGAGAGGATATACCCATGCATGCCTGGAAAAATCATCAATGAAATTCATGAAGTAAAGTTAATTTCCAAAAGAGGGTGTCTACATAGGACCAAAGACATTGCTATGACCAAGCTGCAATTTTTGAGTAGCTCGAACTAAAACATCTTTTGGAAATGAGGAACACTCATTTTGCCCAAAATAGAGTCTTCACATACATATTTATCGGGTGCCTCAAGTTTGGGCAAAGAGGACACTATTTTAGATTTCTGCAGGTGTAGAAAACTAGCAAAGTTTAGATGACCAAAGCGTTTTCGGGAAGGAGTCAAGTGATGGGAAGGGTTGGCTCAAGGTTGGATCAGGCCCCTGTGTGCACTGTTCCCACGTTTGGCGAGCGGCGTCTACGCGTTGGGTGCCTCACCCCCTCTCTGGTAAGGCGATGATTGTAGGCCCCTACCCCTTGGAAGAGACGAGTGAATGTGCATATGCATAACACCCTAGGCACCGGGAACGAAAACGTTCGGATACAATGCTAAAATAGGGAAGTCGTCAGATTCATGTGTAGATAAAGCTCAATAATACAATGTAAATGCAGTTGAAGTCGTCCAATAAAAACTCAATGACACAATGATCCCGCTATAGTGTGGGTCGGTGATACACCAAACTGCTACAATGCGAAAACAGTGATACAATATGCCGCCCCTACAGTGTGGATCCACCAAATATAAGGTAGTCTTCCCACTATAGTGCGAGAAGACGCCCACAAGTCTGGACTTCGGTCTTTATGGTCCAAGCTTTACTTCAAGTCTTCTCTTTACTTCATAAACTCTTTACTTGACTCTTCAGTCACTCTCTTCACTTCATATAATCTCTGAAATCATCAACTACAACCTAGAGGGAAGATCTGGAAAGAAGAACTATAGAAATGTCAACCGGGGATATATCTTCACTTCGCTTCTTCAAACCTTTCCTTCAAATACTCTTTACTTCATATAATCATCCAACATCAATACCTGGAAAGAAGAACAACAGAATATGGGGGAGGGGGGATATGTCTTCACTTTGCTTCTTCAAACCTTTTCTTCGAATACTCTTTACTTCATATAATCATCCAACATCAATACCTAGAAAGAAGATCTGCAAGAACAGTCCAGAGGGGAGTATAAACATGTTAGTACAATAAAAAATGGATTAAGCTACTCACAAATGAAAACTATAATACTCTTCTATGTTGTATTTTTATGTTTGCTCTTTATTTCATTTTACTAGCACATTTTCACACTTCCAATTTTTATGACATAGATCCTAAAGCTCTATTGTTTTTACAACGGCCTTAATTAATGAGCATAACCCTTTTTCTCTTTTTTTTTCTTCTCTTCTTTTCCTCCTTCCTCTTCCTTTCTCTTCTTTCTTCCCTCCTTCCTTTCTCTTCTTTCTTCCCTCCTTCTCCTCTTTCCTCTTTCTTTCCTCCTCTTTCCCTCATCTCTTTTCTTCCCTCCTTTCTTCTGTTCCCTCCTTCTTTTCTTTTCCTTTTCTCTTCTTCTTCTTTTTCTCTTATCTTCTTTCTCTTTTTTTTGTCTTTCTTTTCTTTCGTTTTTCTTTCATTTTCTTTTTCTTTTTCATTTTTCTTTCTTTTGTTCTTTCTTTATTTCTCTTTTATCTCTCTCTCTCTCTCTCTCTCTCTCTCTCTCTCTCTCTCTCTCTCTCTCTCTCTCTATTTTCGTGAATCTCCACTCTGTGCCACTTGTTGAAGCTCTAACTTCTTTTCTCTCTCTCTCTCTCTCACTCTCTCTCTCTCTCTCTCTCTCTCTCTCTCCTTGTCTCTCTAGCTCCACAATGGATCCTCTGCCACTGACCATAGCCTCTCTCTCTCTCTATCAAATTGGCTTGCATGTCGCCATGGATGCCCCTCTCTACAGTGCCTCCCTCATCTCTCTCTCTCTCCCTATAGCTTTCTACATTACATCGATAGACCTCTACCCTCTCTCTACCCCGAATTCTTCTCGTGATTAACATGAGTTTGTATCCATTGGATCTTCTCTCTCTCTCTCTCTATCTCTCTCTCTCTCTCTCTCTCTCTCTCTCTCTCTCTCTCTCTCTCTCTCTCTCTCTCTTCCATGCATGTTCGTCACGGTGTCTACCGCCAAGTCAATTCCCTCTCTCTCATCTCTGTTTTGTGTACATATCTATTAGCTTATCCCTCAGCGCTGCAACCAATACCATGAATCCCTCTCTCGCCATGATGTGTGTGGTCATCAGCTAGAGGCTGTGTGCCACCCTCAGCATGCTTCTCTCTATTTACTTCTCTCTCTACCTATGAGCCATCTCTACACTAACTATAGGTCACAATGCAATAATACGTTTGCCACTCCTACAGGATATATTAAGTTCCAAAACATGAAAGGGAACTGAACTCTCCTCCATCAGCAAAACTCATAATAAAAGGCATACGATCCTTGGTTGGCAGGCTCGATGCTGAGTACAAAAAGCCATTGTTCTGAAGAATGCAAGGTAGAAGGAGGCCGAACATGGAAGGAGAGAATGTCCCACACCTACCTCTCTACTATGATAAAAGAGCTCATAAGCGGAACGGCCACATGACTAATCGAGAAGACCGACTCCCTCTCGGACATCCCCATCATATAAATTAAATCATTAACAAGAAAGTATAGCATGAATGGACAAGCACAAGGAGAAACAAATGAGGCTTGACCCCTATTTATAGGTTCCCTCTCCCTAGGACATCCTTCTAGATTCTTCTAAACTCCTCTCTATAAGACAATAGTTATGCAATATAGCACAGGAGCAATAGCATAGAGCATAACAGATATAAGAGAATCTTAACAATTTTCTACTAAGAGCAAGTACAAAGATGATGGCATTGTCCACCGCTGCGCTCTCAAGGTAGAGCTTAAATGGTGATCTAGACAACTCTAGATATGGAAATACAAGGTAGAGATATGCTGACTCAATTCGATGTCTCAGGTAGAGCAAAAGTCATGTATATATAGGATCATGGGTGGCCTTCCATGGACGACTATACATGGGCGATAAAACATGGGCGGCCACTGCCGGCATAATTGCTATACACGGCTTAAGCCGGTTGAATTGACCTGACAAATATAAATGATTTCTCACTTTGAAAGGGATCATCAATGAAAGTCATGAAGTAAAGATAATTTCCAAAAGAGGTTGTCTACATAGGACCACAGACATTGCAATGAACAAGCCATTTCTGGAAATGAGGAATGCTCCATTTTTCCCAAAATACAACCTTCACATACATGTTTACCAGGTGTCTCAAGTTTGGGCAAAGAGGACGGTATTTCAGATTTCTATACATGTAGCATACCAACAAAGTTTAGATGACCAAACCATTGTCGGGAAGGATTCAAGTGATGGGTAGAGCTGGTGGGGGGTTGGATGAGGCCCCTATGTGCGCCGTTTCCATGTCCGGCAAGCGGAGTTTGTGCACTGGGCACCTCGCCGTCTCTCTGGTATGGCAATCATCATAGGACCCTACCCCTTGGGAGAGATGAGCAAATGTGTGTATGCATAAGACCGTAGGCAACGGGAACGAAAACCTCTGGATACAACGCTTAAATAGGGAAGTCACCGGATCAATGTGCACACAAAGCTCAATAATACAATGTAAATGCATCGGAAGTCATCCAATAAAAATTGAGTGATACAATGATTCCCCCTATTGTGCAGTTCGGTGATACACCAAACCACTACAGTGTGAAACGGTGGTAGAATATGCCGCCCTTATAGTGTGGATCGGCCAAATATAAGGTAGACTTCCGCTACAGTGTGAGAAGACGCCCACGAGTCTCGACTTCAGTCTTTGTGGTCCAAGCTTTACTTTAAGTCTTCTCTTTACTTTATAAAGTCTTTACTTGACTCTTCGATCTCTTTCTTCACTTCATATAATCTCTCAAATCATCATCTACAACCTAGACGGAAGATCTAGAAAGAAGAACCACAAAATTGTCGATCGCGGATACATCTTCACTTCGCTTCTTCAAACCTTTTCTTCAAATACTCTTTACTTCATATAATCATCCATAATTAATACCTCGAAAGAAGAACCAAAGAATTGTCCACCCGGGGGTATGTCTTCACTTTGCTTCTTCAAACCTTTTCTTCAAATACTCTTTACTTGATATAATCAATTGATGTCTCAGATAATGCAGAAGTCATGTATATATAGGATCATGGGTGGCCTTCCATGGATGGCCATACATGGGCGATAGAGCATGGGCGGCCACTGCCCGCGTAATTGCCATACACGACTTAGGCCGGTTGAAGCGACCAAACAAATATAAATGATTTCAAACAATTGGGGACCTTGGTAACTCCCTTTCCTTACAATACCTTACATGGTCCAATATGACCTTCATCCAACGTGCAAGTTGGATTCCCATCAATTGGGTAATGCACTGTCGGCTTCTCCTCATAATGGGTCCTTACAAAATCTGCATACAATCATGAGGAGTAGACATTGATCATATACTAACACCCTCCCTCAATGTTTACTGATGAAAAATCAAGTAGGTTTCTGTCCTATGCCCATCTGTTGAAGATGGTTGTTGAACTGCTCTCTTGTAAGCACTTTAGTGAATATGTCAGAACAATTTCCCTCTGTTGGGCAATATTCTAGCTCCACAATTTCGTCTCCAATTAGCTCACGAATGTAATGGTACTATACTTCAATATGCTTGGTGTGAGCATGAAATACTAGGTTCTTTGCAATAGCCATACAACTTTGATTATCACACTTGAGGAGAGTTGCCATATTTGATGGAAAGCCTAGATCTACAAGAATCCTTCTTAACCAAACTACCTCACAAGAAGCAAAACAAGCTGCTTTGTACTCTGCTTCAGTGGAGGAGAGTGTGAGATTTGGTTGCTTCCTACTTACCCAAGAAAATATTCATGAACCAAGTGAAAAACATTATCCAGAAACTGATTTTCTAGAATCACAATCTCCTACCCAATCTAAATCACAATATCCTTGAAGTGTATCACCAGTGGTATAAAAAATACAAAAATCCAAGGTTCCTGAAATGTACCTTAGAATTCGCATTCCAGCATTCCAATGACTCACCTTAGGTTTGTTGGAAAACTTACTTAACACTCCAACATCATAGCAAATGTCTGGTCTAGTGTTGCACAGAAAAATAAGACTTCCAACGAGCTTCCTATACTTCTTAGCATCTACATCAGACATGTTACCATCCATAGATAGCTTATGATTTACCTCCATAGGTGTGCTAGTTGATTTCAAGTCCATCATGCCAAATGCTTTGATAATTTCTTTGGCATGTTTTTGTTGTGAGATGAAAATTCCATCCTTCCTTTGCCATACTTCAATTCCTAGACAAAAATGGAGTAGACCTGAGTCTGTCATTTCAAACTCAGTTCCCAAGCTGATCCGAGTTTGATTGATGAGTTCTTAATGATCTCCTGTAATGATCAAATCATCTACATATACAATGACAACAACTAGCTTGATATCCCTTTTCGTTACGTACAAGTTAGCATCAAAAGTATGTCTTTCAAAACCCATATTTTTGAAATAGTTATCTATCCATTGGTACCAAGCCAGTGGAGCTTGCTTAAGTCCATACAAAGCTTTCTTCAACTTGCAAACTTTATTTTCTGAATTGGGCACCTCAAAACCTGGTTGTTGAGATAGATATACCTCCTCCTTGAGGTGAACATTCAAAAATGCAGATTTGACATCCATCTTGAAAATAGGCCAGGCCTTTTGTGCAGCTAGTGCAAGTAGCATTTGAATAGTTGTCGTGCGTGTTGTTGGTGCAAAAGTTTCTTGATTATCAAATCCTTGGATCTGTGAAAAAACTTGTGCAACTAATCTTGCCTTATACTTTTCTAATGTTCCATTGGCTTTATACTTAGCTTTCCAAATCCATTTAGTACCTATTGCCTTCTTTTTTGGCGGCAAGTGGACTAGATTCCATGTATCATCTTTAAGTATACTATCATACTCAAACTACATTGCCGCTCTCCAACCTAGATCATCAAGGGCTTCTTCAATGGTGGTAGGCTCCTTTATCGAGCCCATGATATCCGCCATTAGAGCCATGTTAACAATGTGTTTTGAGGCTCTTCTCTGCTCCTCTATTCTCTTTGATTTTTGAAATCCATCCCAGGATGATTCTGGTACATGTACATGTGGACTGTGATCATCAAAGAGCTGTTGTGCCCAATTTGGTAGTGGCTTACGCTGTGAAGCTGCAATTGGTTGGCTTTTTATTGAGGAAATTTATCCATCAAATGTTTCCTCCTCCTTAACTTTAACTTGTCTTTTGATAGGCACAAGGTGAGATATTTCTCCATTTGATGAGATAGTAAATTAACCTTTATCTTCTACTAAGCGTGGTCAGTCATCAAACACCACATCCTGGCTGACAAAAATCTTCCTTGCCTCAGGATCCCACAACCTCTATGCTTTAGACTCTTCACTATATCCTAGGAAGACACACTTTTTTCTTTTTTAATCCAACTTTGATCTTGTTGAATCAAGAATATGTGCATAATAGAAACAACCAAAAATCTTGAAATGCAAAAGTGAAGGCTTTTTACCAGAATATGCTTCTTGAGGAGTCATCCCCTTTAGAGCTTTTGTGTAGCTTCGATTGAGGATGTAGACTGCTATATTGACTTCTTCTACCTAGAATGAAGCAGGCATGTCTTGCGCCTTTAACATACAATGAGCCATTTCAAGTACTGTCCTGTTACTGCCCTCAACAACACCATTTTTTTGAGGTGTATGAGTTGTGGCAAGTTTTCTTTTCACACCATGCTCCTTAAAGTAATTATTGAATTTTGCTGACGAGAATTCACCTTCTCTATCTGTTCTTAATTTCTTCAGTTTCCTACCTTATTCGTTTTCCACATACTTATGCTACATTTTAAATTTTTCAAAAGCATCAGCCTTCTCTCAAATGAAATAAACCCACATCTTTCTACTATAATCGTCGACCAACAACAAAAAGTGGAAAGATCCTCCTAAAATAGGTGTAGACATTTTACCGCAAAGATCAGCATGTACCAACTCTAGAGGAGCTTGAGATCAATTGCTGGTTTCTCTTGGAAATGACTTTTGTTGTTGCTTGCCCATCATAGAAGCTTCGCAAGGATCCTACAACTCTAAAAGTGCAAGCAAATGAGCATCCATCCCTGTTCTGTGCATCTCCTTCAAAACTGTTGAAAGTTTTTCAAGCTCAAGAGTGTGGGAACATGCCCCAAATTAAACCTTCCACATCATCCACAATCAAAGGAGGCTGATTTCCACGAGTTGGAGGCATCCAATTATGCCCATAATGGAAAGAAATTGATTAGAGAAGATTTAGCTCACCTCTTAATGTGATTGGACCTCATTTTTGACATGTATATGCTTTTGATTGGTTAAAGAGGTTAGTATGTGGTCTTTAAAACCTCTAATGAGTTGTATTATGACTTAGAGTCATGGAAATACGTGCCCAAGCTGCCCCTTGCTTAAGCACACCCCCTACTAACTGTTCTCTGCATATTTTGCAGAAATTTCACTTTTACACACTCTATCTATCTAGATGTTTTTGGTAGACCCCCCGGTCTTGTAATTGTTGTTTCTCCTTCATCCGGAATCCATTTGCAATGATTTTTGTCTTGTTGGAAAGCTTCTACATTCTACTTTGTCTGGTATAAGTCTCAGGTTCAGTGCTTGCACATGTGCAGAGAAATGTCCAGAATAGTGTCTGTCTAGTTAGCTCATACTCTGTGAAGAGATCAAGTTATCTAATTTGTTGTAGCTGGTTGAGGCATCATCCAGTATCCAAATGGAGTGATTTTACTCTCATTTGAAAGCTCTGCATATACTCAGAGAAACGCAGAAAATACAGAACCTTTGTCTGAAAAATTTCAGGATCCTAGGAGGGTTCATTTGCTTTTGTTGTGCACATAGGAGTGTTTATCCTCCAACAGTGGTATCAGAGCTATAAGTGGAGTATCAAAGAGAGAAGAAGGAGCTACTGAAGTGAAGTAAAGACTTCATCAAAGTTTGAAGGAAGGAAGCAAAGAACGGGCACATCAACAACAAGGGGAAGCAAATACATCATCAAATCAAAGACGAAGCTTCATCAAGAGGAGTAGCTCTATTTTTTGAGGTAAAAGACATCCTTTTCAACTTCATTGCATCAAGGGGGAGGTTCAAAAGAGTTAGGAGGCACAATGGCTGATCTCAATGCTCAGATTGAGAAGCTCGAAAAAGGAAACTACCAACCGTGGCGATTTAGAATAAGCAATTTTTTGATGGGGAAAGGTTTGTGGGGACTTGTGAGTGGTGGAGAGCCAAAACCCTACATAGATGAGTTAAATCCAACCAATGACCAGAGAAGAGCAATAGGAGAGTGGGATGAAAGGGACAAAAGGGTCATTTTCATTTTATCTCAGCATATTAGCAACTCTATGGTAGGGCATATTCAAGATTTGGATACATCGAAGAAGGTGTGGGAGTGCTTGGAGAGATTGTACTCAACCTCCACAAAAGCTAGAAAAATTCACCTCAAGAATGAGCTAAATAATCTTAGAAAAAGCCCCTCTCAAGGTGCTAATGATTACATATTAAAGGTTAAAGAGCTTGCAGATGCACTAGGGTCAATCGGTTGTGCCCTAGATGATGACGATCTTGTCGCCCACACCCTAAATGGACTTAGGGATGATGAAAAATGGAGGGCTTTCACAACTTTAGTGTATGTAAGGGACTCTCTTCCTGATTTTGATCAACTAATCACTCTCATGGTGACAGAGGAGATGAACCTTGGTGGTCATAATGCCAAGGATAGCCAAGGGCAATTGTTGTATGCAGGTAGAGGAAGAGGAAGACACAACCGAGGTGCTACAAGAGGAAGAGGAAGATATCAAAGCAACCAAGGAGGTCAAGGACAACAAGAAAATGCAGGTCAAAGAGGTGGAAGAGCCACAAATAGAGGAAGAGGTGCAAGATTTGGTGGAAGAGGACAAGCCACTTCAAATGGATGCTTTGTATGCGATAAGCCCGGTCATTTTGCAAATGAATGTTATCATAGAGCTCAAAGACAAGGGAATCAAAGCAACAACAACAATTATAGAGGGCAAGGTAATTATGCAAACACATCATCCAGCCAAGGGAATGATTATTTACTTGCCATGAGGTATGGTGAAGATACAACTCAAGCTAGTGAAGATGTATGGTATGTAGACAGTGGATGTAGCAATCATATGTCATGTCGAAAGGAGTTTTTTAGTAATTTGCAGGTCCGAAAGCATCAAGGGCATGTGGAAACAGGTGATAACTCAGAGCATATCATTCAACATGTGGGAGATATCAGTTTGGAAGGAAATCAAAGAGCGAAGTGCTTATCAGAGGTATTACATGTCCCTACTATTACCAAAAACTTGATTTCGGTAGGCCAACTGGTAGAAAAAGGCTATCAAGTTAGGTTCAATGAAAGAGGATGTTTTGTTGAGGATCCAAGGGCAGGTTTCAAGCTCATAGCAAAAGGAAAAAAGCAAGGGAGAATGTTCACAATGGACATAAATCAGCCACACCATTCAATGTATGTCACATATGGAGACAAGAGGATAGCAGATTTGGATCTATGGCATAAACGAATAGGTCACATCAACCTACAAAAGCTCAAGGACATGCAAAGGAGGAGCTTGGTAAGAGGCCTACCAAATTTTACATCTAAAATGTTTCATGAAATTTGTGTAGCTTGCCAACAAGGAAAACAATCAAGGCTGCCCTTCAACAAGAGTACCTATTTAAGTGCAAATGTTTTAGACCTCATTCACACGGATGTTTGGGGTCCAACAAGAGAAGCATCCCTTGCTGGAAATAGGTATTTTGTAGCCTTCATTGATGACTTTTCAAGAAAAGTGTGGTTGTATTGCATTAGAAACAAATCAGATGTGTTCCACTACTTCAAGAAATTCAAAGCACAGGTGGAGAGGGAATCTAGCAAGCTTATCAAAACTTTGAGATCCGATGGAGGGGGAGAGTACTTCTCCCATGAATTTTCTGAATTGTTGTAGGTCAATGGCATCAAAAGACAATTTACATGCAGGTATACCCCTCAACAAAATGGGGTAGCAGAGAGAAAGAACAGACACATAGCAGAGGTAGCAAGGTGTATGCTCAACGAAATGAATATGCCGCATTGTTATTGGGGAGAGGCTACATATACAGTCACATACATCATGAATAGATGTCCTACATTAGGTATACATCATGTAACCCCTGAGGAAGCATGGAGTGGAAGAAAACCTTGCATTTCACATCTTAGAGTCTTTGGTTGTATATGCTATGTACATGTACCTCAAGAGTTGAGGTCAAAGTTAGATGCCAAATCTGAAAGATGTATTTTTTTGTGATATTCTATGGAACAAAAGGGGTATAAATGCTATAACCCCATCACCAAGGAGCTGAAGGTAAGTAGGGATGTTGTTTTTGATGAGTTGAAGCCTTGGTATGCATGCACGAGTCCATTGCAGGTTGAAGACATAGGTGAGACAGATTTGAAGAAGGATGATAGAGTTCAAGAAAGCATGGATTTAAGTGGTTCAAGCAACTCATGCAACACAAGGACACCCTCACCATGGAGTGGAAGGCTTAGGGAAAGAGAGACCAACTCTGAAGAAAGCAAAGTCAAAGGCAAAGAGAAGATTTTAGTTGAAGAAGGAAGCTATGTGGACGAGAGCATGTTGGAAGATGAAGAGATAGAAGAAATTCAAACTCCAGGAGTGGCAAAACAAAGAAAGAAGATGGCAAACACACCAAACAGAAGTGAAAGAAGGTCTTCAAGAATAAGATATCCAGTACAAAGGTTAACATATGATAATTTCATTGCAAAGCATTATGCATACATGACTCAGGTAATCAAGGACAAAGAACCAACTAGTTATGAAGAAGCTAAGGATTGCAAGGAATGGCAAGAGGCAATGAAGGAAGAGCTCAAAGCACTTGATGAGAACCATACTTGGAGCTTGGTACCAGCTCAAGAAGGCATGAAGGTGATAGGTAATAAGTGGGTTTACAAAATTAAAAGAAATTCAGATGGTTCCATTGCTAGGTACAAAGCAAGTTTGGTAGCGAAAGGCTTCTCCCAAAGCTACGGGATAGATTAGGATGAAACTTTCAGCCTCGTAGCCAAGATGCCAACAATTAGGACTTTGATTGCAGTGGACACATCAAGGAAATGGAGCTTATATCAGTTGGATGTGAAGAATGCCTTCCTCAATGGAGAGCTTGAAGAAGTAGTCTACATGAGCCAACCTCAAGGATTTTCTAGTATGAGGTACCCAAATCATGTTTGCAAGCTAAGGAAAGCACTATATGGACTAAAGCAAGCCCCAAGGGCCTGGAATCAGAGGTTAGTGGATTATTTATCAAGTTGTGGATACAAAGAAAGTGTTGCAGATCCATCACTTTACATGAAGAAGCAAGGAGACAAGACGGTATACATATGCATCTATGTGGACGATTTGATCATCACAGGAAGTGATATTGCAGGTATTAAAGATATGAAATCAAAGCTAGGGAAGGAGTTCAAGATATCTGATCTTGGAACACTAAAGTACTTCTTGGGAATAGAGGTAATCTATGCACACAATGGCATCTTCTTGATTCAAAGAAAATACTTGTTGGATGTGCTATACAAGTTTGGTATGAGTGGTTGTAAGCCACATTCTCAGCCCATGGAGCCCAATACAAAGTTGGTTGCAAGTCAAGGAGAGGCTATACAAGATATTACACTATAGAAGCATCATTGGTTCACTAATTTATGCTACATACACTAGACCTGATCTTGCATATGTAGTAGGTGTTCTCTCTCAATTTTTGCATGCACCTACTCATGATCATCTTATGGCGGCAAGAAAGGTGCTTTGTTACATCAAGCACACCATCAACCAAGGTCTATTTTACTCATATGATGCTGATCTAAGTGTCAAAGGATATAGTGATGCTGATTGGGCAGGTAGCAAGGATGATCGAAGGAGTACATCAGGTTATGTTTTCATGATAGGTACAAAAGTGATCTCTTGGAGCTCTAAGAAGCAACCCACTGTTGCTCTTTCATCTACAGAGGCTGAGTATAGAGGTTTAGCATTGGCTACATGTGAGCTATTATGGCTTAAGAAGCTACTTAAGGACTTGGAAGTAGAAGTGGAGGAGTTTCCTCTTTATGGAGACAACATTTCAAGCATCTATCTAGCTAACAATCCCATGTTTCATGCAAGGAGCAAGCACATAGAGGTTCATTACCACTTCGTTAGAGAAAAGGTGATGGCAAATGAGCTAGATATAAGGTATGTGAACACTAAAATGCAGGTTGCAGACATGATGACAAAGTTTCTTGAAGGTACAAAGCTTGGAGGATTCAAGGAAGCTATCAACATAAGAGACATAGGCTGAAGCAACGAAAGGAAAAGACTTGAGCTTCAGGGGGAGTGTTGAAAGTTTTTCAAGCTCAAGAGTGTGGGAACATGCCCCAAATTAACCTTCCACATCATCCACAATCAAAGGAGGCTGATTTCCACGAGTTGGAGGCATTCAATTATGCCCATAATGGAAAGAAGTTGATTAGAGAAGATTTAGCTCACCTCTTGATGTGATTGGACCTCATTTTTGACATGTATATGCTTTTGATTGGTTAAAGAGGTTAGTATGTGGTCTTTAAAACCTCTAATGAGTTGTATTATGACTTAGAGTTGTGGAAATATGTGCCCAAGCTGCCCCCTTCCTTAAGCACACCCCCTACTAGCTGTTCTCTGCATATTTTGCAGAAATTTCACTTTTACACACTCTATCTATCTAGATGTTTTTGGCAGACCCCCCGGTCTTGTAATTGTTGTTTCTCCTTCATCCGGAATCCATTTGCAATGATTCTTGTCTTGTTGGAAAGCTTATACGTTCTACTTTCTCTGGTTTAAGTCTCAGGTTCAGTGCCTGCACATGTATAGAGAAATGCCCAGAATAGTGTCTGTCTAGTTAGCTCATACTCTGTGAAGAGATCAAGTTATCTGTTTTGTTGCAGCTGGTTGAGGCATCATCCAGTATCCAAATGGAGTGATTTTACTCTCATTTGAAAGCTCATAAAGTCTAAATTATTCCTGCAAATTTTTATTTTCAGTCTCTGCATATACTCAGAGAAACGTAGAAAATATAGAACCTATGTCTGAAAAATTTCAGGATCCTAGGAGGGTTCATTTGCTTTTGTTGTGCACATAGGAGTGTTTATCCTCCAACAAAAACTACAAATCCGAGATGCCCAAATTGTTGGTGCCATAACGTGCTTACATCTTTATCTTCTATAATAGTTAAGGCACTTAACTCATACAAATTATCACGTCTTATGCCTTTACGTACTACATTACCTCATGAATCTATGATTTTTGCACCACTCTTATTGAAGTGAACTTCAAGTCCATGATTTGTCATTGTAGAAACTGTTTCTTTTAAGTGTAGGTACATAAAGCACTTCAGCTAACTTTTTTTCAACACCTGGAGAAGTGATAAAAGAGATGGTTCGAGTTCCTTCCGCTGGACACTTGGAGTCATTTCCCACCACTACAATGATGGATTCCAGCAGAGGCACTAGGGAACTATACCAATCCTTTTTATTGGTCATATGGCAAGAAGCTCCACTATCTAAAATCCATGGTTCATCAACAGGAGCTTGAGTAGATGAGCATACCTCTTCAATAGCTACTGATAGTTCTAGCTCTATGTTGTTTGCAGACTCTTTGTTCTTCCGTGATGATTTTACAGTCCCATTCCACTCATCAACTTGCTTCTTTCTGCAATCCTTGATGGCATGGCCTTTCTTTTCACAATAGAAGCAACTTCCTGTGAACTTTTTCTTCTTTGGCTTCTTCCTTGATCCATCAGAAGAGCCTTTACCTTTTGCATTTGATGAGAATGTAGCATCACTTCTAGTTTGCCGATTCTTCAAGCGCATCTCTTCTTCTAAAAGCATAGCGCAAAACCCTTCAAATGTGAGAGGAGTTGGCCTTACCTGAGTGTTAAGGGATATTACCAATCCATCATACTTTGCTGGAAGAACACATACACATCTTCGATCCAACTCTTCTGGTGTTATAACAACACCAATTGTAGGCAATTGATCTTGAAGCTCTTTTATCCATTTGATAAAATCTTCACCCTTTTGAGAATCAGAATGCTTTGTATTTGCAAACTGAATTTCTAAATTCTGTATCCTAGTGTGGTTCTTGGTCTCATATTGATGAGCCAATATGCCCCAAGCCTCATGTGCTTTAGTAGTATATTGAAAAGTCAAACTTAGGGGTTTTATGGATAGAAAGTCAACTATTTATCAAATGTCTAATGTACATATTTAACATAGTTTCACATCTCTCAATTAATTAGATCGGCCAGAGCATACACAGTTTATATCACTTTCTCAATCAAAACATCACACAAAACCCAAAAATCAATTAACTTTAAAAAAAAACCATTCACACTTCCCTAAGGGATTTCATCTTGACATTCGCCCCTACTAAACTTGCACATCTTCCTGATCGGCCAACTTGCAAAATCTAACAGAAGCATATCATGGGTCTTTTGAAACTCTCTTCACTTTTTATGTTTTTCTTTTCAAAAATCAAAGTGTGATCTCATGCGCTCCATGTAGCTTTATAAAGATTAGTACAAATTTTAGAAAAATAAGTACATTCAAGCTTTACAAACATCATACTATGTTCCTCCTTCTGCAATCCGACCAGTAACCATATGAATAAACCATTGACTTTTTAGATCTTCTGTTTTCTCAACTGGTTCAGATCAACCAACTCATTCTAAGTACTAGCATACACTAAGTTTCTACTAACTCAGTTTGTAGAATACACCTATTTCATCTATTTATCCCCTACTGTCCAAATCTCCATCAAATCTCTTTTCTTTTCCTTTACTTTTTCATTTTTCTTTTTCTATTTTTTTTCTTTTCTTTTATTTTTCATTTCATCTCAACTCAACATTTAGTCTTTTGACTTTTATTTTCACAAATCGGCCTATGTCGAAATCGGGTGTGACTCATGGACTTGTGCACTTGGCCAAGTTTACCCCACTTGTCTCTCAACCCCACATAGTGCACGACATGCACAATGTCAACACTACATGAAATCGAGGTGAGCTCTTGGCTCTACCACCCATCTAGAATGACTCCACTCATCTACTGACCCATGCAGGTGCATGACAACAGACAGGTTAGGCCTACGACAAAACTAGCCTGAGCTCGCGACCTTGATCACTCGACCAAGATGGTTCCACGTATCTACTAGCCCATCGCAATGCTCTAACAACATGCACATACATATAGAGCTGGCTTGAGTATGAAGGTTTTCATAAATCATGATCTATATGGAGGTAAGATCTTGAAAGAAGCAAATAGTAGGACCCAAAGAATCCCACTCACTTAGCATTCAAATCGATCACCATATACATGCACTCAATCTAAGTATGCCATCACATTCCCAAGATTTCACTCCCAAAAGTCTCTAGTCTACTAACTGATTCCATTCATATCATTCATAATTGTTCATGCCTCATGCAAACCCATAATAGATATATGCTATCTTCATTCTACATGATTTTCTTAAATTCGTACATATCTTTATCATAGACAACAATGCAATGCATATGCTCTTTTAGGAAGAAAACAATTTTTGAAATTGGAAATGTTTCACCTGATCATTTTTCTTCATCTTCATCGTTGATCTATCGTCCTTCATCGTTGATCTATCGTCGTTCATCGTTGAACATCAGTATCAACCTCATCAGCATCCTCCAGCATCATCATCAACATCATAATCATCAATCATCATCATCATCATCACCAATCATCATCATCATCAGTCATCATCATAATCAATCATCAATCATCAATCATCAATCATCAATCATCATCATTATCCAATCATCATCATCATCGATCATCATCATAATCAATCACCGTCATTATCCAATCATCATAATCCATCATCATCATCAATCATTAATCATCAATCATCATCATTCATTAATCTTCAATCATCATCAACCATCATAAACCATCAATCATGATCATTTTCATCCTCATTCATCAATCATCATCATTCATTCATCATCAATCATTATAATTCATCATCTTTCATCATTTTTATTCATCATGATCATCATCGTCATGCATTTTCATCAGTCATCGCCATGAATTATCATCAATCTCTATCATGCATTTTCATCAATCTTTATCATTCAACAGATCTTGGTCATTCTAAAATGTTTTCATTATGATTCTTCTTCAACCATCCTTCAATATTTGTGAATATATCTTGAAAAGTTAGATTTCTACTTCTCTTGTTCTTTTTCAAGGACATAGAAGGTTTCACAATTGTCTTTATATTCCCTTCAATTTGCACAATAATATCATCAAGCAACTGTTTTTCTGCTTTGTTATATCGTTTATCAGATTTTATATATTCTTGAGTTTCGTTATTACTCTTTTCTTGTTCATTTTGTTTGTCAAAGTTTATTTGGGATTGTAATTTCATAACTTTCTCTTGTTCAAATAGATCCTCATTAGTCAAAATTTTGGATCAAATGAAACATATACATCGAGCTCTTTCTTTAATATCTCTTGATTTTCTCTATCACATTCTCTTTTATGATCTATTTCTATTTGTTCTCTCAATATTTGCTCAATATTTTGTTTTTCAACCTTGATCTGTCTAGTTTTGTTTTCTTCAATTGGTTTTTCTTCGTTCTCAATAGATCTCATTCTTGTTTGTTCATCAAATCTATAATCATTATGTCTTTTTGGTCTCCACATCTTTTGAATTGGCTTTGATCTAGTCTTGGTGTCTTCAAACTATTCTTTTATCTCACCTTTTCCTACATTCAAACGCAAAGGTGATCTATCTTGGTATTTACAATTTTTACTCTCATATTCACTTACTAGTTTCTTTTTTCATGCACTTTCATATGTTAGACAATCCCATAACATATGTTCGAACTGATCGCACCAAAAAAATTGTATAGGTCTCTTCTCCACCCAACTTGATTTCCTAGGCATCACTCTAGGCATAGATCTTCTAAGATCTAATGATTGTTTCTATGCTGATATGCCTTAGACTTTTATCTTATGTTCATGATCACACTTCAATGTTTGTAGGTCCTGAACTACGTTAGTGAATAAGTCCACCTTATGTTTCAATTCAAAAATCTCAGAATCTATTTCCTTTCTTACATCTTTAATACTTATGACCATTAGCTGGATTGTGTCTGCATTTATCATTTGCATTAGGATCATAACAATACCAAACTTTGATTTTATTGATTCACTCATGTTAAATTCCATTTCCTTAAATCGCTCTTCGTATTTCCTAAACTGTGCTTCAATCATTTTGTTCATTTTGGTCTCTTCTTTTTATATGTTAGATGAGAAGTAGATTTTCAATCTATGGGGCAATAGAAAAGTGTGCACTCATATGATCAAAATTGATGAAAAATGTGGATGCTCAAAGTTAGGCCCTCAAAAGCAATCTTTCAATTTAGGTGCGTGGAAGAATACTGAAAATTCAAAGAACTTGAAATGCTAGTACCTAGAATATATGTCTGATGTTGAGGTTCTTGTTTTCTCTTCTCAAGGAGTGGGTGGCATGTCAAGGTTCACCGGGCAACCACCTCGTTTCAGGTTGGCTTCAGGTGTCAGGAAGGAGTGAGGTGATGGGAACAGCTCGTGTGGGGTTGGATCAAGCCCCTATGTGCACCGTTCCCACGTCTGATGAGCGGCATGTGCGCGCTGGGTGCCTCTCCCTCTCTATAGTATGGCAATCGTCATAGACCCCTACCCCTTAGAAGACATGAGTGAATCTGCATATGCGTAAGACCGTAGGCATCAAGAATGAGAAAAATCCAAATACCATGCTAAAACATAGAAGTCACCGGATCCATGTGCAGACAAAGCTCAATGATACAATGTAAATGCAACTCAAGTCATCCAATAAAATCTTAGTGATACAATGATTCCCGTTACAGTGCCAATCAGTGATACAGCAAACCGCTACACTGCGGAACGGTGATATAATATGCCATCGCTAGAGTGCAGATCGTCCAAATATAAGGTAGACTTCCGGCTATATTGGGAGAAGATACCCACAAGTCTTGGCTTCAGTCTTTGCAATCTAAGCTTTACTTCAAGTCTTCTGTTTACTTCCTAAACTCTTTACTTCAGTCTTCAATCACTTTCTTCACTTCATATAATCTCTGAAATCATCAAATACAACCTTGAGGGAAAATCTATAAGGAAGAACCATAGAAATGTCCATCCGGTGGTATATCTTTACTTCGCTTCTTCAAAGCTTTTCTTCAAATACACTTTACTTCATATAATCATCCATCCTCAATACCTAGAAGGAAGAACCATAAAAATAGGGGGAGGGGGTATATCTTCACTTTGCTTCTTCAGACCTTTACTTCATATAATCATCCAACATCAATACCTAGAAAGAAGATTCACAAGAAGAGTCCAACGGGGGTATAAACATGTTAGTACAATAAAAAATGATATAAGCATACTCACAAATGAAAATTATAATACTCTGCTATGATGTATTTTTATGTTTGCTATTCGTTTCTTTTTACTAGCACATTTTCACACTTCCAATTTTTATGACATAGATCCTAAAGCTCTATTGTTTTTACAACAGCCTTAATTAATGGGCATAACCCTTTTTCTCTTCCCTTCTTCTTCTCTTCTCTCTATAATTTATAAACTTGCAAATTTCAAAAGTGATATTTGGATGTGGATTTGAAGGTAATGCTTCTCTAACACTATTAGGCAGATCAAAAAGCTGAACATTCTCTAATCTCAAAAGCATTTAGGAGATCTACATGATTTTTGCGTTATAGGGCCGAAAGAAGTGCAAGATTGTCTATTATTAATTGAACCCATGTTTTTTATGAATACATGTTCTCATGTACACTTAGGGATGTCTTGGCATATGTTTTTTTGTTGCTTTTCTTCTACTTTTGATAGGCACTGCTAAAGAAAGCACTTCACTAATAGAAATGCATGCTTTTGCAAAAGTTTTGTATGCAACACAAAGAGAATGCACTTTTACTAAACTTGGTGGATCACACACTTCCTTAGGGGATGAACAACTATGTTTTGAAAAAACAATTTCTCTATGTCATGGAAAAGGAGGCCCAAGATTAGATAATTGCCTAGTGATTAGTAGTCATAGTGAGAGTGAGCGTGAGACTGATATTGAAAGTACGAGAGTGAACGAGATTATTATAGCTTGTAGCTAGTTAAGAGGTGGAGGCTTTGTTACCAAGGTATTTTCCAAAGCTATCGTATTTGATTGGTTCAAATCTATAATACGAGAACTTCTCTTTCTTTGGGTCCTATCTTGTCTACTATTCCACATCCTATTTTCTCTTATCTTATGCAAGTTCTAGTATTTTTGTTTTGTATTGTTCTTGAGTGGTCAAAAACTTGTGATTGGGTATAGCTTGTGATTGATGAGTCTCTGTAATTAGTATGAGAGAGAAATTGATCCTTGAAAATGATGGAAGGTTTGAGAGACAAAATATATGTGAGCAAGTGGAGCTTATTCACAAGATTCTTGGAGAATCATGCAAAGAACGATGTAGGAAGCAACCAAAGGGCACTAAAAATGTGTTCATAGAAATCAACAATGAAGCGGTGTCGTAGAGATTCTCATCTCTACTCTTGATGAAGCAGAACCAAATTTAAAGGGTGCAATACAAGATGAGATATATATTCGGAAGTGTCATATTAATGGAAAGCAAAATAGGAAGTGGATGATTCCACCACCGTGGATGAAGGTGCAGGAACATCAAGTGTTCCTAGCGGAAGATAGAAATACAAGTATGAAGATATGAAGGCTTATACGTTTTCCCTCAACTAAATCTTTAAGAAGGAAAATTGGAAGGATTTTGATTATGAGAAGAAGAGTGGTAAAGATCTCAAGGCATGGATTGAAGAGCTTGAAGATTTCTTTGATCTTAAGAAATTCACTAAGGACTCCAATGCAAAGGTTGGGATCTTACACCTATGTGGCATCACAAACATTTTGACATTAAGTATTTGTTTGATAAGGAAAATAAGGTTATTGATGCATAGATTTGGGAACCTTTACATAATCCACTACTTGGAATAATTTTTTCCTTTATCAATGAAGGTCAAGAACAACTCAAACAAGACTCCCTTAATGCACCTATCTTGAATTTTTTGCATGCAAATAGGGGATTGATACAGAAAGGCAAATTTCATTTGTAGAATTAATCTTTGAGACTCCATTGAAAGTCCAAATATTACATGATTGTCATGATTTTTTTCCACATCTAAGCTATTCAAGGAACTATGGCCATGTATGAAGCAAGGTATTAGAAAATATTTTAGTGAATGTTTAAAGTGGTAATAGATGAAATCTAAGTTTAAGAGAATTCCTAGAATGCTACAACATTTACAACATTTAGATGTTACAAACCAAATGCGCGAGGTTATCTTTATGAACCATCACAAAATTTCATACGAACAAAAGTAAACGTGATACCATAGTTGTGGTAGTTGATCAACTTCCCGAGATGACACATTCATTTCCTATGAAAAACGATTATACTACATTGAATGTCACAAAACTATTTTTAAAACATATTTTTGGAGTATAGAGATTGCCTTAAAACATAATATTTGATAGAGACTCTAGGTTCACATCGGAATTCTAGCAAGCAAGATTTAAATTGATTGGCACTCAACTTCATATAAGCACAACTTTGCATCCACAAAGTAATGGGGGAACGGAGATGGTTAATCACATACTTGAAGATATGATGCATATGCATGTGATCGAAAAGCAAGATAATTGGACATTATATTTGTCTTTAGTCAAGTTTTCAAACAATGGTACATGGCATGCATCTATAAAAAATGTTTCGTTTGAGGCTATGTATGGTTATAATTGTTTAAATCCACGTTCATTTTTAGGTTTTTGAATAAATTCTAAGTATCCAAATAAATTCTTGTGAAGATGGATGAAGAAGGTTAGAAAATGAAAAAGAAATTCTATGATTTGGAGAGAGGACCACTTGAATTTCAATCAAATGACATGGAATTTTATAAAGCCAATCCTTTTTTATTTGACGTTGTCGTCGAGATTCTCTCTCCTCTCTTACTCATGAAGGTCTACAGGAAACACATTCGATGAAGGTAGCCAGAATTGCCTGAGAAGTCCAAGATGCATCAAGGATGTCAAAGGGAGTTCACATGCAAACTTTGGAAGAAATCGAGCAAATCTAGGGTAGCGGTCAAAGCTGGTCAAACTTTGGAAATAAGGGCAAAAATTTCAATATCTCCAAATCACATGAAAATTCATATACTTATAAACCCTATCAAAGGCAGTGTATAGCCTGAATTTCATATGTAAATGGATGTTCTAGCACATTTATATGCCATGTGCATTTTGTAAAAAATGTAATTTTTCCACTTAGACCCTACAAAATCTTGTATAGGAATTTTTGTTAGCCATATGGTTTGGCATGTATAAAGACCATATGTGGGTACATATTTGTACAAAGTTTCAAGGCTATCAGAGTTTCCTAGACATCTTAATGTCACCTTGCAAGCTTCCAAATGTAGTCAAACTTGTATAAGGTAGATTTAGATACAAGTTTTTTCTGCATATTCCTGAAGGAGATCTTGGGAAACATAGTCCTACAAAGTTTCATCTTCATCAAAGCCTTTTTTGAGGGTTAAAGAGCACAAATTCCTGTTTTCAAGGTCACCATAGTTTTCTAGTTTAAGCAAATTGAAGGGTTGAAGGGCTGTCACATGGTAAAAGCTGATTGAGCGATGTTGTATGATCAAGACGAGCTCATAGTCAAGGGTGGAGATGAACTTATTAAAGCAAGGAGAATCCACGAGTTCTTTCCATCAAAGAAGACTCTTTTGACGGTTAAAGATCAATAATGCAACTTTTCTCTAAAAATAGTGGCATATCTTATTCGAATTGATGTCAGCATTGATCCAACGGTCCAAATCATCCCCAGATCCAATGGTGGAGAATGAAGGCGCCTAAATTTCACTCCTTTACACTAGATCTGATAGAAAAAACAATTCCAAGCCATTGATTTGATTAATCAAACGGTTGTAATCGAAAGTAGTGATCCTAGAGTTGAGAGTTGATTTCTCTAGATCCAAGGGCCCAAATTCATTCAAAAAACTATATAAACCTCCCTCCAAACTCCTAGAGCATCATTGTTAGGCATCCATAGGGCTCTTGCTAGCTTAGGGTTTCCTTGAGACGATCACCCTCGGTTGAGCGAGTGAGATCCAAGGTGGGCTAGTATGAGTATAGTACCTAGTTTCAAATTTAAGCTAGGACTCCAATCTAGGATAGGCTCTTGAAACCAGCATCTCTATCTTGACTCAACCTCAGTGGAGCATGTGAGTGAGTTAGAGCTGCTTTTAATTAGTCTTAGACTTCTTTAGTTAGACGTTACGAGGTTAGGCATACATAGGGTCAATGAAGTTGAACTCATCTTCCTACCTGTGACATTCCGTTGAACTGGCATGCTTTGAGGGTCGAGACTACCTTTGATCAGTAGACTGCTTAGCTTGACATATCACGACGATCTTATACATGTATCTTAGTTAAAATCCTTTTAATTCGTGTCACTTGTGACTTATCCTTTGTCTCTTGTCTCTCAATCTCTTAAGTATTTTTACATGTTTCTTCTATGTGTGAGAAGGCTCCGCAGTATTGCGTTGAACTAGTGAGGATGTTTCATTGAGCTTGTGATTAAACTCTATCATCATAATTCACATGCATGCATATAATCGATACATACCCATACATATTGATTTGTTTCTGAAAGTGTATAAGAAGCTCCAATATTGGACCATTCTTCCTTTCGAAACTCATTTATGTGTAAGGATTCCATCTATTCTCGTCATGCATACATATCATCGAAAGAAGACTATGCATATGGATTAGAATTAGGAAGTGTTTAAGAAGCTCCTTCAATGGACCATTCTTCCTTCCAAATTTGATTCGTGTGTATGGTTCTCTTTCATTCTTATCATTCATGTCCATAAATCTAACTTGAACTCCTACATTTCCATTCCCATAATCATTTCAACATCTCTCTCTTCTCCATACTCAACATTAATTTCACTTTCACATCTTTAAACCTTCCAACATTCATTAGCTTCATACACCCTGTGTGTGCCACAACCGAACCCGATCCACCCAGCTTGCGATCACCTCCACATTTGAACTTGACGTATAACGCTTCGTGGCAATTGCTTATAGTCTTGTTGGGAGGTTGTGATCCATATTTCTTGGTTCATATTTTTCATCCTTATCATATCATCATCATCATTCTTCAGTGTTACACTGGATTTCTCACAATATCGTGCACATCTTCATCCTGAAGTAAATGCATTTGTGAGAGATCTAGAACATCGTGCATCACTCACTTATTCACATAAGATGGAGGAAGGATTCAAATCCCTTATTGTTGAGAAACAAGGCCAAAGAATAGTCTCTCTCTATTCAATGGCATCAACATTACAAGCTTATTAGATTTGTTTGAAGAGCAAAGCTATGATTTTTGGTCTTCCTGAAGATCTTTTGATATCATTGTTTGAACGAATTGTTGATAGCTCCATCATAAACCGTGTCACTCAATATGATACTCTTCCTTGGAGTGATTTTAGAAAGGAGATGCTCAAAGAATTCTATCTTGAAGATTATAGCCAACATAATCGGGATGGATTCTTACGATGGGTCAATTCCCCAAAGCTTAGTAGCTCTATTACTCACTTACAAAATGAGTATATTAGACGCTATGAACAACCTCCTAATGAGGATAAATTAACTTTGGAACCTAATCTTGTGATCAATTTTCTTAAGCTTCTTCATCTTGAAACTCGTAGGGAAGTTGAACGGCAATTAGAAGAGCAGGATAAGCGCTATGGTCTTAATGACAATTGACAAAATGTGCATAAAGTAGTAGAGGCTGTAGCCCATAGACATCAAAGACAATCCATGTTTTATGAGCAAACTAGTCTTCCTCAAGCTAGCTTTCCACAAACTAAGGAGCAAGTAAGAGAAAAATCCCATGCTATTCTTTTTTACTCTACTCCTATTCCTCAAATGATGGAGCCTACTAAAGGTTTTAAAGTAGAGCCAAATAAAAGTGTAGTTGAACAATCTCAAGTGGAAATTCTCACTAAGCAAATTGAAAGTCTTATTGCTACACAATCCAATTTGGCCAAGACTATAGATGCTTTACAGTCTAATTACACCAAAAGTTTGCAAAATAAAAGAAACCCAATTTCGTTTCAAGAGCCTAATCAACATGTTATAGCTCCCCATGAAAATCCACAAGTAGCTCCTACTCAAGCATATTAAGTTCCTCCAATGCATAATCCTACAATGCAAAATCCTCATCCTCATGTGCAAAATCCTCAAATGCATCAAAACATGTATCCTCAAGCTTCTCAAATAGCTTTTCAAAATCCTCAAAATCAAAATTTTCAAAATCATCAACCATATACTATGGAAGCTCCTCTTGCACCTCAAGTACCACATGTTGCACCCTAGGCTCCTCAAATACATCAATTGCCTTATGGAAATCCTAATTATCTTGTTCAAGCAATACCTTATCAAGAAAATCCTCAATTTCAAAATTTCCCACCACAAGTTAATCAAAATCCTTAAAATCAAAATGGTTTTGTGCGTGGCTCTCGTAGGTGTCCTTGGTGTGATTCGTTAGAGCACTTTTTGAGAGATTGTGAACTATTGAAGGCTGCTAAGGAGCAACGACTAGTAATAGACATAGATAAGAAAATCTGTGAATATTGATCTAGGCTACCTTTGCAAGGAAATTATGGTAAGGGAGGAATGAAAAAACACTACGAAAATATAACCATAACGAACTTAGGAACTAGAGTGAAACTAGAAGCTCTTGATGAACAACAAGTAGAATCAAGTAAACCCACAAAGGAAGTTAACTTTTGCATAGAGGCTTTTGTAAGAGCACGAGATGAGATTAGGATAATAACGGCTTGGGAGTCACCAATAGAAGATCAATCTCTTATTACTCACATATCCAATGTACAAGAAAAACGAAAAAGAGATTAAGCTGAGCCGAGTGAAAGAAGAGTGACTCGAAAACAAACCTCAAAGGGAATAGAAACAATTATAGAGCAGGGAGAAACATCACAATCCAAAGATAAAAAACAAGAATCAAAACCCAATGAACAAAAACAAGAGGAGAAACAAAAAGGGAAGAAGACAAAGCAAAGAAAAATAGAACCAAATCCTTTAGATAAACAAGAACAATCAAAACAAACTGAAGACCAAACACGAGAACATGAACAAAGAAAAGATCCTGAGCAAAACCAAAAGCAACCAAAGAGAAAACCTAAAGCCATCTTGGTTTCAAAAATTGAGAGAAAAATAGATCCTATGGAGATTTTAGATGGCATTTTGCTTAAGAGTCAAGTTACTATGTCTTTAGAACAAGTTTTCTCTATTGCAAAGCCTGTTTTTAAAGATAACTTTATCGGCCTTATTAAAAGGAAGAGGTTTCCGCTTAATCTAGATACTAAGATGCAAGATTCTCTAGATCCAGATCAAGCTATGAATGAAGTCTTAAACTTTGATGAATATGATGAAGAGGACTTTGATGATGATGAAGTAAATGTTAATAGAAATTTCTTAGGACCTATTCAACCTGACCATGAAAATCATGACAACAATCCTAAAAGTCACTTTAAAAGAAAATTTTGGTCTAGAGGTACATCAGAGATGCATGTTAAAATAGGAAATGCTAAGAACACTATCACTCTAAATGCATTAGTAGATTCCGGCTCCAAAATCAATGTGATTTCAAGAGAAGTCTATGATAAGTTTCGATGGCCCATAGATAAAGATTGTGGATGGCGTATGAGAACTGCAGATTATGGTGTAGGTACCCTGTATGGAGCTTGTGCTAGTGTGCCCATATCCATAGGAGGAATCACAGAAGAGTTTAACTTTTTTATTCAAGGTAATTGCTCCTATGAAGTTCTCTTAGGTCAACCCTTTATTTGTGAGAGTCGTATGGAAACTAAAGCCATGGATGATGGATTCACCTATGCTAGATTTAAGTCTAAGGATGGAATACAATCACTTCAAGTCATTGAGTTAGTTCATATTTCAGGTAAGTCAAATTTAGTTGCTGATATGTTATCGAGAGCTAGATTTGATGATCTTGAAAGTGATCTAATAAAGAATGTGAACTTAATTGACTATGTTCCACATATATACGAGTATGAGCAATTTCATGAGTTTGAGTATGAAAATGAATGGAGAGACATAGGAAAGTATCAAAGTACACTACAACCATTACCTAGCTAGACTACGAATAGATTCCGTAACATTAGGAAACGAGCTCATAAATTTTTCCTAGGTAATGGTTATCTTTGGAGACATGCTAAGGGTAGGGTTAAGAATCCACAATGAGTCCTAGAAAAAGGAGGTCTTCAATTGCAAGTAATGAAGGAAATTCATGAGACATTATGGGTAGGTCATAAAGGATTTTTTGGAACATATGAAAAAATTAGAAGTACCTATTATTGGCATAGGATGTACATTGACATTAGTAGCTATGTTTCTACATGTTCTACTTGTCAACTTTATTCATCAGTCAAACATAGAGATCCATTGCATCCTACTTATCCACCTCGTATTCACTATAAGTGGGTAGTAGATCTTATAACTATGCCTAACGGTATTGACAAAATGCGTTACATTGTACTTGCAAGAGAAAACTTAACTAATCATGTAGAGGGACGTGCATAGCGATCTAAGACCACTTACAATGTTTGCAAATTCTTGCTTGAAGATGTCATAAGTCGCTTTGGGTACATAGAGAAAGTAGTTGCCGATCCTGGAGAGTTAAATGCAAGAGAAGCCAAAGAGTTCTTTGAACATCACCGTATTTGTTTGTCTCTCACTACTGCATATAATCCAGAGGCCAATGGTAAAATAGAGAGAGGGCATCCACCTATTGTGAAAGCCATATCTAAAGCATGTAATGGTGACATCAAACAATGGCCTAGATTCTTACCTTTTGCACTTTGGGCAGATAGAATGACATGCACACGTACTACTAGGTATATGCCTGCTGAACTCATGTACTAACAAAAACCATTGTTTCCAATTCAATCTCATATTTCCACATGGTTAAATTTGCCTTGGTATGAAAACATGTCTACTGATGATTTTTTGAGTTTGCGCATTAAACAGTTAGAACAAGGTAAATTAATACTTGATGATGCCGTTGAAAAATCAAGAGAACCTAGAATAAAGAACAAGCATTATTTTGATAAAACTCATCGATTGCGTCCTAAGCCAATGGAAGCAGGAGATTGGGTGCTCATTTATGATAGTACATTCTTTTAATGATGCACGCAAAAAGCTCACTCAACGGTGATTTGGGCCATACATTGTATCAAAGGTCAACAACAATGGTACATATGCTCTTTGTGAATTAAATGGTGTTGCACCAAAAACTTTGACTGTAGGTAAAAGGATAAAGCTATTCAAGAAACGTGATAATGATGAGTAGATTTCGGATGAGGACGTTGAAGAAGATGACAACAATGAAGTCGATTCATAAACAACAGTATCCATGTTATAAAAATAAAAAAAATAAAAATTAAATAAAAAAGGGAAGAAAATATAAAAAAACGTATAAAAATATCATTAATTTTTCAAGTTCATGTTGCTTTGATTTTTTTCAAGTTCATTTTACATTTTTTCCATTCTTGTTTCATGCATGTTTGTTTTCAGTCTTTGCATTGCATTGCATATCCACATCACTTGAGTCAAAAAAGGCAAATGATGATTTCTCTACTTGTGTAAAATTGTATCTTGAGTAGTAATTTATCTACTAAGAAATCGGTTATAATCTAGGATTATGGAAAGATAGGACATGTAGATTTGGAGGTTTATTTTAGTGACATGGCTTTCATATATAAACATGCATATGTATCCTATATCGAAAGCATAATTGTTGAAGTTCGAGCTCTTGCTACCGCATGTTTGTACATTTTAGTCCACCTCACAACACTTGTATTGGAGTTTAAACAACTGTTCTCCATCGTCAAAAATGGTTGTACCTTGTATCATGGTTTAATTTTTCCCCGTCGTAAAAAAAAAGAAAAAAATGCTACATGTTACCAGAAAGTTTACATTCTCCTCCACCCCAGAAAAGTGATTGTAACCATAAAGTTTTCGAATCATCATCATCAAAAAAAAAGAGCAAGCCAAAGGAAGATAAAGAGGCATAGTAGAATAAATCACAGGCTATATAGGCAGACTTATGCATTAGTGGAGTTTAGTTAGATTTCCTTGCATGTTATTAGAGAAAGAGCATATTCATATTTATGTAGGAAGAAGTTGATCTAAAATAAGCTAAAGATGAAAGATGTCTCTTGAAAATCCTAAATCTTTGTTTACAATCGTATAAAGATCATATGTGGCTACATATTTGTACAAAGTTTCAAGGCTATCAGAGTTTCCTAGACACCTTAATGCTACCTTGCAAGCTTCCAAATGTAGTCAAACTTGTATAAGGGAGATTTAGATAAAAGTTTCTTCTGCATATTCATGAAACAAAGTTTCATCTTCATCAAAGCCTTTTTGGAGGGTCAAAGAGCACAAAGTGCAATTTTCAAGGTCACCACAGTTTTCTAGTTTAAGCAAATTGAAGGGTTGAAGGGCTACCACATGGTGAAAGTTGACTGACCGATGTTGTATGATCAAGATGAGATCATATTCAAGGGTGGAGATGAAGTTATGCTTAAAGAAAGGAGAAAGCACGAGTTTTTTTCATCGAAAAAGACTTTTTTGACAGTTAAAGATCAATAATGCAACTTTTATCTAAAAATAGTGTCATACCTTATCAAAATTGACGTCAGCACTGATCCGACGGTCCAGATCATCCCTAGATCCAATGGTGGAGAATGAAGGTGCCTAAATTTCACTCCTTTACACTAGATTTGATAGAAGGAACAATTCCAAGCCATTGATTTGATTAATCAAATGGTTGTAATCGAAAGTAGTGATCCTAGAGTTGAGAGTTGATTTCTCTCGATCCAAGGGCCCGAATTCATTTAGAAAACTATATGAACCCCCCTCCAAAATCGTAGGGCGTCATTGTTAGGCATCCATAGGGCTCTTGCTAGCTTAAGGTTTCCTTGAGACGATCACCCTCGGTTGAGCGAGTGAGGATCCAAGGTGGGCTAGTATGAGTATAGTCCCTAGTTTCAAATTTAAGTTAGAACTCCAATCTAGGATAGGCTCTTGAAACCAGCAGCTCTATCTTGACTCACCCTTGGTGCAGCATGTGAGTAAGCTAGAGCTGGTTTTAATGAGTTCTTAGACTTCTTTAGTTAGACATTACGAGCCTAGACATAGATAGGGTCAATGAAGTGGAACTCATCTTCTTACGTGTGACATTCGGTTGAACTCTCATGGTTTGAGGGTCGGAACTGCCTTTGTTCAGTAGACTGCTTAGCTTGACGTATCACGATGATCTTATACATGTATCTTAAGTGAAATCCTTTTAATTCATGTCACTTGTCACTTTTCTCTTGTGTCTTGTCTCTCGGTTTCTTATAAATTTTTACATGTATTCTATTTTCTTCTATATGTGAGAAGGCTCCGCACTATTGCGTTGAACTAGTGAGGATGTTTCATTGAGCTTGTGATTAAACTCTATCATCATAATTCACTTGCATGCATATAATCGATACATACCCATACATATTGATTAGTTTCTGAAAGAGTATAAGAAGCTCCAATATTGGACCATTATTCCTTTCAAAACTGATTTATGTGTAAGGATTCCATCTATTCTTATCATGCATACATATCATCGAAAGAAGACTATGCATATGGATTAGAATTAGGAAGTCTTTAAGAAGCTCCTTCAATGGACCATTCTTCCTTCCAAATTTGATTTGTGTGTATGGTTCTCTTTCATTCTTATCATTCATGTTCATAAATCTAACTTGTACTCCTACATTTCCATTCCCATAATCATTTCAACATCTCTCTCTTCTCCATACTCAATATTAATTTCACTTTCACGTCCTTAAACCTTCCAACATTCATTAGCTTCATATACCTTATGTGTGCCACGACGAGACCCGATCCACCCGGCTTGCGATCACCTCCACAACATGTTTCTAGAGAAGGATCATTGACATTTAAATGTGGATGTTGTATTTCATGCTAGTTTACTTAAAATATATATGTCCAGTGTTGCTCATGTTTTGCAAGACAATTATAAGAAGATAAGATGATGGCTCTTTTGAGCTTTGACCTAAAATAGTGTTAGATAGAAGGGAAAGATTATTTAGAAATAGATCTAGAGTATACATTTGGGTAAAGAAAAAGAAAAAAAACATCAAATAAAGTATAATTTACTAGATACTTATATGACCTTCACATGAAGGACATAGACAATATTGTTACTCATCTACATGACTTTGATGCTATATTCTCTAAGATATAGGCTTAGAAAATGGAGATAGATAATGAAATGAAAGTATTCCTGTTGATATGCACCTTGTGTATCAATCCCTCAATTACAAGGTTTAAATAAATCAAGATTGGTACAAGATAAAAGAAACTTGGACAACATAAGAGAAAATCCAATGTAGAAGAGTAAATAAGATTTGACCTAGAGAAAGAAAATTTTTGGTATTATAGATTTTAATGAATTGGATACAATATCTTTGGAAAAAAACTTCTGAAGAAGCCTCAGCCCCCAACCAACCCTAATATATCAAAATCTCATTCACACTTACTGTCTGAATCTCACTCTCACCCGTACTATCACTCTCAATCTCAATTGCTAGGTAATTCTCATATTTTTTTCCTCCTCTTGCATGACGTAGCAAATATGTTTTTCCAAATCAAAGCTGATTACCCCCAAGGAGGTGCATCATCCACCAAATGGAGCAAAAGTCTTTTCTCCCCATGTTGAATGAAAGACTTTCATAAAGCATGTATTCGTACTATTGAAGTTCTTTTTTTAGTAGTACTTGTTAAAAGTACAATAAAAGCAATGAAATAACATATATGAAGGTATTTGTAAGTGTGAATGAGAAGACATATGCATGAAATCATGGAATCAAATAATAATAGAGAAGCCCATACTTTTCTCTGTCCTATAGCTCAAAAATAATGTGGAGATCAAAAATGCTTGCGAGAGGCAAAAATGTTCAGCTCTTCGATCCAAAATATCTCATAGAGATGTCTTCACTTGAGATCCACCTACGAATATCACTTTTGAGCTCCTTAACTTTATAAATTATAGAGATAGAATAATATCAATGCATTCTCTTATAGGCAAATAAATCTAGAGCCCGAAACAAGGTACACAAAACATGACTCCCAAAGTTTCTAGACAGACTTTTATTCTTATATGTGCGCTCTTCCCTTCTCTCATAAACGATTTCTCTTAACTCTTTCATTTGAACATTTAACTTTCAACCAAAAAATATGATGAAATTAAGGTTGAGAGAGAATATAAAGCTTTTCATCCCCATTTTTTTACTATGTGCATAGAATGACCTAATTATTCATTCTAAATATTATTCTACAAGTATATAATGGACATTTGAAAATGAATTATTTCACTTCGAAAGGCTTATTACAATTTTTTGCAATCTTTTAATAACTCTATCCTTAGACATGGAAAGAACAATAATGTGTCAAAACATCATCTAAGTTCACTCAAGTGGAGTCTTCAATTGAATATGTTTTTCATTTTACCAAGATCTCTACTATAGATCTATTCCAACCAATATTTCCCTCCTATCTAATACTATTTCACGTCAAAGCTTAGAAGAGCCATCATGCTTCAGCTTATTGTTGTTGACAAAACATGAGCAACATCAGGTACATATATTCTAAGTACGCTAACATGAAATACACAATGTACATTTAAATATTCATGCAATTGAAGCAAATACAAAAGAGATCCAAACGTTTCAAAACTTTAAAAGGACATGCATATAAGGGAGAAAGTCTTTGATCCTTCCCTAGCAACAAGGTCGATTAGTGAGGATTTCCTTTAAGGTATAACATCTTATTCTATTTGAAATTCAAGTCTTCTTCTTTTCAAATCATAGAATTTCTTTGGCATTTCTTCAGTCTGTTTTATGTGTTGTCTAATTTTACCAAGTTCTTCATGCATCTTCTCAAGCATTTCTTTAGATTCTTCTACTTTATTTGGAAAACTAGAAAAGGAAGGTGAAGTTGAAAGATTATAACAATACAAAACCTCAAATAGATTCATTTTTATAGATGCATGCCATGCTCTATTGTATGCAAACTCGACTAAAGAAAAATATTCACTCAAATTATGTTGCTTTCCATTTACATACATATGCAACATATCTTTAAGTACATGATTATCTATCTTAACTCCCTCATCAGTTTGTGGATGGAAATTTGTACTCATAGAAATTTGAGTGTGTAAGTATATGATTAATGTCTACCCCTCATGATTGCATGCACATTTTTTAAGGCTCCCATTATGAGGAGAAGCTAAGCGTTGTTGAGGGGTGTGAAAGGAGGCAGCCACACATCAGAACTAACTCGTGTTACCCTCTCTAAGTGACTACACATTGGGTGTTTCGTTCTGTACTTTAGGAACTAGGATGTGTTTTCAGTGTGTGGGGACTTATTAGTTGTAGTTTACAAGTTTAACCAACAAATCCAAGGTTCATAAGGAAGTGCAACTCTATACCTAGAAACAACGTCTTGATACACTTTCAAGGATAAATCTTCTTTAGCTATCCTATCTTTGATAATTTCAATCACATTGTTTTCAGTTTGTTTAGATTGAATATTTCTTTTGGGAGATGGTGGAAACATAATCCCACTTTTCTCGAGATCTAGTGACACAATTAAACGGAAGTCTAAAAATTTAGATAAATAGTAAGCATATAATGGAGAATGTAAAGATTCAGTAACGAAGCTTGATCTAAAATAAAAGAGGTATGTAGGTTATGTTCATTACAAGATTTACTTGAAGATGCATTATCTCCAGACATGAGAAATAAAGTGCAATGTAATGATTTGATTGATAATTGAACTATTTAGTGATAATTCTAAGATCTCATAACTAAAATAATCCTATACAAGCCCTTTAAGGAAAGTTCTAATACAGATACATTGAAGATACTCCTATACAAATCCTTATAAAAAAACTAATACAGGATTTTATATTTCAAGCTTGTAGATCTCGTCAAGTCGTCAGTGCTCACCAATTCTTCTTCAAATGGTCTGCACAAAAACATTAGAAAAAATTATACTACTCAATGTATATATATATATATAGTAAATCACAGATGTAGCTAACTTAACTCATAGTAATTCTACCACTTCACATGCATATACCTAATTCACACTAACTTTAACTTACACAAACACATGCAAGTACATTTACATGACTCATACTCACGTGAACGCTCATAGTTAGTCACTCACATTTATGCACTTTATAATATTTTAATTAATACACAATATTTTATTTAATGTAAAATATTTTAGTTAATATATAATATTTTATTTAATACATAATCCAAGTTCAACATTAGATATTTATACAGTTTTTTAAAGTGTAGGTTTAATATTTAGTAATGTAACAGTTAACACACATGTACATATAGTTATATAAGTTCTTAAGTTAAAGTATCTTTTCCAGCATTCTAAGGTGACTTACATAAGCTTAGGATGAATTTAATGTTAACATTTATAGGTATACTTATAATAGTAAGCACATACATAGGGTTGATTCCACACATACACTAAGGGTTCTTGCACCCATAAGTAGATAAACGCATAGGGTTGAATTCACACATGGACTTGGGTTCTTATGCTTACTTCATACTCATGAAAAATTTAAGCATTTATATATAGGGTATAACATCGCATAGATAGTTACAATTTATGAAGCACATCAGTGACTATTCATGCACTCAGAACTAAACACTCACATATATGTGCACATATAAACACATAAAGGCCAACAATTGTTTCTCTCTGCATGAAGAATGGAGATAAGTCTTCAAACGCTATACATAGATATATGGATTTGTCCACATGTAATAAACACACGCATATAGCCATATAAACTTCTTAATGCATTCTTACCCATGCATCTAACACCATTGCTCATGCATAAACATGGAACATACTCATGCATATGCACACATGGTCATGACTAATATTTGGATACTCATAAGAGTTTTTTTACATGCAACAACTTAAGAATTCATAAACATAAATTATTTAAATGTCGAGATCTTTGATCAGTTCCAAATCTTCAGAGTTTTGTTGCTTGTATGCACTAAGAAGAAAGATTAGTCAAAGAAAACAAATGCATCCAAAAGATTTGAGAGAGATTACAGACAATCAGTATGGAAACAAAACTTTTTTATTTTTCTGAATTTTTATTTGGATGTAGAAATACCTCCAACGTCTACCTCCACCAAACCTACATATCGTCCCGATGGGCCAACCTCCACATCATTGAAAGCAACATCAAATTCTTTGGAAAAACTTATAAATTGACACTAAATAAGATGATAAAAAATGCTTCTAAATTCAAATTAAGTTTTTGATAATAAAGAAAATTGGTAAAATTTTGTAAATGTGAATTGGAGATCATTTCGTGCAATGCATGAAGTCAAGAAGACAAATTTAGAAAATCTTATAATAGTCATTTAGACAGTTGTGGTACTTACCATTCCATTAACCATGTTCGCAAGTAAGTTTTAATCTATATAAGTATTCTATGTTCCCTCTCTTAGTCCTCCACCATAAGATACATCTAACTAACTCTTCTGTAGCAGACCTCCGCCTCATATAGCCCGCAATACATTTCACGAGTGATTATGAGACCACAACTAAATCATAATAATTTTTTTTTCTTTTTTATTTTCTTTGTACTTTCTTTTTGTTTTTCTTCCTTTCTATTTCTTTTTCTATCTTGCAGGAGCCATTAATGTATTGCTTGATGTATTCATTTTTCTTTCTTTTTTCTTCGCAATTTTTTGTTTAAGGGGAAATGCTTAACCCCTTATCAGAGCTGATGATCTAGAAGCATGCTAAAGTCAAAACTAGGATCTCATTTGCTAAACATTTCAGAAAATAAAGAAGCCTACTTGTATAGAAGAAATTTACCTTTACCAAGGGTTGCAAGTCAAGTGTTCCACTCTCCTATCGTCATAACAAATTATAAGTTTCCTAAATTGGACCTTCAACTTGCATACACATTCCTACTTTGATTTCATTTTCATTATTCACATATTTTTAATAAATGTTTTTATACTAGAAACAAATCATTTCCTATTAGTGAAATGCATAAAAAGAAATTTTTAAATAGAATATAAAGAACAATTAGAATCTATCAACTTGATTATGATTCATCTTCATCTTCTATGAAGTCTTCATCCAGATCGAAGTCACAGCTTGCCCTTTTTTTAAAGTAGATTTATTCTCTTTCTTGCAATCATATATCTTAGAAGAGTACCATCAACTTCTCGTAACTTATATGTACCTGTATCAAAAACAGAAACAACAACATATGGGCCAAACCAACATTTAGTTAATTTACGGCATGCATCATATTGAGTCTCAAAAGTACTATCATATACAAGCACCCAATCCCCACTGTCTATTGCTCATGGCCGCAACTGATCTTTCTTGTCAAAGTAAATTTTATTTTTCAATCGTGATGTTTTTAAATTTTCAATAGCTTCTTTTAAATTTTCATTACCTTGTTTCAATTTTTTAATTCTTAATGCTAATAATTCTTCTCGTGTTACTTGTCTTTCCATTTTAAGCTCATCCAATTTACTATCTTAGTATGTATAGGAAATATCGGTTGTTGATAGTACATGAGTTGAATCGGCATAAAACAAGTTGTTCTTGTGTACGTCATCCTATCGGCCCATAGAGAAAATGGGAGATATTCTGGCCATTATCCAATATGTCCATGGCATTCTTTTGAAATATCTTTCACTATGCAAAGATGCCCTCATTCAATCTTTCCATTTGTCTCTGGGTTGTAGGTATTTGTAAGAGATAATCGAATTCCATGATGTGCAAAGAACTCTCTTGCCTCTCTAGCATCAAGATCACCTCAATCTGTTACTACTTTTTCAACATATCCAAATCTGGATAAGAATTCTTCTAAAAGAAATAAGCATACATTATAAGTACTATTAGAACAAAGTGCTCTACCCTCAACATGATTTGTTAAATCTTCACATGCAAGTACTATGTATCTCATACCACTATTGCTTTTAGGCATGGTCACAAGGTCGACTACCCACTTGTAATGAATAAAAGGTGGATATGTCGGATGTAAGGGGTTTCTATGTTTGACTCAGGAATGTAACTGGCACATAGTACAAGTGCTCACAAATTCTTTTACAGTTACATACATCCTCAGCCACTAGTAACTTTCTTGGATTTTCTCATACATAGCCACAAAACCTTTATGACCAGCCCATAGGCTTTCATGCATATCTTTCATAACTTGCACTTGAAAATCTCTTAAGCCTAACACTCTTTGCAGATTTCTCACCTTCCCTTTAGCATGTCTCAAAAGATATCCATCTTTTACGAAGAAGTTGAAAGACTTTTTCCTGATGTTTCAGAACCGATTTGAGGACCAGCGTGGAATGGGTTGAACGAACTAAGAAAGTATACTATATCTCTCCATTCTCCCTTATAATCAGCTTCTCTAAATGTCTCATACATAAAATTAGATGTTTCTTAATTAATTAAGTTTATATGTTTATCCATTTCTTTTCCATCATCATCAAATTTTGCTCGTGAGAGCATATCAACAGTGCTATTATGTTTTCCAACAATATGTACAAAACAAGGGTTAATAAACTTAATAAAGGCAATCCGTTGTAACATAGAGATATCTAGAGATGAACAATTAGCAATTAATCCTATTAATGGAAGACAATCAGTCTCAACTATTACATTAGCTCTTGTAGAATATTCTTTATCCGTTTTTAAAGTAGTAACTAACCCCCATAGCTCTCTTTTAATTTGAGGATAATTTCTTTGAGTATCATGTAAGACTTTTGTTCCAAAGCAAACTACATACCTTTGCTCCTTCTCATCATCCTGTCCAATGAGCTAACCTATACCAATAGGACTAGTATCAATGATTAGGATTACAAGCTTATTTCTTGAATAATCAATGTGTTTCAAGATCGGAGCATTGATAAGCAATTGCTTCAGACGTCTCATCGTTCTAGTATGCTCTTCAGTCCAATAGAATTCTTTCTTTTTTGTGATACATCATAAAGTGGGTTCGCAATATGAGCAAAGTGAAGGATCCAAATGACATAGTAAACACGTGCACCTAAGAATATCCTTACTTCACTAACATTAGGAAACCTCTCAAAAATTCATCTAATGGCATCAACGTTTGGTGGGTAAGGTAAATGTGCAACTATCAACACTTCATTAAGACCAAAAGTAGACTTTTCTAAGGAGAAAGCCAGTCCAACCTCCTCAAATCTTTGAAATATCTTTTCAAAATAAAAAATGTGGTTGGAAACAAACTTCCCACATCTAGATGAGTCTATAGTCTCATCATTTTCTTTTTCCACACACCATTTTATTGGAATATCATCAATAAAAGGCATTGTGACTTTGGGGGTAAAGTCATGTAAAACTAGGCTCATAGCATTCATCATCTGTGCCACAAAATTCATCACTCCTTGTGGTAAAGTACACATACGTACTAAACCATAAGGATTTTTCATCATGGGTCACATCTCTACTCTCGATAGCTAATTGAAACTGAGCATATTCTGAATACATGTATCCCATTGAATAGATAGAGTGATTAGCAAATGCCTCGGCAAACTCATCTACAATAGGACCCATTCCTACATTCTTATAGTGATTTTGTTCACAGGTTGTAGATACTAAATAAAGCATAGCTTCCTACTCTTTTTTGGTATTGTGAACCACATATTGGAATAAGGCGCTCATGATGTTTCCAAAATTCTCATGGCAATCTCCTCCTTTAAAAATCTCATTAGCTCAGGTAAATGATAATTTAGGACTGGTATGGATCGAAGATTCTAGGGAATGTGTGCTAAAGTAAAAGTAATCATTGGAGCTACAAGCTTTGGATCAGTGCATCCTATTTCGTGTGGGAATAAAGAAAACACTTTTCCATGATGCACGATCATCTTTGTAAAGTGATCTTTTTCTATCTCTGAAAGAAATTCATCTCCAAATTTAATATATTTTTTTGTCTCTTTTGTAAACGTATGACCTATTTTAGATTGGTCTCCAAGCACAGGGTCCTCAGATACTCAAGGAAATATATCATAACTATCCTTAGGTAAGGGTTGAGCTATAGGCTTAATTTTTTTCTCGGCTTTCTTATATTTAGTATTAATGTTAATTTCATGTGCTACAATGAAAGATATGAAGCTCAACATCTGATGATCCAAGATAAGAAATATCACTTTTTCATTTCTCTGACATGTATAGTGGTCACACTGATATATATCAGGGATATTTCATTAAGATTTACTAGATTCATCTATGGAGAGTGATGGCATATTTGTTTCTTTCCATCTCACTGATTCACCGACATTTAGATTTTCCTTATGTACTTTTATAAATAGAAGAAGAAAAAGAAGAAGAAGAAGAAGAAGAAGAAGATCATTCTTCCTTGCCTCAGTCTGTGTGTGTGCCCCTTTGAGCGCCAAAGTGTATGTGTGAGCCTTCTCCCTTATCTACTTTCTTGTGACATGGTATCAGAGCCAATCTAGGTGAAAAGAGCTTGTGAAGAAGGCCCATCAGGAAGAGTATGCGAGAAGGCATGAAGAAAACATGATTAACAAAGAACCCTCTATTTCTATAAGAAATGGCATGAACATAGAAGGCCTCAAGATATTTGTGGACCCATCTGGTCCTCTATTTTGAGTCCACAAGGTGGGGTCCACAAAAAAGCTAGCTCTGTTTGCAAAACTATAACTTGGCATCCTATTTGGCAACACCCATATACTCCTGATCCAAAATTGTAAGCGATTCCATGTACTGTTGATACATGAAAACTATCTTATCCTGAGATCAAATTGTCACATCATTGTGCATGAGTGTTCAAGTAGAAGAACTACTTGTAGTGTTTTTAGTGTTATGAACTGCTGTAAAAATGGCAAATACAAATGGAATGAGTTAGATAATGAGCGATAATCTCTACAAGAATAACTTCTATGCTTGGAGATTCAAAATGGTGAATCACTTGATGGGAAAAAGATACTAGATGTATATCAAAGGAGAGAACGAAAATGATTTGTAGTCACTAGAGAGGAATCTGATTAAGGGCTAGTTAAGAGTATATGCAGAATGGAATCAAGAAGCACAGAAGCTAATGCAATGGCTATCCATTAGCATACAAGATCGCATCATTGGGCACACACAAGATACAGAGACTCTAAAAGAGGCTTGGCTCAATTTGGTTACTTTATATGAGTCCAATACAGAAGCACGGAAAAACACAACTCAAGAACAAGCTACAAACATTGACGAAAAAGGGCATGTCGGTAAGTGACTACACCCTTAAATTCAAAAGCATATGTGAGTCACTTGCATATATTGGCATGAGTTTAGATGATGATGATAAGGTGGAAGTGTGCCTTTGTGGTTTAGGATCTGCATATAAGGAGTTGAGAACTTCTATACAGATGAGGGAAAATATTCTGAATTTTGTTGATCCGGTGTTCATGTTGATTATTGAAGAAAAAGTTGATTATTGAAGAAAAAGATTTTGGTGAGGACTCTAAATCCTAAGGAAAAGGTAGTTCTAAGTAGGTATTATGTTCTAGAAGAGGAAGAGGGGGAGGTAGATGAAGGGCATTGGTATGGAGAACAAGAGGATCAAGGAGAATATGGAGGGAGCGAGAAGAGAGGAGAGACGTGCACAGATGCATGGGAGCTTAGAAACCCATATAATGATCTCCTTTGAGATGATGCTCCATATATGATGTATATATATGAATAGAGGGGTAAGGTCACATGATCCTTTCATCCCAAACAATCTCCCACTTAAGGGTCAATGTGACCGTAAGTGGTAACATATACAAAGAATGATATAGGACTATACATTAATGTATAGGAACAGTCCAAATCTCAACCCATACTGATCAACCTACACCAACTGCCTCCAATAAGGTATATACATGCATCTCAAACTACTCTAGACTCATATGGATAAGATTCGTGCTCACATCTAAATGATGCAAGAACTGATGAAGTTCCTACAGAGCTCTCACTCGCTCTATGTCAATCATCGAAAGAATGACAACTCCAACTGCAAATGCTCCCAATAGCAACTGCAATATCTGGCCTTGCACATAACAAATCATACATCTAATTCTTGAATGTTGGCAAAACATGTGTTATCTTGGCTAACCTATGTATGTCACCCATGCTTGTATCCAAGGCATCCAAAGCACCATCTTCAAGACCAACATGTCTTTATATCTATGTTAACATCTGACATGAACAAATCCAAGAATAATGCATGATCCCTGACTCATCAACATCTAAATCAATCATCCTCTCAACCAAGGATGTGTCTAGATGTGCATCCTGAGAGCTAGCATGCTCCAACATACACTGTGTATCATAAGAGTTATCCTGCTCTATGAGACCAAGTGTATCATCATGCTTGACATGAGATAACTACACAAAATCAACACCAAGATCAAACTGATGATCAAACTCTAAGGAAGTGACATCACAATGCTCTACATGAGCATCCACATCATGCTCGAAAGCATCGAATTGATAATTCAAATTATGCTCTACATGAACATCCATGTCATATACATAAGCATCATGAGCATCCAAAACATGCTCTACACGTGCATCCATCAAAGCATTTGAATCTTGCCATATATGTGCATCAAGAATGTCAATAGACCTATGTGAAGTAGAAAAAATGTGATATGATGAATCTCACACCGCACCTAAGGCTAAACCACATAGAGTACCTGCAATGGATACTTGTACCCAATCCTAGCACTTGTGAGAAGCATACATTGTCTGAACTACAACTGAAAATGATGCTCACCAAGGAATGCATAACATCTACTCTCCCATAACTAGCTGACTGAAACCAAGCTCATAGGGAATGAAGGCACATAGCGTACATGTTTAAGGCATACATCACGTGCACCCTTAATGTCATATGTCATACCAAATATGCATATGCACACATCCATGAATCTCGCCTGAGAATCGACAAAATCAATCATGATGTGGAGTAATATGAAAACTAGCTAATGCATCAAGTAGCCAATCTATATGTGTGATATCCAATGAATAAGAGAAATCATGAGATGAATAATAGGACAAAATGATATCACCATATGTGGCATAATCATTTGCCATAGATTCTCCTAAAACCACTACTTCACATGCATCACATGCATATCTCTGATGTCATTGTCACATCCCCATGAAGCAACCTTGTCGAATATGGTCCTCATGGCCATAGTGCTAAGATCAAAACTATCAATATGATCTATATCTTATTGAGTCAATGGACTCACATACATATCATGTAGTCTCTCTCGTAAGGCACTACTAGTCGCCTCATGCATAATAGACTCATATATAGAGTCCACAAGCTATAATCGGAAAGTGGAGCTAGCATATGCATCCATATCCATCCATACATGGTCAGGCATGTCACGAGGCCTCTGTGCATCTCTATGCACATACATGTGTAGCATAGACAAACCAATGTGTGCCACATCTGAGCTTTCTATCGCAAAAAGTCAATGCCATTGAATCAAGAAGACACCATGCTCGCAATCAAAGAGACTCACAATGTAATAAGAGATTTGAAATAATATTATATCCTTAGTAGGATCACACCTGCATATCCATATGCATAACTCACATCAGAAATGTCTCACGAGAGGAGAAGCCATGTGAACCACCTATCACATAACCATGCATCTAGCATGCACATAAAACCATGAGCATAAGCCTTCTCCCCAAATCTCCAAACTGACCCAGTAGATGTGAAAGAATCTTGGAAAAAAATTGATAGAGTATCTCCTGAAAAGTGAGCAATCAAACAAGATAACCAATAGCAAAAGAACAATGAGTAACCTATCACCACCTGTCACTCATCCAATCAAAGATAATGGAAAATACACATGCCAAAAACTGATAACAATACATGCCAATACAATTGCAATCGACCTCCCACTCAAAAATAAACGTTGTAAGATAGTCCAGCCTATCACAAACAACCTGTGATTGAGTCCAAGTGAATGGAGATAGAAAATGATCCAAAATCTATCACACAAGCATAAAGAATCTACTAGAGTATACTTCTAGCACAGAACTTGACAAAATTTTGTGAGTAAGTGATTGCAAGTTGAATAAACAAAATAATTGAAGGTAGCAGAACAACAATGCATCCATAAGTGTAGATGATTGTGAGAAATATTTCATGGTCTAGCATCACATGATCAATACAATGGCTACTGATGGTTCAAAATTGAACTGTAATGTCTAATATATTGTTTTAAGTGCTTCAAGTCACATGACTAGTCACGCGGAATGGTTTAGTACTTTGCAGAAAATTTCCAGTTCTTGGATATGTTGAAATATGTGATGACACATCACACCCTATCAAGCATAGAGGAACATAGCAATATCTATGGAGGAAGGAATGGTAAAACATCTTGTTGATGTGTTGCATGTTCAAAATATAACAAAGAATTGGGTTTTCGTTTGACAAATGGTTGACGAGGGACCACAAGTGAGGCTCAATGCTCATGTAGAAGATTAAAAATAGGATGGAAGATTGATTCCCAAAGGAAACAAAGCGGCTAGGATGTTCACCTTAAATGTGAAAATCCTTGAAATGAATGCAATCATGTTTGCAAAATATGTAGGAGTTATTGTTGATATAGAGATCTCGTAGAAACAAATTGGACATGAAAATCTATAGAGGCTAAAGTTGATGCAATCAAAGGAGCTTCTCAATGGACTACCAAATTTCAAGGTTTCAAAGATGCAAAAGATATGTGCATCATGTCAATTTGGTAAATACTCAAGAGAATCATTTTCGCATGACAAGCATGTTAGTAACAATGTACTAGAAATAATACATATAGATATTTGGGGTCCTACAAAGACCACATCTATGGACGTCACAAGTTTTATGTTACTTTCATTGATGACAACACCTAGAAAGCATGGGTATATCTCAAGAAAGAAAAGAGTGATGTGTTCACACATTTCCATATTTTTAAGGCTATGGTGGAAAAGTAGACAAGAAACTATATTAAGATCTTAAGGTTTGATGGAGGAGGGGAATACATGTTAAATAAAATTAGGAACTTTCATAAAATTCATGGATTTCGATGTGAGTTTTCTTGCAGGTACAAACGATAATAGAATGATGTTACCAAAAACAAAAATAGACATATTGCAGAAATAGCAAGAGCTTTGATGGTTGAGAAGAATATGTCTCATTCTTTTTGGGAAAAAGCTATGCATACTACTCCATACATCATGAGAAAAAATTTGCATGCTACTGTACATCAAGTTAGACCTAAAGAGAAGTTCATAGGTGAAAAGAAAAACTTATCATATATGAAAGTATTCGGTTGTATTGCATGTGTACAAGCTCTAGGTGATTTGAAGACAAATCTTGATCCAAAAGCAAAAAAATATATCTTCATTGGATACTCCCTTGAGCAAATAGAGTATAAATGTTATAACCCACTCACATGATAGGTGAAGGTAAGCCGAGATGTGGTGTTTGATGAAATGTCAAGCTTCTATGTAGATTCCAAAAATAGACTTGATCTTCAACCAAATGATAAAGGAAATGCTAAAAAATCAAGTGCAAAATCTCAAGTTTTGAGTGGAAAAGAAGCAGCACCAAGAAATTGTTCTAACTAAAATCCATGGAGTGGAAGATTGTGTGGAAACTTGAGTCCAGTAAATTCATAAAATACATCCTAAGGAAAAAAACCCATAGGTTGCAAGTGAGTTTACAAGGTTAAGCATAATGCTAATGGTAGTGTTAGTAAGTATAAATCACGATTGGTAGCAAAAGGATATGCACAATTATATGGCATTGATAATGAGGAAACTTTCAGCCCTATAGCTAAAATGTATACTCTCAAAGCACTTGTTGCATTAGTTATAGCAAAAGGATGGACTTTGCATCGAATGGATGTGAAGAATGCTCTCCTACATGGTGATCTTTAGGAAGAAGTATACATGGACCAACCACAAGGATATGAAGATTCAAAGGATCAAGAATATTTTTGTAGGTTGCAAAAGGCCTTGTATGGGCTTAAACAAGCCCCTCATGATTGGCATGCAAGGATTGCTAACTACTTAACCACCATTTGTTTTTCTTTTCATCTTTTTGCAATCTAAAAATGAGTTCAAATGAGAAAATCAAACAAATAATTTTGGAAATTTTTCTTGGCTCACAACCCTAAAAGGATTTCATCTCAACATCCTCTCCGCTAAATCTGCACATATTCGTGATGGGACAACGTGCAAAATCCAATAGAATCGTATGATGATCCCTTTGAAACTCTTTTTACTTTCTACATTTTTCTTTCCAAATAATGAAACATGATTGTTTTATGAAAATGCAAGTTCTAAGCTAAATCAATAGGATTTTAGACTACACGGAGTGATGATAAAAAAACCTATTCAATCAGCATACTACCTAAAAAAATAAGTCAAACTATACCTATAGAGATTACTCGAACTTTCTAGTAACAATCTCTGCACTTTTGCATAGCTATGACTAGTATAGTGTGCATAGTAAAACTTGGAAGTGGTTTCAAGACCACATCCAAGTCATAAAAACTATTAATGTAGCAACCATTAATGTACTAATTTTTTATTTATTTCTTTTTACTTTGCAACTTTTTTGTTCAATGGACAAGGCCTAACCCCTAATAAGAGTTTAAGATCTAGATGCGTGCACTAGATGGAGTTAAGATTTCACTTCTTAATTGTTTTTAGAACTTCATAGAGCCTATTACATAAAATAAGTCCATCTTTCTACTAGGAGCTTCAAGTACGAGTGTCCTATCTATTGGAGCACGACAATCATAAATTGATGATTACAAAGAGGTTTGATGAATGAAGATTAGGAGAGAAGAATAAATCAATAGAGTACGAGTAGATGAGATTAAATGATATAATTATCCATCAGATGTAATTTGAGATGAATAGAATTTTATTCTAAGAGTAGCATTTGGACCTTTCTCCCAATCATCCGTCTGTGTTTAGCCGATTGAGAAATCCTTTTTTACATGTCTAATTCTATAGTGGTGCATCTCTATTCAAGATTTGAGAGTCCAATCGTAATCAGGGTGAGAGAATTGTGAGTAGGAACATTTGTATGTGTAAATGTATTTAGTGAATTTAGAAACGAGCGCAATCTTGATGATCAAAGGTTTCAAAGGTTTGAGAAGATCTCAGTGTGGAGTGTAAATTTTTACACAAATGAGCACTCAAAATCTAGGTTGGAAGGTAATCTATCTATTTCTAAAAGTATTTGATTCAATGTATTGTAGATTGAAATAGTGAAGTGTTTAAAGTTGCGAATGTAAAAGTCGCCTACAGAGAAAGCCTATTTTATACATAGGTTTACTTATTGATCTAAATCTGAAGTTTTATAGTTCTTTTGAAGGACTTTCACTTGAACTAGCTGCAAAAACATTATAAGAGTGTTGTATCAAAGTTTCATAGAAAAAAAATTAATAATTTCATTAGTCAATGAGTGAGTTTTGTGAACCACACTTTTCTAAGTGAAGCTATAACTCACAAAAATGATAGATGTTCATAATTTGGTAAAGACTTCCAAAATTGGTGAAGGTTTTTCAGCTATTCTTGATATATAGGTGTTCTAAATTCAAGTATTGCTTGTCTTTTGGAGATTAAGCATCTCCACCAGTGGTATTAGAGCACGTTCTATCAAAATTGAAGAAAAGAAAGACCTTGAGTGTTGCAGACATACAAAACTCAATATCTAAAGATTCAAAAGGAAATGTTTGAAGGAAAGGCTAAAGAAAGACACAAGACAACAAGAAAAAATACTAGAAGGAGTAAATCTCGAACTAAAGGTACATTCATTACCGATAAGGTTGAAAATTTGATAGTAGAGTTGAAGAAAGAATGGGAGATAGTCTTCAAATTGAGAAATTGGATGAGAAAACTATCCAGCTTGGTCCATGAAGCTGAAAGATCATCTTATGAGCAAAGATCTAATGGGATATATCATATGGGAAGAGGAAAAGCTAGAGTTCAAAGATCCTAGTGCTCCAACTATGGAGGAGCTTCTAGATTCGAAGGTTTGGATGAAGAAGGATGCTCAACCAAGGAGCATTATCTATATGGTAGTGAATGATTACTTGCTTCCTCATATCAAAGGACTTGAAACTCGAAATGATGTATGGAATGCTTTGGAGTAGCATTTCTAGAATATAAACAAATCAAGGAAGGCATCACTATGGGAAGAGTTTACTACATTGAAGAAGAAAGCCTCACAATCAATATCTAATTGTGAGACAAAGATGAAAGACATTGCTAATTCTTTAGGTGTAGTTGATGAAGACACTGAAGAAGATAAATTGGTAAGACAAGTCCTTATAGGATTAAGAGGAGATGAGAAGTGGAAGCCCTTCATATTATCAACAGAATTTTCATTGGATAATTTTACTCATGATTTGAATCAATCACTAGGTGATATGCTAACTTTTGAACATGATATCAAAGGGGATATTGACAAGAGTACATGTCAAGCAATCTATTCCAAGGATAAGAAGAAGACTAGCAAAGGAAAGAAATAATGAAATGAAGATGAAGCCACTTCAAGTCAAGAAAACTTCTTAAGAGATAGAGAAAGTGGGAGAAGTAGAGGAAGAGGTAGAAATACAGGTAGAGGTAGAAACAACAAGCATAATCTCAAATCTTGTTGGATATGTGGTAAGATCAATCATCTAGCTCATGAATGTTGGCATAATAATCAAGGCACTAGCAATTTTAACCAGAACTTCAATCAAAGAGGTAGAGATGGAAGAAATCAAAGAGGAAGTTTTAGAGGTCGAGGTGGTAGAACTTTCCTTGGAAGGAATGGTGGAATAAGCTTCCAAAACCAATCCTACAACAACACCTGTTACAACTATGCATCAGATTAGAATGAAGACTTGACTCTAGTTATGAATGCAACATGTGAAGTTCCAAAACAAGATCAAAAGGTATTCTACATTGACTCAAGGTTTAGTAATCATCTGAGTGGGAACATTGCTTCGATGACTGATTTGGAAAATAAGGTAATCAATCAGAGTCGAAACAAGTGACTATACAAAACATAAGGTAAAGTATATAAGATCAGTGAAGGCTAAAGATGGAAGTACTCTTTTGAGTAAGGTTTTGTATGTTCCTACAATTCCAAAGGATTTGATGAGTGTAGGACAAATTGTAGAAAAAGGATATGAAGTAAGGTTCACTAATGATGCATTTTATGTTGAAGACCCTAGTCAAGGGTATAAGCAAAATGTTATAGGGAAGAAAGAAGGAAGGCTCTTCACATTTAAGGTACAAGGAAATGTTGGACATGCCTTGTTCACATATGGAGAGAAAAAGATATCTGAGTTGGATCTATGGCACATGAGGCTTGGAAACTTTAATGAAAGAGGTAGTAAAGAGATGATAAATAATGGAGTGTTTGGACTACCTAATGTTGTATGTCAACATATGACATATACACGTGAGGCATGTCAATTAGGTAAGGCTCATAAGCAATCATACTACAAGCAATGTTTCATGTACTCAGAGAAACTTGAAATGGGGCATACTGATGTATGGGGATCCTCAAAGGACATATAAATGGTTCCATGTATTATGTAGTTTATGGCGATGATGCTACAAGGGGGATTACTATTTATGTGATTAAAGACAAATCAAAAGATTTTAGCACATTTAAACACTATCATGTATATGCAGAGAGGGTTACAAGACAAAAATTAAAGAGCTTAAGGTCAGATGGAGGGGGAGACTACTTCTCAAATGAGTTCAGTGATTATTTGTGGAATGAAAGTTATAAAAAGACAATTTAATTAGAGTTATGCTCATCAACTGAATGGTGAAGCAGAAAGGAGAAATAGAGCTCTTGTTGAGTTTGCAAGATCAATGATGAAAGAGAAGAATCCCCCTACTTATTTGTGGGTTGAGGCTGTAAATACAACCATATACTTGGTTAATAGGTTACCATGTAAATCTTTGCAAGATATTACACGATATGAAACGTGGTGGGGTAAGAGACCTACATTAGACCATTGCAAAGTATTTGGTAGACCACGACTGATGGGCATCACTCTCTATCCTAGAAAGAGGTGAAATCTCGACGATATCACGTGATGCATCAAAAGTTGTTGAGGGGTGTGAATGGAGACCAATGACGAATTAGAAATGAACTTCATATGGCCTCACAATGTGACTACACGGAGGGTGTTTCTAAGCGTACTTTAGGATGTATGATGTGTTTTAGTGTTCTCGGAAGTGGTTATCTATGATCGAATGGCCTATTCTAAACTATCACGATAAGGTTGTGGAGCTCGAAATCTAGATAAACAATACTCCTATGATGGAGGGATTTGAGATTAACTAGTAATATGCTCTTTGGTAAATTCTTTTGCTTCTAAATCCTCCTCTTTTACTTCGTTATCAGCTATGTTCTCTTTAGGTTGATTGGTAGTGTTGACAAGTGCTGGTAATAAAACTTCAAAAATAAAAGATGTAGAATTTGTAGCTGCATTCAGAGACTCACTACGCACAATCTCATTCCTAGACTTAGTATTCATAGATTCATTAAAAGACTCATTAGACATCAAGAATAAATTTGAACTACCAATTGTTAAATGAGTAAGGTGTGACCAAAGTTAAGGATGTAGCAGATCAATTGGCTGGAATAGGAGAAGAATTTGAAGAGCAGCAGATTGTAAGGCAAGTAATCAATGGTATTAAAGCTGATGACAAATGGGAGAGCTTCACAACTGCCATGGACTTGTACATGGACATGCAGATTCGAGACCTTACCACACTCATGGGGCAACTAATTACCCATGAAGCCAAGCTCAACAAGAATGGAGATTCATCAAGAGCTAATTGCTCTTCTACCCTGTACACTGATAAGAGTAAGTCCAAAGAGAAATGCAAAAACAAAAAGGTTGAAGATGAAGGAGCTACCTCCCAAGCTAACTATGGAGGCAGAGGTAGAACCTCAAGGGGAAGGGGCAGAGGAGGTAAGCAAGGTAGAGGAAGACCTTATAACTCCTCACCATGCAATATTTTTGATTTATCAAATCATACTACAGATGATTGTTTCACGAACTTCAAGAATCAGAGAGGTAGAGGATATCAAAGAGGTGGATATACACACTCAAGAGGAAGATTCAATCACCACCAAAGATACAACAACAACTACAACAACAAATACAATAGCAACTACCAAGGAGAATACAAATCCAAAAAATATTACAACAACTACACTAAGGAGCAAGAAGACTCTCTTCTAATTATAAAAGATGACCATCTCTTCTACATTGACTTAAGATGCTCAAACCATGTGGCCAGTGATGTAGCTCTTCTCTCTGACCTTAAGGAACCAAAGGGTAAGCATTAGGTACAAACAGGTGATGACACCAAGCACTCAGTGATTAAAGTAGGGAATGTTAAGACCTCTGTTGGAAAAAAGAATTTGTTGAGTAGGTTTCTATATGTAACAACAACTACCAAGAATCCGATGAGTGTTGCACAAATTGTGGAAAAGGGTTTTTAGGTTAGATTCAACCAATATGGAGCATTTATGGAGGCTCCACAGCATGGGGTTCAAGAGAATTTCCAAACAAGAAAAGAGAGGTAGACTATTCACTTTTGAACTTGAGGATACAAGGAACATTGCACTTTATAGTTATAAAGATTAAACATTATCAGAACTTGAAATTTGGCATAAGATATTAGGGCATGTTGGTGAAAGAAATTTGAAACAAATATGTAGAGACCAATGTTTGCTTAAGATACCTACTGTATACAAGCAACACATGATTTATAAATGTGGTGCTTGTCATCTTGGAAAGTTTCACAAGTTACCCTTCCCAGGGAAAGGCTACATGCATGAGGACTACCTAGAGCTTGTCCATACAGATGTAGGGGGACTAAGAAAGGATCCCTCAATATCCGGATCAAGATAATATGTATCTTTCATTGATGATTACATTAGGGGGGCTATATTTTACTTTATGAAGCACAAAGATGAAGTATGAAGTTGCTTTAAAAATTATCTTGCACTTGTTGAAAACCAAACAGGGAGAAACCTAAAAAGATTAAGGTCACATGAAGGAGGTGAGTACTTCTCAAACGATTTTGATGCATTCTTGCAAGAGAGAGGAATCAAGAGAGAAATTACAACAAGTATACCCCTGAGCAAAATGGGGTGGCACAAAGGAGAAATAGATTAATTGTTGAAATAGCTAGATCAATGTTAAATGAGAAAAAAATACCGAACTACTTGTGGCCAGAAAGTGTATCTATTGCCACTTATCTTGTAAATAGTTTACCATCCAAATCTCTTGATGGGATGACCCCATATGAAGCATGGCATGGTAGAAGATCCTCACTTGATCATTGCAAGATCTTTGGTTGTCTAGCATATGTGCATATCCCTTCTCAGATAAGAGGTAAGCTAGACCCTAAGGTTCATCGTTAAGCACTGGTCTTGGTGCTTCAGCTAATGTTAATGCTGCATCTGTTCGAATTCGTCCATGTGCATTCACTGAAGGGAAGCTGGATGGATCCAACTATACACTCTGGAAGTTCAAAATTTTTGCAATTTTCGACTCCTATGAATTACTTGAAACTGTCATGGGACCGATGGGATTGGATCCAGAGCCTATACCAGTTGAAGATCCAGCTAATTCAAGATTGATGATTCAGCGAGATCCAGATCTTCTACAAGCTTGGAAGAGGAGGAATGCTGATGCATTATGTGCAATTGTCACTAGTGTAAGTGATTCTGTGCTTACTTTAGTTCAACATACTACTACAGCACTTGAGGCTTGGGGCATATTGGCTCGACAATATGAGACCAAGAACCATACTAGGATAAAGAATTTACAAAATCAGTTGGCAAATGAAAAGCATTCTGATTTTGAAAAGGCTGAAGATTTTATCAAACAAATAAAACATCTTCAAGACCAATTGGCTGTAGTTGGTGTTGTTATAACACCAGAAGAGCTGGCTCGAAGATGTGTACGTGTTCTTCCAGCAAAGTATGATGGATTAGTAACAGCCCTTAACATTCAGGTAAACCCAACTCCGCTCACATTTGAAGAGTTTTGTGCTATGCTTTTAGAAGAACAGATGCGGTTGAGGAATCGGCAAAGCACAAGTGATGCTGCATTTTTAGCAAATGCAAAAGGTAAAGGCTCTTCTGATGTATCAAATAAGAAGCCGAAGAAGAAAAATTTCATAGGAAGTTGCTTCTATTGTGAAAAGAAAGGCCATGCCATCAAGGATTGGAGAAAGAAGCAAGCTGATGAACGGATGGGACTATAAAATCATCGTGGAAGAACAAAGGGTCGGCAAACAACAAAGAGCTGGAACTTTGGGTAGCTATTGAAGAGGTATGTTCATCTGCTCAAGCTCGTGTTGATGAACCATGCATTTTAGATAGTGGAGCTTCTCACCATATGAACAGTAAAAAGGATTGGTATAGTTCCGTAGTGCCTCTATGGGAATCCATCAATGTAGTGGTGGGAAATAACTCCAAGTGTCGAGCCGAAGGAACTGGAACCATATCTTTTATCACTTCTCGAGGATTTGAGAAAAAGTTATCTGATGTTCTCTATGTACCTACACTTAAAAGAAATTTGTTGTCAGTTTCTGCAATAAGAGATCGTGGATGCGAAGTTCACTTCAACAAGAGTGGTGCAAAAATCATGGATTCATCAGGTAATGTTGTTGGTAAAGGCATACGACGGGATAACTTGTATGAGCTAAGTGCTTTAACTGTTACAGAAGATAAAGAGGTAAGCAGGTTATGGCACCAATGATTTGGGCATCTCGGATTTGCAGTTTTGAAGGAGATGCAAAGAATAGGGATGGTTGCTCATTTGCCTACATTTTGAGAGTTGCAGGAACCTTCTGAAGCTTGTATGATGGGCAAGCAACAATGAAAGGCATTTCCAAGAGAAACCAGCAATCGATCTCAAGCTCCTCTAGAGTTGGTACATGCTGATCTCTGTAGTAAAATGTCTACACTTGCTTTAGGAGGATCTTTCTACTTTTTGCTGCTAGTCGACGATTATAGTAGAAAGATGTGGGTTTATTTCATTCGAGAGAAGGCTGATGCTAAGTATGTGGAAAATGAATCAGGAAGGAAACTGAAGAAATTCAGAACAGATAGAGGAGGTGAATTCTTGTCAACAGAATTCAATAATTACTGTAAGGATCATGGTGTGAAAAGGCAACTTACCACAGCTCATACACCTCAAAAAAATGGCATTGTTGAGCACAAGAACAGGATAGTAGTTGAAATGGCTCATTGTATGTTAAAGGCTCAAGACATGCCTGATTCATTCTGGGCAGAAGCAGTCAATACAGTAGTCTACATCCTCAATCGAAGCTACATAAAAGCACTGAAGGGGATGACTCCTCAAGAAGCATATTCTGGTAAAAAGCCTTCAGTTTTGCATTTCAGAATTTTTTGTTGTTTCTGTTATGCACATATTCCTGATTCAACAAGATCAAAGTTGGATTCAAAAAGCAAAAAGTGTGTCTTCCTAGGATATAGTGAAGATTCCAAAGCATACAGGTTGTGGGATCCTGAGGCAAGGAAGATTTTTGTTAGCCAAGATGTGGTGTTTGATGAACGACCACACTTAGTAGAAGATAAAGGTAAATCTACTATCTCATCAAACGGAGAAATGTCTCACCTTGTGCCTATCAAAAGACAGGTTAAAGTTGAGGAGGAGGAAACATCTGATGGAGAAATTTCCTCAATAAAAAGCCAACCAGTTGTAGCTGCACGACGTAAGCCACTACTGAAGTGGGCACAACAGCTCTTTGATGATCACAATCCACATGTAGATGTACCAGAATCATCATCGGATGGATTACGAAGATCAAAGAGAATAGAGGAGCAAAGAAGAGCCTTAGAACACATTGTTAACATGGCTCTAATGGCAAATATCATGGGCTCGATAAAGGAACCTACCACCATTGAAGAAGCCCTTGATGATCTAGGTTGGAGAGCGGCAATGCAGTCAGAGTATGATAGTATAGTAAAAAATGATACATGGGATCTAGTCGAATTGCCGCCAAAGAAGAAGGTAATAGGTACTAAATGGATTTGGAAAGCTAAGTATAAAGCAGATGGAACATTAGAAAAGTATAAGGCAAGATTAGTTGCACAGGGTTTTTCACAGATCGAAGGATTTGATGTTCAAGAAACTTTTGCGCCAACAGCACACATGACAACTATTCGGACCATACTTGGAGTCGCTGCACAGAAGGCCCGGCCTATTTTCTAGATGGATGTCAAATCTGCATTTTTGAATGGTCACCTCAAGGAGGAGGTATATGTATCTCAACCACCAGGTTTTGATGTGCCCAATTTAGAAGTTAAAGTTTCCAGGTTGAAGAAAGCTTTGTATAGACTTAAGCAAGCTCCACAGGCTTGGTACCAATGAATAGATCATTTTTTCAAAAATATGGGTTTTGAAAGAAGTACTTCTGATGCTAACTTGTATGTAACGAAAAGGGATAGCAAGCTAGTTGTTGTCATTGTATATGTAGATGATTTGATCATTACAGGAGATCATCAGGAACTCATCAATCAAACTCGGATCAGCTTGGGAACTGAGTTTGAAATGAAAGACTTAGGTCTACTCCATTTTTGTCTAGGAATTGAAGTATGGCAAAGGAAGGATGGCATTTTTATCTCACAACAAAACATATGCCAAAGAGATTCTCAAGGCATTTGGAATGATGGACTGCAAACCAACTAGCACACCTATGGAGGTAAATCATAAGTTATCTATGGATGATAACATGCCTGATGTAGATGCTAAGAAGTATAGGAAGCTCGTTGGAAGTCTTACTTTTATGTGCAACACTAGTCCAGACATTTGCTATGCTGTTGGAGTATTAAGCAGGTTTTCCAACAAACCTAAGGAGAGTCACTAGAATGCAGGAATGCGAATTCTAAGGTACATTGTAGGAACCTTGGATTTTGGTATTTTTTATACCACAGGTCATACACTCCAAGGATATTGTGATTCAGATTGGGCTGGAGATTGTGATTCTAGAAAATCAGTTTCTGGATATTGTTTCTCACTTGGTTCAGGAATATTTTCTTGGGTAAGTAGAAAGCAACCAACTCTTGGACTCTCCTCCACTGAAGCAGAGTACAAAGCAGCTTGTTTTGCTTCTTGTGAGGCAGTCTCGTTAAGGAGAATTCTTGCAGATCTAGGCTTTCCATCAAATATGGCGATTGTACTCAAGTGTGATAATCAAAGTTGTATGGCTATTGCAAATAACCCAGTATTTCATGCTTGCACCAAGCACATAGAAGTACAGTACCATTACATTCATGAGCTAATTGAAGATTAAATTGTGGAGCTAGAATATTGCCCAACAGAGGCAAATTGTGCTGACATATTCACTAAAGCACTTGGAAGAGAGCAACTCAAGAGACATCTTCAACAGATGGGCATAGGACCGAAAGCTACTTGATTTTTCATCGATAAACATTTAGGGGGGTGTTAGTATATGATCAATGTCTACCCCTCATGATTGTATGCACATTTTGTAAGGCCCCCGTTCTGAGGAGAAGCCAAGCGTGCATTACCCATTTGATGGGAAACCCAACTTGCATGTTGGATGAAGGTCATATTTGACCATGTAAGGTAAAGGAAAGGGACTTACCAAGGTCCCCAATTCGGGGGTCCGAGGCAGCGAAAACCTCGACTGGGGATCGAAGGGGGCCAGCGGGCCCCCTCGTGGGGGTCTGGGGGCAGCACCCCTGACGCGACGATAAAGGGAATATTCCATAGGATATTCCCTGTCGGAGTCAGAAATCATTTATATTTGTTAGGTCGGTTCAACCGGTCTAAGCCGTGTATGACAATTACGCGGGCGGTGGCTACCCACGCTCTACGGCCCATCTATAGCCGTCCACGGAAGGCCACCCATGATCCTATATATACATGAGTTTTGCACTACCTGAGACATCAAGTTGATCCAGCATACCTCTACCTTGTATCTCCCTATGTAGAGTTGTCTAGATCACCATTTAAGCTCTACCTTGAGAGCGCATGGGTGGACAATGGCATCATCTTTGTCCTTGCTGTTAGTAGAAAAATTGTTGAGATTCTCCTATATCTGTTATCTTCTCTCCAACTCCACATCTCTGAACAAGAAATTAGGCATGGAAATTTCCTGTATTTGTTTTTCCCAAAAATACACACAATCACTCAATTAAATATTCTCTTGGCCTTAGACTCTAGATTTAAATACAACCTCTCAATTTATTTCATTACTTTAGGATAAATACAAACCTTTAGAATAAATTTAATTAAACTCATCAATAAATTTAATTATACCATAACCTTAGTGAAAATAATGACAATTAATAATTAACATATTTTCTTATTTGAAATATTTTGCTAAGGTTCCATTTATTATATTTGCCCTATTTATTAACTCATTTATAGACTAAAACCTACTTAATTAATCTCTTAACCATAGGTTTACCCTTCAACTAACTTCAAACCATGATTTTTAACCCCAACTAACCCATAAACTAATCTTCTAACCTTCCATAACCCTCTAGATTTATTATGTAACCCTTAATTAACCTTGAAACTAAGCTTGAACCCTATAAAACATGTTCAAAACCTGCAATTGACCCTTAATTACCCTTGTACTTACTTTCAAAACATAGACAAACCCTTAACTAATTCTTCATTTTTCATCTATACCCTTAATTATATTAGAAAACACGTAGATAAATACTTCCCATCTTGATATTAATCATCAAAATTCTTGTCCTACAAAACTTAAAATGAAACATTAGTCAAAATTATCATAATTTATTCAAACTTATAATAATCAATTAATCTTCTAATTTTAGTAATAATTTAAGAGTTATAAATTCTTTCTGATAGCGGGATCAACTTAAGTCTCTTCAGTCTATGATTGTGTGTGTTAATCATCAACATAATAGAATGTTTTTGAGAAGTCATCCTATTGGACATTTTGATCAAGATTTTATAAAAGTTTCATGATTCACAGAGATGATTTTGTCCAAAGGTTTATTAAAGTTTTGCATATTTCCATAGCAGGAGAAAATTCATGTTTTGTTTGTAATTCAAGAGAGCCAAAATTTATAAGATGCAATGACATGAATAAAAACTTGAGGAAGATTATTGCATGAAAAGAAAAAGATTTTCCTAAGGAAGGATTGATTGAAGAAGATGAGAAAATTAGAGGTTTGTTTGATTTCTTTTCATGTTCTGATATACTCGAAAATATTGAAGCATTCATGAGAGAGAAGAACTCCTATAATGAGGTTTTAAATTTGTATTCACGTGAGGCGTATGTGACTATATCATAGTATTTTGAATCCTTGATTGAGTAAGAGGTAATACAGTTTGAGCCTCAAGTTGACACAAAATACCCTTACTGATGAAACTTGTTCTTGGAGGACTACACCATCCCTAATTCACTAATTATTTAGCACCATTAAAGAAGTAATATCAATGAAAACTATTTATCTTGCTACATCTCTACTCATGTATAGTGATTCATGACTATTTTCATGCACTTCAAATGTGCAGTTAGTCATTGAACTATTATCTTGTAGACAGTTGTTTATTCAACCTCTTATATTTCCATGCATCTAAGGTGTCCATCAATACATAATATTTCATTTTCCTCTATGCCATTCTCCATATCTTCTTTTATCATATGTTTGTATTAGAGGATGATCACAAGTTGGCAATGGATAATCTTGAGCACTCCTTCTAGGTCTATGATTCTAGCACTCCTTCTACTCAAGGGGAGTTCTCTATAGGCAAGTACAACCTAAGAAACATACATGTATAGGTGTTAGTGAAGAGAAACTCTATAGAGAGTAGGACAAGTTACAAAGATGATGAAATGAATAATTTGCTAGGATTGAAAGTTACCCCACTGTGCTAAGAGGTACACTTCACAACACTAGATTGTTCTGCTCACTCCACATAATGAACTTTGACTAATTAACACAAAGAAGGTGTACAAAAGCAATATTTGACTTCTACAAATGACTTCAAGAAATACTACAGACTCCACTTTACAAGGGCTGTCCTAGAATACCGAATCTCACTATCATGCCAAATCCCATCCAACTCTGAATCCCTCACTCTCTATATCCACCACATAGAGGCCTCTTTCACAGTTGACGAAGTTGTGAGTAGAGAGTAATTAAGGACTAGCACTATGGAAACTTAGTGGAGGTATCAAATATTTTCTAGATGATTAAATTTTACTACACATTCGAGAATACGGATCCTTTGATGCAGATCGACTACAATATCTTTGCTTCCAATAGCATGGTTGCACTATTGAAAGAGATGGATGGATACCTCAAGAAGTGAGGTGGTACTACCAAACCCTGTTTAGTACCTGCCCTATTTTACTTTAGAGTTGTGTTGTAGGCTCTCTTAGCTTGCAAATGACAGAAATAAAGTACCTATGTACTTTTGAGATGATGCTTCAAACAATTGAATCAAAACGAATAACCTTGCAACTAGCTAAAGACCAAAGAACTTGTTATTTTGGTCTTGATACCTATTGGATATTTTGCTCAGTGCTCACAGTAAAGTAGCAATTAGGAAAATTCCATCTGATGGTATATAATTAGCTTGGATAGCTTATGATTCCAAGAGGAATCACTTAAAATGATAAACCATACACTAAGTAATCACTTTAGCAAGTAGATGCTTACCCTTGACTTTTTAGGAGCTACATAGAGAATGACCAAAGGGCACTTCGATGCAAATTTCTCCCATTTTCCTAAACCAAATGCCTTCAAAATTTGATCGCTTATTGTAGAATATTCCTTATTTCCAACAAGATTTACAACATGAAAAATAATGGTGAGGTTACTAAGATATGTTCATCACAGGTACACTATTTTGAGTAGCATAGAAAAGAGATCAATAGAGATTTAAACTTGCAAAGTTTAGTACCATAAAGTGCTTTGGTCAATAAATGTGCACATTGCATATTTGTTGATACATAAGCTAATTGCATCTCCTTGCTCAATAGTTTTTCTCTAACATAATGATAGTGAACTTCTATATGCTTGGTTCTTGCATGATAGATAGGATTTGTTGCAAGATGTAAAGAGTTTGTATTGTCACTAAAGATCATAGGTGAGTGAGTGTGAAGTCCCAAATCTGAATATAGCAATCTAATCCAAATTGCTTTTTCATTAGCATTAGCTAATCCCCTGTATTGAGCCTCTCTTGAAGATAAAGGAACAGGAGGTTGCTTCTTGGAAGACAATAAAATGGGCTTATCACCTAGAAGAGAAAGATAGCCAGAGGTACTCCTCTTGTCATCCTTACATCGTGCCCAATTTGCATCTGAATATAGTTTGATGCCCGAATGTGATGTGTATGGAAAGTATAAACCTTAATTTTGAGTACCCTTGAGATACTTCAAAATTCTTTTGGCACATTCCAAGTGAGGTTTTCTATATTTATGCATGAATTGACTTAAAACACTTACTCCATAAGCTATAACAATCCTTGTCAAGGTTGTATAGTTTGACTTCCAACTATGCTTTGATATCCTGTATTTTCTTCAAGAAAATCACTTTAATGAGCACTTAATTTATGATTTACCTCCAGATGAGTGCTAGCTATCTTGGCATTCTCCAAGCGGAACTTATTCAACATGTCTGCACATACTTCTTTGACTAATGTCAATTCTAGAATTTATGTAGACTAATTCAAGTCCAAGAAAATACTCCAGAAGCCCTAGGTCACTGATTCTGAACTCCTTCATCATCAAGGTCTTAATTTGTTTGATGCCAATGGCATCATTACTTGTAAGTATGATTTCATCAACATACACACATAAAAATATCATCTCTGAATTGCTTCTGTTGACAAACAAAGATGAATTTGCTTTGCTCATCATGAATCCTTGATCTTGAAGGTATGTACTTAGCCTATGGTTCCATGCCCTAGGTGCCTGCTTCAAACCATAAATAGTTTTGATCAATTGGCACACATAATTAACTTCCTTGGGTCTTCATACCCAGGAGGTTGAGCCATCTAAACATCCTCTGAAATCTAGCCATTAAGGAAAGCATTTTTCACATCCAATTGGTACATATTCCAATTCCTAGATGCAGCCACACTTACCAATACTCTGATTCTTGGCATTTTAGCCACAGGTGAAAATGTCTCTTCATAATCCACTCCTTGGGTTTGTGCAAAACACTTAGCCACAAGTCTAACTTTATACCTATTTATGGATCCATATGAGTTTCTCTTGATTTTGTAAATCCATCTAGACCCAACTATTTTCATTGATGCCTTCTTTGGTACTAGCTCCCAAGTATCATTCTCTTGGAGTGCTTCTATTTTTTCATCCATAGCTTCCTTTCATTCTGCCTTGGTCTTTGCTTCTTCATATGAAGAAGGTTATTCAAGTGAAAAATATTTAGCAAGGTAAATGGAATGCTTAGTAACTAATGAAGTATCATACTGATATGTGATTGGATTCTTGCTCTCCCTTTGTGATCTCCTTAGAGCTTGGTTGGATTATTCAAGTAAATCTTCCAACCTCTTCATTTTGTCTTTGCCCTTTGATTTCCTTGCTTTGAATTCTTCTAATTTGATGGTGTCTTCATCATCTGATTTGATGTCTTCAATTTGGCTTGGCTCCTCCTTGGTGTGGAAATTCCTCTTTGAAGTCATATGGCAATTTGAAGTTCCTACATTCACTTTCAAACGAAGAATCATTCTCATCAAACACAACATCTCTACTAACCATAAATCCTTTCTTGGATGGATTATAAAACATGTATCCTTTTTTATTTAAGTCATACCCGATGTATATGCACTTCTCTGTGTTAGGGTCTAGCTTACCTCTAATTTGAGATGAAACATGCACATAAGCAACACGTCTAAAATTTCTACAATGATCAAGTGAGGGCCTCCTACCATGACATGCTTCATATGGGGTCATCCCATCAAGTGATTTGGATGGCAACCTATTAATAAGATATGTGACAGTAGAAACACTCTCTACCCACAAATAGTTAGGTAATTTCTTTTCATTAAGCATTGATCTAGCTGCTTCCACAATCAACCTACTTCTCCTCTCTGCTACCCCATTTTGCTTAGGGGTATACGTGGTAGTGATCTCCCTTGTGATACCTCTCTCATGCAAGAATGCATCAAGTTCATGGGAGAAGTACTCACCTCCTCCATATGACCTTAACCTTTTTAGACTTCTTCCTGTTTCATTTTCCACAAGTGCAAGATATTTTTTGAAACAACTGAATACTTAATCTTTGTGCTTCATGAAATACAAGATAGTCCACCTATTGAAATCATGAATGAATGACACATAGTACCTTGAGCCTGAAATTGAAGGGTCCTTGCTTGGTTGCCACACATCTATGTGGACAAGTTCCAAATAATCCTCATGCATATAACCTTTCTTGGTAAAGGATAACCTATGTGATTTACCAAACTAATAAGCGCCACATTTATAGATCATGTGTTGCTTGGATACATTAGGTATCCCAAGGAAACATTGATATCTACAGATTTGCTTCAAAGTTCTCTCACCAATATGCCGTGATATTTTATGCCAAATCTGAAGCTGAGACAATGTTTGATCCTTGTAATTATCAAATGCATTATTTCTAGTGTCCTCAAATTCAAATGTAAATAATCTACCTTTTTTTTCTCCCTTGGCAATTCTCTTGAATCCATGTTGGGGGTCATTCACAAAAGCTCCATATTTTTTGAACATAACCTACAAACCCTTTTCCACTATGTTCCAACACTCATCAAATTCTTGGTGATTGTAGCTACATAAAGAACCATGCTCAACAGATTTCTATTCCTATCAAAACTTTTGACATTTCCTACCTTGACCACTGAATGCTTGGTGTCATCACCTGTTTGCACTTGGTGCTTTCCCTTGGGTTCCTCAAGATCAAAATGAAGAGCTACATTGCCTTTTAATGATTCTGAAGTCATATTCATAATGAGAAAAGAATCATCTTGATCCTGTGTATAATTGTTGAAGTCCTTCCTTGATTTGTATCCTCCTTGAAAATTGTTGTTGTAATTGTTGTTGTAGCCATGGTTAGAGCTTTGATTATGGTTGAATCTTCCTCTTGATTGTGAGTAGCCACCTCTTTGATATTTTCTTCCTGTCTAATTCTTGAAGTTCCTAAAGCACTCATTTGTAGTGTGATTAGCAATCCACATATGTTGCATGGGGAAGAGTTGAAAGTTCTCCTCCTGCCTTGCTTACCTCCTCTAGCCCTTCCTCTTGAGTTCGTATCTATTCGTGCATAGATAGCTTGAGAAGTAGTTCCTTCATCTTCAACCTTTTTGTTTTCCCCGTTCTCTTTAGACTTTCCTTTATCTGTGTATAGGGTAGAAGATTTGTTACCTCTTGATGGTTCTCCATTTTTTTGAGCTTGGCTTCATGGGTAAAGAGTTGTCCCATGAGTGTGGTAAGATCTTGAATCTGCATGTCCATGTATAAGTCCATAGCAGTTGTGAAGGCTTCCCATTTGTCATCTTCCTTGATGCCATTGATTATTTGTCTCACTACTTGGTCCTCCTCTCCTATGATTGCCAACTGATCAGTCACATCTTTGACTTTGGTCACAAATGTTGAAACACTTTGCTTCAGTTGCTTCCTTTGATTGGTAAATCCATCCACAATTTATTTTTTCTAGATCTTGTATTGAAAGAAAAGTATGAAAACAATGTATCCCATGTCTCTTGGGATGTTTTACAATTTCTAGTGTTTGGAAGAAGTAGTAAGAGATAGAGTTAAGTAATTATGACCTTGCTAAAGCATCTTTGGCACACCATGAGTTGAGTATTGCTCCTCCCTTGTAGGTTGTCGTTTTCTTTTGAAAATGGGCATCTTCTCATCTCTTGATATGTATCCATAGAGAATCCTTCCTTGTAGATATGTCTTCATCCCCAAGGACCATGCTTGGTAGTTGTTCCGACCCAATTTATCAATAAAAGAAGGGAAACCATCTCCCCTTTTACCTTAACTTGCTCTGATACAACTATTGAAATAGATCGATGGAAACCTCAAGAAGTGAGGTGGTACTTCCAAACCTTGCTTAGTACCTACCCTATTTTACTTCAAAGTTGTGTTGTACGCCCTTGTATTTTGCAAATGAAACAAATAAAGTACCTATGTAGTTTGGAGATGATGCTTCAAACATTTGAATCAAAACAGATAACCTTGCAACTAGCTAGTGACACAATAACTTGCTATTTTGGTTTTGATACCTGTGAGATATTTTGCTCAGTGCTCATAGTACTGTAGCAATAAGGAAAATTACTTTTGATGGTATCTAATTTGCTTTGACAGATAATGATTCCAATTTGAATCACTTAAAATGATAAACCATACACTCAGCAATCACTTAAGCAAGTAGATGCTTACCCTTGAATTTTTAGGAGCTACACAGAGAATGACCAGAGAGCACTTCAACATGGATTTTTCCCAATTCGCTAAACCAAATCCGTTCAAAATTTGATAGCTTATAGTAGATATTGAGTTGGATTTGATAAGCTATAGAACATGAAAAACGATTGTGAGAGAACTGCGATATGGGCATCACAAGTACAATGTTCTGAGTAGACATAGCAAATAGATCACAAAGATACTCAATGATGTATATGTATTATCGAAGAAGATTTTACAAGACCATTGGCAAGGAATCGATGCCAAATGATAGTGATATGAGTATTCAATGAAGTGAGCCACTCAAATCCAATAAGTGATCAATGAAAGAGCTTCAATAGGATGCCTCATGGACGGCGAGTTTACAAGTATCTTTTATAGTGAGATTCTTCAAGTTTGAATTTGAAATTCAAATTTGGCTCTGACTAAAAAGTGATCCATTCATCTAGAAGATATTCTCTCAATTCAAATTTGTAATGAATGCTTTATCTAACTCCTCGATTTTGTAGCCTTTTACAAGATTCTTTAATGAGTTAACCATTTTCAAATGGTAAATGATCACACCATTACAAGCAATGGTTCATATGACTCATCACATGTATCTTCATATGATTCTTCAAGTAACGCCAAATGTGAAGGCTTGTAAAATTACTCCAACATCCACTATTGAGGAGATTGACCCCCATGGCATTGTGCCATCTAACTTTCATGGGTAGAAGAGAATGAAACAGGAGGTAGAATGACAAGGTACTAGAAGCATAACAGAGAGTGGTTTGCCACATTTTGTATTTGGCTCATATATGGATGAGACTTGCCACAATTTTGTACATGCTTCATTTATGGATATTCTATTGTGTACATGGATCATTTATGGAATATCTCTTTTGTACATGGTTTGTGGTTCTTTATTCTCCTACATATCTCTTTTATGTTCGAAAATCTGTTTTGCTGTATCAAATATGGTTTTCATTGTCAGTCATCTAGACCTAAATTGGGAACCACTAGAGTACGTGTCACAACATGTGATCGACTTGTTGTTGTACTTAAGCCCAAGCGTACATCCTTGATCACCTAACATAACTTTGATGTATTGACATTACACTTGGAAAGCTTCATATGTACAACCTCCTTTAACTTTTCCTTTGAATTATCGTTGTAAAAGTGGAATAAACCCATGAGGAGTTAGGAAGCATATAATCTCATATCATTTGGTAGTTGAGTCAAGAGAGAATCAATCCTATACTTTAGGATTCACTTTTAGGTGTAGATTTGAATTTGAATTCAAATCCTTGGATCCAACAAAAGCTATAAAAGAAGATATGAAATGCCCATGTGTATCTTGAGGTTCAGAGGTCATATTCATGTACTTCCATTGCAAAGAAGAGCTCACCTCATAATGTCAGAGGAGAACTAGATTGTTCTCTCTGACTTCACTAGACAAGATTTCAGAAATACACTTATGATTACAAGAACACCCATGTAGGGAAAATAATACAAGAAGATGGATTTGATACAAGACGTCCCACAACCTGGGACCAATAGGTATGGAAAACTAGACTATAGATGATACAGGAGATCCCACAACCCAGGATCGTAAGTATGAGACAAGATGCCTAGATTACAAGAACTCCCTTCTGGGTGATGAACTGAATACAACAAAGAACTTTAAAAGATCTCGTACTACGAGATTACAAGAGGACAAGCCAAGATGTCCAAGAACTAGACTAGAAAGGACTAGAACAAGAAACAAGATATAAACTGGAACTGGAACTTGGAGACTACTTACTTAGTGGTCACGACTCCTTGAGCTCCCAAGACGGGTATTGGCAAGACTGATTATGAATGTGGCCAACCCCTCCTTATATAGGTTTTCCAAGGGTGGGGCGGTTGCAAATTGATGATGTCATCGATGATATCATCAATTCGAAGCATGGTCTCTGGATGTCAAAATCAAGCAAGAAGATAGTCAACCTTAGGGTTTGCATGTTTCGGACGCAATGGAAGCATTAGTTTCCCCAAATTCTGAACCGATCATGAGATATAGATTCACATGGAATGTGAGATTTAGGAGGTTTCCTTTATCCATGACATTACCTCGCCCTCAAGCGACGAGTTCCACAAGGAGCGGTCATGTTCTCTGCTCTCAACTTCATTGGATTTCTCTTATGGAATTCTTGAACCTTGATTGGTGCTCTCTGAAGGTTTTTTGCAGGTTCCCAAGTACGATCACTGATGTCATACCCTTTCCAATGAATAAGGTATTCCAATCTTCCTCGGGATATTTTGGAATCTAGGACACGCTCGACTTCAAATTCTTCATGATCAACAATCTCGATAGGTGGTGAAGGACTAGATCTCTCCCCCCTCAATGGCAAAATTTGATATGGTTCCAACATGGATACATAGAAAACTGGATGTATTCTCATAGTGCTTGGTAGCTGGAGCTTGAAGGTGACTTGATTGATCTTGGCCAAGATGGTGAATGGACCAAATCTTTGATGATCTAACTTTGCACAGGGCCTTGAAGTTTGTAAATTGTTTCTGAGTAACCATACTTTATCCCCAATTTGATACGATGGATTTTGAACACGATGTTGATCTGCATAGTACCTATAATGTTCTTGAGCTTTATGGATATCTTCCTTGAATTCTTTGTGAATTTCCATGAGGTACTGAGCCTTTGTCTCTGGCAACTGGGTTCTTGACATGATTTTTGAGTTGTATGTCCATTCTTGGATGTCCATAATTTGCAAAGAAGGGAGTCTGCTTGGTAGATGTATGAACACTATTGTTATAGGCAATTTCTTCAAAGGGTAACATCTCAAACCAATCATTTTGATGATAGTTGATGGTGCAACAAAGATATTTTTCTAGGACTTGATTCACCTGTTCTGTTTGTCCATCAGTATGTGGATGATTGGCTGTAGATAGTTTAACTTGAACACCAAGGAGCTTGCAAAGACTATTCCAAAAGCTGGATATGAACTATGGGCCTCGATCACTGACAATATCATCAAGCAATCCATGAAGCCTAAAGATATATCTGAGGAAAAGCCTAGCATTAGTTGCACCTGTGATTGCCTTGGTAGTTGGAATGAAGTGTGCCATCTTTGTAAATCTATCCACTATAACAAGAATGACATCATACTTGTCTGACTTTGGGAGGTCTTTGATAAAGTCCATAGATAATGAAGCCCATGCCTTTCTGGAATAGGTAAAGGTTGCAAGAGGCCATGAGGTTTATGTCATGGTACTTTAGATCTATTGCAAGTGTCACAAGTTTGGATATATTCTTTGACTTCCTTCCACATTTGAGGCCACCAAAAATCCCTTGATATAAGTTCTATTGTTTTATTCACTCCAAACTAACTTGCTGCATGGTTCTCATGACATTGTTGAAGTACTTGGATCCTAGAAGTTCTTGGAGGGACATACAAGAGGTTCTTATAGAATAGTAACCCATCCTTTTCTTGGAATTCATCTACTTCTTGAATTCTTCCTTCTTGAGTTTTTTGCTTAACATTACAAAACAATTCATCTCGTGCTAGAGTCTCAAGGATCAAATGATTCAAGGCTGAATCTTCATGATGGCTTGAAGAGATAGCTACTAACTGGAGATGCTCAGGCTTGAGTAATATCCTCTCTTGTTGATCAAAGGCCTCTTCACCCTTCTTTGGTGCAAGGTAAGATCTTCTTGACAAGGCATCTGACTATCACTGTTGCCGTCCTGGACGATATGTGATGACAAAGTCGAAGCTGGATAATAAGTTACTCCATCGAGATTGCCTTCTATTGAGGATGCGGATGGTCATAAAATACTCTAGGTTGTTGTGATTTGTATACAAGATAACTTTATGAGCTGCTCCTTCTAGATGGTGACGCCAAGTATCAAATGCGTCACTATGACAAAAAATTCTTTATCATGAATTTCAAATATTCTCGAAAGATATCATTCATCATATTTTGGAAGACAACTCGAGCATTTGTAAGCGGAATGGCATAACTATATATTCAAAATGCCCATACCTTGTTCGAAATGTTGTCTTCGATTTGTCTCCTTCTTTGATCCTGTCAAGGTTGTAAGCTCCTCAAAGATCAGTTTTCATGAAGACTTTTGCTTTTTGAAGGCATTCTACAAGCTCTGATATGAGTGGTAGAGGGTATCTGTTTTTTATAGTGACTTTGTTCAATCCACGATAGTCTACACACATCCGGAGAGTCCCATCCTTCTTCTTTACAAATAGAATAGGAGCTCCTACTAGAGAGTTTGAGTGTTTGATAAACCCCTTTGCTAGATTCTCATCAATGTTCTTGCGTAGTTCTGTAAGTTCCTCTAGGGATAGTCTATAGATTGGTCCAAAGGGTGGTTGTGCTCCCTCTTGAAGATCTATGGGGCAATCATAAGGTCTATGTCCTGGGAGGATATCTGCATTTTTCTTTTCAAAAACATCTTCAAAGACTTTGTACTGATTGGGTAGCTGTACTCGATCATTTTTCTTGGATTCTTGAGTTGGTATGGCATAGATCATATATGTAGGTTCCTTCCTTAGTGCATGTATGAAGGCTTTGGATCCGACATATGTTGGGTTCTTCTGGATATCTCGACGGGTGATTTTATTCTTTTCCCAATTAATGTCTGGATTATGCTTCTTTAACCATAGCATTCCAATGATAACTAGATGTAATGTGCTCGATATTACATTGAAACATATGTGGGATTCATGGTTACAAAGGTATACTCTTAATGGTGTGGTTTCCAAGGTTATATTCCTAGATGCTAGAGGTCTTCCATCTACTACTTCAACTACTACTCATTTGTTCTTCCGGAGTATAGGAATTCCATGTTTCTTAACCAATCCTTCATCGATGAAACATGAGCAGGCTCCTGAATCTACTAGGGCTGTAAGGGAAAGGGTCTTCTTGGGCATGATTAACTTGACAGGTGCAAGACATGTTTCTGGAATTATGAGACCCTTTCTTATATCATGGTCCAGCTGCAGGGTCTCTTTTACAACTAGACTTCCTCATTTCCTTGCTCTACAAGGGTGGCTGCGACTCTAGAGTTTGTTCTCTTGTTCGAACAATTAATTGCAATATGTCGAGGGTTTCTACAGTAGAGACATAACTTATTAAATCTCCTTCTCTGTTTCTCTTCTAGTGTTAGAGGCTAAAACCTAGTTACATCTATTTCAATAGGTTCAAGCATGGACTCATCTTTAGTAGTCGATTGGAAAGGTTTCCACTGGCAAGGTCTTCCTTCTACTTGTTTTTCTTGTCTCCTTTCAAAAATTTGGCTACCACATTGAATAGCTTGCATGACATATTCATTCAATGTTTTAACCTCTGGCCTCGTGAGAAAAAGGTCCTTCACATCATCTCTTAAACCCCATCTTAATTGGCTTATGAAATAATCTTCATGCCAAGTTAGATCACATATCAACTGCCTAAATTCAGATGCATAGGTAGAGGCACGGCGGTTATCTTCACGTACCTTTCGAAGTTTTGTTTCTGTTACTTGACTTGTATCTGCATCTCCAAATGTGGCGGAGAGTTCTGAAAGAAACCCCTCATAGTCATGAAATACTTCCATGTTCTTCTCCAAGATTGGGGCAAACCATGATAATGCTTGGCCACAAAGCAAGGTTTCAATAAACCCGACCTTGGATGCCTCGTCAGGGTATCTATCAGGTTGCATACGGATGTACAATTTAACTTGCTTGAGAAATCCATGAAACTTTGTGCAATGTGGTCGAGATTTTCTCTCCTCTCTCACTCATGAAGGCCTACATGAAACACAGTCCGTGAAGGTAGCCAGAATTCCCTGAGAAGTTCAAGATACATCAAGGATGTCAAAGGGAGTTCACATGCAAACTTTGGACGAAATCGAGCAAATCTAGAGTAGTGGTCAAAGCTCGTCAAACTTTGGAAATTAGGGCAAAAATTTCAATATCTTTGAATCACATGAGAATTCATATACTTGTAAAGCCTATCAAAGGCAGTGTATAGCCTGAATTTCACATGTAAATGGATTTTCTAGCACATTGATATGCCATGTGCATTTTGTAAAAAATATAAGTTTTCCATTTAGACCCTACAAAATCTTGTATAGGAATTTTTGTTAGCCATATGGTTTGGCATGTATAAAGACGTACAAAGTTTCAAGGCTATCAGAGTTTCCTAGACACCTTAATGCAACCTTGCAAGCTTCCAAATGTAGTCAAACCTGTATAAGGAAGATTTAGATAAAAGTTTTTTCTGCATATTCTTGAAGAAGATCTTTGGAAATATAGTCCTACAAAGTTTCATCTTCATCAAAGTCTTTTTGGAGGGTCAAAGAGCACAAAGTCTAGTTTTGAAGGTCACCACAGTTTTCTAGTTTAAGCAAATTGAAGGGTTGAAGGGCTACCACATGGTGAAAGCTGATTGAGCCATGTTGTATGATCAAGATGAGCTCATATTCAAGGGTGGAGATGAAATTATGCTTAAAGCAAGGAGAATCCACCCGTTTTTCTCATCAAAGAAGACTTTTTTTACAGTTAAAGATCAATAATGCAACTTTTCTCTAAAAATAGTGGCATATCTTATGCGAATTGATGTGAGCACTAATCCGACGGTTTAGATCATCCCCAGATCCAATGGTGGAGAATGAAGGTGCCTAAATTTCACTCCTTTATACTAGATTTGATAGAAAGAAAAATTCCAAGCCATGATAGAAAGAACAATTCCAAGCCATTGATTTGGTTAATCAAATGGTTGTAATCGAAAGAAGTGATCCTAGAGTTGAGAGTTGATTTCTCTAGATCCAAGGTCCCAAATTCATTCAAAAAACTATATGAAGCCCACTCCAAACTCCTAGAGCATCATTGTTAGGCATCCATAGGACTCTTGCTAGCTTAAGGTTTCCTTGAGATGATCACCCTCGGTTGAGCGAGTGAGGATCGAAGGTGGGCTAGTATGAGTATAGTACCTAGTTTCAAATTTAAGTTAGAACTCCAATCTAGGATAGGCTCTTGAAACCAGCATCTCTATCTTGACTCACCCTCCGTGGAGCATGTGAGTGAGTTAGAGCTGGTTTTACTGAGTCTTAGACTGCTTTAGTTAGACATTACGAGCCTAGACATACATAGGGTCAATGAAGTGGAACTCATCTTCTTACGTGTGACATTCGGTTGAAATGTCATGGTTTGAGGGTCCGAACTGCCTTTGATCAATAGACTGCTTAGCTTGACGTATCATGACGATCTTATACATGTATCTTAATTCAAATCCTTTTCATTCATGTCACTTGTCACTTGTCTCATGTCTCTCAGTCTCTTAAGTATTTTTACATGTCTTCTATTTTCTTCTATGTGTGAGAAGGCTCCGCAGTATTGCGTTGAACCAGTGAGGATGTTTCATTGAGATTGTGATTAAACTCTATCATCATAATTCACTTGCATGTATATAATACATACATACCCATACATATTGATTAGTTTTTGAAAGTGTACAAGAAGCTCCAATATTGGACCATTCTTCCTTCCAAATTTGATTCGTGTGTATGGTTCTCTTTCATTCTTGTCATTCATGTTCATAAATCTAACTTGCACTCCTACATTTCCATTCCGATAATCATTTCAACATCTCTCTCTTCTCCATACTCAACATTAATTTCACTTTCACGACCTTAAACCTTCCAACATTCATTAGTTTCATACACCCTGTGTGTGCGACGACCGGACCCGATCCACCCGGATTGCGATCACCTCCACATTTGAACCTGACGTGAAATGCTTCGTGGCATTTGCTTCTGATCTTTTTGGGAGGTTGTGATCCATATTTTTTTTTTCATATTTTTCATCCTCATCATATCATCATCATCATTCTTGAGTGTTACACTAGATTTCTCACAATATCATGCACATCTTCGTCATGAAGTAAATGCATTTGTGAGAGATCTAGAACATCATGCATCACTCGCTTATTCACATAAGATGGAGGAAGGATTCAAATCCCTTATTGTTGAGAAACAAGGCCAAAGAATAGTCTCTTCTATGTTGAGAGAGAAGGGAAAATTCAATGGCATCAACATTACAAGCTACTTAGATTTGTTTGAAGACCAAGTTATGATTTTTGATCTTCCTGAAGATCTTTTGATATCATTCTCTGAACGAATTGTTGATAGCTCCATCATAAACTGTGTCACTCAATATGATACTCTTCCTTGGTGTGATTTTAGAAAGGAGATGCTCAAAGAATTCTATCTTGAAGATTATAGCCAACATAATCAGGATAGATTCTTATGATGGGTCAATTCCCCAAAGCCTAGTAGCTCTATTACTCACTTACAAAATGAGTATATTAGATGCTATTAAAAACTTCATGATGAGGATAAGATAACTTTGGAACCTGATCTTGTGATCAATTTTGTTAAGCTTCTTCATCCTGAAACTCGTAGGGAAGTTGAACGGCGATTAGAAGAGCCGGATAAGCCCTATGGTCTTAATGACAATTGGCAAAAATTGTATAAAGTAGTAGAGGTTGTAGCCCATAGACATCAAAGACAATCCATGCTTTATGAGCAAACTAGTCTTCCTCAAGCTACCTTTCCACAAACTAAGGAGCAAGTAAGAGAAAACTCCCATGCTATGCTTTTTGACTCTACTCCTACTCCTCAAATGATGGAGCCTACTTAAGGTTTTAAAGTAAATCCAAATTAAAGTGTAGTTGAACAATCTCAAGTGGAAATTCTCACTAAGCAAATGGAAAATCTTATTGCTACACAATCCAATTTGGCCAAGACTATAGATACTTTACAATCTAATTACACCAAAAATTTCCAAAATCAAATGAAACCTATGTCTTTTCAAGAGCCTAATCAACATGTTATAGCTCCCAATCAAAATCCACAAGTAGCTCCTACTCAAGCATATCAAGTTCCTCCAATGCATAATCGTTCAATGCAAAATCCTCATCCTCATGTGCAAAATCCAAAAATGCATCAAAACATGTATCCTCAATCTTCTCAAATAGCTTTTCAAAATCCTCAAAATCAAAATTTTCAAAATCATCAACCATATACTATGGAAGCTTCTCTTGCACCTCAACTACCACATGTTGCACCCCAAGCTCATCAAATACATCAACTGCCTTATCAAAATCCTAATTATCCTGTTAAAGCAATATCTTATCAACAAAATCCTCAATTTCAAAATTTCCCACCACAAGTTAATCAAAATTTTCGAAATCAAAATGGTTTTGTGTCTGGCCCTCATAGGTTTCCTTGGTGTGATTTCTTAGAGCACTTTTTGAGAGATTGTGAACTATTGAAGGCTGCTAAGGAGCAACGACTAGTAATAGACATTGACAAGAAAATCTGTGACTATCGATCTAGGCTACCTTTGCAAGGAAATTATGGTAAGGGAGGAATGAAAAAACACTATGAAAATATAACCATAGCGGACGTAGGAACTAGAGGAGTGAAACTAGAAGCTCTTGATGAACAACAAGTGGAATCAAGTAAACCCACAAAGGAAGTTGACTTTTCCATAGAGGCTTTAGTAAGAGCAAGAGATGAGATTAGGAGAATAAAAGCTTGGGAGTCACCGATAGAAGATCAATCTCTTATTTCTCACATATCCAATGTAGAAGAAAAATGAAAAAGAAGACTGATTCGAAAACAAACCTCAGAGAGAATAGAAACAATCATAGAGCAAGGAGAAACATCACAATCCAAAGATAAAAAACAAGAATCACAACCCAATGAACAAAAACAAGAGGAGAAACAAAAAGGGAAGAAGACAAAGAAAAGAAAAACAGAACCAAATCCTTTAGATAAACAAGAACAATCAAAACAAACTGAAGACCAAACATGAGAACATGAACAAAAACAAGATCTTGAGCAAAAGCAAAACAAACCAAAGAGAAAAACTAAAGCCATCTTGATTTTAGAAATTCAGAGAAAAATAGATCCTATGGAGATTTTAGATTACATTTTGCTTAAGAGTCAAGTGACTATGTCTTTAGAACAAATTTTCTCTATTGCAAAGCCTATTTTGAAAGATAACTTTATTGGCCTTATTAAAAGGAAGAGGTTTCCACTTAATCTAGATATTGAGATGCAAGATTCTCTAGATCAAGATCAAGCTATGAATGAAGCCTTAAAATTTGATGAATGTGATGAAGAGGACTTTGATCATGATGAAGTAAATGTTTATAAAATTTTCTTAGGACCTATTCAACCTGACCATGAAAATCATGACAACAATCCTGAAAGTCACTTTAAAAGAAAATTTTGGTCTAGAGTACATAAGAGATGCATGTTAAAATAGGAAATGATAAGAACACTATCACTATAACTGCATTAGTAGATTCCGGCTCCGAAATCAATGTGATTTCAAGAGAAGCCTATGATAAGTTTCGATGGCCCATAGATAAATATTGTGAATGGCGTATGAGAACTGCAGATAATGGTGTAGGTACCCTGATCTTGTGCTAGTATGCCCATATCCATAGGAGGAATCATAGAAGAGTTTCACTTTTTTATTCAGGATAATTGCTCCTATGAAGTTCTCTTCGGTCAACCCTTTATTTGTGAGAGTCATATGGAAACTAAATCCATGGATGATGGGTCTATCTATGCTAGATTTAAGTCGAAGGATGGAATGCAATCAATTCAAGTCATGACAATAGGAGTGAATCATCCTAGGAATCGATTGTCAATTAGAAAGAAACCTATTGTTACTCAGGGTCATGAGCATGCTTGTAGTGATTGTGCACCTCGATTCATGTTTGGAGCTACATATGATCAAAATTTCTGATAGAATCCATTGTTGAGCAGGACAACAGTGGATATTAGTTTGACATCTCGCATCCAACCAACATGTACAATAGTTTGTAACTTTATTTTCCACATTCTAGATTAGATTTTCTTCATAAGAGACAATTGTCCAAGTCTTTTATCCAAAAAACCCAAAAAAATTATACAAACATCAAAATCATGGAACATGATGAGAACATTGAGCATGTGATTGAAACATCTCATTGTTTCTCTACTCTTGAGGAGTTAGAGTTATGTCTTTAGCAAAATTCTAATTCCCATATTATTCTTCTCTCTTCCCTTGATGAGTATGCTCTTATCCAGGAATATGCTCTCAATGTTGACAAGTCCTCAAAATTTAACCAAACACATGATGCATTAGTTGAAACAAAGCACAAAATTTTAGACAAAAAAATCAAACCCATAGCTCAACCATTACCCCAAGGAAGTAATGAAAAAATTATTGATGTGAAAAATGATCCAATTCTTCGGGATAAGAAAAACATAGGACATACATTCACGGATGAGGCAATCAAACAGGTGAAAATTGGTAGAGATGATGACTTTCTTTTGCTAGCAGAGAGAGATAAATTTGAGAGAGTCATACGTAGCCATGGAAAAGCCTTTACTATGTATCCTCATGAGATTGGTTGTGTAGATCCTAAGCTAGTTGCATCCTTGATAATCTTTACTACTCCACATATTCCATGGAATCTTTGCCCTATACCCGTTCCAAAGGCTCACTTACCTGAGCTAATGAAACTACTTAAGGAGAAGATAAACATGAGAACTTTAGATCCATCTTTTGCACCTTACTCAAACATATGGTTCACTATGCCTAAAAAGAATGTGAAACTATGTTTTATTCAAGATCTCCAACCTATCAATAAAGTTACCATAAGGAATGTAGGAACAGGACCCATTGTAGATGAGTTTGATGAATCATTTTCAGGACATTCTATCTATTCAATGGGTGATTTATATTCGGGATATGACCAATTCCAATTAGCAATTGACAGTCATGACATAACCACAATGAAAAATCCTTTAGGCTTAGTGCGAATGTGTACTTTACCTCAAGGAGCAAAGAATTCTGTGGCTCATATGATGAGTGCTATGATTATGGTGTTACATGATTTTATCCCTCATATAACTATGCCATTCATTGATGATATTCCAATTAAAGGGAGTGAGGAACGTGTAAAGGACATTACTTTAGACTCATCTGGATGTCGTCAATTTGTTCTTGACCATATCTTTGATTGTGAAAGAATATTTCAACAATTTGAAGAGGTGGGTCTCACATTTTCCATAGAGAAATCTGTTTTTGGTGTCAACGAGGTTCTTATTTTTGGACATTTATGTGGCCATTATAGTCGAAAGCCATACCCACAAAAAGTTGATGCCATTAGCAAGATTTCTGAAACATGTAACAACATGAGTGAGGTTGTAGATTTCTTGGTGCTTGCATCTTTTATGTTATTTGGATCCCGCACTTTGCTCATGTTGCGGATTGTCTCTATGAATTGTTGAGGAAGAAGCGAAAATTTATTTGGACTGACAAACACACTCAAGCTATGCGTAAATTGAAGAAATCATTGCTTGAAGCTCCCATCCTTAAGCGTGTAGACTATTCTGCTAACAAACCTATTATATTGACTGTTGATACTAGTCCTATTGGTATAGGTTTGGTCATAAGTCAAGATGATAGTGAAGGGAATAGATATGCAATTAGGTTTGGTGCCAAAATTTTACATGAAACACAATAAAAATATCCACAGATCAAACGAGAACTATGGGGTATGGTAACAACTTTGAGAACAGACAAAGAATATTTCATTGGTGCAAATATCAAAGTTGAGACTTATTGTTTGCCTCTCATTGGAATGATAGCCAATTGTTCATCTCCTGATATAGCCATGCTTAGATGGATCTCAATAATTAAGTTCATAAATCCTAAGTTTGTTCATATTTCAGGTAAGTCAAATTCAGTTGATGATATGTTATTCAGAGCTAGATTTGATGATCTTGAAAGTGATCTAATAAAGAATGTGGACTTAATTGACTATGTTCCACATATATACGAGTATGAGCAATTTCATGAGTTTGAGTACGAAAATGAATGGAGAGACATAGGAAAGTATCTGAGTACACTACAACCATCAACTAGCTGATCTACGAATAGATTCCGTAACATTAGGAAACGAGCTTATAACTTTTTCCTATGTAATGATTATCTTTGGAGAGATTCTAAGGGTAGGGTTAAGAATCCACAACGAGTCCTAGGAAAACGAGGTCTTCAATTGCAAGTAATGAAGGAAATGCATGAGACATTATGGTCAGGTCATAAAAGATTTTTTGGAACATATGAAAAAATTAGAAGTACCTATTATTGGCCTAGGATGTACATTGATATTAGTAGCTATGTTTCTACATATTCTACTTGTCAACTTCATTCATCAGTCAAACATATAGATCCGTTGCATCCTACTTATCCACCTTGTATTCACTATAAGTGGGAAGTAGATCTTATAACTATGCCTAAAGGTATTGACAAAATGCATTACATTGTACTTGCAAGAGAAGACTTAACTAATCATGTAGACGGATGTGCACTATGATCTAAGACCGCTTACAATGTTTGCAAATTCTTGCTTGAAGACATCATAAGTTGCTTTGGGTACATAGAGAAAGTAATTGCCGATCGTGGAGAGTTAAATGTGAGAGAAGCCAAAGAGTTCTTTGAACATCACGGTATTCATTTGTCTCTCACTACTGCATATATACCAGAGGCAAATGGTAAAATAGAGAGAGGGCATCCACCTATTGTGAAAGCCATGTCTAAAGCATGTAGCGGTGACATCAAACAATGGCCTAGATTCTTACCTTTTGCACTTTGGGCAGATAGAATGACATGCACACGTACTACTGGGTATATGCCTGCTGAACTCATGCACTATCAAAAACCATTGTTTCCAATTCAGTCTCATATTTTTGCATGGTCAAATTTGCCTTGGTCTGAAAACATGTCTACTCATATTTTTTGCATTTGTGCATTAAACAATAAGAATAAGATAAATTAAGACTTGATGATGCCGTTGAAAACTTAAGAGAATCTAGAATGAAGAACAAGCATTATTTTGATAAAACGCATCGATTACGTCCTAAGCCAATTGAACGAGGAGATTGGGTGCTCATTTATGATAGTACATTTGACTCTCAATATGATGCACGCAAAAAACTCACTCAACGGTGGTTTGGGCCATACATGGTATCAAAAGTCAACAACAATGGTACGTATGCTCTTTGTGAATTAAATGGTGTTGCAGTAAAAACTTTGATTCCAGGTAAAGGATAAAGCTATTCAAGAAACGTGATAATGACGAGTTCATTTTGGACGAGTACATTGAAGAAGATGATAACAATAAGGCCGATTCATAAATGGGAGTATCCATGTAATAAAAATAAAAGAATAAAAAATAATAAAAAAGGAAAGAAAATATAAAAAAACATATAAAGATATCATTAACTTTTCAAGTTCATGTTGCTTTGTTTTTTTTTCAAGTTCATTCTACTTTTTTTCCATTCTTGTTTCATGCATGTTTGTTTTCAATCTTTGCATTGCATTGCATATCCAGATCACTTGAGTCAAAAAAGGCAAATGATGTTTTCTCTACTTGTGTAAAATCGTATCTTGAGTAATAATTTATCTACGAAGAAATCGGTTATAATCTAGGATTATGGAAAGATAGGACATGTAGATTTAGAGGTTTATTTTGGTGACATGACTTTCATATATAAACATGCATATGTATCCCGTATCGAAAGCATAATTTTTGAAGTCCTAGCTCCTGCTACTGCATGTTTCTACATCTTTAATCCACCTCACAGCACTTGTATCGGAGTTTAAATGACTATTCTCCGTCATCAAAAATGGTTGTACCTTGTATCGGGGTTTAATTTTTTCCCATCATAAAAAAAAAAAAACAAATGCTACATGTTACCAGGAAGTTTACACTTTCTTCCACCCCAAAAAAAAAATTATTGTAACCATAAAGTTGCTAAATCATCATCATCATTATTAAAAAAAAAGGCAAGCCAAAGGAAGATAAAGAGTCATAGTAGAATAAATCATGGGCTATATAGGCTGATTTATGCACTAGTGGAGTTTAGTTAGATTTCCTTGCATGTTATTAGAGAAAGAGCATATTCATATTTATGTAGGAAAGAAGTTGATCTAAAATAAGCTAAAGATGAAAGATGTCTCTTGAAAATCCTAAATCCTTGTTTATAATCGTACTTAAGGTAGATTGCTTTATGAAAAAGGTACAAATTTTTCTTCAAGATGAGAGGAGCTAATGCTCAAAATGACTCAATACAACCACTTCCACTTCATATTGATGCTTGTTTGTTTTCTTTCTTGTTGTCAATGTTGCTTGTTCATTTGCATATATGTTGCTTATTTGTTCATGCATATTCATGTTGCGTGTTTCAATTCTTTCTTTCATGCAAATTTTGCTTCATGTCATGTTGCCTACTCATTCATGCATATGATCAATTTTGCTTTCCATTTTTCTTATGTTACCTATAAAAGAATTTGATGCCTGGAACATTTTGTTTTTCATAGATGCTAGAGTGGCGCTTTCGGAGGAATCGCATGTTTAGTGGGGGTGAATGTCGTCGAGATTTTCTCTTCTCTCTCACTCATGAAGGCCTAGAGGAAACACATTTGGTGAAGGTAGCCAGAATTCCCTGAGAAGTCCAAGATACATCAAGGATGTCAAAGGGAGTTCACATGCAAACTTTGGAAGAAATCGAGCAAATCTAGGGTAGCGATCAAAGCTGATCAAACTTTGGAAATTAGGGCAAATATTTTAATATCTCCAAATCACATGAAAATTCATATACTTGTAAAGCCTATCAAAGGCAGTGTATAGCATAAATTTCACATGTAAATGGATTTTCTAGCATATTGATATGCCATGTGCATTTTGTAAAAAATGTAATTTTTTCACTTAGACCCTACAAAATCTTGTATAGGAATTTTTGTTAGCCATATGGTTTGGCATGTATAAAGGCCATATGTGACTACATATTTGTACAAAGTTTCAAGGCTATCAGAGTTTCCTAGACACCTTAATGTCACTTTGCAAGCTTCCAAATGTAGTCAAACTTGTATAAGGGAGATTTAAATAAAAATTTTTTCTGCATATTCTTGAAGGAGATCTTTGGAAACATAGTCCTACAAAGTTTCATCTTCATCAAAGCCTTTTTGGAGGGTCAAAGAGCACAAAGTCCAATTTTCAAGGTCACCACAGTTTTCTAGTTTAGGCAAATTGAAGTGTTGAAGGGCTGCCACATGGTGAAAGTTGATTGAGCCATGTTGTACGATCAAGATGAGCTCATATTTAAGGGTGGAGATGAACTTATGCTTAAAGCAAGGAGAATCCACGAGTTTTTTTCATCAAAGAAGACTTTTTTGACAGTTAAAGATCAATAATGCAACTTTTCTCTAAAAATAGTGGCATATCTTGTCCAGATTCATGTCAGCACTGATCCGACGGTCTAGATCATCCCCAGATCCAATGGTGGAGAATGAAGGCGCCTAAATTTCACTCCTTTACACTAGATTTGATAGCAAGAACAATTCCAAGCCATTGATTTGATTAATCAAACGATTGTAATCGAAAGTAGTGATCCTAGAGTTGAGAGTTGATTTCTCTAGATCCAAGGGCCCAAATTCATTCAAAAAACTATATAAACCCGCCTCCAAACTCCTAGAGCATCATTGTTAGGCATCCATAGGGCTCTTGTTAGCTTAAGGTTTCCTTACTCTGAAGTCATGCTACAATCTGTTCATAAGCGTTCTCCATGATGCCTGGTCTTGGATAGAATATAGTATTGCCAAAATGTAAGGGGAGCCCTAGATTGTGCTGTGTGACTTCACTAGACAAGATTTCGGAAATACACTTATGATTACAAGAACACTCACGTGGGGAAAATAATACAAGAAGATGGATTTGATACAAGACGTCCCACAACGCGGGACCAATAGGTACGGAAAACTCGACTAGAGATGATACAGGAGATCCCACAACCTGGGATTGTAAGTATGAGACAAGATGTCTGGATTACAAGAACTCCCTTCTGGGAGATGAACTGAATACAAGAAAGAACTTGAAAAGATCTCATACTACGAGATTACAAGAGGACAAGACAGGATGTCCAAGAACTAGACTAGGCAGGACTAGAACAAGAAACAAGACAGGAACAGGAACTCAAACTTGGAGAGTACTTACTTCGCAATCATGACTCGTTGAGCTCCCAAGACTGGTATTGGCAAGACTGATTATGAATGTGGCCAACCCCTCCTTATATAGGTTTTCCAAGGGCGGTTCTAGGGCCGCTGCGAATTGATGATGTCATCAATTCGAAGCATGGTCTCTAGATATCAGAATCAAGCGAGAAGACAGTGGATCTTAGGGTTTTGGTATGTTCTGAATGCAATGGAAGCATTGTTTCCCCAAATTCTGAACCAATCATGAGGTATAGGATTCACATGGAATTTGAGATTCAGGATGGTTTCCTTTGTTCATGATAATAGCTCACTCATTTCTCACTCTTTGTGCAATGACTTATTGCCAATGGCATTGTACTTTTACATGATCTAATACATATATGTTCATTACTTCATACTCTCATATCTCTATGAAACTTCATTAGCATAGTGAATTGTTGTGAGCTATTTCTCATCTTGATTTAAAGCATGATAGCTCAAGCATATTGTCTAAGTTAATCCTACAAAGTTTCATGAATAATGCTTCATGCAATTTTCAGATATTAATCCATCAGTTCTCAGTGGTCTGTGACTATCAAGGCCCGTAAACATTAGGATGCATGCTTGATATGCTAAACATATTTCTCCACATATATTTTATCATTTTATATGATTTTAGTCATTATTTGTAGCTTTTTAAGCTAATTGAAGTTCCCCTAAAGGAATTTTATCAATTGTTGTTGTATTAAGAGAATGTTGCAAAACTCTAAGTAGGTGTCTCAACCAAAATAGCAAGTGTTAGACCTTGGATCATATGCCTATTTATCTATTTTGATCTTATCATTAGTGCATCATCTTCCATACAACATATGTAATCATTTATGCTTATTAGCTAGCTAAAGGGGCCCACAACAATCTCCTATCATTACTTATAGCATGTGTGAAGCAAGGTTTAGCTACACCAACTCATCTCTTGTGATTATCCACCATCTCTTCCAATAGCGGTATCAGAGGAAGCACAATCAAGATGGGAGATGGTTTTTTATCCTTCATTGACAAAGTGGAAAAGAACAACTACACAGCATGGTCTCTAAGGATGCAAGCATACCTTCAAGGCAGAAGCTTATATGGATACATCTCAGGAGATGAAGACATGCCAATCTTCAAGAGCAAGAATCAACCAACAAGGGAAGAGCAAGAAAAGCTCACCACATGGAGTTCAAAGGATGCTCTTTCCAAGTCATATCTATTAAACTCAATCTCTGATTTCTTGTTACCACATGTAAGAAATTGGAAGACCTCCTAAGAGAGTTCGGAAATGCTTTCATCATACTTCTCCTCCAACACAAGATCTAGGAAGAATCAGTTGGGGATGGAGTTCACAGCCCTCAAGGAACAACCAAATCAAGGAGTGGCTGACTATGTAACCAAAATGAAAGATGTTGTAGACCAGCTTGTAGGCATTGGATAAGAGATAGAGTAAGAGCACATTGTGATGTAGATTATCAATGGAACTAAGGTTGATGAGAAGTTGGAGTCCTCCACCACAGCTATGGACCTCTACATGGATATGCAAATACCTGATCTCAACAGCTTAATGGGGAAACTCTTCACCCATGAGGCAAAGCTCAACAAAAATGGTGATAGATCAAGAGGTAACCAGTCTTCTACCTTCATATAGAAAGGAATAAAGCTAACGATAAAAGTAAAGGTAAGAAATAGGATGAAGAAGCTAGTACCTCTCAGGCTAATTATACAAGAAGAGGAAGAGGTGCTAGAGGTAGGGGCAGAGGAGGTAAGCAAGGTAGGGGGAGAACCTACAACAATTCACCATGCAAAATATTTGGTTTAAACAACCACACTATAGAAGAATGCAACAAAAACACAAGGTACCAAAGGGGAAGAGGCTTCCATTGAGGAGGCAATGGACAAACAAGGGTCAGGTACAACAATGGTGGAGGCGACTAGAACCATAACTTCAATCAGGGCTTAAACAACAACAACTATCAAGGAGGCTTTAGAGGAAGAAGGGACTTCAACAACTATACTAAAGATCAAGAAGACTCTACTCATCATGAACATGACATCCAAGCAAGGTAAAGATGATGAGCATCTTTTCTACATTGACTCAAGTTGTTCCAATCATGTGGCAGGAGATGTAGCTCCCAAGACTGGTATTGGCAAGTCATGACTCCTTGAGCTCCCAAGATTGGTATTGGCAAGACTAATTATGAATGTGGCCTACCCCTCCTTATATAGGTTTTCCAAGGGCGGTTCTAGGGCCGCTGCGAATTGATGATGTCATCAATTTGAAGCATGGTCTCTGGATATCAGAATCAAGCAAGAAGACAGTCGATCTTAGGGTTTTGGCATGTTCTCAATGCAATGGAAGCATTAGTTTCCCTGAATCCTGAACCAATCATGAGGTAAAGGATTCACATGGAATGTGAGATTCAGGATGGTTTCCTTTGTTCATGATAATAGCTCACTAATTTCTCACTCTTTGTGCAATGACTTATTGCCAATGACATTGTACTTTTACATGATTTAATACATATATGTTCATTACATCGTACTCTCATATCTCTATCAAACTTCATCAAAATAGTGAATTTGTGTGAGCTAGTTCTCATCTCGATTTAAAGCATGATAGCTTAAGCATATTGTCTAAGTTAATCCTACAAAGTTTCATGAATAATGCTTCATGCAATTGTCAGATATTAATCCATCAGTTCTCAGTGGTCTGTGACTATCAAGGCCCGTAAACGTTAGGATGCATGCTTGATATGCTAAACATATTTCTCCACATATAGTTTATCATTTTATATGATTTTAGTCACTATTCGTAGCTTTTTAAGCTAATTGAAGTTCCCCTAAAGGAATTTTATCAATTGTTGTTGTACTACAAGAATGTTGCAAAACTGTAAGTAGGTGTCTCAACCAAAATAGCAAGTGTTAGACCTTGGATCATATGTCTCTTTATCTATTTTGATCTTATCATTAGTGCATCATCTTCCAGGCAACATATGTAATCATTTATGCTTATTAGCTAGCTAAAGGGGCCCACAACAATCTCCTATCATTACTTATAGCATGTGTGAACCAAGGCTTAGCTACACCAACTCATCTCTTGTGATTATCCACCATCTCTTCCAATAGTGGTATCAGAGGAAGCACAATAAAGATGGGAGATGGTTTTTCATCCTTCATTGACAAAGTGGAAAAGAAAAACTACACAGCATGGTCTCTAAGGATGCAAGCATACCTTCAAGGCAGAAGTTTATATGGATACATCTCACGAGATGAAGACATGCCAATCTTCAAGAGCAAGAATCAACCAACAAGGGAAGAGCAAGCAAAGCTCACCACATGGAGTTCAAAGGATGCTCTTTCCAAGTCATATCTATTAAACTCAATCTCTGATTTCTTGTTACCACATGTAAGAAATTGGAAGACCTCGTAAGAGAGTTCGGAGATGCTTTCATCATACTTCTCCTCCAACACAAGAGCTAGGAAGAATCAGTTGGGGATGGAATTCACAACCCTCAAGGAACAACCAAAGCAAGGAGTGGCTGACTATGTAACCAAAATGAAAGATGTAGTAGACCAGCTTGTAGGCATTGGATAAGAGATAGAGTAAGAGCACATTGTGAGGCAGATTATCAATGGGACTAAGGTTGATGAGAAGTTTGAGTCCTCCACCACAGCTATGGACCTCTACATGGATATGCAAATACCTTATCTCAACAGCTTAATGGGGAAACTCTTCACATATGAGGCAAAGCTTAACAAGAATGGTGATAGATCAAGAGGTAACCAGTCTTCTACCTTCATATAGAAAGGAATAAAGCTAAGGATAAAAGTAAAGGTAAGAAATAGGACGAAGAGGGTAGTACCTCTCAGGCTAATTATACAAGAAGAGGAAGAGGTGCTAGAGGTAGGGGCAGAGGAGGTAAGCAATGTAGGGGGAGAACCTACAACAATTCACCATGCAACATATTTGGTTTAAACAACCACACTATACAAGAATGCAACAAAAATACAAGGTACCAAAGGGGAAGAGGCTTCCATAGAGGAGGCAATGGACAAACAAGGGTCAGGTACAACAATGGTGGAGGCGACTAGAACCATAACTTCAATCAGGGCTACAACAACAACTATTATCAAGGAGGCTTTAGAGGAAGAAGGGACTTCAACAACTATACTAAAGATCAAGAAGACTCTACTCATCATGAACATGACATCCAAGCAAGGTAAAGATGATGAGCATCTATTCTACATTGACTCAAGTTGTTCCAATCATGTGGCAGGAGATGTAGCTCCATTATCTAATCTTGAAAAACCCAAGGGGAAGCATGAAGTAAAAAGAAATGATGATAGTAAGCATTCAATCAAGAAAATTGGAAATGTAAAAACATCTAAGAACCTTTTGAGAAAAGTTCTGTATGTGCCTACTATAACCAAAAACCTAATTAGTGTTGGGCAGGTTGTAGAGAAAGGTCTCCAAGTCAAATTCACTAAGCATGGAGCATATGTGGAAGACCCCCAACAAGGATTAAAAAGGATTTCCAAAGGTGAGAAGATACATAGATTGTTTACTTTTGAAATTGAAGACACAAGGAACATAGCACTATTCAGTTAAAGAGACCAAACCCTTTTTGAGTTGGAAATATGGCACAAAAGGCTAGGACACATAAGAGAGAGAACCGTGAAGAAAATTTATAGGGATCAAAGTGTGCTTGGCATTCCCAATGTGATAAAGCAGCACATGATATACGAATGTGGAGCATCCCAATTTGGCAAAGCTCATGGGCAACCATTCAACAAAAAAGAATACATCCATGAAGACTATTTGGAGCCTGTGCACACTGATGTGTGGGGTCCTAGCAAAGCTCCATCCATCTCAGGTTCAAAGTACTATGTCTCTTTTATTGATGATTACAATAGGTGGACAACCCTCTATTTCATGAATCACAAGGATGAGGTATTTACATGTTTCAAGAAATATTTGGCACTAGTTGAAAACCAAAGAGGAAGGAGCTTGAAGACAATCAGGTGTGATAGAGCATTAGGGAAAAATGTGAGCCTTGCATGGGCCTTGTAAGGATCCCTAATTTTTAGGGATTAAAAAGCCTAATCTATGAATTTAAGGAGCCACATGAAACCACTAGTGGTATTTGGAATAAAATAATGTATATCATATTATTTGTTTGGTCTCTCATCTGTAAGCATACATGAGCCGTTGGATTGTTCAAATCAATGGTTTACATTAGATCTCTTGAGATTCTAGAGAGAGAATGCATTCAAATTCATGGGAATGAGGACAAGAATGTTCATACTCTCTACAGAAATCTTGGCCATTAGATCAAATGTGATCCGACGGATGAACGCGAATGGGGCTGATTTGCTTTTTCGGATGCATTACGATTGTAGGATGTGAAGAAGATCTGATGGTTGCCTTTAAAAGGTGCCTTCGCCTTGTGTGGGATGAATCTAATCCATTGGATCATGGATAGATCGAAAGGTCTCAAATGTAGGTGCCTATTCTCCTTGAAGTTCAAACCACAACGTCCGATCGAAGAGAAAATCCAACGGTGCATGGAAAAAGGTGCCTTTTGTAATCATTGATTTCTTCTTAGCCATCCGATATCAAGACAACCTGATGGTCCACATTGATAGGCGCCTTGACTTTTGGAGTTTCACCTTGGCCCTTAGATCTTTGATCAATCCAATGGTTCTAAAACAATTTCGACTTTTTGAAAACCATTCTCTAAAGAAACCCACTAGTTCTAGATGGTTTTGTTGTCTTTGACCACCCAAAAACAAGGGAAGCCTATGTCTAGCCTATGTGATTAAGGGATTAGTTTGTGTGCACCACTCTCTTGTTGGAAGTGAGGTAGGCCCTTAGGCTCATGTTACAGGTCCATGGTTCCATAGTTCCAGTCATGTACAACATTAATTCTAGCAATCTTCCATATTGACAAAACATGAACATAACACAACTTAATCATACAAATGATGAGACAAAGATAGAGAAAGAATAGACGACATGTGTAAGGTGTTACGTAAGCCATCACTTACTCATAGTATCATATATACCAATGTTCAATGTACAATGTGGGAGTAAAATTCTCAACCATTCTATGTGATGAGAAATAGATGAATGAGTGAATGTACAATGTAACAAACATATTCAGATGTGTGGGCAATAATCTGAATATACATGAGATGTGTGACCTTATAGGTTATAGAAGAGTGACTGAATGAGGAAGGATCAGTGTGAAACTGATGGTCAACAAACCTACATCTAAACTTAGGCTATGGAAGACCCTAAGTCAGATACGTGTGTGAAAAGATCACATACTTATAAAGTAGCATAGAATGCTAACAAGATTGTTGCCGGAAATCCTCAAACTCATGTGAACACACCTTCTCAAACACCTTATAAAAATATGCATAAAGCATATAAGTACTGCTTCTCTTGTACCTATGCCGAATAGGACTCCTTCTGATATGAACGCCACAGCCTCCATAAACTTCAAGTAGTACCTTTGTGCATAAAGAGAATATGTACCTGAATACTTAACATAAGATGTGAATCTTATGTTAATCACCATCTAATGTCTTTGAAGTAGCCCGACATCTTCTTGTAGAAGACAATCTTCAACCTAATATCTTCTTGTAGAAGATAATCTTCAAAATCATGTAGATGGTCCCATCCAATGTCTTTGAAGTAGCCAGACATCTTCTTATAGAAGATAATCTTCAACCTAACATCTTCTTGTAGAAGATGATCTTCAAATACATCATGTAGATGGGCGATCCTCACCTTCAAGCTACTTATGACCAAGTCTTCTTGCCATGAACAAGAGATAACCTCCTCTCCATGAGGTAGAGTGTGAGCACACCCTTCATCTTCTCCAAGAAGAATCACCAAGAAGAACTCCATAGCTGCTTTTCAACATGCTTCAAGTTAGCACCATGGCTGCCCCATGTGCTAGAAGAAACACCACCTCTACTGAGGTCCAAGCTCTAGAAAGCTTGTGTTGATCCTAGGTGAAGGATGAATACAAGTGAGCCAAGCACTTGTTTATATAGTATTCTTGTACTTTGAAAAGCAAACAATAAAGCACATAAAGCTATGCGATCGCCATGCGAAAAGGCATCAAGGAAGAACCTCCGTCATCCACCGTTTAACGTGATCCATCGTTGAGTTTAATTAAAAGAATTAAATCACATCGCGTTTCGCGCTGCTTGTCACGGGACTTGAACTCGGGTCGCTTCACTGGAAGGACATTGTCTTAACCACGTCGCCCTTCTCTTTTGCTTGTACAGAACAAGTGAGGGCAGCTACACATATTGTACTTACTGAAGGCTTTTGGACTAGTGTGGACATTGTCTCCAACAATCCGCCCTACAATGTCACAATGGTATAAACTGGTCTGTATCTGCAAACTATCACAAGCTTCAAGCTTGTACTCCCGCATTTCAGAACTTGTTTTTCAAAAGTCTTCTTTAAAAATTCTTCTTCAAAAATGAATTTGACTTTCCTTCAAAAAACTTGAACTTGCTGAATATGAACCATATTACTTGAGAAAATATGCAAACTAGATATCCAATAGTGTACACATCAAGCAATCACTGCTTGTCAACAAATATAGCATGTACTGACTCTGCACCTGCTATCTCTTGTCTTCAAAAACCTGAAAACATACACTAGGATCCACATATTTGCATTTACCTTCTAAAAAAGGTTTCTCAACGTACTTCTGCTGCGTCATGTAAATACACTAAACAAAATCAAGAACTGAATCCTGGAACCTATGACTATCAACTCACAACTTAGTGTATTATGAACACTGCTGGCTCATCTTTGATTGAACTCAACTCAATATGAGTCAAAAAATCTATGATGTCATCATGTCTTCATCCTTTAAATCCTTCATACCTCTTTCCTTCAGAACTTGGTATAAACATATATGTGCGCACTTCTGAAATATACCTTTTTGAAATATCAAGTTTCTCTTAAATAGAACTCTAGAACCTTCTCCTGAACACGAACATCCTAACAGGAACTTTCTCCAAACATTCTTCTTCTTCCTTCTTCTTTCAAAGCCGGAACATAAAGAGAACCTGACAAAGGAAATATAGGAATACGTGAAATAGGAATACCTCTAGGTATGACTCTGCATTCTTTTACATATGGCTTGAAAATAAGTCTTCATGTTTCATCACCCCCCTGGATGACTTAACACTAGTATCTAGTATTCTTCAAATATATCAGACTTTATGAAATGTGGAACGTCTTCCTTCATAAATCTGATGTTCAGTGATCAATACCTGTATCTGAAACAAAATCTCTGAACCCTTTTTATTAGCATTGTGCACATGCCAATAGCTTTCGATGTCATTCTTCAGCTTTCCAAAATCTAGAATAAGGTTAGCTGAACCTAACATAATAAAACCTTGCTGAAAGCTTTTTAGGATTCATAACCTTCAGTAACATAACAAGTATCTTCTTCCTCTCTGCAACACAAATCTGATAGAATCTGAATCTTTGACTTACTTCTTCCAATGCTAAGAATCTTCACAAACAAAGGATAGACAATTGAATCATAAATACTCAAGATCATATAAGATCAAACAAGATCAATGACCTCTCCTGTGTAGAATCTGCTGTCATCAAACCTTCATGACTGAATGTTTGATTTACTTCCTGAATGTCTCCAAGTGTCCATGCTTCTCAAAAAGTTGTAAAACTTTTCTTCAAACAAATCCTTCAAGGAATTTGCAACTCCTACTTGAAATATAAGTGGACAAACTTCTCACCTTGAGAACTCCAAAAGCTGCAAGTTGATACTTCATAACTTTCATATTTTACCCGGGTGAAATGTGATAGTACCTGCTTGACTTTCTTTTGGCTAACTCCACTTCTTAATCAAGTGATAGGATCTAATTGAACACCTTTTGGAATACAAACATGTATCCAAAAATCTAGACAATAACTGAAAGTAGATTCTCCATTGACTTGTACATCAACAAGATTCTGAATTTTCTGAAGTTTTTCTGAAAATACTGAATATGAGGTAACCTTTTCCAAACATAAAAACTCAACGCAAGTCTTCAACATCTGCTACAAAAAACTCTTTTACCTCAAGAGTTAGATAAAGAAGAAATATACTTCTCTGCAACTTGTCATATACCAAGTAGCTCTGTATTGACACTCCAAGAATTCTTTGAGGGAACATATAAGTTGCCTGCTTAAAAGCTTCAACATAACTCATACACATATGAGTGCTTTTGTTTCTCTCAATGCAATTCTTTGTCAAATCTACTAAATCATGACCAAGTGTAATCCAAAACAAGAAACTGCTTCTTCTTTAAACAAGATGTTCTCGTAGACTTGTCTTTGGATGTAGAGGATAAAATAGGAAAAGTATATGGAAAATATATGAGAAAAGGAAGCCTTACTTTTCTTTTGGAAATGATGGACTTTCTTCTTCTGCATCTTTCTTCCACTTGATGATGTCAACATCTTCAAACTTCTCTTCCATACCTTTTGTTCTCTTCATCTTGAAGTAGCAAACACTCTTGAATTCTTCAAATGAAATTTTCTCTTCCTCTAATGTAAGAGTAAGAGATAAAACAAACATGGTATATAAATGGAAGTGAATATAGAATCATGTTTTATCATCTCCTCATATCTCTGAATCAAAATTCTGCTTCAAATGTCTGAAATGACTAAATTCACCAATCGTTTGTCTGAATGATGAATTACCCTTCTAGAGTTATCTTCTCTAGATACATTTGTACCTTGATATCCAACCAACTTACAACAGAAAATTGGCTGAAAAAACTCATCTCATCTCTGCGCTTGTCTTCTTAGATGAACTTTCTTGCCATGAAAGAGATTTCTCAAAACTCTCTAGAAAAACCTCTAGATACCTGTTTTGATGTAGCCTTTAACTTTCAAATAATGAAAGTGTATAAAAGTACTCCTTGAATTTCTTCAAATCTCTTCATAACTGCTCTTCTAAGATATGACCTGCAAATGATAATCTGATAGTAGAAACTGATACCTGTGATTTGATGTTGATCTCATTCCTTCATCTTCTCTAAACCATTGTTCTTCCTTGAATTTGAAGTAGTCTTCTCTTCATCAAGTCTGGGTCTTCAAACAATACTTTTGTAAAGTATTTGCATACTCTTCAAAAATATTCGGCTGCTAACAGATCATCAACTTCATACTCCACACTGATGAATACACATGTAACTGAATTGTCTAATTCTTAAATCTCTACTCATCTAGATTAAGTGTGTATGTCAAATGTCAAATATTAGAAGATGCCTTTAAATCATATGTTGTAAATCTGGAATTCTGGAAACCTCTGAATATGAGAGACTTAATGCATTGATGCCAAAGATCTAAAGTTCTGAAACCAAAACCTTAGTGCTCTGATACCAAATGTTGGAAGTGAGGTAGGCCCTTAGGCTCATGTCACAGGTCCATGGTTCCATAGTTCCAGTCATGTACAACATTAATTCTAGCAATCTTCCATATTGACAAAACATGAACATAACACAACTTAATCATACAAATGATGAGACAAAGATAGAGAAAGAATAGACGACATGTGTAAGGTGTTACGTAAGCCATCGCTTACTCATAGTATCATATATACCAATGTTCAATGTACAATGTGGGAGTAAAATTCTCAACCATTCTATGTGATGAGAAATAGATGAATGAGTGAATGTACAATGTAACAAACATATTCAGATGTGTGGGCAATAATCTGAATATACATGAGATGTGTGACCTTATAGGTTATAGAAGAGTGAATATGAGTGACTGAATGAGGAAGGACCAGTGTGAAACTGATGGTCAACAAACCTACATCTAAACTTAGGCTATGGAAGACCCTAAGTCAGATACGTGTGTGAAAAGATCACATACTTATAAAGTAGCATAGAATGCTAACAAGATTGTTGCCGGAAATCCTCAACCTCATGTGAACACACCTTCTCAAACACCTTATAAAAATATGCATAAAGCATATAAGTACTGATTCTCTTGTACCTATGCGGAATAGGACTCCTTCTGATATGAACGCCACATCCTCCATAAACTTCAAGTAGTACCTGTGTGCATAAAGAGAATATGTACCTGAATACTTAACATAAGATGTGAATCTTATGTTAATCACCATCTAATGTCTTTGAAGTAGCCCGACATCTTCTTGTAGAAGACAATCTTCAACCTAATATCTTCCTGTAGAAGATAATGTTCAAAATCATGTAGATGGTCCCATCCAATGTCTTTGAAGTAGCCAGACATCTTCTTGTAGAAGATAATCTTCAACCTAACATCTTCTTGTAGAAGATGATCTTCAAATGCATCATGTAGATGGGCGATCCTCACCTTCAAGCTGCTTATGACCAAGTCTTCTTGCCATGAACAAGAGATAACCTCCTCTCCATGAGGTAGAGTGTGAGCACACCCTTCATCTTCTCCAAGAAGAATCACCAAGAAGAACTCCATAGCTGCTTTTCAACATGCTTCAAGTTAGCACCATGGCTGCCCCATGTGCTAGAAGAAACACCACCTCTACTGAGGTCCAAACTCTAGAAAGCTTGTGTTGATCCTAGGTGAAGGATGAATACAAGTGAGCCAAGCACTTGTTTATATAGTATTCTTGTACTTTGAAAAGCAAACAATAAAGCACATAAAGCTATGCGATCGCCATGCGAGAACGCATCAAGGAACAACCTCCGTCATCCACCGTTTAACGTGATCCATCGTTGAGTTTAATTAAAAGAATTAGATCACATCGCGTTTCGTGTTGCTTGTCACGGGACTTGAACTCGGGTCGCTTTATTGGAAGGACATTGTATTAACCACGTCGCCCTTCTCTTTTGCTTGTACAAGATCAAGTGAGGACGGCTACACATACTGTACTTACTGAAGGCTTTTGGACTAGTGTGGACATTGTCTCCAACACCTCTTCTCATTGATCCATGGCTAATCACTCCTTAATCCAAAAGCCCCATCCAAGGTTCATTTTTTTCGCTAATGGGTGGTGAGTACTTTTCACATGCATTTGATCTATTTCTACACGATAGAGGCATAAAAAGGGAAGTAAAAACCATGTATACTCTTGAATGGAATGGAGAGGTAGAGAAAAGGAACATGTTAATTATTGAAGCACCTAGCTCTATGTTAAATGAGAAAAAATTGCCTAATTATTTATGGGCACAAGTTGTATCTACAACTACCTATTTGGTCAATAGGCTTCCATCCAAATTATTGGATGGTATGACACCATATGAAGCATGGAATGGCAAGAGACCATTATTGAATCATTGCAAAATATTTGGATGCATTGCCTATGCACACATCCCATCACAAATAATAGGGAATCTTGACCCTAATGCTGCGAAATGTATATTCATTGGGTATGATCAGAATCTTAAGGGATATAGGCTATACAATCCCACTAACAAGGCATTCATAGTTATTAGAGATGTAGTATTTGATGCGAATAATTCATGGTTTGAAGATGATTGTAGGAAAGTCAGGTTAGCATATGATTTGGAAAATGATTTTACAACCCTCACTCAAGAAGATCAACACCAACAGAGAACATCAACTCAAAGGATGAGGAGAATATTGATGTCAAAAGCTTGCAAGTGAAGATGCAAGTTCAAATACAAGCAATTAGAGGATCTACTTGAGTCTTCTAATCAAGATTTAAGGAGATCACAAAGAGAAAGTTAGAATCCCAGAAGGTATGGATATGATCCATCCTTAGTCACAAAGCACTCTGTGTACATCACTAAAGATTCTATGGCAAAGGAGCCTCCTTCATTTGAAGAAGCTAAGAAGAAGAAGGAGTGGAGAGAAGCCATGCAGGAAGAAGTGGAAGCGTTGCAGGAAAACCACATATGGGATCTAGTTCCTAAGAAGCCAGATATGAAGGTAATTGGTTCAAGCTGGATATACAAAATTAAAAAGAACTCTAATGGTTCTATAAACACGTACAAGGCAAGGATAGTACCCAAACACACGGAGTAGATTATGAAGAAAGATTTTCTCATGTGGCAAAGATGCCAAGAATCAGTGTATTAGTAAGTCTTCTTGCATCCAAAAATTGGAATTTATATCAGTTAGATGTCAAAAATGCATTTTTAAATGGTTGGATATGAGAGGAAGTATATATGGAACAATCAGCAGGTTTTGAACATGAAGAAAAAGCAGGTTATGTATTGCAAGCTTAATAAAGCATTGTATGGTCTCAAGCAAGCTCCTAGAGCTATTGGAACCATAGGCTTGTTACCTATTTGTAGGATCAAGGCTTTGTGGCAAGCAAGGCAGACTCTTCTTTATTTGTTAAGAAGAATGAATAAAAAATCATCTACTATGTGTCTTTCTAGATGATATCAATATTAGAGGTAATGATTTTGATTGTATCAAGTAGGTAAAAGCTCAATTGATGAAGGAACTCAAAATTAGTGATCTATGGTTATTGACCTACTTCCTTGGCTTAGAACTTATGTACACATATTCAATTATATTCATCACACAAAGGAAGTACATACATGATATGTTGGTAAAGTTTAAGATGGAGAACACTAAAGTTGCGGGTATTCCTATGGAGATCAATCAAAAACTAAGTTCACATGGAGGTGAAATACTTGAAGATGTTATAGGTTATCAAAAACTTGTGAGTAGTCTTACTTATGCTACTTTGCCAAGAGTATATATTGCATATGTAGTAAGTATATTAAGTGAGTTCATGTATGTACCAAGGAAGCCACACATGGAAGCTATAAGGAGGGTGCTTAAGTAGCTAAAGGGTACAATGAATGAGAAATTGTTCTATCCCTTTACTTCTAACATAGATATAAAGATGTATTCTGATGCAGATTGGGTTGGCTCCAAGGATGATAGAAGCACTTCAGGGTACCTATCTTTTGTAGGTTCAAAACTCATATCTTGGTCATCCAAGAAGCAAGCGACTCTAGGTGGCTTTATCTTCCATAGAAGTAGAATATAGAGGTTTTGGAAATGAAACTCAGGAAGATATGTGGCTTAAGAAATTGTATATAGATTGGGAGATACATTCCTACACTCCAATTATCTTTGGAGATAACACTAGTTTGCTTCATTTGGCTACTAATCCTATGTACCATGCTAGGACAAAGGACATTGAAGTGCACTATCACTATGTTAGGGAGAAACGGCTAAGAAAGAATATCCAATTATCCTATGTCTCAACTCATTTTCAATGTGTAAATATACTCACCAAAGCATTGGATGTCGCAAAGATGAAATGCCTGCATGTATGAAATGAGGACATGAAATGCCCACATGTATCTTGAGGTTTAGAGTTCATATTCATGTACTATCATTGCGAAGAGGAGCTCATATCATAGATCACTCATTTCTCACTCATTGTTCAATGGCTTGTTGACAATGACATTGTATGTTTACATGATTCAATACATACATGTTCATTACTTCCTACTCTCATATCTGTGTCACACTTCATCGAAATAGTGAAATTGTTTGAGATGGTTCTCACTACATAGAGGATCATTTCTCTTGCGTTAAATCATGATAGCTCAAGGACACTGTCTACTTTAATCATAGAAATTTTCATTAATAATGCTTCACGTGATCGTCAGATATTAATCAAGCATTGCTCATTGATGTGTGACTGTCAAGGCCTGTAAAAGTCAGGATGCATGTTGGATTTGCTAAACATATTTCTCTGCATATAGTTTATCATTTTAGATGATTGCACTCATGATTGGTAGCTTATTAAAGTAATTGAAGTTCCCCCAAAGGAATTTAATCAATTGCTGCTGTACTCCAAGAATGGTGCAAAACTTTGAGTAGGTGTCTCAACCAAAATAGCAAGTTCTAGACCTTGGATCATATGCCTACTTATCTGTTTGGATCCTATCATTAGTACATCATCTTCCAAGCAACATATGTGATCATTTATGCTTATTAACTAGCTAAAGAAGCCCACAAGACTCTCCAACCATTACTTAAAGCAGGTGTAAAGCAGGTTTTAGCTATTAGTTTGAAAACATGCATACAACTTCCACTCTAAGATATTATATATTTCTAGTCATTTCATGGCATCTCAGCCATGTGGTTCTTGAAATTTAGGCCACATCTCCCTAGTAAAATAGAAGTTAATAAAAAATACTCATAATCAATAAGAGGCATAATCCAACTGGCAAAAGAATCACTTTTGATTTTGCCATAATCCTATACACAATGAAATTATAAAGACAAAATTAATGTTGTGCGCTACACCTAAACATGAAGACATGATTTTTTTTTTTCCAATGGAACTTTTGCTTTCTTCAATACCTGCAAGTAAAAAAACTGAAAACACAAGAGAAGAATTGTACATGCTTTTATTAAGGAACATAAATAAATGAAATGTTGTGCTTTGAGAAGTAATAATGAATCTATTCAACTCCCAAATGAGGCTTATTGTAATTTACAAGTGTAAAACTTCATAATTGATCATAAATATTAGTCTTAAAGAACCTCTCACTAGTCTAAATATCCAACTAAAACCTTGTGTAGAGATAGGTTCTAGAGGTAAAATGGAATGTAAAACAAGTTAAATTTCTCAATTTGAATGTCACATGAATTTTGTGTCATGCACAAAATGAGGCTCATGTTTCTTAGCTCCTAGATCAGTTGGTGAGTGAGCATATGAATGAAGAAGATTCTATGGATAGCTTCTTGACAAAGATCAAATATTTGAAGGAGGAGTTGATTTCTACATATAGAATCTTGTTAGATAGTTCACTTGTGTAGACCGTTCTTAATGGCCTTCCAGATTCATATCCGGATTTTGCTTCTTCTCTTCGATTAATGAGGAAAGGCAATCCAAATGCCTTAAAATTTGAAGCATTAGTCTGTGTTTTGTTGAAGGAGTACTCTAGGCAGAAGACGTCCATTATGTTTTGCATATCAAGCTTTCTTAGCTAGTTAGAAAGGAAAAGGTAAATGGAGCTCATCTACTAGTAAGCTAAAATCTATTAATTCTATAGAATCAAAAAAGGAAGAAAAAGATGAGAAAGACCCCAAAAACCAAAATTAACTTTGAAATATTATAATGAAAATAATCATTTCATAAAGATTTTTCCAAAGTTGGCTACAAAAGAAGCAAAAGAAGAGGTAGGAATAGTTGTTGTAGAGGCATCCACACACAAAACAAACTTTGCTAATCTTGTGCACAATGAAGAATGGGAATTTACTATTCGTTGTTGTTATGATCCATCTTCTAATGAATATTGTATGTGTATAGTAGACTCAGAAGTTTGGTGCTTTGATAGTGGGAAACCAAACATATTACCTTGAAGCATAGTTTCTTATGCTCACTTGAGCCTAAACTTACAATGAATATTGTCACATATGCAAAAAAATCTTCTTATCCTATAATGCGACTTGGTAAGATCATTTTGACTAGTTTTGATGGTATTTCTTTCACATTTTTGGATGCTTTGTTTGTGTCAAGCATAAAGAAAAATATGCTATCAGTTCTAGCATTAGTCAAGATCGGCTTGGCTATCGAATTTGTTGATGACATATATAGAGTTCATGATCTCTCAAATGGAGATAATATTATTGCTTCTAGCATTCTATGTTGTGGGTTATATAAGCTCAAAGATTAAGCAAAATTTCTGAATGATTCAGTGTAGTTCAAGATTCTTGGGCTATCTCAGATGCAAAGCTCAATGCTTTGGGCATCTGAACTTTCCTAGTTTTCTACCCCTAGAAAAATCTCAAGTGGTATCCTTTTTGTCTGAACTTGACGCACATAGTAAACGTGTCTATTAAGGTTGTATTTTGGGAAAAGTCAAGCATTCCTCCCTCACAAAAGATGGTTTAGTACAAGCTACTTAGAAATTGCAAGTTGTTCATAGTGATGTTTGTGGTCCTATGAAAAAACATTCTTCTGGAGCTACCTTTACTTCATGACTTTTAGCGATGATGTTTCTATACGTGCATGGGTCTATCCATTGAAAGAAAAGTCCAAAGTTTTTATGTTCTTCAAATAGATTCTAGTTCTGGCTGACAATCTATGAGCATGTAAAATGAGCACCTGCTATTCTGATCAAAAGGGGCGATAAAACATCAGTGTAAAGTGTCATATACACCAAAAGAGAATGGAGTTGTTGAAAAACGATAACATGTCTCTCATGGAGATGGTGAGGTGTATGGTTAAAAGTCAGCCTTTACCGCATAGCTTTTGTCTTCAGGCTATTATGTGCGCAACATCTCTACTGGACAAGCGTCCCACCAAAACATTGTAGTTTATCACTCCATATGAGGTTTGGACTGGTTGCAAGTCATGCGTTGCTTATCTTCATGTCTTTGGTTGTTTGGCATATGCATTTGCCTAAATAATAATGTAAAAAATTAAATGATAAAGCAATAACATGTTTTTTTTGGTAGAGTTCTCAAAGCAAAAGCTATCATCTATATTATCTACAAATTAAAGGCATTTTGGTTAGTGGTGATGTTGTTTTTGTGGAAGATGCAATATAGCCATTAGTTTCATGTACGAAGGAAACATTAATTATCTCCAAAGACGTTTGCCACTTTTCTACCTCTTTATATAGGTGGGAATCAAGTGCTTGTCCAAATGTAGCAATTTCATAGCCTTTAGAAGTTTCACATGATGATGCAGATCATTCCATTTCTAATGCAAATTTACATAATGCACCTATTGATGAGAGGTTTCAATGGATAGTGCAAACTTTGCAAGGTAGCAAATTAGATGATCCTCTATCATAGTATACTTGTTAAGGCTCTGATAGTGCTTCTTTTGCATAATATTGTTATGTTATGGCTTTCTTTAGTCTCTCTATTGAGAATGAGCCTGTTTTTTTTATGAAGTGCAAAATTCAAAAAATTGGATGGCTTCCATGCAATCAAAATATGATGGTATTATGATGAATGGCACTTGTTCTTTAGGTGACTTGCCTCTGGAAAAAAGGCCCTGGGCACTAGATGGGTAGACAAGCTGAAGCATAAACCTCATGGAATAGTTGGTAGGTATAAGGCTATTCTTGTTGCGAAAGGTTATGCTCAAGAAGAAATCAATGGTCGTAATGACAAACATATTGTTGATTTTAAGACTGATTTTCATGCCTCTTTTGGGATGTTCGATGTATGGAATTTGCATCATGAATTGGTTCTTCAATTTATGCAAGTTGATGATAGAATAGTTTTGTGTCCAACAAAATCTATTGACACATTATGGCAACATTTTTTTCCATGAAGATTGCAAACGTATTCCCATTCCTATGGAATTTATGATTGATTGTTGATGATGTTGGAGATGCATTTGATGTTCTTGTGTATAAGTGGGATATTGGATGCTTAATTTGCTTATGCATAACTTAGCTCAATATTCAATTTATTATCTCTTATATGAGCACGTTTATGCATTGCTCACATGTCAAGTATTGGTAGGCAGTTAAGCACATCTTTCCCTCCTTAAGTGGTACCTAGTTACTTGGATTGTTCTATGCTAAGGGGAATCACTATCATGAGATTTACATACTATTTCTCACTCTAACTGGGTCGGTTGTTATGACACTTGTGTGTTCACCACTGGTTTGTGCTTCATGCTTTCTAGCTATTGCATATCTTTATTAAGAAAGAACCTCTATAGTGTGGCCACTTCTAGTTCTAAGGTGAGTATAGGGAAGCTTTTATAGCAACAGTTGAGTGTGGGTGGATCAAATTTCTTGTGGATGATTGGGTTGCTGATCAGTCTCTTGCAACCACCATCTTCACTAAAATTCAAAGTGCATTGGCAGTTGCACGTAACCTTGTGTTTGATGCTTTCACTACCATGAGATTTACATATTATTTCTCACTCTAACTGGGTCAGTTGTTATGACACTTGTGTGTCCACCACTGGTTTGTGCTTCATGCTTGCTAGCTATTGCATATCCTTGTTAAGCAAGAACCTCTCTACTATGGCCGCTTCTAGTTCTAAGGCTGAGTATAGGGAAGCTTTTATAGCAACAATTGAGTGTGTGTGTGTCAAATTGCTTTTGAATGATTGGGTTGTTGATCAGTCTCTTGCCACCACCATCTTCATTGAAATTCAAAGTGCATTAGCACTTGCAAGGAACCCTGTGTTTGATGCTTTCACTAAGCACATTGAGGTGCATTATCATTATGTCAAGGAGAGCTTCTCTATTGGAGAGATCGCTTTGGCATATGTGCCCACACAAGAGAATGTTGTAGACCTTTTCACAAAGGCTCTACTGAGGGAGATGTTAGAAGCCTTTAAGCTTTAGGCTTACTTTCTTTTGTGGTTTGTTCCCACATAGCTTCATGCTTCCTTATAAATGAGTTCTACCTCCTTGTTCATCGCATCACTTTCAAGGGCATTTGTTGATATATGTCGGTAGTGATGTGTGTGAAACACACTTAGGACCACCTATAAACCTAATGGGTTACTTATCTTTGTACATTTTGTTGGTAGCACATTCAGTATTATGTGTTCTACTCCAAGATTCATCTTCTTCCTTCTGCTATTATTGTAGTTCCTTAGATCTCAGACTCCAACAGAATGGTTAGACATGTTAGTTATTTTCACTAAACATGCTTATCCATTCTTTTGGATGGATTATGAATTGGTATCATACCCATTCACATGCTCATCATCTACCATTAGTCATATCAAAGTAGCAATCAAAATCACCTCATGGAAACGGAATGTATACATAGAAGCATGTTGTCAATCATGTGCATCTTACACATTCATTAAATCTTATCATAAACAATCACATGCAATCATGTACTGCTTATATGGATGATCGTAACTATACCAATAACTTGTGTTGGCTAGGAATATAATTTTATATCAACTCTTCATACGTGTGCTTCCATGAAAAGGTATTCATGAACTCATGAGTTACCAATTAGTTATAACGGTGATGCACATAAAAGCATTCTTAACATGGATTCCCATGATTTCAAGGAGTCACTTCCTCTATATGACTCTTTATAGGCCACATGAAGAAAATTTTCATTGTGCTTGAGGAATCCATCCTCCAAACCTAGTCAAATACATAAATATCCATGATGAAGGTCACTTACTTTTATGTTGATGAAGGTCTCACTCATCTTAATGATAAGAAAGTGAGATTCAAAGAAAATATAAGTATTCATGCAATCATGCATCTTCTTTTGTACTAAAATTACTTTATAAGCAACTACGTTTGCTACTATTTCAAAAACATGCATAAGACATCCGTTTTTAAAGACTTTATATCTCTAGTATTTCATGGTATATACCATTATGTACACACAAGTGCCCATAGAAAATAGAACTAATATATAAGTACCCATAATCAAAACGAGTCCTAAGCCAAGTGGCAAAAAAGCCACTTTATCTTTGTGCCATAATCTTGCAAGCAATACATTTTGCAAAACTATAATGTTGGGAATTACCCCATCTCATGAAGATCTGATTGTTTCTTTTTCACTTGGAACTTTTTCTTGCTTCAATACCTATCAAAGACGTTTGAAAAAGACAAGAGAATATGCGTACATGCCTTTTTTTTAAGAACATAAGTAAATTAGATGTTGTGCTTAGAGATGAAAATGAATATATTCAACTCCCAAGTGATAATTAATGTGATTTAGAAGTGCTAAACGTCATAACTGATCACAAATGTAATTCCTAAAGAACCTCTTATTTGTCAACAACCAACTAAATTGTTATGCACATATAGACTATAGAGGCTAAAATATGGCATGTCATAGTCAAACTACAGCTCTTAAAGTGTCAAATCTAGAACAAGTTAGATTTTGCAAGTTGCATGTCATGTGAAAAAGTTATCATGCAAATAGTGAACCTCGACACAAACACGACATCTCTTTCTAAGACTCAAAATAGGAAAATAA
>CM035421.1:109754449-110009449 GCA_020310875.1 Ceratopteris richardii
AAGGAAAGGTTCTGTAAACCTGATCATACAGAAACTTACCACTAGATGGAATGTCTGTTGGGCCTCTAGACAGTGGCAACACATATTTAATTGCTTATGGTCATTTCCCATGAACATCAAGCAATCTTTTATTCTCTAGTTAATAATTCATCATGGTGTCTGGTGTGGATCTAAAAGCAGAACGGTGAAGATTAATGATGGAGTTTGTGTCTTCTATGGCACTCTAGAGGATCGCCGCCAAATTTTTTATAAATGTTCTCATGCATAGGGCTACTAGAAATTTTTGCAACCTTATTGTCAAAAGTTCAACATTTCTTTATCATACAGGGAAGTTCTTCTTGGATGTATAACAAAATGGATATTGTGCTCTACTTATGGAGGGCTCTAACTCTCTGGAGCATTTGGAAGAGCAGCAATGATGCTGTTTGGAGCACACATAGAAAAGCCTCTCTATACTCTTTTTGCTCGAAATTTTAGGTCTTTGGCTTTGAAGGGTATCACTACCATCAAAGAAGCCCCTGTTCAAGACTTTTTTGTGGCACGTCATCTCTACAATACCCATATTAGTTGATGGAGAGACTCCTTCCTTAAGCTTTACTCTGTAAGCAGATTTGGAATGGCCCTAATAGGTACTTAACTGCTGAAGACTATTTCTTGGTCTATAACTACAACATTTTGCCAACATAATAGAAACAAAGCTTGAGTTATTTGTTAGCATAGAGGAGATGTGCTCCGTGGTTCAAGATTTAGGAATAAATGACTCATAGGTGTTGGACAGTGGTGCATCTCGTCAGATGATGAAGAAAAAAAACCTTTATAGTTCCCTACAACATATAAATGAGCCCATCATAGTAGAGGTAGGCAACTATGCAAGATGTCTTGCAAAGGGTGAAGGTACAGTTTCTTTCATTAAATCTAATGGTGATGTCAAAAAGCTTTCAAATGTGTTGTATGTTCCATAGATCAAACAAAATCTACTTTCGGTAGCTTCTATAATTGATCAAGGTCATCAACTATCTGTTAGTAGGATAGGAGCTAAGATTATAAATAGTAATAACAACATTGTTGGGACTAGCATAAGGAGGAACAACCTGTATGAGTTGTGTGCTCTTACAACAACTACAAGTGTGGGCACAAGTAAGCCAAGGCATGAGAGATTCAACCACATCCGATACCCTATAGTGAACGAGATGCATCTGAGGGGTATGGTTGCATACATGCCATCAATTATAGTATTCAAGCAAACAGGTGAAGCTTGCATAATGGGCAAGCAACAATGGAAGGAATTTCCACAAGAAAGGAAGAACATGGCAAGCTATCCTGTGGAGTTGGTGCATGTTGATTTGTGTGGAAAAATGCCTACACAGGCTTTGGCCAAATCTTCCTACCTCATGTTACTTGTCAACAACTATAGCAGGAAGATTTGGGTGTACTTCCTTCGCAATAAGGCTCAAGCTTCTAGTAAGTTTAAAGAATGGCTTTAGCTTGTTGAAATGGAAACAAGGAAAAAGATGAAGAGATTCAAGTCAAACGGTGTTGGTGAGTTCACATCAAGAGAGTTTGAAGGCTTTATTATTAGTAAAGGAATGAAGCACCAATTTAGAGTGGCACATAGCCCTCAAAAGAATGGTGTTGTAGAATGTCAAAATTGAACCATCATGGAGATAGCAAAGTGCATGTTGAAGGGAAAGGGTTTGCCTAACCAATTTTGGGTTGAGGCTATGAACACTGCTGTCTATATCTTGAATTCAATATACACCAGGGCAATTGATGCAAAGACTCCATAAGAAGCCTACACTGGTTAAAAGCCTTTTGTTTCCTATTTCAAAGTATTTAGGATTGAATGTTATGTACATGTTCGAGATAGGGAGAGAAACAAGATTCAACTAAAAAGCCTCAAATGTATCTTCTTAGGGTCCAATGAAGATAAGAAGGCTTATAAGATTTATTATCCTAAGTCTAAGAATATTATGGAGAGTCATGATGTAGTGTTTAAGGAGGAGTAGCCATATGTAGTGGAGGAGGAATAGAGAGCTTTCACTTTATCATCAAGTGAAGGGGCAATCTAGTATAAACCTAGACCAAGAGCTCTCCATTCTTTACAAGGGAAGGAAGCATCATCTTCAGATGATGAGTCTAGAAGTTCCCAACCTATTGTCATCGAAGTGGAAAAACCATTGCCATGTTGGGTAAGGCAACTCTATGGTTTTGCGAATCCCATCCACACTCACTAGAACAAGTTGTAGATGGACTGAGGTGATCAGAGAGAATAGAGGAGCAAAGAAAGGCAAGCACCCATATTGTAAACACAACTTTGATGGTTGATCTTATTCAAGAACAAGCAAAGGAACCAACCAATGTGGAAGAGGCACTCTATGATAGGAATTGGACAGCTTCTTTGCAAATATAATACAACAAGATCATGAAGTATGGAACTTGGGAGCCAGTATATCGACCCTCCTAAGCATAAAGTCATAGGCACCAAGTGTGTCTAGAAGCTAAATTACAATACCAATGGTACTCTGGAAAAGTACAAAGCAAGACTTGTTGCATAGGGCTACTCACAAGTTAAAGGCATTGAGTTTTGTGAATCATTTTCTGACATCAAGGATGACTAGTATTTGAGTAGTACTAGGTGTGGTTACACATAAGCATTCGCTTCTCTATCACATGGATGTCAAATCATCATTCCTAAATGGGGACCTCAAGGATGAGCTATATGTGTCTTAGCCACAGGGATTGAGGTTCCCCATTTAGAGAACAAGGTACTTAAGCTAAAGAAGGCATTATATGGGATGAAACAAGCCCCTAGAGCATGGTACAATTGGATAGATAAGTATCTCATGGATCTAGGCTTCAAAAGGTCTGTTTTTGATGCTAAGTTGTATGTTCTAAAGAGAGAAGGAAGACAATCGTGCTTGTACTCTATGTAGATGACTTTGTGATTACAGAAAATGATGATGCTCTTCTTCAACAAATGAAAGAAGCCCCAAGTTTAGAGTTTGAAATGACAAACCTAGGCTTAATGCACTATTTCTTAGGCCCTGAAGTGTGGCAGGAACTAGTGAAGATTTTCATCTCTCAACAAAAGTATCTAAGACAAATATTGAAGGCATTCAACATTGAGAATTGCAAGGATATTTCTACACCTATGGAGGTCAACAAATTATCTGTTGAAGATACTTCACCTCCAATGGATATTAGAAGATACATGAAATTAGTTGGAAGTTTTATCTACTTCTGAAATAGTAGTCTAGACATCTTTTACGTTGTTGGAGTGGTAAGTAGGTTTTCTAATAAGTCTTGCCAAACCCACTCCAAGGAAAGCATGCAGATATTGAGGTATATGAAAGAAACCACTATTTATGGTATTCTTTATGAAGAATGATCATCTCTAGTCGGATACTGTGATTCAAATTTGGTAGAAGATGTTGATACCAGAGAATCAGTGTCTCGATATTGTTTTTCATCAAGATCAACGATTTTCTCTTGGATCAATAAGAAGCAACCGACTGTAGCATTATCTTCTACTTAAGTTGAGTAGAAAGTTGCATGTGTTGCACCATGTGAAGCAATACTCTTCAGGAGGATCTTATGGTATATAGGAATACAAGGATAGGAGGCAATAAAGTTAAAGTGTGACAACCAAAAGTGCATGGCACTCCCCATGAATCCTGTTTTCCATGCACGTATTCAATATCACTATGTGCATGATTTCATTGAGGATAAGATCATGCAGATAAGCTATTGTCCAACTAAAGAAAATGGAGCACACATTTTCACGAAGGATCTTTGGAGAGAGCAACTTCTTCGAAACTTTCCAAAGCTTTGAATTGGGCCAAGGAGGTAGTTCATCGTAGGGTGGACACTGAGGGGGTGGCGGGGGGAGTTGTTAGATATGCTCATTACTCTACCCTCAAGTGCCTGCAAGTGATCCATGGTGCTCTAAGTTGTAAGGACCTCATTTGAGGAGAAGCCATTGGGAGAGCCTAGCCATGTGTGGTTGTCGAGGGTTATAGATGATCTTTGTGAGCCGAGCCATTAGGTTAGGCTCACAACAATCATCATGATTAGACTAACAAAGATCAGGTTAGGTTCAAATACTACATGATTATCACCATACATATTGTTTCGCACATTGAGGTTATTCAAGAACCTATGTTAAAGCAAAATATTCTTACTTTTGTCCATGAACGAAGGAGTATATTAGGAAATATGTTCGTGAATATTCAAAGTGTCAACGAGAAAAATCTGAGTTTAATAGAATACTTGGAATGCTACACTATTTAGATGTTCCAAATCGAAAGTCGCAGGGTAATTCTATGGAATTTTTCACTAAATTGACTATGGCCAACAATAGATAGTTGATTGAGTTACGAAGATGGCATATTTCTTTCCTATGAAAAAGATTGTTACTACCTTGAATTTTGCAAAACTATTTGTAAAAGAAATTTTTAGATTGCATGGAATGCCTAAAAAAATAATTTTTAATACATACTCTAGGTTCACATCAAAATTATAGAAAGTAACATTTGAATCAAAGTGCACTCTTTAAGACAATAGTTACTCAATATAACACATGAGCACTCGTAGAGAAGATAAAAGATATAGGAGAATCTCAACTATTTTCTACTATAAGCAAGTACAAAGATGATGGCGTTGTCCACCCGTTCGCTCTCAAAGTAGAGCTTAAATGGTGATCCAGACAAATGTAGGTAGGGAGATACAAGGTAGAGGTATGCTCGCTCAATTTGATGTCTCAAGTAATGCAGAACTCATGTACATATAGGATCATGGTTTGCCTTTCGTGGATGGCTATACATGGGCGGTAGAGCGTGGGTGGCCACCGCCCATGTAATTTCCATACATGGCTTAGGCGGGTTGAACCAACTAACAAATATAAATGATTTATGACTCTGACAGGGAATATTCCACAATTGGGGGCCCTTGTAAGTCCCTCTCCTTACAATACCTTACATGGTCCAATATGACCTTCGCCCAACATGCAAGTTGGGATTCCCATCAATTGAGTAATGCACGCTTGGCTTCTCCTCATAATGGGGGGCGTTACAAAATATGCAAACAATCATGAGGGGTAGACATTCATCATATCCCAACACACTCAACTTTCTATGAGTACAAAGTTCCATCCACAAACTCATGAGGAAATTGAGACACTTAATCGAGTACTTGAAGATATGTTGCATATGTATGTAAGTAGAAAGCAACATAATTTGAGTGAATATTATTCGTTAGTCGAGTTTGCATACGATAGATCATGGCATGCATCTATAAAATTGAATCTATTTGAGGCTTTGTATTGTGATAATATTTCCACTTCACCTTCCTTTTTGAGTTTTCCAAATAAAGTAGAAAAATCTAAAGAAACGCTTGAGAAGATGCATGAAGAACTTGGTAAAATTAAACAACACATAAAGGAGACTCAAGAAAGGCCAAAGAAATTATATGATTTGAAAAGAAGAAGACTTGAATTTCAAATAGATGAGATTTTATACCTTAAAGGAAATCCTCGTTGATCAACCTTATTGCTAGGGAGGGATCATAGACTTTCTCCCTTATACACATGTCCTTTTAAAGTTTTTAAAAGATTGGATCTCTTTCTTATTTTCTTGAATTGCATGAAGATTTAAATGTGCATTGTTTATTTCATGTTAGCTTACTTAGAATATATGTACCTGATGTTGCTCATGTTTTGTCAACAACAATAAGTTGAAACATGATGGCTCTTCTAAGCTTTGGCCTAAAATAGTATTAGATAGGAGGGAAATATTACTTAAAATAGATCTATAGTAGAGATTTTGGTGAAATGGAACATATATTCAATTGGGGACCCTAGTATCTCCCTTTCCTTACAATACCTTACATGGTCCAATATGACCTTCATCCAACATGCAAGTTGGGATTCCCATCAATTGGATAATGCACGCTTGGCTTCTCCTCATAATGGGAGCCTTACAAAATGTGCATACAATCATGAGGGGTAGACATTGATCATATACTAACAATCCCCCTCAATGTTTACCGATGATAAATCAAGTAGGCCTCGATCCTATGCCCATCTATTCAAGACGCGTGTTGAGCTGCTCTCTTCCAGGTGCTTTAGTGAATATGTCATCACAATTTCCCTCTATTGGGAAATACTCTAGCTCCACAATTTCATCTTCAATTAGCTCACAAATGTAATGGTATTTTACTTCTATGTGCTTGGTGAAAGCATGAAATAATGGGTTCTTTGCAATAGCCATACAACTTTGATTATCACACTTGAGTACAGTCCCCATATTTGATCGAAAGCGTAGATCTACAAGAATTCTCCTTAACTAGAGTGCCTCAGAAGAAGCAAAACAAACTGCTTTCTACTGTGCTTCTGTGGAGGAAAGTGAGAGAGTTGGTTGCTTCCTACTTACCCAAGAAAATATTCCTGAACCAAGTGAGAAACAATATCAAGAAACTAATTTTCTACAATTACAATCTCCAACCCAATTAGAATCACAATATCCTTGAAGTGTATCACCTGTGGTATAAAGAATACCAAAATCCAAGGTTCCTCCAATTTACCTTAGAATTTGCATTCCAGCATTCGAGTGAGTCTCCTTAGGTTTCTTGGAAAACCTGCTTAACACTCCAATAACATAGCGAATGTCTGGTCGAGTGTTGCACAAAAGAATAAGACTTCCAAAGAGCTTCCTATACTTCTTAGCATCTACATCAGGCATGTTATCATCCATAGATAACTTATGATTTACCTCCATAGGTCTGCTAGTTGGTTTGGAGTCCATCATTCCAAATGCCTTGAGAATTTGTCTGGCATAATTTTGTTGTAAGATGAAAATTCCATCCTTCCTTTGCCATACTTCAATTCCTAGACAGAAATGGAGTAGACCTAAGTGTGTCGTTTCAAACTTAGTTCCCAAGCTCATCCGAGTTTGATTGATGAATCATAGATGATCTCCTATAATGATCAAACCATCTACATATACAATGACAACAACTAGCTTGCTATCCCTTTTCATTACATACAAGTTAGCTTTAGAAGTACTTCTTTCGAAACCCATATTTTTGAAGCAATTATCTATCCATTGGTACCAAGCTTGTGGAGCTTGCTCAAGTCCATAAAAATCTTTCTTCAATCTGCAAACTTTATTTTCTTAATTGGGCACCTCAAAACCTGGTGGTTGAGATACATATGCCTCCTCCTTGAGGTGTCAATTCAAAAATGTAGATTTGACATCCATCTGGAAAAAAGGCCAAGCCTTTTGTGCAGCTACTGCAAGTTCAGTCCAAATAGTTGTCATGGATGCTGTTGGTGCAAAAGTTTCTTGAACATCAAATCCTTCGATCTGTGAAAAAGTCGTGGGCAACTTATCTTGCCTTATACTTTCTTAATGTTCCATCTGATTCATACTTAGCTTTCCAAATCTATTTAGTACCTATTACCTTCTTCTTTGTCCAAAAGTGGACTAGATCCCATGTATCGTTTTTTAGTATACTATCATACTCAAATTGCATTGCCGCCCTCAAACCTAGATCATCAAGGGCTTCATCAATGGTGGTAGGTTCCTTTATCGAGCCCATGATATCTACCATTAGAGCCATGTTACCAATGTGTTCTAGGGCTCTTCTTTGCTCCTCTATTCTCTTTGATCTTCATAATCCATCCTAGGATGATTCTGGTACATCTATATGTGGATTCTGATCATCAAAGAGCTGTTTTGCCCACTTCGGTAGCTGCTTACACTATGAAGCTACAATTGGTTGGCTTTTTATTGAGGAAATTCCATCAAATGTTTACTCCTCCTCAACTTTAAAGTGTCTTTTGATACACACAAGGTGAGATATTTCTTCATTTGATGAGATAGTAGTTTTACCTTTATCTTCTACTAAGTATGGCCATTCATCAAACACCACATCTCGGCTAACAAAAATCTTCCTTGCCTTAGGATCCCCACAAGTTGTATGCTTTAGAATCTTCACTATATCCTAGGAACACACACTTTTTGCTTTTTGAATTCAACTTTGATCTTGTAGGATCACGAATATGTGCATAACAAAAATAACCAAAAATTCCAAAATACAAAATTAAAGGCTTTTTAACAGAATATGCTTCTTAAGTAGTCATCCCCTTCAGTGCTTTTGTGTACCTTCAATTGAGGATGTAGGCTGCTGTATTGATTGCTTCTGTCTTGAATGAATCAAGCATTTCTTGAGCCTTTAACATACAACAAGACATTTCAACTACTATCCTCTTTCTATGCTCAACAACACCATTTTGTTGAGGTGTATGAGCTGTGGTAAGTTGCATTTCCACAGCATGTTACTTACAGTAAATATTAAATTCTGTTGACAAGAATTCACCTCCTCTATCTAATGTGAAAATATTTAGTTTCCTTCTTGGTTCATTTTCCACATACTTATGGCACATTTTTAAGTTTTCAAAAGCATCAACCTTCTCTCGAATGAAATAAACCAACATCTTTCTCCTATAATCGTTGACTAACAGCAAAAAGTAGAAAGATCCTCCTAAAACAGGTGTAGAAATTTTACCTCATAGATCATCATGTACAAACTCTAGAGGACTTGAGATCTATTGCTCGTCTCTCTTGGAAATACTTTCGTTGTTGCGTGTCGATCATAAAAACTTCACAAGGTTCCTACAACTCTGATAATGCAAGAAAATGAGCAAAAATCTCTGTTCTTTGCATCTCCCTCAAAACTGCAAGTCCGAGATGCCCAAATCATTGGTGCCATAACCTACTTACATCTTTATCTTCTATAGCAATAAAGGCACTTAACTCATACAAGTTATCACATCTTATGCCTTTACCTACTACATTACCCGATGAATCCATGATTTGTGCACCACTCTTATTGAAGTGGACTTCGAGTCCACAATCTCTCATTGCAAAAAGTCACACCAAATTTCTTTTAAGTGTAGGTACATAGAGAACATCAGATAACTTTTTTTCAACACCTAGAGAAGTGATAAAAGAGATGGTTCCTGTTCGTTCCACTGGACATTTGGAGTCATTTCCCACTAGTACATTGATGGAGTCCTATAGAGGCACTAGGAAACTATACGAATCCTTTTTACTAGTCGTATAGCAAGAAGCTCCACTATCTAAAGTCCATGGTTCATCAATAAGAGCTTGAGAAAATGATCATACCTCTTCAATAGCTCCCCATAGTTCTAAGTTTGTGTTGTTTGCAGACTCTTTGTTCTTCCACAATGATGTTAGAGTCCCATTCCGTTCATTAGCTTGCTTCATTTTGCAATCCTTGATGGCATGGCCTTTCTTTTCACAATAGAAGCAACTTCATGTGGACTTTTTCTTCTTTGGCTTCTTCTTTAATCCATCAGAAGATCCTTTACCTTTTGCATTTGCTCAAAATTCAGCATCACTTGTCTTTCCTGAGTGTTAAGGGATGTTACTAATCCATCATACGTTTCTAGAAGAACACATAGACATCTTTGAGCCAGCTCTTCTGGTGTTATAACAACACCAACTATAGCCAATTGACCTTGAAGATGTTTTATTTGTTTGATAAATTCTTCACCCTTTTCAGAATCAGAATGCTTTTCATATTCCAACTCATTTTCTAAATTCTATATCCTAGTGTCCTTCTTGGTCTCATATTGATGAGCCAATATGCCCTAATCCTCATGTGATTTAGTATTATGTTGAACTAGATAGGGAGATATAAGGTAGAGGTATGATGACTCAATTTGATGTCTTAGGTAGTGTAGAAGTCATGTATATAAAGGATCATGGGTGGCCTCTGTGGATGGCTATACATGGGCGGTAGAGCGTGGGTGGCCACCGCCCACATAATTGCCATACACCGCTTAGGTTGCTTGAAGCAACCTAACAAATATAAATGGTTTCTAACTACGATAAGGAATATGCCATGGAATATTCCACAATTGGGGAATGTGGTTACTCCCTTTCCTTCCAATACCTTGCATGGTCCAATATGACCTTCATCCAATATGAAAGTTAGGATTCCCATAAATTTTGTAATGCACATTGTTGGAGGAATTTCTACATCCATATAATACATTCAAAAAATAAAAAGTTTTGTTTCCAAACTGATTAACTGTTATCTCTCTCAAATCTTTTTCATACTTTTTTCTTTATTTCCTAATCTTTCTTCTTAGTACTTATAGACAACAAGGCTTTGAAGCTTTGGAACTGATCAAAGATCTCTACATTCAAATAATTTATGTTTATGAAGTCTTAAGTAGTATGTAAACAAACTCTTATTGTTGGGAAAGATGGATGGATGCTCCAAGAGACTGAGTAGGTACTGTTAAGCCTGCTTTGTACCAGCCCTCTTTTGCTTCAGAGTTGATAACTAGACCTCCTTAGCTTTCCAATGACACCATAAAATCTCCTATGTACTTTGGAAATGATTTGTGTAATTATTGAATCAAAACATATAACTTTGGAAGTCACAAACTCAAGAAAGCCTTCTATTTATGTCTTGACACCTGCTGGGTATTTTGCTCAGTATGACCAGCACATTAGGAATTGGAAAAATTCCTTTTAGGGGTATCTAATTAGCTTAGTAAGCTACCTATTACAAGTGAAATGATGTAAAACGATAAACTATGCTAAGAGAAATCAATTTAGCAAGTTAAGCTATACCCCCGACTTTTGAAGACTGTAGCAGAAAATGACCAAAGATCACGTCGATGCAGATTTCTCCAAAATGGCTCAATAGAGTGTCTTCAAAATTTGCTAACATGTATATTACTTTAAGCTAAATCCAGCAAGCTTTGAATCACTAAATTTGGTGAAGAGTTGACCGAGATATGCCCTTGACAAGTTGATAGACGTTTGAGTAGACTAACAGAGAACTCAGAGATAAACAATGTGAATGTATGTATTAATGAACATTTGTATACAACTCCATTGGCATGAATATCATTGCAAACTGGTGTAGAGAGGTGTGGGCTAGAGTGTAGACCTCACACACACTCAAAAATCAGTAATGCTAGGCTCGGGAGTGCTCTCTCTTGCCTGCGAGTTTTCATGTCCATTTTTATAGGAATGAGTAAAAAATTTGAATTCAAATTCAAACTTTTGGCTCCCTATGATCAAGCTCCTATATGTTTGGAGATATTCTTTCAATCAAACAACTAATTTTTCCACGAATCCTTTTGGTAGGTGATTACAAAAGATTCCAAGTCAATTTGACTTTTACAATGAGGTAAAGTGGTATTTAACAACTAGCATATGTTCCTATGCTTCTTCATGTATGTATAGACTTCAATGCATCCTTTGAGCCAAATGTGTAGGCTTATAATTTACACCAACAGCTCCCCCTCAAGCCAAACATTTTGGCTTAAGTCTTCATCTTCAATACTCAAGTATATCCTGCAATCCAATCATGGATTTGAACCTGCAAAGTCTGGTTCCATCCAAACCTTTAGTCAACAAATCTGCACATTGCATGTTGGTTGATACATAGGTTAGTTGAATGTCCTTGCTCATCAATTTCTCTCTCACATAATGGTAATCGACCTCTATGTGTTTGGTCCTAGCATGATAAATAGGATTAGCTGCAAGGTGAAGAGAACTTGTATTATCTCCAAAGATAATTGGTGACCTAGTATATAATCCCAATTCTGTATACAAAAGCTTAATCCATATTGCTTCTTGTGTGGCATTAGCCAGTCTATACTCTGCCTCTGTGGAAGACAAAGCAACAGTAGGTTGCTTCTTTGAAGACCAAGAAATTGGTTTGTCACTTGCAAAGGAAATATATCCAGAAGTGCTCCTCCTATCATCCTTGCATCCTGCCCAATCTGCATTTGAATAAATCTTGATATCAATATCTGAAGTGTCAGGTAAATACAAACCATGGTTCTGTGTACCCTTGAGATACTTCATGATTCTCTTGGCAGCCTCTAAGTGAGGAATCCTTGGCTTGTGCATAAGTTGACTTAGCACACTAACTCCATATGCAATATCTATTCTTGTTAAGGTAGCATAGTTCAAACTACCTACCATAATTTGATACCCTGTAATGTCATTGACTTCATCACCTTCATGGGCACTTAGTTTTAGGTTTACCTCCATTGGAGTGCTTGTTACTTTGGCATCCTATAAGTGAAACTTCTTAACATATCCTGTATATACTTTTTATGAGTGATGTATATCCCTGAATTAGTGTAGACTAATTCAAGTCCCAAAAAATACTTCAATAGACCAAGATCATTGATCTTGAACTCCTTCATCATTTGACTTTTGATATATCTGATTCCATTGATATCATTACCTATAATGATGATTTCATCAACATAAACACAAAGATATATTACCTCTGAATTTCTTCTCTTGATGAACAGAGAAGTATCTACCTTGCTCATGACAAATCCTTGGTCTTGGAGATATGTAGTTAACCTAATTCCATGCCCTAGGTGCCTCCTTGAATCCATATAAAGCCTTTTTCAATTTGCAAACATATGTTACCTTCTTAGGGTCCTCATAGCCAGGAGGTTGTGACATGTATAACTCCTCTGAAATCCATCCATTCAAGTATGCATTCTTGACATCCAATTGGTACATATTCGAATTTTTTGATGCAGTTGTTGGCATCTTGGCCACAGGTGAGAATGTCTCCTCATAGTCAATGCCTTGGGTTTGTGCAAAACCCTTGGCTACCAATCTGGCTTTGTACCTATTGATTGTGCCATCAGAATTTCTTTTAAGCTTATAGATCCATCTGGATCCTATTACCTTCATTGAGTCCTTCTTAGGTACTAACTCCCATGTGTCACTTTCTTTGAGTGCTTTAATCTCCTCATCCATAGCTTCTTTCCATTCTGATTTGGTAATTGCTTCTTCATATGATCATGGTTCTTCATTTGACAAATCTTTGGCAAGATAAACAGAATGTTTAGTAACAAGAGATGTATCATACCCATATCTGATAGGTTTCTTGCTTTCTCTTTGTGATCTTCTAAATGGTTGAGTTGAAGATTCAGGTATGTCTTCAAGCTTCTTCATCTTCATTTTGCCTTTGGACTTCCATGCTTTGAATTCTTCTAGGTTGATAGTATCTTCATCATCTGAACTTGAGACTTCATTCTGAGTAGGTTCATCCTTTGTAAGACTTGGAAATTCCTCTTCCAAATCATAGGGTAATTTGACCTTCCTGCATTCATTCTCATAGCAAGAATCATTTTCATCAAAGACAACATCTCTGTTTACCATGAATCCCTTATTGATAGGTTCATCCTTTGTAAGACTTGGAAATTCCTCTTCCAAATCATAGGTTAATTTGACCTTCCTGCATTCATTCTCATACCAAGAATCATTTTCATCAAAGACAACATCTCTGCTTACCATGGATCCCTTATTGATGGGATTATAAAACCTGTAACCTTTTTTATTTAAATCATACCTAGTAAAGATGCATTTTTCAGCCTTTGGGTCTAGCTTACCTCTTATCTGAGAAGGAATGTGTACATATGCTACACATCCAAATATTTTGCAATTGTCAAGTGAGGGTCTCTTACCATGCCATGCTTCATAGGGTGTCATACCATCAAGAGACTTAGATGGTAACCTATTTATGAGGTAAGTGGCAGTGAAAACACTCTCTGCCCATAGGTAGTTAAGTAACTTTTTCTCATTAAGCATAGATCTAGCTGTCTCAACAATTAATCTATTTCTTCTCTCAGCTACCCCATTCTGTTCAGGAGAATACCTTGTGGTTATCTCTCTTTTGATGCGTCTGTCTTGCAAGAAGTCTTGAAATTCATTGGAGAAGTACTCACCTCCTCCATCTGACCTTAGCCTCTTCAAATTCTTTCCTGTCTGGTTTTCAACTAATGCAAGATATTTTTTAAAGCAATTCAATACCTCATCCTTGTGCTTCATAAAGTACAATACAGTCCATTTGCTATAATCATCAATGAAAGAAACATAGTACCCTGATCCTGAGACAGAGGGGTCTTTGCTTGGTCCCCAAACATTTATGTGTACAAGCTCTAGGTAGTCTTCATGCATGTATCCTTTCTTTGAGAAGGGTAACCTGTGAGACTTACCAAATTGACAAGCACCACACTTATAAATCATATGTTGCTTGGATACATTAGGTATCCCAAGCACACATTGGTCCCTGCACATTTTTTTCAAGGTTCTTTCTCCTATGTGCCCTAACCTTTCGTGCCAAATCTCAAGCTCTGAAAGTGTTTGATCTTTATAACTGTATAGTGCAATATTCTTTGTATGTTCCAACTCAAAAGTGAAAAGTCTACCTGATTTTTCTCCTTTAGCAATCCTCTTGAACCCATGCCCTGGATCCTCCACATATGCTCCATATTGGTTGAATCTGACCTCCAAACCTTTCTCCACAATCTGACCAACACTCATCAAATTTTTGGTAATGGTTGGTACATAGAGTACCCTGCTCAACAAATTCTGATTTCCATCACAAGTCTTAACATTTCCAACTTTAACTAAAGAATGCTTTGTGTCATCACCTGTTTGGACTTGATGCTTACCTTTTGGTTCGTCAAGATCAGAGAGTAATGCTACATTTCCAGCCACATGATTTGAACATCGTGAGTCCATGTAGAATAGGTGGTCATCATTTGTACCTGATTTTGAAGTCATGTTCATGATTAGAAGAGAGTCATCCTGCTCCTCTGTGTAGTTGTTGTAATCCTTCCTGGATTTGAATCCTCCTTGGTAGTTGCTATTGTAATTATTGTTGTAGTTGTTGTTGTAGCTATTGTTGTAGCCTTGGTGATGGTTGAATCTACCTCTTGACTATGAGTAGCCACCTCTTTGATATCCTCTTCCTCTCTGATTCTTGTAATTCCTAAAACACTCATCTGTAGTATGATTTGATAGACCACAAATGTTGCATGGTGAGGAGTTATAAGATCTCCCCCTACCTTGCTTACCTCCTCTGCCCCTTCCTCTTGAAGATCTACCTCTCCCTGCATAGTTGGCTTGAGAAGTAGAGCCTTCATCTTCCACCTTCCTGCTTTTGCCTTTATCTTTAGACTTCTTATTAGTGTATAGGGCAGAAGAGTTATTACCTTTGGATGTGTCTCCATTTTTGTTGAGCTTTGCTCCATAAGTAAACAATTGTCCCATGAGAGTTGTAAGATCTAGAGTGTGCATGTCCATGTAAAGATCCATAGCTGTGGTGAAGCTTTCCCATTTGTCATCAGCCTTGATCCCATTGATCACTTGCCTTACAATCTGTTCTTCTTCAATCTCTTCTCCTATGCTTGCTAATTGATCTGCTACATCTTTAATCTTGGTCACAAATTCTGAAACAGCTTGCTTAGGTTGCTTCCTTAATGTTGTGAATTCAATCCACAATTGATTTTCCCTAGCCCTTGTGTTGGAGGAAAAATATGATGACAAGGTTTCCCAAGTCTCTTGGGATGTCTTACAATTTCTAATATGTGGAAAAAGAGAATCAGATATAGAGTTGAGTAAATAAGACCTTGCCAATGCATCCTTAGCACACCATGTGTTGAGCCTTTCATGTTCTTCCTTGGTTGGTAATCCTCTTGTTTTGAATGAGGGCAATTCCTCATCTCCTGAGATGTATCCATAGAGACTCCTTCCTTGTAAGTAGGTCTCCATCCTTAGAGACCATGCTTGATAGTTGTTCCTGTCCAATTTATCAATGAATGAAGGAAAACCATCTCCCATTTTACCTTAGTCTGCTCTGATACCACTCTTGGGAGAGATGGATGGATGCTCCAAGAGACTGATAGATAGATAGATAGATAGATAGATAGGTAGGTAGGTAGGTAGGTAGGTAGGTAGGTAGATAGATAGATAGATAGATAGATAGATAGATAGATAGATAGATAGATAGATAGATAGATAGATAGATAGATAGATAGATAGATAGATAGATAGATAGATAGATAGATAGATAGATAGATATATAGATAGATAGATAGATAGATAGATAGATAGATAGATAGATAGATAGATATACAGATAGATAGATAGATAGATATACAGATAGATAGATAGATAGATAGATAGATAGATAGATAGATAGATAGATAGATAGATAGATAGATAGATAGATAGATAGATAGATAGATAGATAGATAGATAGATAGATAGATATATAGATATACAGATAGATAGATAGATAGATAGATAGATAGATAGATAGATAGATAGATAGATAGATATATAGATATACAGATAGATAGATAGATAGATAGATAGATAGATAGATAGATAGATAGATAGATAGATAGATAGATAGATAGATAGATACTGCTAAGCGTGCTTTGTACAAGCCCTCTTTTGCTTCAGAGTTGATAACTAGACCTCCTCAGCTTTCCAATGACACTATAAAGTGTCCTATGTAATTTGGAAATGATGTGTGTAATGATTGAATCGAAACAGATAACTTTGGAAGTCACAAACTCAAGAAAACCTTCTATTTATGTCTTGACACCTGCTGGGCATTTTGCTCACTATGACTAGCACAGTAGGAATTGGAAAAATTCCTTTTGGGGGTATCTAATTAGCATAGTAAGCTACCTTTTCCAAGTGAAATGATGTAAAATGATAAAGTATGCTAAGAGAAATCAATTTAGCAAGTTAAGCTATACCCCCGCCTTTTTAGGACTGTAGCAGAAAATGACTAGAGATCACCTCGACGCGGATTTCTCCAACATGGCTGAATAGAATGACTTCAAACTTTGAAAGCACGTAGACTACTTCAAGCTGAATCCAACAAGATTTGAATCACTGACTTTGGTGAGAGTGGACCGAGATATGCCCTTGACAAGTTGCAAGACTTTTGAGTAGACTAAGAGAGAACTCAGAGATAGACAATGTGAATGTATATATTAATGAACATTTGTATACAACTCCATTGGCATGAATATCATTGCCAAATGGTGTAGAGAGGTGTGGGCTAGAGTTTAGACCTCACAAACACTCAAAAATCAGTAATGCTAGGCTTGGGAGTGCTCTCTCGTGCCCGCGACTTTTCATATCCATTTTTATAGGAATGAGTAAAAAATTTGAATTCGAATTCAAACTTTTGGCTCCCTATGATCAAGCTCCTATATGTTTGGAGATATTCTTTCAATTAAACAACTAATTTATCCTTTTGGTAGGTGATTACAAAAGATTCCAAGTCCATTTGATGTTTACAATGAGGTAAAGTGGTATTTAACCACTAGCATATGTTCCTATGCTTCTTCATGTATCTATAGACTTCAATGCATCCTTTGAGCCAAATGTGTAGGCTTGTAATTTACACCAACACTTATGAGTATCCATATATTAGTCCTGATCATGTGTCTCTACGCAAGAGTATGTGTGATGTGTATGCATGAGCAATGATGTTAGATGCATTGGTAAGAATGTATTGAGAAGTTTATATGGCTATATGCTTGTGTTTATTACACGTGGATGTGAACAAATGCATATATCTATGTGTAGCTTTTGAAGAATTATCTCCATTCTTCATACAGAGAGAAACAATTGTTGGTCTATATGTGTTTATATGTGCACATATATGTGAGTGTTTAGTTCTCAGTGTAGTTAGTCACTGATGTGCTCCATAAATTGTAAGTATCCATGCGATTTTATGCCCTATAGATGCTTAAATGTTTCATGAGTATGAATAAGACTAAGAACCGAAGTCTGTGTGTGAATTCAAACCTATGAGTTTATATACTTGTGAGTGCATGAACCCTTAGTGTATCAACCCTATGTATGTGCTTAATATTATAAGTAAACCTATAAATGTTAACATTAAATTCATCCTAAGCTTATGTAAGTCACCTTAGAATAAAGCCGAAAGAAATACATTAACTTAAGAATTTATATAACTATATGTATATGTGTATTAATTAGTACATTACTAAATATTAAACGTAGACTTTAAAAAATTGTATATATATCTCATGTTGAGTTTGGATTATCCATTAAATAAAATATTATATATTAACTAAAACATTTTACATTAAATAAAATATTTTGTATTAATTAAAAAATTATAAAGTGCATAAATGTGAGTGTCTAACTATGAGCATTCACGTGAGTATGAGTCGTATAAATGTAGTTTCATGTTTTTGTGTAAGTTCAAGTTAGTGTGAATTAGGTATATGCATGTGAAGTGGTAGAATTACTATGAGTTAAGATAGCTATGGACGTGATTTACTATGTGTATATATATATTTACATTGCGTACTATCATTTTTTCTAATGTTGTTATGTAGACCATTTACAGAAGAATTGATGAGTAGTGACGACTTGACGAAATCTACAAGCTTGGAACTACATTTATGCCACTTATCTTAGTTTAATTTTATCACATTTTGAGATATAAAATCTTGTATTAGGCTTTTTAATAAGGATTTGTATAGGAGTATCTTCAAAGTATCTGTATTAGAACTTTTCTCAAAGCACTTATATAGGATTATTCTAGTTTTGAGATCTTAGTATTATCACTAAACAGTTCAATTATCAATCACATCATTACATTGCACTTTATTTCTCATGTCTACAGATAATGCATCTTTAAGTAAATCTTCTAATGAACATAACCTACATACCTCTTTTATTTTAGAGACTCTATTACAAGCTCCTATTGCAAATACAAGTACTCAATCCAATGAGAATAAAACTAGTGAAGAATTAGAAGTAAAATAAGTAGTTAAAGATCGTATTGTTATTGAATCTTTACATTCTCTATTATATGCTTATTCAGTTTAAATTTTTAGAATTTTATTCAATTGTGTCACCACATCCCGAGGAAAGTGAGATTTTGTTTCCACCATTTACCAAAACAAATATTGAATCTAAACAAACTAAAAACAGTGTGACTGAAATTATCAAAGGTAGGATAACTTAAGAAGATTTAACCTTGAAAGCATATCAAGATGGTGTTTCTAGGTATAGAGTTGCACTTCCTTACAGACCTTAGATTTGTAGGCTAAACTTAAATAGAGTATTAAAATATAGCTAATAACTCCCCACACACTAAAAACACATCCTAGTTCCTAAAGTACACAATGAAACACCCAGCGTGTAGTCACTTAGAGAGGCTAATGGGAGTCAAGTCTGATTTGTGATTGCCTCCTTTCACACCCCTCCATAGATTTGGTGAACTAGACATGAAACTTGATGCTAGTGTGCTTAGGATTTTTTGTTGTGTTATCAGTCTTAATTTAAACAATTGTCTTTAATTTCTTCTTGTTTGCAGGTGAGAGAAGAAGGAAGAAGCAATGACAAGTGAAGATCATGTTGCTACCTACTGTTTTCCTTGGTTGTTGAAGGTTGTTCTGCAGGGAACTGAGAACCTCCATGGGAAGAAGGTTATTCCAGCACGATCACTTTTAGTTTGTACTTAGGCTTGATTTATTAAGAAATTTTGTAAATAATTATCAATGTGCACATTAGAACCTTCTGCATTGAGTAACTTCAAGTTAAAAGTTCGTTCAAGCTCTTTCATTTTTGTTCAATCACATCACTAAAAAGAAGGATTGTTTTCATTGCATTAAAAGATAGTCTTATTATACTTGCATTTGTAAGGCATTGAAACATCATTGCATTAAGAAGGATTAGTTTTGTTTAGCATTGCAAGCAACTACATATTAGGATTTCTTATTTGAAAACAAAGGAAAGCTTTAAAAGGTACTTGAAAAGATTTACTTTATTGCATGAAAAAAGTTTAATTCTAAACAGAAAGACTTCGGGTTTTTAAGTTGACACTTACTTTATTGCACAAAAAGAGTTTATTCTAAAATAGATAGGCTTAGGTTTTGGATTTAATTACTTGCTATTATTTCTTTCCTATTCCATTAAAATCCATAAAAACAAATTAAAGAAAATCTATTTAAGTAATATCTATTTTTTTCCTACTACATTAAAATCTAAAATATTCAAATTAAGAAAACTTATTTAAAACTTATAAAACCTATCTATAAACCTATTTTCATTAAAATAAACTTTAGGATTAAAACCTTAAGGTTAGAAAATTGAAGTAAACTTTGGAATTAAAAAACTCTAAAATTAAGAAGAAATCAAATCATAAAATCAAACTTTCAAGTCAAGGGATAGTACACGCTTATAGGGTATCTTGGGAATAAGGTGAAAACCTAGCAAATGTAGGGAGGAAGAGAACCTTGTGCTATGATAGAGATAGATGCACAAAAATGGCTCTCTGGTGGCAGCATATATATATATATATATATATATATATATATATATATATATATATATATATATAGAGAGAGAGAGAGAGAGAGAGAGAGAGAGAGAGAGGAGAGAGAGAGAGAGACAGAGACAGAGAGAAAGAATCTAGTCAATTCTATTGTTTGATGTAATCCGGATGGTGCTTGTCTACAAAGAGAGAAGAAAAGGACAAACACTTATTGGGAAATGGAGATCAAGTATTCAAAGATAGTTGATAATGTTGAAGTCGACACAAATCAAGTAATGGTGGATTGAGTTTTTTGCACAGACAGATAGAGAGATAGAAAAAGAGAGATGGAAAGAGATAGACACATAGATAGAGAGAGAGAGGATAGCTTACGGCTTGTTGGTTTTCAACACAGATCAGAGATGATGCAGTAGCTGAGAGAGAGAGAGAGAGAGAGAGAGAGAGAGAGAGAGAGAGAGAGAGAGAGAGAGAGAGAGAGAGAGAAGGGATAAGTAGGAAACAACAATGATTGAGTGTATAGTAGAGATGGAGTGAGAGAAAGAAAGGCAAAGATTAGAGTCGGTGTTGTTATGGCAGCGGAGAGTTAAACGAGAAAGTGAGAGAGAGGAGAGAGAAGAGCACTATAGAAATTTCTTTGACTAAGGTCCTGAATCCATCTTTGAAGAGGGTCTTCTATTAAAATCGTTGGTTGAATATCTTCATGTTGGGTCAAAAAACATCTTCTATGGGGGAAATTATGATTTTATAGGGAACTAGAGGTCATTCCAATAGTAGCTTTACATCGTGAAGCTATGGGGGAAATTAGGATTTTAAAGGGACCTACAGGCCATTCCAAATCTTTCCCTATCTTTCAATTGAACCCAATATGCGCACATCAAAATGAAGACATATGATCAGATTGCAACACGAAGCACTCACTTTAACATAAAAGCTAACACTTTCAGAAATATGCTACGAATTACATACAATTCCATTACATGAGCACAACAGCAAAGCCAAAGGCTTCTTGAAAAGGGAAGGTTGCAAATGGCTAAGAAGACATTCCATAGCACAGTTAATCTTCTACTCCCTATTCTTCTTCCTTAGTACTCTAGCACAAACAAGCGATTGCACAACTGTAAGAGAGAAGAGGATCACCGCATATTCAAAACTTCAGAATTCTCAGTGTGCATACTCTTGAAAGTAGACTTGCAAATTTTTAACGTTCGAAGTTAATCTGGATCTTGGATTTCGAAACGGGAACATTATACCATGGGGATTTCTAGGATCAGCGGTTGTAACAAAAGAAAAGCATGGCTCTTTCGCTTATATCTAAATTGTGGAACTGAGTATTCGGAGGAAACATAAACTTTTCTATGCGCAATTTGATTCAAGTAGTAGAGCATAGATATTCGGTCATCTAAATGTTCATCGTTCAATGATGTAGTACAAGTTTTGTCATTTTCCTATCAGGAATCATTGATGAACTACATATGAAAGTTAACGGTGAAGTTTCATATCTGCAGATATTCAAAACGAAATTCTATGAGAAATTTGGTAACTGCTATGATGTGAATTGACAACTATAAATATATATCATTGTTCGTGCAGAGAAAGAGAGAAATTCGTTTCAACTGATCGAGAATAGACCATTGATAGCTCATGCGACAGCAAGAAAATTCAGAAACATAAGTTCAAAATGGCAAGCACAACATAAGAGGAACGAACATTTTACGTGATGCAATCATATCTTTCAACTGACAGTTACAACTTTGCAGGAATTTTTTAATTAGTAAGTACTTGAAAGCCTTAAATGTCTGCTCCTCCACTGGTTTCCGTTGTCGTCGTGATCTAAAGTCAAGTCTTGGAAATCGGATACTAGCAATGGTAAAAATTGGCCAGCAATGCACGATCGAGATAAATGTCATCAACTCGACTATATTCTACGTGAATCCCATTCTCGATTATGGTTTAATTTTATGCTGATAAATGACATGTTTCAATTATTCCTTTGAGGTTGAATGTCATGACATCAAAATGTTTGCTTGATTCCATACGTTTGTGTACTTGCATAAACAATAGTATGTTAGTATGAGCATAGAAAATGTGTGAAAAATACAATGAGTAGGGCATGTGAGCATGCGTGAATCATCACACATGTGTGTTACTGTTTCACTAGGTGTGTGTGCCTCGATGGACTTATGAGTAAACATGCTTATGTTTGTATTTATAAATGCGTGTCATGCTTTTATATACCGACAAAGAAAAATGTGTTTCTACGTGCATAGCATGCACGTGTATTGGCAAATGATCGTGTATGGATACGAGATTATGAGCATGCACGAGTAAAACTGTATGCGTGTGTATATACATATGTGTTAGCATGTAAAATAACATGTGTATGAAGGCGAGTGATGTACATTGGGGTCTTGAAGATGATCAGTTCACATCCTAGTCTTAACCATGAACGATGCCGACTGAGCAAGAGAGAAAAGTGTTACTTTTTGTAGTTACTATGCCGCCTTGAACGGCACAAGGCATTGGGAGAGGAACATGAAGTCATATCGGGACGGCAAGGAAAGAACAAGAGAGGACGGAGGGTATGTTTTTTCTCTCTCTTTGTCGATAGAAGGGGATTTCAAGGGGGGCGATAATGAATCAGAGAGGGATGGAGGAGTAAAAGGATGTGTGCCTCGATTATTGAAGGGAAGCTCTTCATCATCGGAGTGGCATTTAGATCAGGAAGCTAGGGAGAAGTTGTCCTGATGTCCTGTTCAAGAGTTTTCTTTCTGTGTCAATGTTGGAGATCAAGTTCATTTACTCAAAAGGAACAAGATGATGTTTCTCGATGAAGAATGTTTTGCGCAATTTGATTGCCCTATACACATTGTTTCATGAAGAAGCATTTCAAGGGTGATGAAGCAAGTATTAATGAAAAGTTTCAAGTCTCTGAAGAGTGATGAACAAGAAGAGTTGAAAAAGCTAGCAACTCAAGTAGATGCAATTATAGAGGTGCCACCAAAGAGACTAAAAAAGGACGAAGAAAACGAAAGCCTTTTGGATAAGGAACCTACGTTTACAATAGATTTCAACCCTTCAATGGTTGTGAAGAGATACAATGATGCAGAGTTACTTGATGGTCGGAAGGCATTTTCAAGTATGATAGTCAACGAGACAGATGAATCACTTCTGAAAGACAAGATTGCTGCTTTGGTTTTCGATGGGTGCCTTGTGAAGACCTCTCTTGAAAGGTTATAATTCTTTGGATAATGTTCTCGTGAATGTACATGCATATGTTTTAAAATTTTCATGAATCTTGTTGCAATAATATCTTTTAGGATACCATGAGATGATAGGTGTTGGAAGTTTCAAATAGGTTCAGAAGTTCTTGATCAAAAAATTAAAATTTTGTATTGTGCATGTGCTTTTGTGCTTTCTCATTGATGAATGGTCTTTTACAGATTCCGTTTTGTGATTTTATGATTGTTCAAAGACAAGTTCTAAGATGACACACTATGCTCACCCATTTACTAAACAATGGCAGAAAGAGGTGTACACAGTATCTTTCAAACTGACCTCTAATTCTCTATTTAAGAAAATGTTAAACTCAGCATTAAGCAAACTGTCACACAAAAAAAAAAACTTGAAAGTAAGGTTGGAAAGATTATTACACACTTTTGCGAGTATTTTGCATTCGGCATGCTACAACACGTTCTTGGAGGCTGTTGATAATTCTGTGCAATGGAAAATGATTGTGTTCACAACATGTAGGATGCCGAACATGCAAATCAGGATTGATCTTAAATTTTAGTGGATCTTTTGAGACCTAAATTATGTTTTGGCACTTGGTTCAAATAAATCAAATGATTTTTTTTTCTAAGGTTGATTGAGTAAGACAAAAAAAGTGGTGTGTTTTGAGATTGCATGTACACCCTGAAAGAAATGAAAAGATGTCGATAGATACACATTTAGGTTATAATTCACAAAGTTTCTCTTCATATGGCATTATTATGATTTGCTTATTTTAGGCATGGAAGAGATGCATGGTCTCTTCTATGTCCTTCATTTCCAAAGAAATATCAAGATTACCATGATCATGGATATGAACTGGTAATTTTTCCAAATGTGTCTAATAGTGACAGCTGGTTTTACAAATGAGTCTAACATTGATCGCTCGAAGAACAATAGACAAAAGGCTATTGACTCAAACATTGGCACATTGAAAAGCTTCATGAAACTTGTTGATGCTCCTATTCAGGTTTTTATATCTTATCCAAAAGAAGGAACTCGTGCTCCTTTCTGGAAACCAAGCCCTGGGATGTGGGTCCTTTTGGAAAAGCACTTCAATTATGGAGTAAACATAAACAAAGCTAAATCATTTTATGTTGGTGATGTTGCAGAAAAACAACCACTAGGTACTATTTATTTAGAGGAGTTATGGCATCATGAATATGTGTGCGATAATCTGGAGTTCCCTTTCTTAAACTAGTACCAAAAACAATACAAAATTAAGAGGTCTTTAGTAAGCATCTACAACTCAAACTAAGATAATTATCTTCTAAGGATTTAACTCAAAATTAATGTCATAGAATTGTTATCTATGAAATCTAGTACATGCTATCAGAAGAGTCTCCGTGCATTAGCATAACTTCAATAAGATAATAGGAGAAGAGGGGTTCTAGTTGCAGTTATATGTTGATATTAACTCTTCAATGAAATAAGTATGCATATCTTTTAAGTCAGGGAGATTCTCTCCCATGCGTTTTCATCCCTTGAAATTTTCATGTGAACAAAGTTGAAACTTTGATTTATGTGTTGTTTGAACCACATTTCTCTAAAAGAGAAGAATTTCTAACCCAACATTTCCCTCCTTTGTCGAACTTGACGACATACTTGGTGAATCCGGTATGAAGGAGGTGAGTGTAGAGACATCGATCATAGGAGTGAAAGTTTAGTAGTGTGGTTTGAGAGAGCATTATGTGTTTGCCTTTTATGGTAGACACTACAATGGACGTTATAACCCAGCTCTTGCACTTCGAGCAGGACGAAAAAATATGAAGTGCCATCTAGGGATTCCAGGAAGGAGTTTTAAAGGAGTGGGTATTTCAATGGCAAAAATGTTACTCACTTCTATAAAGAGTACAAATTAGAGGCGTGATATCTTGGCATGGGCCTTATGCCATTAAGTGACCAAGAACTTATACATATTTTTGTATATGTTGTAGAATTGCATCTCTGTGACTAACTTGTTGTGGATGCACCCCGACTAGTTGTAGAAGGACAAACAAGATGGTCTCAATATAAGACAATACGCACAAGAATGTTTGCAATTGATGCGGATGATAAAGTGAGTAGGTCAACATTTCTAAAATGGATACATAAACCTAAAGACCAATCCAATTTAGATATAAAAAGAGAATTTGATCAGCAGTTTGGATACATATCTGAATATGATAGGAGGGCTATAGCTCAAGAGAAAGTATCCTTGTTTCTCCAGGCTCTATATAAGAAAGTAGGAGAAGAACTTTTCCCACAATCACAACATATCGGAACTGAGAGTGGTCTTACTAAAGACTGGGCCAATGTGGAAAAAGTTATTAGAGGGTACATTTAAAATAAAAGAGCCTTTTCTAAATTTATGCAGAGTTGGCATGATGATATGTAGGAAGAACAAACACAAACTGTTCAACAACCTATATAAAATCCTCAGGCGAACCTACTAGTGCCAAAGGATGTTGTGCACGCTAGTACAATGGAAGACATGTTTAAGAAATTTAGTGATCTTACGATCGAAAGTGTGAAACAAATGAATAAATCTCAAGCTTCAGAACCACTAGCAACTAAAACTAAAACAGCCCCTGAAATTAAGAGGTGCATTTGGTGTGACTCTCCTGAGCATAACAGGTACTTGTGTGAGAGTTTTAAAGAACCTCTACCTCAAAATCTAGTCTTTATAACGGCAAAGATGATATATTATGCAAAGACCAGGGAGAAAGTTAATATAAACTTTGGAAGAGGGGGAATGAAAGTATTTTTCCTTGGTAATTTGAGCAATTTTTCTTCAACATCTAATATCAAAACATATGTGTGTCAAGTGATAGATGAAAATGGAGAGATAGAATCCTTGGATAGAGTAATGAAGTCTATTGACCCGCAAAATATGCATCAAGAGGTTCTGAAATCAATAGGGAATGAAATTCGGGGAGTAATTGGATGGAAAGATCCGGCAGATATGCTTTTTGTAGTTACATATTTATGTTCGTTGATGGAGGAGGAGGTAGTAGTAGAAGAGAAAAAGATAAGAGTTACTAAGGGTGAGGAAGAGAAGAGAAGGACAAGACGATAGGTAGAGATGGAGAGAAATTAACAACCACAAAAAAACCAAAATCAAACACTCCAAGCAAATCAACCAATCCCAACAAATCCACGAACACTAGCACCAAGTCAGTCAATTCAAATTCCAAATCAAAATCAACAGCCTGTTCTTATGGAGCCATGAACTTTGATTCCTACCACTGAACTTCCTCAAGATCATGAAATGAAACCCACAAAGAAATGCCAAGGAAAAGTTAAGAATCCTTCTTGCATGCTTGAGTCTCATATTGAGCGAGTCATGGATCTTAAACAATTCCTTGAAAAGGGCGTTTTCAATAGTGTGATTGAATTCACACTAGGGGAATTGTTACGGATAGCAAAGAGAGAATTCTTAGAGGTGATTATCCACCTTCTAAGAGGCAAGCAACAACCAATAATTGATAGTCAAGAAGTTGAAAGAATGGAAGAAGATCTACCTACTCATACATTGCAGACACAAGTTCAAGAAGAAAGAAATGTGATTTTCCAAATTGAATGTATTGCACACCCGTGTGCACATGAAGAAATGTTTTTGGATAGGAATACTTCAGAAATTGTTCCATCGAGGCACTATTCAAAGGATCACTGGGCCCAAGCTATGACAGAGACGTTGGTAAAATTGGACAGGGTTAACTCTCTTGTGGTTTCCCTAATTGACCATGTATTAGAGATCAACCTCATATCCAATGATCTCTACTAAAAAAGGAAATGACCGATTAATGTGCAGCCAAGCTACAGGATTGGCGCAGCCAATTTGATGCCAGGGCCGCTTTTTGGAGCATGCCCATAGGTACAAGTTACAACTCGAGATGTTAGTTATTATGAGAACTTCTTTGTTCAAGGTCATTCAAGTTATTCAATGGAGGGACATTCATACACATGCTATGAGAAATTTGAAGAAAGCACTTGTTGAGGCTGCATTACTTAGAAAGGCTAATTATACTAATGATAGGCCCATTTTCATTACAATAGATACAAGCCCAACAGGAATAGGTTGGGCAATCGGTCCGGAGGATGAGCATGGATAAAGATTTGCCATCCAATTTGGAACCAAGGTCCAGAATCTTTGTAAGGGAGGCTATCCTTAGATTAAAGAGAACTCTAGGGAATAGTAAATGCTTTGAAGAAGCATAAATAGTTTTTATAGGGGAATGATCATGAATTGTTTCCCTTTGTTGGGAATGATCGCAACTTGTTCCACTGCACATATTGCCATGCTAAGATGGATAGTGTATATCAAGTCACTAAACCTAGAATTTTTACATATAGCAAGTAGAAATAATGTAGTGGCGGATATGTTTTCACGAGAAATTTTTGAGGATGAAGACTCCATGGTTATAGAGGAACAAGATGTCGATTGAGACTTTTATGCTTAGCCTGTACATATTTCTTGCTCAAAAGAAGCACATAAAATTCAAAATTTAACTGAACCCGATTATCAAAATGAAGAGGCAAAGGTCAATGATGGGTCTTCAGTAAGGAGAGTTAAAAAGATTAGAGGGGGTGGGAATGTTAGTTTAAAGATAAAAGAAAAGATTTATGATGTTCAAACGAGTGCAATGGAGGAAATCGATGAATCAAAATATGAAAGTGAATGGAGAGAAACTAGAAGATACTTGGGTGTCCTAAATCCAAATCCAAGCTAGAGCAAGGATAAGTTTAAAAGTATTCAGAGAAAGTCTAACAATTATTTGTTGAAAGGTGGATTATTGTGGAAATGCAAGCCTGAGATGAAAGAAATTCCCAAGCAAGTTGGAGGATGTCATGAAGAAAGAAAATGAATTATGGTTGAGATGCATAATTGACTATGGGCTGGTCATAAAGGGTTTCAAGAGACCTATGAAAAGATAAAAGAGAGATATTGGTGGATAGGAATGTATGTAGATGTTCAGAGATTTGTAGCCACATGCAAGACTTGTCAGGTGATCTCAAGTGTAAAGCATAGAGATGAGTTGCATCCGACGTATCCCCTAAGCATCCATTATAAATGGGTTATTGATATGATTACTATGCCTTTAGGGGTGTAACAGATGTGATACATCGTACTAGCCAGAGAGGATATGAAGAATCATGTTGAAGGAAGAGCTCTCAGGGAAGAATCTACAAGTAATGTATGCAAATCCCTTTTGAAAAACGTTTTTAGCAGTTTGGGATATGTAGAGAATATAGTTGTTGAAATAGGTGAGTTGGATGCCTAGGAAGCAAGGAACTTCTTCGTGCAGTATGGGATTCGATTGTCTCTCACCACGGCATAGATCTTGAAGCCAATGGCAAAAGTCAACGTGGTCATCCAGCTATAATTAAAGCCTTGGCAAAAGCTTGAAACGGAAAAATAGAAAACTGGACAATATATCTCTCGTTTGCCTTGTGGGTAGATAGGATGACATATACTAGTGATGGGGATGATTCTAATACCCCAATGAAAAAATGGAAGATGGCTGCCCTCCAGTAGGACCACAAGCAGTGATATATGCTCACGGTTCTGAACTTTTCTCTGCACCAGTATAGACACTTAAAATGAAATTCTGCGAACTTGTAGTAAATTATAAGAGCTACCTTGAAAGCTTTAGATCATCCCAAATGGATATCCTAGTTGGGAGAACTAAAAGAACTTGGAGAAGCTTGTAGAAGGTAGAAAAATGCATTTCGAAGTGACGAAGTTTGGTGTAGCCAACCGGCACAAGACTAGCCTTTGAACTTATGGAGACTCAAATAGACTTTATAGGCATTCTATAAGTGCAAAGAAACACACTATGTACTTTGGAGCATCAAGCAGAATGAGTCGATACAAAGCAGATAGGTTCGTGGGTCGACTAGCTCAAAAAACTTAGTATCTATGGAAGAGACAATGAACTTCAAATGCCCATAGCGACCAACATGATTATAATTAGAAAAAAGCCTTTTATAGGAGTGATACACATAGGATTGATTGAATGGAATGCACAAGAGTATAAGGAATAAGAAAAATATGCTATGGGAGTGAATGCGACATTCACTGGTGGTACTTCCTATTTTTCAGGAATACGCAGAGATTGACCCCGAGATAGCAAAACTCCGATTTCTCCCACTCTACTGAACTAAATGCTTTGAACATTTATAAGCATAAACTAGACACTAATACCTTTTGAATGAGACATCTTGCACTCAATTTGAAGCTTTGGAGAGAGAGCCGTAGCCTCTGCAAGATTACTGTTGGCGAAGAAGATGATGCAGAGATTTGAAGGAGCAAGACAATGATGGTCACAAGTGTATGTATATTGCTTCCACGTAATGTAAAAGTGATTTCAACTCTTTATATAGACTCTGGAGTGTTCCACGACTTCTACAAGTGAAATTTGAATTCAAATGAAGGTGTGAATGGTTGTTGGAGAGAATCAATTCACTTCCTACAATCTAGGAAAAGTGAAGATCTAGTTTGATCTACTTTTAGGTGAATTGATTGCTTGATTGAATGCAACTTCAACCACCACAAATTCGTGGGATTTGGGCTCTACCTTTCTACGGCTTTACGTGTGTAAAGCTCAAGGCTTTTTCAACAGTAAATGAACCATAAAAAATCTCTCAAAATAATTTAATAAATGAGCATAAGAAAAAGAAATCTCGAATGGATATTCTTTTGACGTGATAGCCTCTGATGTGGATCAAATCCACCTCAAGCATAGTGTAAGCTTGATGTTCCAACAGCTCCCCCTGAAGCTAAAGTTTGCTTGAGGCTTCATTCTCTGATAGGTTGAATACCTACCATAGCTTTGAATCTACAAAGCTTTACTCCATCAAGTGCCTTCGTCATCATATCTGCTACTTGCTTTTCAATTGGAAAAAAAGAAATGTCAATCTCCTTTGCCATGAGCTTCTCCCTAATGAAGTGGTAATGGACTTCTATGTGCTTGGTTCTCGCATGGAAAATAGGATTTGCTGCTAGATGCATGGAACTTATATTATCTCCACTTATGTGAGGTTTGAAACTCACAAGTCCCAAATTTGTATACAATGCTTTTAACCATATTGCCTCTTCAGTTGCTATGGTCAAGCCTCTATACTTTGCTTCAGTTGAGGATAAAGCAACTGTTGTTTGCTTCTTGGAACTCCATGACACTAGCTTTGAACCTGCAAATGCTAAGTAACCAGATGTACTTTTTCTATCATCCGTAGCTCGTGCCCAATCTGCATCTGAATAGATTTTGATATCCAAATTTGAAGAGTAAGGATAGAATATACCTTCGTTGATTGTACCTTTGAGACACTTAAGTACTCTCTTTGCCGCATCCATGTGTGGTATTCTTGGTCAGTGCATGAAGTGACTAAGCACTCCCACACTATATGAGATGTCTGCCCTTGTATGAGTAGCATATATCAAGCTACCTACCATTCTGATACTCTTTAATGTCTTCAATTTTCTCACCTTCATAAACACTTAGTTTATCATTCATCTCCAAAGGTGTACCTACAGGTTTAGTGTTCTCCATTTTGAACTTTAGAAGAGGATCCTGAATGTATCTTCTCTAAGTCAAATACATTCCTTCATCTGTATATATCACCTACAAACCTAGGGAATATGTGAGCTCACCTAGGTCACTGATTTTGAACTCCTCGTGCATGTGTCTCTTGATCCTTTGAATGCCATTTAGATCCTCACCTGTCACAATAATATCTACATATACACATAGATAGATAACCTCATTGTGATCCTTTTTGATGAATAGAGAAGGATCGAGCTGCTAGCTTTGAACCCTTGATCTTGAAGATATGTAACCAACCTGTAATTCCAAGCTCTAGGAGCTTGTTTCAATCCATACAATGCTTTCTTAAGTCTGCAAACATAAGATGGATGATTAGGGTTTTCAAAACCTGGTGGTTGTGACATGTATACATCTTCACGTATCCAACCATTTAAGAATGCATTTTTCACATCAAGTTGGAGGAGTCTCCAATTCCTTGCAGCAGCTACACTTATCAATGTCCTCATTGTAGTCATCTTTGCAACTTGTGAGAATGTTTCCTCATAGTCTATACCATGAGTTTGTGAGCATCCTTTGGCAACTAATCTTGCTTTGTACCTGCAAACTGATCCATTTGAATTTCTTTTAACTTTATATACCCATCTGCAACCAATTACCTTTTGATTCTGCGACATTGGAACCAAATCCCAAGTGTTCATTTCCTTCAGTGCATCTATCTCTTCTTTCATGGCCTTTTCCCAATTAGGGTTTCCCTTTGCCTCTTCATAGGTTGAGGGTTCCTCTCAAATAGAGTCTTTTGCCAAGTGTATTGAATGCTTCGTAACAAATGTGGAATCATATCCATACCTTTCTGGTTGTTTCTTCTCTCTTGCCGACCTTCTAGGTGCTTGTTTGGAGCATTCTCCAACCTCTTGCATCTTTGCTTTGCCTCTTGACTTCCATAGCTTGTAATCCTTTCTCTTTCATCTTGTTCATCGTCTATATCACTTCCTGGATCCTGGACCTGTGTATCATGCTTGCTTCCTAATTGAGGAGAGTCAGAATGAAGATCATATGGTAGTGTTACCTTTTGTTTGTCTTCATCATACCAAGACCTGTGTTCTTCAAACACAACATCTCTACTTGTAGTGAATTGCTTGGTTGAAGGATTGAAGAACTTGTAACCCATCTGAGTTGAATCATATCCAATAAACATTTCCTTTGTTGCTCTTTCATCTAGCTTGCCCCTTATTCGTGATAGTACATGAACATAAGCTAAACAACCAAAAACTTGAAATGTCCAAGACTAGGTTTTCTTCCATGCCATGCTTCATAAGGAGTCATACCTTGAAGTGATTTGGATGGTAGTCTTTTAACAAGGTACACAACAGTTGAAATAGCTTCTGCCCATAGATAATGTGGCAACTTCTTCTCTTCAAGCATTGTTCGGGCTGATCCAACCAATGTCTTGTTTCTCCTCTCTGCAATTCCATTTATTTGAGGAGAGTACCTAGTAGTCACTTCCCTTTTGATACCTTTGTCTTGCAGGAACTCATCAAAATCTTTGGAGAAGTATTCTCCCCCTCCATCAGATCTTAGCTTCTTTAGTGATCTACCTGTATGATTCTCCACATGTGCAAGATACTTCTTGAAGCAATCAAAAACTTCATTCTTACTCTTGATAAAGTATATAACAGTCCATCTACTATGGTCGTCAATAAATGAGACATAATACCTTGATCTTGCCAATGAAGATTCTTGACTTGGTCCCCATACATCTGTATGTACTAAGTCCAATAAGTTGTTGTGGATGTAGCCTTTGTGGTTGAATGGTTGTCTTTGTGCCTTCCCAATCTTACATGCATCACACCTGTTGATCATGTGTTGCTTTGATATGTTCGACAGTCCTAGAACACTTTGATCCTTGCATATATCCTTCAAGGTTCTTTGATTCACATGAGCAAGTCTCTTATGCCACACTTAAAGCTCACTTAGGGTTTGAAACCCAAAGTTGAATAGAGTTATGTTTTTGAAGCCTTGACATGGATCTTCCACAAAAGCTCCATGTTGGTTGAACTGAACTTGCAAGCCTTTTCCAACTATTTGGCCTACACTTATTAGGTTTTTAGTCATACTGGGTACATAGATAACCTGACTTAGAATGTTTGTCCTGCCATTGGAACCTTTGACATTACCAATCTTCTCCACATTGTGCTTCGTATTATCCACGGTTTGCACGTCATGTCTATGCATTGGACTTTCCAAATCAGATAGAAGAGCAATGTTGCCTGCAACATGATTCGAACATCCTGAATCTATGTAGAACAGATGATCATCTTCTTTACCTTCTTTGTGGCTAGATTTATAAGAAGCAATGAGTCTTCATGTGGTTGATCTTTTGAATAATTTTTGTAGTCCCTTCTATTATAGCCTCTATTGTTATTGTTGAAGTTGTGTCCACCTCTGCCTCTATTGTTGCCATATCCACCTCTTCCACTTCCTTTCTGGGTCTTCCCATTGAACCAGCAATTTTTAGTGGTGTGGTTGGTCTTATCGCATATGGCACAAGGTTGAACATTCTGACCTTTGGCTTTGTCTTGCTTTGGTCCTTTCTTCTTCCCTTTCCACTTGCTCTTGCTTGCAAAGTTGGCTTTGGAAGTCTCTTCTTCATCTTCTTCCTTCTTCTAGCCTTTCTGCTTCTTATCCTTCTTATCTACATATAGAGCACTAGTTGAATTACCATGATAAGAGTTACCTTCCTTCACTCTTGATTGAAGAGTTGTCCAAGAAAGATGTTGAAGTCTGGAGTTTGCACATCCATGATGAGATCATAAGCCATCATGAAGGATTGCCATGAGAATTTTCCTCATGATGACCTACCTCTTCTTCAATCAGCTCTCCAATGGATGCTAACTGATACACAACCTCCTTGACCTTGGTAACAAACTCTGTGATGGTTTTTTTAGGTATCTTCCTCATTTGATTGAACTCGTTCCAAAGATGATTCTTTCTTGCTTTGGTACGTACGACCTTGCTTGAGCATCCCTTGCACACCAAAGTGTGAGCTTATCTGTCTCCTCTTGTGTAGGTCCTCCGTTGGATCTTGGAATAGGCATAACTTCATCACTTGCTACAATTCCATAAAGATTTCTACCTTGAAAATAGGCCTCCATCCTGTTTTTCCAAGCCACGTAGTTGTGTCGATCAAGCTTCTTGATCATTGAAGGAATGCCGTCACCCATCTTGATATAGCTCTGATACCATGAAAAGAACTTGGAGAAACTTGTCGAAGGTAGAAAAATCTGTTTCGAAGCGATGATGTTTGGTCTAGCCAACCGGCACAAGACCAACCCTTGAGCTTATGGAGACTCAAATAGACTTATAGGCATGCCATAAGTGCAAAGAAACACACTATGTACTTTGGAGCATCAAGGAGAATAAGTAGATACAATGCAGATATGTTTGTGGGTCGTCTAGGTCAAAAAACTTACTATTTATGGAAGAGACAATGAATTTCAAATGCCTATAGCGACCATCGTGATTACAATTAGAAAAAATACTTTTATGGGAGTGATACACATAGGGTTGAGTGTATGGAATGCACAAAAGTATAAGGAATATGCAAAATATGCTATAGGAATGAATGCGACATTCACCGGTGGTACTTCCTATTTTTCAGGAATACGTAGAGATTGACCTCGAGACAGTAAAACTCAGATTTCTCCCAATCTACTGAATCCAATGCTTTGAAAATTTATAGGTATAAACTAAACAATAATACCTTTTCAATGAGACATCTTGCACTCAATTTAAAGATCCAAAGAGAGAGCAGCATCCTCTATAAGATTACTGTTGGCGAAGAAGATGATGAAGAGATTTGAAGGAGCAAGACAATGATGGTCACAAGTGTATGTATATTGCGTCCATATAATGTAAAAGTGATTTAAAGTCTTTATATAGACTGTAGGAATGTTCCATGACTTCTACAAGTGAAATTTGAATTCAAATGAAGGTGGAAATGGTTGTTGGAGGGAATCAATTCACTTCCTAGAATCTAGGAAAAGTGAAGATCTAGTTTGATCTACTTTTAGGTGAATTGATTGCTTGATTGAATGCAACTTCAACCACCACAAATTCGTGGGATTTGGGCTCTATCTTTCTACCTTTACATGTGTAAAGGTGAAGGCTTTTAGAACGGTAAATGAACCATCAAAAATCTCTCAAAAAAAATTCAATAAATGAGCATAAGAAAAAGAAATCTCCAATGGATATTCTTTCGACATGATAGCCTTCGATGTGCATCAAATCCACCTCAAGCATAGTGTAAGCTTGATGTTCCAACAAGAATTACCCTCTACAAAATAGGCTACTTGTTTGCAACACTCTCTGCCTATGTGCAGAGATATACTTTCACAAAGTTGGCAATTTCTCACAGGTCACTTACCCAACTAACTTGAAACTTTGGCAAAGTTCAGGGCACAATATGAGACATCAAATGAAGCTTGAAATAAATGAAAATGAGTAAAATGAGAGAGAAAACAATGCTCTGCGATCTAGTACAATCAGATTTGGAAAAGCCTAACTACACCGCTAGATAGAGCGGAGAAAAATCATGAGAAAACGAGGTAAGCAAGCGGGGGGGCTGCTTGCTCGAGTTTATGAATTCACTAAACTAAGTGGGAAACTCATGGAATGCATACAAACTAAGAAACAAAGGCAGAATGATGCTTATATAGACTTTTAATTTTCCTACAATATAGCTAACCACCAACCAATCCGTTTAGGACCACTTTTTGGTGGTTAATTTGATGAGATTGGAATTTGATTGAGTTTGGTGGAGCTTCTAACTTTATTCCATGACTTTGGGTCTGCCTTTTTGATTGGTCCACTTGAAAAACTCGTGGTTGAGCCATTTTTCATGATTGAGACTTGATTTTCAACACTCTCTCTCAAGTCTCAATGCCTAGGTCCTTCATTCCACTGCATGCCTTGAAGTGTTGTAGCTTTACTCCATCCAATGCTTTGGTAAACATATCTACATATTGGTCCTTTGTATTGAAATGCTCCACCTTGACATCCTTTGACATGATCTTCTCTCGAATAAAGGTGTAATGCACTTCTATATGCTTCGACCTTGCATGGAACACTTGATTTTGAGCCAAGCATATGCTACTTATGTTGTCACAAAAAAATAGGTACTTGCTTAACCTGCAAATCAAGATCAACAAACAACTTCTTGAGCCACATAAGCTCACGTGAGACTTGTGTTAAGCCTCTATACTCAGCTTCAGTCAATGAAAGAGCCACGGTTGGTTGTTTATTTGACATCCATGAGATGGTCTTCTTCCCTAGCATGATAACATATCCACTAGTTCTCCTCCTATCATCTTTGCAACCTGCCCAATCATCATCACAATAAGCTTGTACATTTAATCCATCATCAAATGGATAATATAGACCTTGATTCACTAATCCTTTGAGGTACCTAAGTAACCTTTTGGCTGCAACAAGATGAGGTACTCTTGGTGCTTGCAAAAATTGAGATAACTCTCGAACTACATGTGCAATATCAGGTGTTGTCATAGTAACATACAAGAGAGAACCCAATTATTGACCTATACATGGTCACATCCTTCACTTCTTCACCTTCATGAGCACCTAGTTTAACATTTACTTCTAATGGATTTGAAATGGGCTTGCAATCACACAAGCCAAACTTCTTCAGAAGATCAAGAATGTATTTCCTTTGCATGAAGTATATACCTTCCTCTTTATATACTACTTCAATCCCAAGGAAGTACCTTAAAATCCCTTAATCTGAGATTTTAAATTCACATCTAAGCTTCCTCTTTATGTCCTTGATGTTGGCTTCATCATCCCCTCTAATGATCAAATCATCAACATATATACAAATCAAAACAATTTTGCTACCTTCCTTCTTCTCAAAGAGTGATGGGTCTCCATGACTCTGATTGTATCAACATTTTACTAAGTAGTGTTGGTGCAATTCAAGCCTTCACACTTGGCTTGGAACCTTGGAAATTTGGTGTTGAAACCTTGGAAGTTTAATTCACTAGAAGAAAGGACCATGTGAACTTATGCTTATAAGTTCTTACTTCTTTACCCATTGTAAAAGTCTATATGACTTGGCATCTCATGTAATCACACCTACTTGATAGATTCGTGGAAAAAAGGTAGTTGATTAATGGAGAGAATATCTCCCTACATTTAGTGGAGTGATCATAGGAGATTTGAATTTGAATTCAAACTCAAATTCTCAACTTAACTTCTATAAAAGCAACAAGTCAAAAGTCGCGGGTGTCCTTCACTTTTCCCGAGGCTAATACTCTTGATTATTGAGTGTGTGAGTGCTACACTATAGCCTACACATCTCTAACTCATTAGGCTACATCTATCAAGCCAATGAGATTGTACATTCATGTGAACTAATAGAAAGATTTACATTCACTATCTCTGTTTTCTCTGAGTCATCATCTCCAAGTCTGTCAACTTCAACAGGGCATATCTCAGGGTCTACTTATTCAAATCACATGATTCAAAGCACATTGGATTCAGCTATAAGTCTTCTACATGCCTACAAAATTTCAAGGTCATTGAATCAGCCATCTCGGAGAAATCTCGCTCGAAGTGACCTCTAGTATTCTTCTCCAGAGCTCCTAAAAAGTCGGGGGTACATATAATTTTGCTAAAGTGATTTCTCAGTGTGTAGTTTATCATTTTATCTCATTCCACTTGAAAATGGTAGCTTGCTAAGCTAATTTAATATGACCAGAAGGAATTTGATCAATTGTAAGTGTGCTGGTCATACTGAGTGAAAGACTGAGCAGGTGTCAATACCAAATTAGCAAGTTTTCTTGAATTCTTGAAGTCTCAAGTAGTCTGTTTTGATTTGATCATTACACATATCATTTGCAAAGTACATATATGCTTTCTTGGTATTATTTGGAAGCTAATCAAGTGTACTAAGCATATCTGAAGCAAAGGAGGGCTGGAGCAAAGCAGGTCTAGCAGCTTCAACTCAATCTCTTGAGTGCATCCAACCATCTCTCCCAACAGTGGTATCAGAGCAAATAAGGTAAACATGGGAGATGGTTTTCCTTCCTTCATTGACAAATTGGACAGGAACAATTACCAAGCTTGGTCTCTAAGGATGAAGACCTATCTACAAGGAAGAAGCTTATTTGGATACATATCAGGAGATGAGGAATTGCCCTCATTCAAAGCTAGAGGACTACCCACCAAGGATGAACAAGAGAGGCTCAACCAATGGTGTGCAAAAGATGCTTTGGCAAGGTCTCACCTTCTTAACTCTATATCTGATTTCCTTTTACCTCATATAAGGAACTGTAAGACTTCCCAAGAGACTTGGGAAACTCTGTCAACATATTTCTCTTCCAACACAAGAGCGAGGAAGAATCAACTGTGGATTGAATTCACAACCCTTAGGAAGCAGCCCAAGCAATCAGTCTCAGAGTATGTGACCAAGATTAAAGATGTGGCAGACCAATTAGCAAGCATTGGAGAGGAGATTGAAGGGGAGCAAATAGTCAGGCAAGTAACAAATGGACTCAAGGCAGATGATAAGTGGGAAAGCTTCACCACTGCAATGGACCTCTACATGGACATGCATACCCCAGATCTCACAACACTCATGGGCCAACTATTCACACATGAAGCAAAGTTTACAAAGGCAGGAGATCAATCAAAAGGTAACAACCCCTCTGCTCTATATACTGATAAGAAGGTTAAAGATAAAGGTAAAAGTAAGAAGGTTGATGAAGAAGGTTCTACCTCCCAAGCAAACTATGCAGGGAGAGGTAGATCCTCAAGAGGAAGAGGTAGAGGAAGCAAGTTAGGTAGGGGGAGACCCTACAACTCATCACCATGCAACATTTGTGGATTGTCCAATCATACCACAGATGAATGCTACAAGAACTACAAGAATCAGAAAGGAAGAGGCTATCAAAGAGGTGGATACTCTCAAGGGAGAGGCAGGTTCAACCAACACCAAGGCTACAATGGATACAACAATCAATACAACAATAATTACAACCACAACCACAATGGTAATTATCAAGGTGGATTCAGAAATAGAACGGATTACAACAACTACACAGAGGAGCAAGATGACTCCCTATTGATCATGAATATGACCTCCAAGGCAGGTACAAATGATGATCATTTATTCTATATTGATTCAGGATGTTCTAACCATGTAGCTGGCAATGTGGCACTACTCTCTGATTTGGAAGAACCCAAGGGCAAACATCAAGTACAGATAGATGATGATACTAAACATTCTGTTGTTAAGATTGGAAATGTAAAGACATGTGATGGTAACCAGAACCTATTGAGCAGGGTACTCTATGTACCAACCATCACCAAGAATCTAATGAGTGTTGGTCAGATTGTGGAGAAAGGTTTGCAAGTCAGGTTCACTCAACATGGAGCATATGTGGAAGACCCAAGACATGGTTTCAAAAGAATTGCCAAGGGGGAGAAATCAGGTAGATTGTTTACTTTTGAGCTAGAAGACACCAAGAACATTGCTTTATATAATTACAAGGATCAAACACTTTCAGAGTTAGAAATATGGCACAAGAGGTTAGGTCACATAGGTGAAAGAACCCTAAAGCAAATGTGCAGGGATCAATGTGTGCTTGGGATACCTAATGTATCCAAGCAACACATGATTTACAAGTGTGGTGCTTGTCAGTTTGGTAAGTCTCACAGGTTGCCCTATTCAAGGAAAGGTTTCATGCATAAAGACTACCTAGACTTGGTACACACAGATGTTTGGGGACCTAGCAAGGATCCCTCCATTTCAGGTTCAAGGTACTATGTGTCCTTCATAGATGACTATAGCAGGTGGACTATCTTATACTTTATGAAACATAAAGATGAAGTGTTTAATTGTTTCAAGAGGTATCTTGCACTTGTTGAAAATCAAACAGGAAGAAGCTTGAAAAGGCTAAGGTCAGATGGTGGAGGAGAGTACTTCTCCAATGAGTTTGAAAATTTCTTGCAGGAAAGAGGCATCAAAAGGGAGATAACCACAAGGTACTCACCTGAACAAAATGGAGTAGCTGAAAGAAGGAATAGACTCATAGTAGAAACAGCTAGGTCTATGCTTAATGAAAAGAAGTTGCCAAATTATCTTTGGGCAGAAGGTGTAGCCACTGCCACCTATCTCATAAATAGGTTGCCATCCAAATCACTTGATGGTATGACACCATATGAAGCTTGGCATGGTAAGAGACCTTCTCTGGATCATTGCAAAATCTTTGGTTGTGTAGCATATGTGCATATTCCCTCACAGGTAAGGGGAAAGCTAGACCCTAAAGCTGAAAAATGTATCTTCATTGGTTATGATTTGAACCAAAAGGGATACAGATTCTACAACCCAACAAACAAAGGCTTCAAGGTAAGCAGAGATGTCATCTTTGATGAGAATGACTCATGGTATGAGAATGAATGCAGGAAGGTTAGTCTACCTTATGACATGGAAGAAGATTTTCCAAGGCTTACCAAGGAGGAACCAATCCAGAAAGAAGACTCAAGCTCAGATGATGATGATACAATTAACCTTGAGGAATTCAAGGCATGGAAGTCCAAAGGAAAGATGAAGATGAAGAAGCTAGAGGATATACCAGAATCCTCAACCCAAGCTATGAGGAGATCTCAGAGAGAAAGTAAGAAGCCTATCAGATATGGGTATGACACATCAGTTGTAACTAAACATTCTGTATATCTTGCAAAGGATTTGTTAAATGAAGAACCAGGTACCTATGACGAAGCAATTACCAAACCAGAATGGAAAGGAGCTATGGATGAAGAAATGGAAGCTCTCAAAGAGAGTGATACTTGGGACTTGGTACCCAAGAAGGACTCTATGAAGGTGATAGGATCCAGATGGATCTACAAGCTAAAGAGGAATTCTGATGGAACAATAAACATGTACAAAGCTAGGTTGGTTGCCAAGGGTTTTGCACAAACCCAAGGCATTGATTATGAGGAGACATTTTCTCCTGTGGCTAAGATGCCAACTATTAGAATATTGGTGAGTGTAGCTGCATCCAAGAATTGGAACATGTACCAATTAGATGTCAAGAATGCTTTCTTGAATGGATGGATATCTGAAGAAGTCTACATGTCACAACCACCTGGATATGAGGATCCCAAGAAGGTAAATTATGTTTGTAAATTGAAGAAGGCTCTATATGGTTTGAAGCAGGCACCTAGAGCATGGAATTACAGGTTGACAACCTACCTCCAAGACCAAGGATTTGTGATGAGCAAAGCTGATACTTCTCTGTTCATAAAGAGAAGTAGTACAGAGGTAATCTATTTGTGTGTTTATGTTGATGACATCATCATTACAGGCAATGATGTCAATGGGATTAGACACATCAAAGGACAGATGATGAAGGAATTCAAGATCAATGATCTTGGATTATTGAAGTACTTCTTAGGTCTTGAGTTAGGCTACACCAACTCAGGTATATATATCACTCAAAAGAAGTATGTACAGGATATGGTCAAGAAGTTTGGCTTGCAGGATGCTAAAATCTCAACTACTCCAATGGAGGTCAACCTAAAGCTTAGTGCTCATGAAGGGGATGAAATACAAGACATTACAGGATATCAAAGCATGGTAGGTAGTTTGAATTATGCTACCTTGACAAGAATTGACATAGCATATGGAGTGAGTGTGCTAAGCCAATTCATGCACAAACCAAGGGTACCTCACCTAGAGGCAGCAAAGAAGATCTTGAAGTATTTGAAGGGAACTCAGAACCATGGTTTGTATTTTCCTTATACATCACATATTGACATTAAAGTATACTCAGATGCAGATTGGGCAGGATGCAAGGATGATAGGAGGAGCACATCAGGTTACATTTGTTTTGCAGGAGATAAACCTATTTCTTGGTCAGCCAAGAAGCAACCTACAGTGGCATTATCATCCACTGAAGCAGAGTATAGAGGGCTTGCCAATGCCACTCAAGAAGCTATCTGGTTAAAGCTTTTGTATACAGAGCTAGGCCTATACACTAGGCCTCCAATCATCTTTGGAGATAACACAAGCTCTCTTCACCTTGCAACTAATCCAATATATCATGCTAGAACCAAACACATAGAGGTTCATTACCACTATGTGAGAGAGAAGTTGCTTAGCAAAGAGATTCAGTTGACTTATGTGTCTACTAATATGCAATGTGCAGATTTACTCACTAAAGCATTGGATGGAAACAAGTTATGCAGATTCAAATCCATGATTGGATTGCAGGATGTGATTGGAGACTAAAAATGAAGACTTAAGCCAAAGTGCTTGGCTTGAGGGGGAGCTGTTGGTGCAATTCAAGCCTTCACACTTGGCTTGGAACCTTGGAAATTTGGTGTTGAAACCTTGGAAGTTTAATTCACTAGAAGAAAGGACCATGTGAACTTATGCTTATAAGTTCTTACTTCTTTACCCATTGTAAAAGTCTATATGACTTGGCATCTCATGTAATCACACCTACTTGATAGATTCGTGGAAAAAAGGTAGTTGATTAATGGAGAGAATATCTCCCTACATTTAGTGGAGTGATCATAGGAGATTTGAATTTGAATTCAAACTCAAATTCTCAACTTAACTTCTATAAAAGCAACAAGTCAAAAGTCGCGGGTGTCCTTCACTTTTCCCGAGGCTAATACTCTTGATTATTGAGTGTGTGAGTGCTACACTATAGCCTACGCATCTCTAACTCATTAGGCTACATCTATCAAGCCAATGAGATTGTACATTCATGTGAACTAATAGAAAGATTTACATTCACTATCTCTGTTTTCTCTGAGTCATCATCTCCAAGTCTGTCAACTTCAACAGGGCATATCTCAGGATCTACGTATTCAAATCAAGTGATTCAAAGCACATTGGATTCAGCTCAAAGTCTTCTACATGCCTACAAAATTTCAAGGTCATTGGATCAGCCATCTCGCAGAAATCTCGCTCGAAGTGACCTCTGGTATTCTTCTGCAGAGCTCCTAAAAAGTCGGGGGTACATATAATTTTGCTAAAGTGTTTTCTCAGTGTGTAGTTTATCATTTTATCTCATTCCACTTGCAAATGGTAGCTTGCTAAGCTAATTTAATATGACCAGAAGGAATTTGATCAATCGTAAGTGTGCTGGTCATACTGAGTGAGACTGAGCAGGTGTCAATACCAACTTAGCAAGTTTTCTTGAATTCTTGAAGTCTCAAGTAGTTTGTTTTGATTTGATCATTACACATATCATTTGCAAAGTACATATATGCTTTCTTGGTATCATTTGGAAGCTAATCAAGTGTAATAAGCATATCTGAAGCAAAGGAGGGCTGGAGCAAAGCAGGTCTAGCAGCTTCAACTCAATCTCTTAAGTGCATCCAACCATCTCTCCCAACAAGTAGCCCACAAATCCTCGGTTCCAAGCTCTTGGGGCTTGCTTGAGTCCATAAAGAGACTTCTTTATCCTGCATACATGATGTGGAAACCTCTCATCTTCAAAGCCTTGGGGCTGGTCCATGAAGACTACCTCTTTACACTTTCCATTTAGGAAAGCATTCTTGACATCCAAACTGGTACATCTTCCAACATTTTGAGGCTGAAATTGCAATCAAACTTTTGATGGTGGACATCTCAGCTACAGGGCTGAATGTTTCCTCGAAGTCTATGCCATAGGTTTGAGCAAAACCTTTGGCAACCAGCCTTGGTTTATACCTAGAGATGCTCCCATCTGCATGCCTCTTTACCTTGTACACCCATTTGTTGCCAATGACTTTCATGTTCTTTGTTCTTGGCACCAATGACCAAGTATCATTTTCTTCAAGTGCTTTGACTTCCTCCTCCATGGATTTAATCCATTCCCTATGCTTATTTGCTTTTCAAAAAAGTTAGGTTCTTCACAAGCTATAACTTGACTGATGTAGGCATAGTGTCTTGCAATGAATGAATCATAAGTTAACCTTTGAACATGGTATTTAACCCTATTGGATGACCTTCCTGCACCATCAGGTGGTAGGAATCTCCTCCTCGTTGGTTTAGATGATTTAAATCCTACAGTTTCTAATTTTTACATATCTTCATCACTTGTAGATTCCACGTCTACCCATCGATGGTCTTCATCATTTGCCTTTTCCTTTCCTTTGCTACTTCCTTCACTTGAATGAGATTCATTCCTTGTCATTACATTCCAAGCTGATCTAGTACTCTCCTCTGATTGTGTGCTTGAAGTGGTTGTACCATTTATCTCCAAGCTTTGTTGTTGCTCTTTGAACTTCTTCTTGGCTTCATATGCATCGTCAACCTGTAGCACATCTTTGCTACTATACCAAGGTAGAAACTCATCAAATATTAAATCCCTGGATAACTTAAGCTCTTTGGTGCAAGGGTTTTATCATCTAAAACGCTTTTGCTTTGAAGAATATCCAAGAAATATACACCTATCCGCCTTCGGGTCTAACTTGTGTCTCAATTCTTGAGGTATGTGAACATAACACACACAACCAAATACTTTGAGATGTAAAAGATTGGATTTTTGACCACACCAAGCTTCATAAGGTGTAACTCCATGTACTCCTAAGGTTGGACACCTATTCATAATGTATATGGCTGTATTTGTTGCATCACTCCAATAAGAGTTAGGAACATTCATTTCTTTAACAAAGATCTAGCCACTTCTACTATGTATCTATTCTTCCTTTCTGCCACCCCATTTTGTTGAGGTGTATATTTTCATGTAGAAAATCTAAAAATTCATTTGAAAAATACTCGCCCCCTCGATCCAATCTAAGAGACTTTATATACTTCGGTGTTTCATTCTCCACTAGGTTTTTGAACCTCTTGAAGTGGTAAAACAACTCTCACTTTGACTTCATGCAATAGATCCAATCAAACCTTGAATGATCATATATAAATGTGACAAAATATCTATTACCTCCAATGGATGGCTCCCTTGAAGTTCCCCATACATCTGTGTGTACGAGATTCAACACTTCATTGCTCACATGTGCTCCCTTGAATGGCAATCTGCTTTGTTTTCCTAATTGACAAGCATGGCACAAATGTTGCATATTGTGAGATCTAAGATCAGGTAGAACACTCATCAAGCCCTTCCTTTGCATGTCCTTCATCCTTTGTAAGTTTATGTGCCCAATTTTTGTATGTCATAAGTCAATTTCTGCAATCTGTTTATTTCCAATTGATAAGTAGAGAGTGTGAGGGGTTGATGGGTTTACCTCCATGGTGAAGAGTCTTCCTTGCTTTCTTTCCTTTTTCTATGAGCTTGTGGTCCTGAATGGATTCTTCAACAAACCATCATTTCTCAAGGAACCTCACCTCATAACCTCTTTCAACCATTTGACCTACCGAAACCAAGTTCTTTGTGATGGTTGAGACATGCAACACATACTTCAACACCTTGAAGCTTTGAGATCCATTCAATGCAACATCTCCCACATGTGTAATCTGGTGCTCAATGTCATCCCCTGTCTCCACATGTCCTTGAGTGATGGGTCAATGTAAATTTAAGAAAACATCTTTATTGCAACTCATATGGTTGCTACAACCATTATCAATGTACCATGCAAAATCTAAATTGACACTTGAACCATACATCATGAGGAAGTTCTCATTTTCTGAATTTGTTGAAGTACTAGCATAATTGCCTTGGTTCCTTTTGTATCCTTGATGGCCTCCTCCTTTGAACCAACAATCTCTTGCATAATGGCCCGGTTTTCCACAATTGTAGCATTCTCCATTGGATGCTTCTCTTCCATGTGATCTTCCTCCTCTTCCTCTACTCTTTCCTCTTGCTCTTGATCCATAGATTTGGTTGGAGACTTCTTGGTTACTTGTGCTTGAGCCTGACCTTCCTCTTCCTCTACCTTGGGAGTTTTGTCCACCTCTTTTGCCTTTGCCTCTACGTGCATAGAAAACTTTGGCTTGGATGCCCTTTGATTGTGAACCTCCTTGGTTCATCAACTTGATCACCATTAATGTGACTAATTAATCAAATTCTGGTAGGGAGTCCCTCACATAAACTAATGTGGTGAATACTTTCACCTTTCATCCTCTCTCAAGCCATTGAGAGTGTGTGCAACAAGATCATCGTCTTTCGATTGGGCTTCCAATTCAGCCTAAAGCATGTGCAAGTTCTTGAACCTTCAAAATGTACTCATTTATGTTAGTACTTGATGATTTCCTAAGATTATTCAACTCATTCTTGAGCTGAATCTTCGTTGCCTTGGTTAATGAAGAGTACAATCTCTCCAAGGTCTCCCAAACCTTCTTGGATGTGTCTAAGTCTTGTATATGCCCTATCATGCTATTGCTTATGTGTTGAGATAGAATGACTGTGACTCTCCTATCCCTTTCTATCCATTCATTAAGTGCCTTGACCTGCCCTTGAAGTGCTGTATCATGTACATGAGGCATTCGCTCCATGCCGCTCACTAATCCCCACAATCTCCATGGTTGATAATTGCCTTTCTCTAAATTCTCTATTTGTGCATTATACATAGCCATACTGAGCTCTAAGATGTTCCTCTAGCTTCTCCTCAAGTCTTTGTATGCTTTAAAAGGTGTGGATATTACCTTTTGATAGCTTCTCCCCTGCTAACCTTTGACTAGTTGAGATCTCGTTCAACGTAGCCCCCTTTTGATGTCTTCTTGCTTTGATGAATCCTGCTTGTGCTTCCATGAGTTATCTTGATCCGTTCAAGTCTTCAATATGATTCCACTGATGTATTCAAACCTCCAAAATGGCTTTGATACCACTGATGGGGATGATTCTAACACCCCAATGCAAAAATGGAAGATGGCTACCCTCCACTAGGACCACAAGCAGTGATATATGCTCACTATTCTGTAGTTTTCTCTAAACCATTAGAGAGACATAAAATGAAACTTTGCACACTTGTAGTAAACTATATGAGCTATGCAAAAAAGCTCTAAATCATGCGAAATGGATATTTGAGATGGGAGAACAATCCTCTGCCAAATAGGCTACCTGTTTGCAACACTCTCGGCCTATGTGCACAGATATACTTTCACGAAGTTGGCAATTTCTCACAACTCACTTAGCCAAATAGCTTGCAACTTTGGCAAACTTCAGGGCACAATATGAGAGACCAAATGAATCTTGAAATCAATGAGAATTGATACAATGAGAGAGCAAGCAATGCTCTGCAATCTGGTGCAATCAAATTTTGAACAGCCTAACTACACCTCTAGATAGAGTAGAGCAAAATCATGAGAAAATGAGGTAAGAAAGCAAGAGGGCTGCTTGTTGGACTTTATGACTTCACTAAACTAAGTGGGAAACTCGTGGAATGCATACAACCCAAGAAAAAAAGGTGGGATGATGCTTATATATACTTTTATGCTTTTTACAATATAGATAACCACCCGCCAATCAGTTTAGGTGCACTTTTTGGTGGCTGATTTAATGAGATTTGAATTTGATTAAAATTGGTGGTGCTTCGAACTTTGTTCCATGACCTTGGGTCCTTCTATTTGATTTGTACACTTGCAAAACTCGTGGTTGAGACTTTTTGCATGATTGAGACTTGATTTTCAACAACTAGGACTACTACCTATATGCTAGGAGAACTGATGTATTATCAAAAACCTATTCTACCAATAGAGTTGCATGCATTAGCATGGACTTCTTTTCCCTAGGAAGATGGGATGTCAAGAGAGGATCTACTAGCCATTCGAATCCTTCATCTTGAAAGAAGAAATAACCTAGTAGAAGAAGCAGGGGCCAAGCTGAGAGCCTCTAGAGATAAAGAAAAGATAGCCTTTGATAAAACACATAGGTTGACGCCAAAGCAGACCAGAGAAAATGAGTGGCTATTATTCTATGAGAGCTCTCTAAGTATGGAGTATCATGCCCGAAGGAGAACTGATGTGTTATCAAAAACCTATTCTACCAATAGAGTCGCATGTGTTAGCATGGACTTATTTGCCCTATGAAGATGGGATGTCAAGACAGGATCTACTAGGGATTCGAATCCTTTAGCTTGAAAGAGGAAATAACCTAGTAGAAGAAGCAGGGGGCAAGCTCAAAGCCTCTAGAGATAAAGAAAAGATGGCCTTTGATAAAATGCATAGCCTTAGGCCAAAGCAGATGATAGAAGATGAGTGGGTATTAGTCTATGAGAGCTCTCTTGATATGCAGTATGAGGCCTGAAGAAATTTGATTAAGAGATGGTTGGGTTTGTCTGTTGTGAGTAAGGTATTTAATAATGGTACTTATGCACTCAGGGAGTTGGATGGAATAAAAATAAAAGACTTAGTTATCGAAAAGCAGATTAAGCTATTTACATAAAGGGAACATGAAGGATTTGAAATTCTAGAAGAAAAAGATATTGAAAATGAAGAAGAAGAAAGCAAAGAAGAGGCAAATGAAGAGATTGGTAAAGAAAATGATGAAAAAAATTTATATAATGAGAGATTGTATGTCCACACACACACACACACACACACACACACACACATATATATATATATATATATATATATATATATATATATATATATAATAAAACATATAAATAAGTAAAAGGAAAATGAATCAGCCTCGGTGTAAGAAATGACGAAAATAATAATTAGAATAAGTGTATGTATTTAATTTATTAATGATCTTCTATTAATTTTATTTTTGTTCTCTCTACGATACTGATGGAGATGTGTGAACAAGTTTGATAGTGGGCAATCCTTTGGACTTGATTGGATAGTTTGACCATCTTGGATTCTAAAATGGAGTGAGAAGATCCCGATGATACATCCATACCATAGGGTAGCATTCCTGATAGATTTAGAGACACACCTAGAAGCGTACGTGAAGGAAGAGCCTTAGAAGATACTTTCATATCTACCTACTTGCTCCCTATGCATGAGAATGATGAAAGGATTTCTACTCTGGAGTTTGTTAAAGATCTTGTTACTAGTGAGACTTTGATCTCACCATCATACGAGGAGAGGATGTCCAAGTGTCAAGTGGTGCAGCCAATGGAGAAAATGACACTTCAATGGACCATGAACCGTATTTCATGACAATGGACCCAAGAGAACTTTTTATTTATAGTTGCGAATTAGCAGATTATGTAGAAACGTTAAGTCAATTCCCTTTGTTCCATAGGGAATGTAAGGAAGAGGGGTGAGACATCTCAAAGATAAACTAAACACTTGTGTTAAACTATGTGTAAATATTGTTTCTTTTGAAAAAGAACTTATGTTTCTTTATGAAGAATAAAACTAGGAGAGATGATTGGAAAATCAACAAGGAGTCAATTACGAGTGTACATAAATAAAACAATGTAATATTATCTTTCTAGGCAAATATTTGTATATAAACACTTCTGACATAAACTTTTGTTTTATGGAGGATGATCTATTTAGAGATGTTTGAAGAAGAGTGATCTTCAAGTCTTGAAACCCTAAAGGTGATATATGTTCTTTTACAATTCTATATGTTTGTATAAATATGCAGCCATAAGTATGCATAAAATAAATAAACATGTGATATATGAACAAGTGAATAAGTATTAGGAGACTTGAGTGGACCAAGAATTGCATACATTTACTATGTTTAGACATAATGCATGAACGGTTAGAATTATACAAGTAGGATTAGGAAACAAATAAGTACTTTAAAAAACAACGCCTATGAAAGTGAAGAGAAACCTAAACTTAGTATATGTATAGAATTGTACTCTCGAAATCTAGATGAGTGAGATTTAGTCACCTCTACATTTGATCTCTAATTTGATTGAGCCTCTAGAAAGACTACAAATTAAAAACGAAAAAGTCTTCATATACAAGCCAGTTATATATATATGTGTATGTGCTTGTGTTGTCAAGTGCTGCGATGAGCTAGTAGGAGGGTGGACTAACCCTAGTCGGGTGATCATAGCCATGAACGGATTCTAGTTGTGTCGTATGGACTAAACTATATGTGGTCATGTGCTTATGCGCGTCGATAGCTGGGTGGAGTCACTCTGATCGGGTGGTCAGAGCCACAAGGCGACGTTGATTTCCCATGAGGTTGACCTTGTGGGTCGTGCACTATGTTGGATCGATTGAGGAGTGGGGAAAACTTGCCTGAGTGAATAGGTCCATGAGTCACACTGAACTGCAACATAGGTCGACTTGTGTAAAAGAAAAATAAATAAACAAAAATAAAAACAAAAGGTTGAGCTTGGCTGAAGAACAAAATAAAAATAAAAATATGAAGCAAAAAGAAAAAAAATAATCGAAGGTTTGATGGGAAACTAGACAGTGGGAAATCAACGGTAAAGTTAGATTGATGTTTCACAATTAGGGTTAGTACGGCCTTGTATATGTATATGTTTCGGATAGGCTACTAGATCTAACCAAGTTAAGTTAGAGAAAAAACTAGTGAGTTTTCAATCTGCTTCCATGATTTCTCGCGTGAATGTGTTAGAATATCTTAATATGATTGTGTGCAATATTATTTGTTTCTCTTAATTTATGCAAAAGTTCATTTGACTTTAAGATTTTATGCATGTAAATAAATTTCCCTTTGAGCTGTGTTTATCTTCCATGACTCCTTGATGTTCATTCAAAAGATTGTTTTTATCTGTGTCACTTCAAATGTCGAAAATGCCAATCTTGTATATTCAAAATCCATGGATGAAAGTGGAGTAGTAGGTTGTCTCGTTGAGCCCCATCTAATATATTTGCTCACTATCATGAAAATATAACCTTAGGTTGATGTCCTATCTTCCTTCAAAACTACACAATTCGCATTGTCAAATCCCTTCACCTGCATTTCTTCACCACAATCTTGGAACAAGGCATCATTAATTGGATGTTTTATGTGTCATAGCTCAGCATTTCACTTGGATATGTTCCCCTTGAAGATCTTCTTTCATTGCGTCTCAAAATTTTCTTTTTCTGTCTATTCAACTTTATCGTGGGAGTGATCACCTCTTCATATTTCTCTTCACTTGCATCTATCTCAATGTTTTGAGCAAGAATTGCTTCTTACGTTCTACCATAATCTTATTTTGAATACAGAAAAGGAATTCCAAGTCTCGCTTACCATGTGAAATATTCTTCATTTTATGTAGGTGCTCTAGATATGAAGTTTTTGTGCTTCATTCTTGAAGAAGTCTTTGATACGTTTATGCATGATCAACAAAATCTTCCTCAAGAACCTTTTCCTTTGCTTTTTCTTTATACCATGGTCTTAGTTTATCAAAAAGCACATCTCGTGATAGAATTACTTCCTTTGTTGTAGGGTCGCTACACTTATATGCTTTTTGCTCCATTAAGTAGTCAATAAAAATGCATTTTTTTAGCCTAATTTCGTCTTTTTTTTTCTCTTTTCATGGAATGTGAACAAACAAAATGTTACATTGAAAATCTTTCAGGTATCTAGATCAGTTTTCTTATTGAAATATATGTCCCTTGGTCTCAATTTATGTATTTGAAGTTTTGCACTTATTCATCAAGTAAATGGGGGTTGTGGTACCTTCAGCCGAATAGTATAATGGTAACCTTACCTCTCATTCAATGACTTGCCTATTTTTTCTCTTAGCCACTTCATTTTTTTGGATGTGTATATCTACAAGTAAGCTACCTTTTGATCTCATTCTCTTGTAGAGAATCTAGAAATGCTATTGAGAAGTACTCCCCTCCACTGTTACCCCTTATATTTTTTATCAAAACTCGTCTCTCTTTCCCAACTTGAGTTTTCAATCCCTTGAATATACAAACCATATCTGTTTTTTTTTTTTTTTGAATTATACAAAAAAACGATATGTATCTGGACTTATGATCAATGAAGGTGACAAAAAGGCTATTATTAGCTAGTCATGACTCCTGGGTGGGTCTGCATACATCCTTATGTATCAACTTGAGTGCACTTTGACTTTGATTTCCATCCAAAGCACAAGAGAAATTTCAACGGCAACTTGCAAACCACCTTTTGAGAAATATCTCGAATTTTGGGCTCATTATAGAGTTTCAAATGAGTATAGAAGGCACAAAGATGTCTCCTTAATTACATCTAGGGATCCACATGGAGGGGTATCTTCAGTATACTGCTCAAACTTAGAATCCACAATAGAGTAGTATTTTAAGATGGGACACAATACATTGGACAATAAATAATTCCAATCCATTACAGACCTGGACAATAAATATTTCCAATCCATTAGAAGATAATCTGCATTCATTTGCGTTGAACACACCAATGGTGAGGTGTCACATAATGGTTTATGTCTTTAGACTTGTTAACAACATATTATAATTCTAGGCGGTACACCACATTATAGGCATACTTATCAAAGATGTTTTAGCCATAGAAAAAATATATCTTCTAGAGAGACGGACTAAATCCACAGGGGGAACAAACTTGCAAGTCGACGAAGTTTTGTGACGTTTTTTGTATGCTTGTAAAATGTAGCAAGTGTAAGTCTTGAGCGAAGCTGAGGGAACTTCAAGAGATCCAATGACTGATTATGAATCAAGGAACTTTGATTTTGACCTCATTTGCTCTACACGACGACACAGAAGTAGACACTTGACAAAAGCTTGCTTCAATGATACCGGAGAACTTTATGCACAAACTTTAGGAAAAAGGAATGCAAAACCAATCAATAGCTAGCTAAAGTTAGCCATCAAAAAACAATCTTTCTCTTCTATTCTTTACAAGCCGTTTACACTTAATCTTGGAAATACACGTAACTCCACTTATGCATGGATCCAACTCATTTTTCACATATTTGATATTTTTGATGGAAGTAATTTCAAGCTCAAAGGCAGTGTAGAATTTCCAGTTTTCACTTTAAATGTTATCTCCTTCCGTACCAATCTTTAATATTTTTCATATGTTTCTTTAATTTACTTCCTTCAAACAACAACCATTAAACCATCGTTTTATAGTTAGATCTTCTAAGATTTTGGAGTGGAAGAAAGTATGCACTTGGGCTCATAATTTTCACCATGCTGATAAATATTCTTGTTTTTCGAGGAAAGGCTTAATTCATAATCAAATAAGAGCATCATAAGGAATGCAAAAGAAAGAACAAGGTCTTCAACTAGAAATGCGTATCATACAAAATCCTGCTCCAATTTCTATAAACAAAACTACATTTCTCTAATTTACGCTTTGAATGCGAATGATCTTCATTCATAACGGTTTTTTAACAAAACGGATATTTAGATAAATTCCCATATAAGTCACAGTTTTCATGTTCCTTGAAATCATGGTTTTCCAGATTCTGCAATCTAAATGTATCTAATACATGAATTTCAACGGAAATTATTAAAAAAACAATAAAGAAATTAAAATCACTTTATCAGATCGCATCATCTTCAAACATACCTCTACCCATCAAATATTGAACTTCACTTCCTCGTTTACACAACACACAAATCTTTACAAAAAGATATAGATCACTTAAGTTGGATATTTTAGAAATGCATTTCATGAAAATATATTTGCTATTCACACGAGTATGTTGAAGATCTCGATTTCACACTTGGATTGTTAACTCCTAGAATATAGAACACTTGAAGAGGATATTTGCAACACACAAATCAAATAAGAGAATATGTTCCATAAGCTATAAATCAAGAAATTTTTGGTCAGGAAATGCAATTGACAAACATAGACTACCTATCCATATAGGTATGCTAAACAGCTATACTACACTGTTATATTGATAGCTCATAGCATATGGAGCCTTTGAATGTGATATTCAAAATGAAAAAAAAATGATATGGCTTCCAATGAGTCTTTAGGTTCAATAAATCTTTACATATGCACTATTATATGAACCTCACATCATTACTTTGTAAAAATTGAGTTGCGGTGAGAAATAGTTTATGAGAGGACAAATGGATAAAAATGGCTTCTAAGATCAAATTAGACTACTCAAGGTGCCTGCATCTTTTTCGGCTTCTTGATAACATGCTTCTACTTGACTTTTACAACCAATGAGCATGTGAAAAAGTTTGCAACTTCTTAAATCACCACTTTCATTTGTTTGCCCTCTATATGCCACTGTATATAAGATACGATTTGTATCTTTTATTCACCATGAGTTTTGATGATATTTTCATTTCATTCTTATAGTTATATTCACCTTTTCATTTATGTTTGGTACGTTTTTCCAAGCATAGTAAATGAGGAAATGAGCTTGCACATTTAGCTTCAATACTCCCCCTCAAGCTCATTTGGGAGTTATCTTCTACCATGTCTTGCAAAATTATAGAATCCTTGAAACCCTTGAGTTTAGAAGCATCAAAGATTTTTGTAAATATTTTTGGGACCTGGTCTTTGGTTTTGATGAACTGTATCCCCACGTCTTTGCTTACTACATTTTCCATACTTAATGAAAGTGGACCTCTACGTGCTTACTCCTACCATGAAACATGGGTTCTATTTCGAAGTACATACTTGACATGTTATTGCCATATATGGCAATGGTTACATAATGCACTTTAAGATCATCCAAAAGATTGTTTTTATTGACCTTGTATCAAAAATGGAAAATGCCAAAACTCTATATTCAGAATCCATGGATGAAAGTGCAATAGTAGGTTGTCTCTTTGAGCTCCATGCAATAGGTTTGCTTTCTATCATGAACATATAACCTTAGCTTGATCTGCAATGTTCCTTCAAAACTGCGCAATTAGCATCATCAAATCCCTTGACATGCAATTCTTCACCAAAATCTTAACACAAGGCATGATTGATTGGATGCTTAATTTATCAAAACACTCTCTTGGATGATATTAATTTTTTTCTTTTGGAGCTTGCGTAAGCTAAGAGAATACACCAACAGCATAAGATAAGTCAAGTCTTGTAATGTTTGCATATAATCATGATCCTATGATGCTTCTTCACTTTGCATCTTTGAATAGTTTTCTATCATTTGTTCAATACCTTTTATTTGTTTCAATGTACTCAATGAGTGGTTTGCATTTTTGGATCTAAAAATAACATTCAACATGTACTTCCTTTCCATCAACAAAATGCCACCTTTTAGATAAAAACTTTAGTTTCTAAAAAATATTTCACCTTTTAGAGGTCTAAAATTTTAAACTCCTTACTAAGCTTTAATTTGGTATCTTTAAGTCATGTAACATCATTCCCTATATCTCTCTATTGCTTTCATTTTTCATATACAATGAAACATGTATAGTACTTGGGTTATATCCACACTTAGCTAGTTACTCTACCAATCTTTGATTCCAAGCTCGTGGTGCTTGCTTCAACATAGAAATTACCTTCTTATGCTTGGAAATAAAGTTATAAATTGAGAAAAGCATTTTTGATGTCAAGCTGGTATAATGACCACCTCCTTGGAGCCCCAATTGCTATTAAAGTTCTAGTTCTTTCCATTTTTGCAAATTGGCTAAGAATTTTATCATAATACATTCCTTACAACCTTTTAAAGCCTTTGGCAACTAGTCCAACTTTATGATAAGCTAGCAAACCATCAACATTCCTCCTTTGTTTGAAAATCCATTTTTTTGGAATAATCTCATACCTTGTTTCTTTGGCACTAGCTCCCATGTGTGTTTATATGTGAAAGCTTTGATCTCCTCTTTAATAGCTTGGTTCCATTCCTTTTTTGTGCAAGCTTCTTCATAAATCTCAATATTATTTCCTATCAAAAGTTTCTTCTTCAATCTATTCAAATTTATAGTGGGAGTGATCACCTCTTCATATTCTTCTTCACTTGCATCTATCTCACTTTTTTGAGTTACAATTGCTTCTTTAGCTCTACTATAAGCTTATTTTGAATATAGAAAATGAATTCCCAGTCTCACCCACCATGTTCAATGTTATTCATTTTATCTAGATGCCTCTAGATGTGAAATTTGTGTGCTTCATCACTGAAGTAGTCTTTTATTAGTTTCTTCATGATCAACACAATCTTCCTCAGGAACCTTTCCCTTTTCTTTTCCTATGCAGCATGGTCTTTTTTCATCAGAATACACATCTCTTGAGACAATTACTTCCTTTGTTGTAGGGTTGTTAAAGTTATGTCCTTTTTCGTCTATCAAGTAAATTATCAAAATGCATTTTTTGACTCTAGTTCCATCTCTCTTCTAACGTTTCATGAAGTGTGAACAAAGAAAATACAGAAAAAATCTTTAAGGTTTTTAAGATCAGTTTTCTTTTAGTTAAAAATACCTCCTTTGGTGTTAATTTATGTATTTGGATGTTGTGCACCTATCTATCCAGTAAATAGGGGTTGTGATACCTTTAACCCAATAGTATAATGGTACCATTACCTCACATTCAATGACTTGCCTATTTTTTCTCTCAGCTACTCCATTTTGTGGAGTTTTATACCTACACATAAGCTACCTTTTGACCCTATTCCCTTGGAGAAAATCAAAAACTTATTTTGCAAAGTACGCACCTCAAACATTAGCCCTTATTGTTTTGATAGAAACTCTTCTTTCTCTCTCTCAACTTGAGTTTTCAATCCCTTGAAAATACAAGTCATATTTAATTTTTGCATTATACAAGAAAATGCATGTATCTTGAGTGATCATGAATGAAGGTGACAAAAAGCCTATCATAAGCTAGTGATGAATCTTGGTTAGGTCAGCATACAATGGTATGTATCAAGTAAAAAATATTTGGGATCATATAATTGGTCCTCTTGAATGGTTGCCTATTCCTCAATGACCATGTTTTCATGGGTGATTTATGGAAATTTTCATAAATTGCATAGTCTTTAAACCATCGCAAGAAATAATCATAGCAAACAGACTACCATCATCTAATAGACTATAGTTTCCTTTTTTTTGCTAATAGATAAATGGTTGGCCTAAGATAATTGAATATGAAGAATCATTCTGAATGAAGAAATTATGTTCTTCTTTGACATCACCGATAGTAATTGGCACTTTTGCACATGCATGAAGGAGGTATCTAAGACATTATTTGCTACCTTCATTTTGCAACCATGGTCATGATCAATTGGCCATTTCCCTTCATTATATAATTTTCTTCATAGTAAATTAATTTTGGATATTGATTCAATTACAACTACATGTGCTTTGTTGCTATCTCTAGGTTTTACAATAGATTCAATTGTACCTTGTGCCCAAAGTTTTTTGTGTAAAATGATCTTTTAAGCTTCCATTATTTCTCTCCATATGTCCTATTAGATGTCTCAAATAGTTCTTTTGAGCATAAGGCCTATCATATTCAGCTTCGTTTACCTTAACTATACTCACTTTAAGTTCCTTTATTTCTTACTTTCATCCATTTCAACATCCCCACTCTTCATTTCAATCCGCTCTCTTTCTCTCCTTATAGAACTAATAAAATTCTCTTCTACATTTGTACATGCTTATGCTAACAAATCCTCCAATGTTAGAGATAAATGCACTTTAATTATTTTCTCAACCAACACTTTCTTACTATCTATTTATTTCTCAAACTGGCAAATCAATCAAAAGGTAGGTTGTTTCTTTCCAATTTTCTCTCCTTTTTTACCTTCCTCTTGAGTGGGTTGTCTTTTCTTAGTTCTTGTTCTTGTTTTTTCTTCTCTTACCTATGTTCTAGTTTTGTAGGTTCATTTTTTAATTCATTATTCTCAGTTTCTTTCCTAGAGCGAGTAGTTTGTTTATCCTTACCCTCATTCTCTTCATCTCTTTTCCTTTTCTCATCAATATTTATTTCATGATCATAGACAAAGAACATATGTGTAAGCTCATTTCAATAGGTGTTTTCACAAATATTGGAACTCGAGGCATGTAAAGTTTCAATTGACAACTTGCCTCTACTCTCAAAATCATACACATGAGTCCAAAAATCACTACCTTGATATGTAGTCTAGATACATACATATTTTGGCTCATTAAATCTTCATAAAAATGTTTAAAATCCCCCTTTTCCAAATTTATTTCCTAATGGTCTCTTGCTTGTAGTCATAGATTTGTCGGTCTTTTTCACTGACCCCATTTGTATCCTTGGCTTCCTTAAATTGATTGCACGTCTAGTGTGGATGATCAAAATTATCATACTAGATGAATCTATGAGACTAATTGTAAGATCTTCTTCCTTGCTCTCGAATGCTAGGTACTTGCTCTTGCACTCTTGGTTTAGAATCTTTAGGCCTTTTCAAGGTTGCTATCTCAATCCCTAAAGTTTCAATGTGTTTTGCTAATGAATCTACTTTGGATCCTAGTGATGTCATCTTTGGATCCTCTCTTTCTCTAATAAGCTATGTTCAACTTCAATCTTAGGTTGAGTCTCTCTCTCATTCATTCTAGGGGCATGACTGAAATTTTTCTCCTATCTTTGAGCTATTATGTGAAAAACTGCATGCACATTCTCCCAAGTTTTAGTAAGATCACTTGTGGTTGTTTGAACTTCTAACATTGGATCTAACTCTTGTCATAAATATGTATCAAGCATCCTTAGGAGATTATGAAGCTTATCAAAGCTATATGATCGATTTCAGATGATTCATTGAATTTGACTTCAAACTTAGTTAAGCATTGCATAATATGTTTATCAGCTCTAGAGATATCTACGGACCCTAAAAACTTGGCCCTATTATTTTTGCTATATTCCTCATGAGAGAACTCTTCAAGGAGTTGGGTCCTTGAATTAGCCTAGTTCAAGTTTGGAGTAACTACGCTAAATTAAATGTGTTCCCTAGTAGAGCCATAAGAGATAGGAGCCAAGATATCTTTCTTTTGATTTTGTTGTAATCCATCTTGCTCAATGATTTGTTCATAAGAGCAAAGATATGACCTAGCATTCATTTCATTGAATTCTCATTGATCCATCTTAATTGAATCTGTTATGTTTCAAATTGTTAGTTTCTCAAACGATCACATTGCATCATTTAATTTTCACTCAAATACAATTGACAGAACAAAAATGTAAGAATCTAGTTCATGAAGAAACCTTTCTACCTCATCTTCTCATGAGATTTCTATTTTGTGTGCTTGTTATGTATCTGGGCCAAAGTGTAAAGACAAGTCAAACAATGTGCAAATATTTATGTGAAAACATTTCTTTTATATGCTTAGAATGAAAACAAATAGGAACTTAGCATACATATCACTTGCTTGGCTCGTGGTTGAGATTCAAAATGTGTGCATATGTGATCATTGATACATTTTTGGTTTGTCAAAGACAAGATACATGAAACTCTAAGCATATGTCATCTGTGCAAATGTAGTTCAAACTCTCTATTGATGGGAAGGGTCAAAGTGAGAAATTTTAGCCACTTGTAGGACTTAATGGAGCCACTTAGGTCAAGTTGACCAACCCTCAACACCAAGAAGTTCTTACAATTGCAAGCCAACAAGTGCTTCAAGGATGGTAAAGCTTTTACATTACTTTTAACTAGTGTTGGAATGCATATGCAACATGGGAAAAGAGATCACTTGAGTTTCTATGCCGTGAAACTTCACAATGGGCTCAATATGTTAGAATTACGGGCTTGGTTGATGCATGAGGTCAACCAAAATGTTCCACACATGCGACACATGCGGGGTGCTTTAGCGAGCTCAAGTCATTTAGCTCAACTTTACACTCAAGATGGAAACTCAAAACTTTTGATTGATTCTCTTGTACTATACTCACTTGGAATAGAAATCTAGCACCAAGACAATTTCTTGTAAGTTAATATTTGACTCAAGTCATATGAGTTGATATTTTATGCATTGTGAATCCTTCACAACTCTAGTTGAGCTGATTTATTATATACTTTCTCGTCTCTCAACTCAACATGAGTTGATGTTTGAGATAGTTATGAGTGATAGAGTCATAGGAATGATCATATTCTTTCCATCGAAAGGAAACACTTTAAGAAAACTTCATGATTTCATTTATTATTATTTATGGTTGTGTGTACTCATCGTGTTATTCTTATCTTTTTTGAGTGAAGTCTTTGACTTTAATCTCATACAAGCATCTATGTTGGGTATACAATTTGGTGGTATGGGACATCAAACTTTGTATTCTACCTAGGTATAGGACAGATGGTATGGGAGAGAAGTCTCTAAGATTGTATTTCCTTTATATGATTATGAGTTCATTCATATGATCTTCTTCTTATTAGACAATAGAGGAAGAGTTGAGAGAGTCACATGTGATCAGAAACAAGGCAAGTCGTAGGCAAGTGGCCAAGAAGCGGAAAGGCAACGTTTGCACATAAGAACTATGAATAGGCAATTGCATTAAGAAGAAATTCATAGAGTACATACTACTTTATTTGATATGCCTCAGAATAGGGCATGGTGCAAACATATTGTGTATCACATGATCTAGATGCTTAGACTAGTGGGCTATGAGTGTGCACACATCTACGTACCAACTTTTTGTGTATTTAATGGACTCATGTTATGCTCCTCATTATATTTGGGAGTGCTAGATTAATACAATAGCTTACCAGAGACAACTCATTCCTAGTTAGGAATGATTTGTCATAGTAATGATGGTGGTCAGACATAAAGCAAACTTGATCCACTTGGAACATCTTGCATGTTATTATTCAGAAGGCAGTGATAGTTCCACTAATTGCTATACTTTCTTAGCACGTCTTCACTTGGCATGATGAAATTAGTTCCAAAGATTGGATTGGGATTTACATTGTATGGTAGATATTTTGATCCATATTTTGCATTATTAGATATGATAGATCAAGGTTTGGATCCATAGTTTGGATGTGAAAAATTTACTTCTTGATCCATACCTTGCATCATTGATAGATTATCATCTTGGATTTTTAGTTTCATTTCATTACAGTGAGTAAATCAAGAAGATTTACTTGAGCTTAGAGAATATTTCCATTCACTTTTCGTATTTCTCCAAAGAGATTGGAGCATTGTCATATTGTTTTGGGTGAACATAGTATTTTCTTTTCATTACTCTAGTGGAGTAAGTGATTTTGCATGAATATACCATATGACAAGTTGTCAATGGTTATTTCAGGGAGAAAAGACCAAGTTGCCAAGGTCTATACAGGTGACAAGCCATCACGAGTTAGTGGTCAAGGTCTAGGCATAGGGACTCTGAGGATACTCCAAGTACTTATGCTACACACACATGGAGTCATTAGGCCTCAGAGGGATGCCTAGAATATGCAAAAGGCAAGAACTACTATTTATTAGTGGAAATGCTGGATAAGAAGCAGAGAGATGAGTTGTCTTTTGTTTTTATTTTCTAGTATTTTGCACACCTAGCACACTCTACTCTTATTATTTGGAATGATAGATTTTGATTGCTAAGTTTATAGCTCCTTCTTTATCCTTGAGGACAATGATCTTTAGAAGGGGGAGAGAGTGTTATATTCCAAAGATATACATGCTTGGAGGAGCACGAAGTTCCTTGCTCGAGGGATAGCCAAGGTCAAAATCAAAAGGGTTCATATGACGTACCTACTCATGATGGCCATATGAGTAGTGGCACCTTAGAGAGAACTCTAGATGTTGACTAGGCAAGGGCTATAAATGTGTATGCAAAGTTCATAGAAGAGTTAGCAGCACAGGTATTAGGTCGAGTAGAATAGGAGAAGCAGATGTGTCAAGAAGATTCACATATAGACACATATGCACACATATATGCATGCACACACACATGTAGAGAGACATACACACACACACCCACATACATGCATACATATGCATTTATAATGCATATGCATATGCATACATACATACTTTCATGCATATAGACACATACACACACATGCATACATATACATACATAATGCACTTGCATATGCATACATACATGCTTAAATGCATAAACACACATACACACGCATACACACATATACATAGACACATATACATACACACATATATATGCATCCATACACACACACGTAAAGAGAAATACAAACACACACATACACATACATGCATACATAATGCATATGAATATGCATAGATAATTCATATGCATATGCATACATACATACTTACAAGCATACACACACATACACACACATGCCTACAAATACATACATAATGCACATGAATATTCATACATACATGCTTACATGCATACACATACATACACACATCTACACATACACACATATATATGCATACATGCACACACACATGGTGAGACATACACATACACACATACGCGTACATGCATACATAATGCATATGCATATGCATACATACATACTTACATGCATACACACATATACAGACATGCTAACATAGGCATACATAATGCACATGCATATGCATACATACATGCTTACATGAATTTAGACACATACACATACACACATACACACATACATACACACACATATACACACACACATATATGCACACACACATATAGAGAAACATACACATACATGCATACATTATGCATATGCATATGCATACATACATACTTACATGCATACACACACATACACACACCTATGCATACATATGCATACATAATGCACATGCATATGAATAGATACATGCATACACATACACGCACATAGACACATACACACACATACACACACATATACACACATATTTAGACACACATACACACACATAGACTGTAATAGGCCTCTTTTCTAGTGAAATAATTCATTTTGAACTTTCTGAATTTCATTGTGGGGATAATGCTTAGAACGAATAATTAGGTCATTTTATGCATGTAGGAAAAATTTTGGGTTGACAAGTTTCATATTCTCTCTCTAGACCTTAATTGCATCATGTTTTCCAGTGGGATTTTGAAGGTGAAGATGAAAGCATTAAGGAAAACTTTGTATGAGGGAAAGGTAGAGCAAGTATAAGAGAATAAAAGTGCCTGTGTGAGATTTTTGTGAATCATGTTCTAAGTACCTCGTTCACGGTCCTACGTTTAGTTCATTTTAAGAAAATGCCTTGATTTTACTCTCTCTCTAGAATTTTAAACCTTGCAGGGCTCAAAAGGGCATTTGGAGGTGGATTTGGACCTCGGACGTCTCTATCAATACAGTGCAGATCGAAAAATTGAATAAATGTGTCTCTAACAAGCTTAACCTAATTCCTCATTGTTTTTGAGTTAGAGGGCTTTCAAAAGTGCCGTTTTTTCCAATACTATAAAAAAAAAACGAGGGCTTGTCTAATTCTATTCGAATCCGTGATTCTCATACTCACGTGTCACCATGCCTATTTATGTATGTTTTCGGATATGTCTTCTTGGTTTTTTTCTGCTATTTTTGACAGGTATGCTAAAAAAAAGGAAGTACACTACGATCGCATGGCTTTTTGCAAAAGTTTTGGAGAAACTCGACTTTTTCTAAATTTGGTGGATTGCACACTTCTTTGGGGGGCACGGCTGCAATCAAACGGAAAAAGATAAGAAGGCCTGCGCATCAACAAAGAGGACACACAGAAATCTGAGAATTACCTTGTGATTGAGAGTGTGATTGAGAGTGAGAGTGAGAGGGAGAGTGTGATTGAGAGTGCGAGTGAGAATGCGATTGTGATAGCTCGGGGGTGGTCGGGAGGTAGAGGCTTCGTCAAGAATCTATTGTCCAAAGCTATTGTAACCATTGATTCACATCTATAATATCCGAATTCTTCCTTCTCGCGTCATATTTGTTCTACTCTTCCGCATCAGATTTTCTTTTACCTTGTGCAATCTCTGCGTTCTTCTCTCCACTGTTATTTCTGAGTAATCGAAAGATTGTGATTGGGGATAGATTGTGATTGAGGAAACACTACAAGTGGTATCAGAGCAGAATCAATCCGCGGGAACGATGGAAGGTCTAACACAAAAGGTTCCTGAACAAGAGGAGCTTATTCAGAAGCTTCTTGGTGAATTGCGCAAAGAACGAGGGGGAAAGCAACCAAAAGGAGCAACAAATTTGTTTGTGGAGCTGAACGATGAAATAGATTAAGGTGCGCGAACATCTAGCGTACCTCGCGAAAAATAGAAACGCAATTCTGAAGATATGGAACTAGGTGAGTTTGCCCTTAACCAAGTCTTCAAGAAGGCAAAGTTAAATGATTTTGATAAGAGTGGCGAAGATCTTGAGGCATGGATTGAAGAACTAGAGGATTTCTTTGATCTTCGACAATTCAGTGAAGAGTCCAAGGCAAAAGTTAGGATCCTGCTTCTGCGTGGGATCGCGAAGCTATGGTGGAAGTCATATATGCAGACTCGAACGTGTTTTGGTCCTGTTCTATGGAAGGAATTTAGAGAACAAGCTGAAAAACGCTATTGTTCTCCACACTACCATATGGAGAAGAAGATGGAGTTCTACAATTTCCGACAACACGAAAGTGACAAGCATAGCTTATCTGTTGATGAGTACAAAGAGAAGTTCCTACGTCTTCATAAATATGCATTAGAGGTTAGTGGTAATGCTCTAAAGAGTAAATTTATTGAAGGGCTTCCTGAGGAACTTCGCTATCAAGTCAAGGGATCTGGATGCATTGATTTTCTTGATGCTGTTGCGATGGCTGAGAACTTTGAGAAGATGGAGAAGTTCAATTTGCAAAAGGCAAATAGAAGCAGATTCATTGCAACGAGACATAGGCCACAAAGACCTGCCCTACTCGGCCGGTAGAAAATCAAAGGAGGCGTCAACCAATTGAGTGGCAACAAGACCCTTGAGAGGGCAAAAAGACTTGGTCTATGTTTTCGTTGCGGGGAGCAAGGGCATCGAACATATGAGTGCCCGAACAAGGCAGTCTTTTGACCCGCACAATCAAAAGTGATAAACATCATCGAGGAGGGTACAATTATTGAGGAAGCAGATGATGGCGGTAAGTGCGCTAACTCTACTTTACATTGCATGGTGGTTAGTTCTTTCCCAAAGGCTTCTGTAATCACGATTTTGGGTGTGATTTGTGCGCATAAAACCAGATTTTTTATCGATTCAGGTAGTACCCATTGAATGGACGATTACACTACACGAAAGGATATGTTGAAAACCTTGAATTTACTCTTTCTAATAGATGCTTTTCTGGAAGCTTCCACGTAATTGAGATGAAACAGAGTGATGTAATCATAGGTATGGATTGGTTAGTTAAAAATTCTACGACAATTAATTGTGAACAAAGAACGATCATTGTGAAGCTAAATGATGAATCTATTCATATTCTAGGTGATGTCTTTAATCCTAAGCCTACTCTTATTTCTGCTATGCAGATAATTAGAGGTATACGTGATGGCTGCAAAACATTTGTAGTGTATGTGAACAATCTGCATCAGGAAGGTAATGACGAAGATATTCCAGATTACGTAGGAAATCTCTTGAAAGAATATGCCAATGTATTTCCAGAAGACTTTCCTGGTATACCCCCACCTAGGCAGATTGACCACGCCATTGACCTATATCCAGGGAGTGAACCATATTTTGGAGCACCTTATAGATTTAACATTGATGAACTAAAGGAGCTTAAGATTCAATTAGATGATCTTTTGAAGAAAGGCTTAATAAAACCGAGTGTCTCACCTTGGGGTGCACTTGTTTTATTTCAGAAGAAGAAAGACGGCTCTTACAGATTATGCATTGACTATAGGGGGTTGAATAAAAGAACAATTAAGAATAAGTATCCACTCCCTCACATAGATGACTTATTAGGTCAGTTAAGTGGAGCGACCGTATTCACAAAGATTGACTTAAGATCTGGATATCACCAAATTAGGATCAAAACAGAGGATATTCTGAAGACGGCTTTTCGAGCACGATATGGTCACTATGAGTTTATGGTTCTACCTTTTGGTTTAACAAACACTCCTGCCACATTTATGTGCTTGATGAATAATATTTTTCACGATTACCTAGATGAATTCATCTTAGTCTTCCTTGATGATATATTTCTGTACTCTGAAGATGATTCGGAGCATGCGGTACATCTCAAGAAGACTTTGCAGACTCTTAGAGAACACAAATTGTATGGGAAAAAGAGTAAGTGTTTCTTTGCTAAGGATAAACTTGTGTATCTAGGAAGAGTAATATCAAAAGAAGGAATCCTTATAGATGAAGATAAAGTAAAAACAATAGTTGATTGGCCGATTCCTAAGACTGTAAGGGATGTTAGAAGTTTTCTTGGGTTGGCACAATATGAAAGAGCACATATTAAGGATTTCTCTAAGATAGCTACTCCCCTCACCGAATTAACTAAAAAGAATGTAGGATTTGCGTGGAGTGATGCCTGTCAAAAATCATTTGAAACATTGAAACAAAAAGTCATTGAGAATTGTGTTTTGAAAATACCAAAAATGGGAAAGCCTTTTGTGGTTGCATGTGATGCAAGTGGTAGTCAGATAGGATGTGTTATTTCACAAGATGGCAGGGTGGTTGCATGTGAGTCCAGAAAACTAAGAAAACATGAACTTAACTATCCTACTCATGATTTAGAAATGCTTGCTGTTGTGCATGCACTTAAGCATTGGAGACATCTATTGTTAGGGGTTAAATTTGAATTGAAAACAGATCATCAAAGTCTAAAATACATCTTCACTCAACCATTGCTTAACAACAGGTAGAAGGGTTGGATTGAATTATTAAGCGAGTATGATTTTGACATTAAGTATCTTGCTGGTAAGGAAAATAAGGTTGCTGATGCACTGATTCGGAGACCTTTGTGTAATCTTGTTTCTGTAATAATTTCTGATTTTCTCAGTCAAATTCAAGAAGAGATAAAACAGGATCCTTTTTATGCACCTATTTTGAATGCTTTGAATGCGAACAGGGGATCGACGTATGAGGAAAAATTTCACTTGCAGGATGGAACACTGTATTGTAAGAATCGGCTATGCTTATCTTATGAATCTCCACTAAAAGTTAAAATATTGCATGATTGTCATGATGCACCTTTTTCTGCACATCCAGGTTATTCAAGGACATATGTTAAAACAAAGTATTCTTACTTTTGGCCGTGTATGAAGCGGGATATTAGAAAATATGTAAATGAATGTTTGAAGTGCTAACAGGTGAAATCTGAGTTTAAGAGGATGCCAGGAATGCTTCAACCTTTGGATGTTCCAAATCAGAAGTGGGAGTCTATTTCTATGGACTTTATCACTAAGCTACCTATGACCAGAAGTAAGCATGATACCATATTTGTTGTAGTCGATCGGCTTACCAAGATGGCACACTTCTTTCCTATGAAAAAGACTGATACTGCTTTGAATGTTGCAAGAATCTTTGTAAAAGAAATATTTCGATTGCATGGAATGCCTAAAAGCATAATTTCTTATAGAGATTCTAGATTTACGTCAAACTTCTAGAAAGCGACATCTGAATCCATTGGAACTCAACTTCATATGAGTACAACTTTCCATCCACAAACTGATGGGGAAACCGAGAGGGTTAAGAGGGTATTTGAGGATATGTTGCGTATGTATGTGAATGAAAAGCAGGATAATTGGAGTGAATATTTACCCTTGGTTGAGTTTGCATACAATAGTGCATGGCATGCATCTATAAAAATGACTCCGTTTGAAGCTATGTACGGTTATAATTGTTTGACTCCACCTTCGTTTTTGGGTTTTCCAAATAAAGTAGAAGTATCCAAAGAAATGCTTGATAAGATGGATGAAGAACTTGGAAAAATGAAGAAACATATAAGAGAAGCTCAGAAAAGACAAAAGAAGTTCTATGATTTAAAGAGAAGACCACTTGAATTCCAAGTTAATGATATGATATTTCTTAAAGTTAATCCTCACCGATCTAACTTGTTGCTAGGGAAGGATCATAGACTTTCTCCTCGATATGCAGGCCCTTTTGAAGTTTTGAAAAAGATCGGATCTCTTGCTTATCTGCTGGAATTACCTAAATATCTAAATGTGCATCTTGAATTTCATGTCAGCTTACTTAAAAGATATGTGTCTAATGTTGCTCATGTTTTGTAGGACAATTATAAGCTGAAAGATGATGGCTCTTTTGAGCTTCAACCGGAAATAATATTAGATAGGATGGAAAGATTTCTTAGAAATAGATCTATAGTAGAAATTTTGCTGAAATGGAATTCATACCCAGTAGAAGATTCGAGTTGGGTGAATTTAGATGACTTTCTAACACATTATCCTTCTTTCCAACTCTGAGGACAGAGTTCTTAAAGGGGGGGAAGAATTCTAATAGGCCTCTTTTCTAGTGAAATAATTCATTTTGAACTTTCTGAATTTCATTGTGGGGATAATGCTTAGAACGAATATTTAGGTCATTTTATGCATGTAGGAAAAATTTTGGGTTGAAAAGTTTCATATTCTCTCTCTAGACCTTAATTGCATCATGTTTTCGAGTGGGATTTTGAAGGTGAAGATGAAAGCATTAAGGAAAACTTTGTATGAGGGAAAGGTAGAGCAAGTATAAGAGAATAAAAGTGCTTGTGTGAGATTTTTGTGAATCATGTTCTAAGTACCTCATTCAGGGTCCTACGTTTAGTTCATTGTAAGAAAATGCCTTGATTTTACTCTCTCTCTAGAATTTTAAACCTTGCAGGGCTCAAAAGTGGCATTTGGAGGTGGATTTGGACCTCGGACATCTCTATCAATATTGTGCAGATTGAAAAATTGAATAAATGTGTCTCTAACAAGCTTAACCTAATTCCTCATTGTTTTTGAGTTACAGGGCTTTGAAAAGTGCCGTTTTTTCCAATACTATAAGAAAAAAGAAAACGAGGGCTTGTGTAATTCTATTCGAATCCGTGATTCTCATACTCACGTGTCACCATGCCTATTTATGTATGTTTTCGAATATGCCTTCTTGGTTTTTTCTGCTATTTTTGACACGTATGCTAAAAAAAAGGAAGTACACTATGATCGCATGGCTTTTTGCGAAAGTTTTGGAGAAACTCGACTTTTTCTAAATTTGGTGGATCGCACACTTCTTTGGGGGGCACGGCTGCGATCAAACGGAAAAAGATAAGAAGGCCTGCGCATCAACACGGAGGACACACAGAAATCTGAGAATTACCTTGTGATTGAGAGTGTGATTGAGAGTGAGAGTGAGAGTGAGAGTGTGATCGAGAGTGCAAGTGAGAATGCGATTGTGATAGCTCGGGGGTGGTCGGGAGGTAGAGGCTTCGTCAAGAAGCTATTGTCCAAAGCTATTGTAACCATTGATTCACATCTATAATATCAGAATTCTTCCTTCTCTGCATCATATTTGTTCTACTCTCCCGCATCAGATTTTCTTTTACCTTGTGCAATCTCTGCGTTCTTCTCTCCACTGTTATTTCTGAGTAATCGAAAGATTGTGATTGGGGATAGATTGTGCTTGAGGAAACGATACATGGACACACACACACACATATCCACACATACACACACATACACACACATACATACACACACATATAGACACACACATAGAAACATACACATATAATGCATATGCATATGCATACATACATACTTACATGTATACACACACATACACATGCATATGCATACATAATGCACATGCATACGCATACATACATGCATACACATGCACACATACACACACATAGACACATACACACAAATAAACACATACACGATCATAGACACATACACCTTTACACACACACATCCAGACACATTTACACACACACATACACATGCATATAGACACATACATATAGATACACATGCATATACACACTTAGAAACACACGTACACACATATACACATAGACACACACACACACCTAGACACACACACACACATACACACAGACATAAACATAGACACAACACACAGACACAATGTGGAGAGACATAGACACACATATGCATAAATGCATAAATATGCATACATGCACACATAGAGAGGCATACACACACATACACATACACATACATGCATACATAATGCATATGCATATGCATATGAATATGCATAGATACATACTTACATGCATACACACACATACACACACACATACACACACACATACACACACATACATTTACACACATACACACACACACATGTAGAGGGACGCACACACATACACAAATATATATGCATACACACACACATGTAAAGGGACATACACATACACATACATAATGCATATGCATGCATAAGGCATATGCATATGCATACATACATACTTACATGTGTGCACACACATATACACACATGCATACATAATGCACATGCATATGCATAGATACATGCTTACATGCATACACATACACACATACACACACATAGACATATACATACACATAGACACATACACAGATATACACACATACACACACATATACACATAGATTTACACACACACATACACATGCATACACACAGACATACATACATACACATAGAGACACACACACAAACTTACACACATAAACACACACACATAGACACACACACATATACACAAATATACACACACACATACACATGCACGTGCATATGCATAAATACATGCTTACATGCATACACACACATACACACACATACATATACACACATAGACACACACGCACATAGAGAGAGACACACACATACACACATATACATATGCATACACACACACGTAAAGAGACATACACACACATAGACATAGATGCATACATATGCATACATAATGCATATGCATATGCATACATACATACTTACATGCATCCACACAGAGACACACACATACACACACATACACACACATGCATACATATGCATACATAAAGCACATCATATGAAAGATACATGCTTACATGCATACACATAGACACATAGACACATACACACACATAGATACATACACACACATAGACACATACACACTTATGCACAAATACATAGACATATACACACACATTTATACACATGCACACACACACACATACACAGACACACTTACACATGCATACACATAGACATACACACAAAGACACACACACACACACACTTACACACATAAACACACACACATACACACATGGACACATACAAACTTACACACAAACATAGATAGACACACACATACACACGACACATACACACTTACAAACACACATACACACCCACACACATTTACACACACACATACACATGCATATAGACACACACATACATATATATATATATATATATATATATATATATATATATATATATATATATATATATATATATATATATATATATATATATATATATATATATATATATATATATATATATATATATATATATACACATAGACGCACACATATACACACACATACACACATAGACACATACACACTTACACACACACATACACACACATGGACACATACACACACATATGCATAGAGAGACACATACAGACATACACACATATATGGATACACACACACACATACACATACAAGCATACATAATGCATATGCATATGCATACATAATGCATATGCATATGCATACATATGCATACATAATGCGTTTGCATGCATACATTCTTACATGCATACACACACACATACACACACATGCGTACATTTGCATACATAATGCACATGCATATGCATACATACATGCTTACATGCATACACACACTCACATATACACCTACATACACATATACACACAAACATATGTACACGTATGTACACATATGTACCCATTTTGTTTTATATGTATAGGTATGATGGATATTAATAGGGAGAGGAAGGCAAAAATCCCTCTCATAAAAACTCTTATGAGAGCAAGAGTTCTGCCTCATACTCTAGGGATCATCATGCACAAGTACTCGGAGATGTCTGATGATGCACTAGATTATATGACTAAATGCTTACCCAATGATCAAAGGAGGGCTCTTCTGCAGCTCCACATGCAGGAAGACAGCTATCTGCTCATAGGTATCTTTTTTTATAACAATTCTTTTTAATGATATTATAAAAAATATTTTTATATATTATTATCTATCTATATTTAGGACACCTATACCACGGCAAATCATGATAGTACACAGCACGTGCCTATGAGGACATGCTTAGGCACCTTAGGGCTAGAGTGCGATATAGAGCCAGAGGGGAAAATTGTGTACATACGGAATGGATTAGAGTTCAAGAGAAGAATGTGAGGTTTATGCCACTCTTACCTGCACCTTGTCCAATTATAGTGGAAATAAATATAAATTTTACATATAAATTGAAATAAATATCTTATGTTTTATTTACATGATTTCTTTTATTTTTATAGTGAGCATGATGAAATGGTTAAAAAATACGTACTTAGTTCACTTGAGACAGAGTTCCCGATATGATGTTTGCATAAGTGGTGTCTAAAAGAGATGCGAACACTTATGGCTCATTTCACGAAAATGCATGATACACATTGCTTTTATGTATATATATCTGGATAGGAGTATGTGTGTATATGTATGTATGTATGTATATGAAAGCGAGAAAGAGAGAAAAGAAAGAGATTAGAGGTATTAATACACCCATACACACAAATAGACATCATACATGCACATTTATACACATACATGCACATTTATACATACACACACATTTTAGCACACACATACACATGCATGCAGTTACACACATATAATGAATACACACATAGGCACATACACATACTCACATACACATACACATACATAATCATATGTACACACACATAGACTCACATACTCATATCTACATGCATATATACACATACACATGCATACACACACACACACACAACACATGCATTTGCACATATAGATACACATACATACACACACGCATATATATATATATATATATATATATATATATATATATATATATATATATATATATATATATATATATATATATATATATATATATATATGTATATATATATATATATAATATATATATATATATTATATATATATATATATATATATATATATATATATATATATATATATATATATAATATATATATATATATATATATATATATATATATATATATATATATCCTAATTCAAAAACTCTATTATAAAGATTCTAATTCCAAAATCCTATTTCAAAAAACCTAATTCAGAAACACTAATTTTGATATTAGGGATTTAAAAACCCTAGTGTAGAAACCCTAATTCAGCCTTTTAGCCATATGATTCAAATATATGTACACATTGCATCTATTCCTCCCATGTCCTACTAGAGAGATGTATCTCCTCCCAACCTTATGCCTCTATATATAGCTACTTGAATCAACGATGATCATAATATATGTAAAGATATATACACATCATGTAGATACACATACATAAATATAAAATGGAGTAGACACATTATGCATCACACATACATGCCTATATCGACACATAAATATATATACATGCATACATATTTACATGTACACATTTAAACATAGAAACATACCATATATACATGTACACATCACATGTACATGCCTGCATGCACACATGTATACTTAAACATGCATACACAATTATAAACACTTGCATATATTACATGAATATATTACACAAATGCATATGCATATATACACGTATGCATACTAACACATGTATATATATATATATATATATATATATATATATATATATATATATATATATATATATATATATATATATATATATATATATATATATATATATATATATATATATATATCACACACATGCACACACATACAGATACAAGAAACACATATATATATGCATAATAACACATGTAGACATATAATACACATGAAAACACACACATATGCATACATACATGAGAAAAATTTCCACCTCGAAGATAAAGATACATATAAATTAATTAGGCATACCCTCGAGCTTCATGTTCTAAGTTAAAAGAACATGATTTTATCTCTCTTGTAGGATTCATCGATATTCTAGTCGAATAGTCCAAGCCACAATACCATGAACCATAATATGTTTTTCATTGATGCTTTTAGATACATCAATGAAATTAATACCTCTGCATAACTCTTGGAGATCATCAATGAGAGGAGCAAGATATATATTGATATCTTTAACTTTTCTTTTTCTTCGGATTAAATGTGCGTTTTTAATGCTAAGATATGGCCGAAGGACTGACATAAGGAGGAACAACCTATATGAGTTGTGTGCTCTAATATCCACTACAAACGTGAGCATAACTAAGCTATGGCATGAGAGATTCGGCCACGTTGGATACCGTGTACTGAAGGAGATGCATCACAGGGGTATTGTTGCCCACCTACCTGATTGTAGTAATGCAGGAACCATGTGAAGCTTGCATGATGGGCAAGCAACAGAGGAAGGCGTTTCCACAAGAAAGCAATAACAGGGCAAGCTATTCTCTAGAGTTGGTTCATGCTGACTTGTGCGAAAAAATGCCTACACATGCCTTGGGCAGATCTTCCTACTTCATGTTACTTGTCAATGACTATATCAAGAAGATGTGGGTGTACTTCCTTCGCGATAATGCTCAAGCTTTTGGTAAGTTTAAAGAATGGCTTCAGCTTGTTCAAACTGAAACAACGAAGAAGATGAAGAAATGTAGAACAGATGGTGGTGGTGAGATCACATCAATAGAGTTTGAAGATTTTTGCAAGAGTAAGGGAGTCAAGCATCGACTCAAAGTGGCACATAGTCCACAACAGAACGGTCGTGCAGAACGTCTAAATCAAACCATCATGGAGATGGCAAGGTGCATGTTGAAAGGAAAGGGTTTGCCTAATCAATTTTGGGTAGAGGCTTTCAACACTATTGTCTCCATCTTGAATCAAAGCTACACCAAGGCACGTGATGAAAAGACTCCAAAAGAAGCCTACATTGGTAAAAAGCCTTCTCTTTCCCATTTGAAAGTATTTGGAAGTGAATGTTATGTACATGTTCTAGATAGGGAGAGAAACCAGCTTTAACCAAAAAGCATCAAATGTGTCTTCTTAGGGTAATGTGAAGATAAGAAGGCTTATAAGATTTATGACCTTGAGGCTAAGTTGATCATGGTGAGTCGTGATGTGGTGTTTAAGGAGGAGCAACCACATGCAGTGGAGCAGGAAAAGAGAGCTTCCACTTTCTCATCAGGCAAAGGTTCAATCCACTATGAACGTGGCCCAAGAGCTATCCCTTCTACACAAGAGAAGGAAGCACCATCTTTAGATGATGAGTCTAAAAGTCACGAACCTGCCAACACCCAAGTGGAAAAGCCATTGCCACATTGGGTGAGGTAGCTCTATGATTATGCAAACCCCATCCCATAGTCACTAGAACAGGTTGCAGATGGACCAAGGCAATCTAGAGAATAGAGAGAACAGACATAGGAAAGCACCCATATTGTAAACACAACTTTGATGGCTGATCTCATTTAGGAAGAAGCAAAGGAACCAACCAAGGTGAAAGAGGCACTCCATGATCCAAATTGGATGGATGCCATGCAAATAGAATGCAACAATTCATGAAGAACAGTCATTGGGAGCAAGTGGGTTTGGAAGCTAAAGTACAAGGCAGATGGTACTTTAGAAAAGTATAAAGCAACACTTGTTGCACAACGCTACTCACAAGTTGAAGGCATTGACTTTTGTGCATCATTTGCCCCAACTGCAAGAATTACTACTATCCGACTAATACTAGCTATGGCTGCACATAAGCATTGGCCAGTCTATCACATGGATGTGGAATCAGTGTTCCTGAATGGAGACCTCCAGGAGAAGGTATATGTGTCTCAACCACCAGGGTTTGAGGCTTCCCATTCAGAGAACAAGGTATGTAAGATGAAGAAGCCATTACATGGGCTAAAACAAGCCCCTAGAGCATGGTACTAATGGATAGATAAGTATCTCTTCGATCTAGGTTTCAAAGGATGTGCTTCTAATTAGCAACTTGTATGTTCTAAAGAGAGGAGGGAACAAAATTTTGCTTGTACTCTATGTAGATGACCTTGTGATTACACGAAATGATGATGCTCTTCTTCAACAAACAAAAGATGCCCTGAGTTCAAAATTTGAAATGAGAGACTTGGGCTTAATGCATTATTGTTTAGGTCTTGAAGTTTGACAGGAACAAGGGAAGATTTTCATCTCTCAAAAAAAGTATGCAAGGCAGATATTGAAGGCATTCAACATGGAGGATTGCAAAGAAATTTCTACACCTATGGAGGTCAACACAAAATTATCTATTGAAGATACTTCATCTCAAGTGGATATTGGAAGATACAAGAAATTAGTAAGAAGTCTCATCTACTTTTGCAATAGAAGACCAGACATCTCTTATGTTGTTGGAGTAGTAAGCAAGTTCTTTAATAAGCCTTGCCAAACTCATTTGAAGGCAAGCATGCAGATACTCAGGTATGTGAAAGGAATCATTGATTATGGTAATCTTTATGAAGAAGGATCATCTCTAGTCAGATACTATGACTCCGATTAGGGAGGAGATATTGATACCAGAAAATCAGTTTCTAGATATTGCTTTTCTTTAGGATCAGGGATTTTCTCTTGGATTAGTAAGAAGCAATCGACTGTAGCATTATCTTGTACTAAAGCTAAGTACAAAGCTACATGTGTTGCAGCATGTGAAGTAGTATGGTTGAGAAGGATCCTCTGGCAAATACGAATACAAGGACAAGAGGCTACAAAGTTGAAGTGTGACAACCAAAGTTGCATGTCCATCACCAAAAATCCTGCTTTCCATCCACGTACCAAGCACTTAGAAATCTAGTATCACTATGTGCGTGAGTTGATTGAGGACGGGGTCATGGAGATAAGCTATTGTCCTAGTAAAGAATATCAAGCAAACATCTTCACCAAGGCTCTTGGGAGAGAGCAGCTTCTTTGACACTTTCTAGAGCTTGGGATTGGACCAAGGAGGTAGTTCACCATAGGGTGGACATTGAGGGGGGGTGTTAGATATGCTCAATACTTCATCCTCATGTGACCACAAATGGTCCATGGTGCTATAAGTTGTAAGGCCCCCATTATGAGGAGAAGCCATTATGAGATCCCAGACATTTTTGGAACCCTAACTTCCAAGTTAGATGAGGTCTATGTGTGACCGCTGATAGTTGTAGATGATCTTTGTGAGCCTAGCCATTAGGTTAGGTAGCGCATAAACTTCCAATCCATTGGGTTGCCATTTAAGGTGAAATTAAAGGGTCTGTGGCATCACACCATTTCCCCATATAACCTTAATGGGGAGAGTGCAGAGGGGGGCTTGCCCCCTTCGTAGGACTGAGACAATAGGACTATTGTTCGTGGAGATATTATCGGATTGTATATTTTATCGACTATTTTGTATCTCCCGATTATGTTTATTTATAAAGAACCGCCTTGTAAAAGCTATATAAGCAGGGCCTTGGCTGAGCTTTATATAGCATTGCCCATTAGTAAGCCCTTCATCTAGAGTTTGTCTAGATCGCCATCTAAGCTCCACAGTGGGAGCGCTGTCGAAGAGGGGTGTGAAGGGAGGCTGACGTTCATCTACAAGAATCGCGCTAACCTAACCATGTGACTGCACGCAGGGTGCTTCTAAGTATGCCTAGGGCCTTCGGTTGATTTTCAGTTTAGGTGTGATAAAAACCTATATGTTTCTAATATATGGGAGTGCAAATTAAGAACTTAATTATTTAAACTAAGGACCGTAAGGACGAGCGTTTCTATAATGTTCTATAGCTTCTAATCGATAAGACATAACTAAGTTCTCGTTTGTAATTTTCTCTTTAACAAAGTCAACTTCTTCGTTCTCAATTTGATTTGAGTTAGGTTTTCTAGCTAAATTAGGTGGGAATAAGTCTTTTTTGTCCTCCGGTTCTAGCAAAACTATGGTAATTAAAGGTAAAATTCTAGAAAGAAGAGGATCGTAATCTAAAGAGTGTAAAGTTTCTTTAACTACTTTATCTTTAATAATTTCAACTTCTAAATTTTCGTTATTATTTGAATTATCAATTGAAGACGGAAGCAATGTTCCTATTATTAAGTTTTCTAATTCTTGATTCTTAATATCAGAATCGTTTGAAGATACTAGTTTAGAACTACTTGTAGATCCTATCTCTCTAGACATATGAAATAAAAAAGTAAAGATCTTAATTATTTTTCAGAAAAACAGTATGAAGAATTTCCAAATCAATCTATTTAAGCCTATACAAATCTTAATTATATCGAAAATTGGTAGTGCTAGAGATCTTTAGGATTTAAGCCTATACAAAAGAGAATACAATTCTCTTTATAGATAATCCTATATAACTTAATAAACAATCTTCAAATATTGTATTTTTGTGATCTCGTATGCTTGTTTTCTCCTATCCTCCTTTGTAATCTCTTCAATAATATGCAGAAACACATTAGGGAAAAAAACCAATTATGCATTCATTTATATACACAAGCACAAACACATATATGCGCAAATTCACAATCACTTAACTCACACACCTTACCTTATTTCTCATGCACACTCACACATACTTCCACTTTATCACGCACACGTTCTTAGATAACTTGCGCTCATTTTTAATTGAAACAATAAAGAATATAATAATCTCGTGTAAGTTATATATTGAATATAAATCAATTGATCATATAGATATACATATAATAAATATATATTTCTTATTTATCCTAATTATTAATATATATTACTTATTTATATATAGTTAATAGATAAACATAGATAAACATATAAGTTAGCACACATGCACCCATAAAAGAGACATGCATTTAAAACTCATATATTATGGGTCTAATCGCATAATACTTATATATTAACCTTTATAGACTTAAACTCGTAGGCGCACATAACACATATTAACACATATACTTACACGCTCATTTAAGGAACACATATAGGTGCACACAAATGTATTCTTTAGGTATTCATATGTAAATACATACCTATAGCAAAAACTCACATTCTCATCTACTCATATAGACATATGAACACATACCACATCAAATGCATTTCTTATATAAATATGGATTCATATCCCTAGAATCATAGGCACATAATTATCTTTTAATTGTTAACCTCATATAATCCTAAATACACACAAATGCACTGATGAACATATAATCCTCCTTTTCCTGGAGGTATCCAAAAGAAAACATTAGTCATTTTAAGTCAGTACATTAAAAAATATGAGAGAGAGATTTCATTTCACCAACTCTAAAGCAAAATATTTTTATTTTTCTATATGACAATTAAAGTGAGGATATCCTTCCGACATCTGCCCCCACCAAACCTGCACATCACCCTCGATGGGCCAACCTGCAGTTCAATAGGAAAGCAGTATCAAATTCTTTTAAAAACAATATTTCTTAAACTATTTTTAAACTTATATGAAATATGCTCCTAAAGGTAAGTACATCTTCTGATAGTTAAGAAAAATCTTTTAAAATTATGCAAACTTGAATCTTAAACGTTTTCGTTCAATGCATGAAATTGAAAACAAGTTTTAGAAAGTCCCATAGAAATCAATCAAACAGTTATGCTACTTGCTCTTCTATTAATCCGTTCAAAAGTAATAAATATTTTATATAAATGGTCTATCCCTCATTCCCTAGCCACTCGCCATAAGATGCATCTACTAATTCCTCTATAGCATAAATCCGCCTCATAATGCCCGTATAGAATTTCAGAAGTGGTTTCGAGACCACAACTGAATCATGATAACATTTTTCTTTTCTTTTCTTTTCTTTCTTTTTCTTTTTCCTTTTTAATTTTCTTTTTCTCATCTTGCATTAGCCATTAATATACTGCTTGATGTTCTCATTTTTCTATTTTCTTAATTTTTCTTCACAACTTTTTTGTTTAAGGGGAAAGGCTTAACCCCTAATCAGAGCAGAGGTTCTAGAGGAATGCTATATTGGGAACTAGGATCTCATTAGCGACATAGTTTGGAAGTTAAGGTAGTCTACCTATATAAAATAAACTTACTTCTACTAGGAATCGCAAGTCAAGTGTTCCCTCTCCTATCCTTATGAAAGCCATAGGGTCTCTAATTCTTATCTTCTATTCATACACATCCCTACTTCAGTTTTAAATTCATTGTTTCATAATTTTAAAAATCTTCCTTTTCTATCAGAAGGATGTACATATCTACACATGAAATGCATCAATAAAAAATCATATTAGCAACTACAAAATAAGTAAAGTTTAGAACTCTTTCACCTGATCATTTTTATTCTTCTTCATCGTCCTCCTCCAAGAAGTCTTCGTCCAATTCAAATTTACTGCTTTCTGTTCTTCTAGACAGTTTATTCTTTTCCCTGCAATCAAATTATTTAGCATAGAACCATCAAATTCACATAATTTATATGTACCTGTTTCATAAACTGAAACAACAACATAAGGTCCGAACCAACGTTTAGTTAGTTTCCGACGTGCATCGTATTGAGTATCAAACGTACTATCATATACAAGCACCTAGTCACCATTCTCTATTGGTTGAGGTCTTAGTCTATGTTTCTTATCAAAATATAATTTATTTTTTAATCTAAGATGTTTTTAATTTTTTTATTGCTTCTTTAAGATTTTCATTTCCTTGTTTTAATTGCTTAATTATAAATGCTAATAAGTCCTCTCTTGAAATGTTATCTTTCCAACCTAAATTCATCCAATTAATTATCTAAGTATGAATGGGAAATAATGGTTTCTGACAATACATCAGTTCAGCCGACATAAAACCAGTTGTTCTCGTGTACGTCATGCGATCAGCCCAAAGAGCAAATGGGAGATATTTTGGCCATTGACCAATATCTCCATGGCAAGCCTTAGAAATAGCCTTCACTATGGAAGGATGCCCTCGTTCAATTTTTCCATTCGCTTCTAGGTTATAGGCAATCGTAAGAGACAATCGAATTCCATGTTGTGCAAAGAATTCTCTCGCCTCTCTCGCATCTAACTCTCCTTTATCCGCTACTACTTTTTCTATATATCCAAATCTGGATAATACTTCTTCCAAAAGGAATACACATACATTATAAGTAGTAATGGAACGAAGCGCTCTACCTTCAACGTGATTTGTCAAATCCTCTCGTGCAAGAACGATGTATCTCATACCATCACTGCTTTTAGGCATGGTCACAAGTTCAACTACCCACTTGTAATGAATACAAGGTGGATAGGTCGGGTGAAGGGGATCTCTATGCTTGTCAGAGGAGTGTAACTGGCACGTACTACAAGTGCTCACAAATTCTTTAATAGTTACATACATCTTCGGCCACTAGTAGCTTTCCCTAATCTTTTCATACGTAGCTACAAAACCTTTATGACTTGCCCAAAGGCTTTCCTGCATCTCATGCATAACTTGCACTTGAAAAACCTTCAAACCTAGTACTCTTTGAGGGTTTCAAACCTTTCCTCTAGCATGTCTCCAAAGATATCCATCTTTCAAGAAGAAGCTGAAAGACTTCTTCCTGATGTTCCGGAATCGATTTGAAGACCAGCTTGGGGAAGGCTGATATGAACTCAGATAGTTTCCTATATCTCGCCACTCTCCTTCATAATCGTTTTCTCTAAATATCTCATATGTATAGGTAGATGTTTTATAATTTATTAAATTAATATGATTATTTAATGCTTCACTATCATTATCGAACTTTTCTCTTGAAAGCATATCAGCAACGGTGTTATGTTTACCGACTATATGAACAAAAGCAGGATTAATGAATTTAATATAGGCTATCCATCGTAGCGTAGCTATATCCGGAGATGAACAATTAGCTATTAAACCTATTAATGGAAGACAATTGATCTCTACTATTACATTAGCTCCTATAAATTATTCTTTATCTGTTTTTAAAGCTATAACTAATCCCCACAGTTCTCTTTTAATTTGCGGGTAATTGTTTTGAGTATCATGAAGAATCTTTGCTCCAAAGCGAACTGCGTACCTTTGCTCCTTCTCATCATCCTGTCCAATGACCCAGCCTATACCAATAGGACTAGTGTCAACAGTTAGGATTACAGGCTTATTTCCTGTATAGTCAATATGTTTCAAAATAGGAGCATTGATAAGCAATTGCTTTAGACGCCTCATGGTTCTAGAATGTTCATCAGTCCAAAAGAATTTCTTTCTTTTTCTTAATAAATCATAAAGCGGATTCGCTACATGAGCAAAGTGAGGAATCCAGATGACATAGAAAACACATGCACCTAGGAATCTCCTTACTTCACTAACATTACGATATCTCTCAGAAATCCTACTAATGGCATTAACTTTTGCCGGATAGGATCTACGACCATAATGGCCACATAAATGTCCAACTATTAGCACTTCATTAACACCAAAAGTTGATTTCTATAGGAAAAAAGTTAGTCCAACCTCTTCAAATCTTTCAAATATCTTTTCACAATCTGAAATATGGCTGGAAACAAACTTTCTACAACCAGATGAATCTAAACTTTCATCCTTTTTTTTTTCCACACACCCCTTTATTGGAATATCATCAATAAAAGGCATCGTCACTTTTGGGATAAAGTCATGTAGGACCAGATTCATAGCATTCATCATGTGTGCCACAGAATTCGTGGCTCCTTGTGGTAGAGTACACATATGTACTAAACCCAAAGGAGTCTTCATCGTGGTCACATCTCGACTCTCAATTGCTAATTGAAACTGATCATACCCTGAATACAGGTCTCCCATTGAATAGATGGAGTGACCAGCAAATGCCTCGGCAAACTCATCTACAATGGGACCCGTTCCTACATTCCTAATAGTGACTTTATTCACAGGCTGCAAATCCTGAATAAAGCGAAGCTTCCCACTCTTTTTCGGTACCGTGAACCACCTATTAGAGTATGGTGCTGAGGATGGTTCCAAGATTCTCATGGCAATCTTCTCCTTTAACAGTCTCATTAGCTCAGGTAAATGAGCCTTTGGAACTGGAATCGGACGAAGATTCCAAGGAATATGTGGTATTGTAAAAATAATCATCGGAGCTACTAACTTTGGATCTGCACATCCTATCTCATGTGGGAACAAAGAGAAAGCTTTACCATGACGAACAATCATGTTGGTAAACTGCTCTTTTTCAATTTGAGAAAGAAATTCATCACCGAATTTAATAATTTTCTTACTCTCATCAGTAAATATGTGACCTATTTTAGATCGATCTCTAAGAATAGGATCATTTGATACTCGATGAAGTATGTCATGACTATCTTTGGGTAAGGGTTGAGCTACAGGCTTTATTTTCTTTTCTACAGTTTTGTATTTAGTTTCTATGCTAACTTCATGTTCTAGGATAAATTCACTAATAATCTCATACTCTTAAATAGAGTTAAGAATTATCAGATTTGATTCAAAATTTTCATGAGAAACACTTTCAAGCTCTTCTAGAAAAGTAGAACTTTTTTATAATTCAATTATACTCTCAATTTTCTCGTTACTTGAAATTAATCCGATTTGTCTGAAATATTTTTCAGTTTGTTTTCTAAATTTTTTGTAAGATTTTCTTTAGTAATATAGTGTAAGCTAGTTGTAGGAGTACAAATTAAGTAATTTTCAAATTTATGTTCATTGATAGGCGAGACATCAAAACAACATCCACTATTGTCTCCCTCAATAGTGGAGTCTAGCAGAAATTTTGATCATAGTACGCTCCATATTCTCTTATAGTCAGTGGATCATTACATACATGACTGATCGAGTCAATAGGATTTCTTCTTAAGCTTTTCTATTTCTAGTGTGGTTTGGGCAAACCGTCATAACTTGCAAAGAATCCATCCCTGATTTGGATCGAATTCTTGCATACGCTGATCCGTCGTTCATTGCTTTTGTTTCCATCCTCATTTCAGCTATAAATGGCTGTCCAAGAATCACTTCATATGAACAATTATCTTGAACAAAGAAGTGAAACTCTTCTCGAACACCACCTATCATAATAGGCACATTCGCACATGCACCCATCAAAATACCAGAGCCATTGTCAGCTGTTTTCATCCGCCAACCGTGCTCTTTATCAATTGGCCATCAAAATTTATCAAAGAACTTTTTTGAAATCACGTTTATCTCTGATCCTGAGTCAATGAGAGCCAAAGCTAAACAAGAATCCTTTTCATCACCGATTCTAATCTTTACTTCTGGTGTGCCTCTTGCCCAGAAGGTAGAATTGTATTTACTCTCACTCTTTAACATTTCTTCATCAGGTTGTATAGGTCCTAGAAAATTTCTATTTACACTTCCTGTTGTAAATTTTTCATCATCCTCATAATCACTTTCACTCAATGTAACTACATCATTCATAGCTAGGGTTTCTTCTGCTAGGTCTTGCATATCCTCGTCTTGTGGCAAAGGAAAGCGTCTTCTTCTAATAAGTCAAATAAAACTGTCCTTGAACTCTGGTTTCGCTATGGAAAACACTTGCTCAAGTGACATCGTTACTTGACTTTTTAGAAGAATGTCATTTAAAATCTCCCTAGCATCATTTTTCTTTTCGAGCTCAGAAATCATAATAGCATGTGGAGCTCTTCTACCCTTCTTCTTTCCTTTCTCTTCATTTTGCTTTTGATCCTCTGTATTTTCAGGTTTAGAGGTTTCCAATTTCTTTAGAGGTTTAGAGGTTTCCAATCTTCTTGCAATTGAACATTTTCATCAGTCGGCTTTTTGCCTTCCTTTATCATTTTTCTCTTCTCTTCTTGAGATAAATTTGATTCATCAAATTGAACTTTTTTATCATTTTTCTTTTCATCTTCTCTTGTTTGCCTCCTAGTTACCCTCCTATCACCTTCTTCTACATCATCCTGTGGATCTTCTCGTCTCCGTTTTTCCTCAACATTCGCAATGTGAGAAAAGACAGAGGATTGTTCTACAGGAGATTTCCATGCAGTCTTGCACATTATTTCATCTCTAGCTCGTACCAGTGCCTCTATCGAATATGGATTTTGGTTAGGCATTGAAGAAGGCCTATCCTCGACCGGCTCTAGTCTTGCAGCCAAAGTACTGGCAGTTGCATCTGATACTGTTAAATTTTCATAAAGCCTTTTCATTCCGCCTTTGCCCCAATTGACAGACAAAGGAAGACGAGACCTAAATTCACATAGTCTTCTACCTATTTCTACAACTAATTGATTCGCCTTAGCACTTTTCAACTCTTCACAAGCAAATGATGCGTGCTCCAGACTATCACACCAAACACAGCGCTTCACGCCAATCCCTCTTTTCTCATTAGTTCTTTGAAAGGGTGGCTGTACAGCAAACTGAGAAGCTTGTTGTGGTACCGGATGAAAGACTGGTTGTGGTGGAACATACTGAGGCATAACTTGTTGATTAGGCAGTGCTTGCCCTACACCACTACTGCTAGCCCCTGGATTGTTAAAGCTCATGGAGTAAACTTATTTATTTAAATTAGCAACTTCTTTTGAAAGAGATGCTTGCATGTTCATAACATTTTCCATTTGCTTACATAGAATATCTAGTTGAAATTCTATGGGAGCTTTAGTAGCAGTTGTATTATTAGCCGTAGCCATAGTAGCAGGCATTGGCATGTCAACTTGCCTTATAGAAGGAGTCTCTCTTGGCTGAGAAGCATTAGGTCTAGAATATAAAATCTTTTGCCTTTGCTTCATTTGAGCAACAGCCTCTATCTCTTTTTTGACTTTCTCCCAGTCATCAGTTAGCCCATACCTTTTTCCTGGCTCCTCTATTCGTCTTTCAATTTCAGCCCTATCTTCTGGATTAAGTATCTTAAGAAAATATATAATTACATCTGGATTAATAGCATTTCTGTCATCTTCAGGAAGTTGAGCCAGACGTCTCATAAACTCACCGTGAAGATGAGTTAAAGACTCATTGTTCTTAACAGTGTTTAACCACCGCAAAAAGCCTTCTCGACTATGCTGGCTAAAATCCTCGAGATAGAACATTTTATGAAATTCCTTTCTAAATTCCTCCCAAGTTTTTTCTTGTATAGATTCTAGAATTGAACTAGAAACTATAGGTCCAAAGTATTTAACTAGCACATCTTCAGGTAATCCTTGGATTTGCACTTGCTCCTCAAATGCATCCAGGTATTATGTAATGTTTAATCCGGTAAATTTTCCGTTCTCTTTTAGAATAGCTTGGACTGTACGTGTCCCTTGCTTTTCTATCATCATATTCCTAAACATCTCCTCCATCTTGCGTTCTTGATAATGTTTCGAATAGAGAAGAAGTTCCCTAATAGCCGGATCTAATTGCTCTCTAAATTGCCTAAATCTATCACTAGTTGATAAAGCCAGGGATGGCTTTACCCTAGTCCTAGGCTTTTACTAATTCTAATCTTCTTTTCTAAAATCTAAATTTTGACTTATCTCTTATATTTACTCTTTTTGAATTTAAGTTTTTTAGAGATTTTTAAAGTTTTTAAACTTTTTCAGTTTTAAAGGGTTTTTTAATAAGGTAATTTTTATAAAATAGTTTTTCTTGATTTAAGTTTTTTAGTTTACTATTAATTTCTTTAACATTAATTTCTTTGAAGATATAAAAGCATTAACTATAAGTCAAAAGAAACCTAAATTTAAACTATTTTTATGCTATAAGCTTTCTTTTTATGCAATGAAAATAAAACAAACAATATTTCTTTTTCAAAACTTAAAATCTTTTCTTTTTAATGATGCAAAAATAATGGCTTTTCCCAAAGTGTAGATATTTAAATGCTTTAAGTGAAAATTATATTTCCTAGATACAAAAGAAAAATTCAAATACTCTTTTAAATGCTAATATGAAAGTGCTTAGATCCTAGTGTAGATGAAAACAACTTTTCTTTTTAAGTGATGTGTATAAACTAAAAATAAAGAACTTGAAATAAACACCTTACTTGATGATATTTTTGCTGAAGAGGTTCAAAAGTAAACGTTAAAACAATTTAAAACACAAAATTTATCTTGATTCTCTTGAACGTTGAGGGGGGGGGGGTTGAAACGACAAAGCTCCACCAGTTGGAAATCCTTCTTCCACGGTTTTGTCACAGCTTCAATCTTCAATTTTTCTGTATACAAGAAGAAAATGAAATTAGAGATTTAAATCAAAATTGAAAATGTAACGTAAGTCCTAGGCACACTATCGTCACGCTTCACGTCGGGTTCACCTAAAGTATTCAAAGGGGGGTGTGAAGGGAGGCTGACGTTCATCTACAAGAATCGCGCTAACCTAACGATGTGACTCCACGCAGGGTGCTTCTAAGTATGCCTAGGGCCTTTGGTTGATTTTTCAATTGAGGTGTGATAAAAACCTATATGTTTCTAATATATGGGAGTGCAAATTAAGAACTTAATTATTTAAACTAAGGACCGCAAGGACGAGCGTTTCTATAATGTTCTATAGCTTTTAATTGATAAGACATAACTAAGTTCTCGTTTGTAATTTTTTCTTTAACAAAGTCAACTTCTTCGTTCTCGATTTGATTTGAGTTAGGTTTTCTAACTAAATTAGGTGGGAATAAGTCTTTTTTGTCCTCCGGTTCTCGCAAAACTATGGTAATTAAAGGTAAAATTCTAGAAAGAAGACGATCGTAATCTAACGTGTGTAAAGTTTCTTTAACTACTTTATCTTTAATAATTTCAACTTCTAAATTTTTGTTATTATTTGAACTATCAATTGAAGACGGAACCAATGTTCCTATTATTAAGTTTTCTAATTCTTGATTCTTAATATCAAAATCGTTTGAAGATACTAGTTTAGAACTACTTGTAGATCCTATCTCTCTAGACATATGAAATAAAAAAGTAAAGATCTTAATTATTTTTCAGAAAAACAGTATGAAGAATTTCAAAATCAATCTATTTAAGCCTATACAAATCTTAATTATATCGAAAATTGGTAGTGCTAGAGATCTTTAGGATTTAAGCCTATACAAAAGCGAATACAATTCTCTTTATAGATAATCCTATACAACTTAATAAACAATCTTCAAATATTGTATTTTTGTGATCTCGTATGCTTGTTTTCTCCTATCCTCCTTTGTAATCTCCTCAATAATCTACAGAAAGACATTAGGAAATAAAACCAATTTTGCATTCATTTATATACACAAGCACAAACACAGATATGCGCAAGTTCACAATCACTCAACTCACACACCTTACCTTATTTCTCATGCACACTCACATATACTTCCACTTTATCACGCACATGTTCTTAGATAACTTTCACTCATTTTTAATTTTAACCATAAAGAATATAATAATCTTGTGTAAGTTATATATTGAATATAAATCAATTAATCATATAGATATACATATAATAAATATATATTTCTTATTTATCCTAATTATTAATATATATTACTTATTTATATATAGTTAATAGATAAACATAGATTACAAACATATAAGTTAGCACACATGCACCCATAAAAGAGACACGCATTTAAAACTCATATATTATGGGTCTAATCACATAATACTTATATATTAACCTTTATAGACTTAAACTCGTAGGCGCACATAACACATATTAACACATATACTTACACGCTCATTTAAGGAACACATAAGGTGCACACAAATGTATTCTTTAGGTATTCATATGTAAATACATACCTATAGCAAAAACTCACATTCTCATCTACTCATATAGACATATGAACACATACCACATCAAATGCATTTCTTATAAGAATATGGATTCATATCCCTACAATCATAGGCACATAATTATCTTTTAATTGTTAACCTCATATAATCCTAAATACACACAAATGCACTGATGAACATAAAAAAGTTGGGCCTAAGCAAGAGTTCAATTCATCTTCTATTCTGGATATAGTGTCCTCTTTTTCCTGCAGGTATCCAAAAGAAAACATTAGTCATTTTAAATCAGTACATTAAAAAATATGAGAGAGAGATTTCATTTCACCAACTCTAAAGCAAAATATTTTTATTTTTCTATATGACAATTAAAGTGAGGAAATCCTTCCGACAGCGCACGGGTGGAGAGCACCATCATTGTAACCGCATTACGCTCGATAATATGAGAATTTGAGTTCTCTATCTCTCAGTCTGTGTCTATCTTTGTCTGCATGTTTTCTAAACTCTGTCTATAGGTCAATTCTGCTGTGCTCTTATTTTTTGATAAGTTCACCAAAAAAGACTGTGTTTTTTCCTCGTATTTTTGATGGGTACGCTAAAGAAAGAAAGCACACGATGGTTGCATAGCTTTTTGTGAAAGTTTTAAAGAAACCCAACTTTTATTGAATTTGATGGATCCCACACTTGTTTGGGAGGGTAGCAATCAAACTTTGATATAGGGAGACCTATGCGTCTTAGAATTACCTTCTGATTTAGAGTGAGAGTGACAGTGAGTGTGACTAAGAATGTGAGTGTGAATGCGATGATGATAGCTCAGGGGTGGTCCGGAGGTAGAGGCGTCATCAAGAAGCTATTGTCAAAAGCTAATGTAACCATTGATTCACATTTATAATATGAGAATTCTTCCTTCTCTACATCATATTTGTTTCTACTCTTCCACATCAGATTTTCTCTTACCTTGTGCAATCTCGGCGTTCTTCTCTCCATTGTTATTTTTGGGTGATCGAAAGATTGTGATTGGGGATAGATTGTGATTGAGGAAACACTACACATACACACATATACACACAGATCTACACACACACATACATACACACACATACATATGCATACACACACATATACACACATAGACAAAAACACATACACATACACACACACACATAGACACACACATACACACATAGACACACACACATACATAGACACATACACACGTATACAATCACACACAAACACACTCCACACACATTTCAACACACACATACACATGCATACACACATATCTATACACATACACATGTATATGTGAAAAGACACACATACACACATAGATACACACACGTATGCACATAGACACATACACACACATACACACAAATTTAGAGACACACATATACACACTAATGTACATACACATATACACATGCATACACACACATATACGCATGCATAGACACGTGCATACACACCTAGACACACACACATACACACATAGACACACACACATATACACACACACATAGAAACATACACACTTACACACACATTTACACACACACATACACATGCATACAGACACATATATATAGATACACATGTATATACCCACATAGACACACACATACACACATAGAAACACACACACACACATACACACACACACATACACACACACATACACACACACATTCACACACATATAAACACATATACACACATATATGAGTACACACACACACGTAGAGAGACATACACACACACATACACATACATGCATACATATGCATACATAGTGCATATGCATATGCATACATACATACTTACATGCATACACACACATATGATTAAATATGCATACATAATGCACATGCATATGCATAGATACATGCATACACATACACACATATAGACACATACACACACATAGATGCATACACACACATACACACATACACACACATAAACACACATACAAACACATACACACACACATACACATGCATACACACACATACACACATACACACATATACACACACACATACACACACACATAGACACATACACACATAATGCATATGCATACATACATACTTACATGCGTACACACATACACACACATATGAATACATAATGTACATTCATATGCATACATATATGCAGACACATACACACATAGACACATATACACATACACACACATAGACACATACACACACATAAACACACACACACTCATAGACACACACACACTTTCACACACACATCCATACACAATCACACACACACATACACTTACATATAGATACACGTGTACATACACACATAGACATGCACACATACACACATAGACACACACACGCACAAAAACCTAGATACACACACACACACAAAACCTAGATACACACACATACACACAAATATTGACACATGCACACACATATATGCATACACACACAGGTAGAAAGACATACACACATATATGCATAAATGCATACATACGCATATACACACACGTAGAGAGGGACACACACACATACACATACACATACATGCATACATAATGCATATGCATATGCATACATAATGCATATGCAAATGCATACCTACATACTTACATGCATACACACACATATACACACATGCAAATGCATACATAATGCACATGCACATGCATAAATACATGCTTACATGCATACAAACACATACACACACATACATATACACACATAGACACACACACACATGTAGAGATACATACACACACATACACACATATATATGCAAACACACACACATGTTAAAGAGACAAACATGCATACATATGCATGCATAATGCATATGCATATGCATATGCATGCATAATGCATATGCATATGCATACATACATACTTACATGCATACACACACATACACACACATACATATACACACATAGACACACATACGTAGAGATACATACACACACATATATATGCAAATACACACACATTTAGAGAGCCATACATGCATACATATGCATGCATAATGCATATGCATACATAATGCATATGCATATGCATACATACATACTTACATGCATACACACACATACACACACATGCATATGCATACATAATGCACATGCATATGCATACATAATGCACATGCATATGCATACATAATGCACATGCATATGCATACATAATACACATTCATATGCATACATACATGCTTACATGCATACACATATACACATAGACACATACACAAACACATACAAACACATAGACACATAGACACATATACACTCATACACAAACATATACACATAGATTTAAACACACACACATACACATGCCTACACACATACATACACACATACACATAGAGACACACAGACACAAACACTTTCACACATAGACACACACACACACATAGAGACACACATATACATAGATTTACACATACACATACACATACACATGCATATGCATACCTACATGCTTACATGCATACATGCACATACATACACATACATATACCCACATAGACACACACACTCACATAGAGAGAGACACACACACATACGCACATATATATCCATACACACACATGCATGCATATGCATACATAATGCACATGCATATGTATGTATCTCTGCATATGCATGTGCATTATGTATCTCTGCATACACATACACACATACACACACATAGACACATACAAACACATAGACACATACACACATATACAAACATACACACACATATACATATATATTTACACACACATACACACATACACACAGACATACACACATTCACATAGAGAAACACACACACACACAGACACTTACACACATAGACACACACACACATAGAAACACATATATACACACATTTACACACACACACATACACATGCACATGCATATTCACACATACACAAACATACACGCATAGACACATACACACACATAGATACATGGACACATATATACACATACACACTTATACACACATACACATACAAGCACACTTACACATGCATACACACAGAGAAACACACATATGCACACACACTTACACACATAGACACACACACATCCACACAGACATATACAAACTTACACACACACATACACACATAGACACATATACACTTACACACACACATACACACATCCACACACATTTACACACACACATATGCATATAGACATATATATACGGATACACACATATATGCACACACAGACACACACATATACACACACATACACACATAGACACATACACACTTACACACACACACATCCACACACATTTACAGACATACATACACATGCATATACACACATATATATAGATACACACGTATATACACACATATACACACACATAGACACACACAGATAGACAGACACACACATGGACACATACACACACATATGCATAGACAGACACATACACACATATAAATGTCTACACACGCATGGAGACACATACACATACATGCATACATATGCTTACATAATGCATATGCATATGCATACATACATATTGACATGCATACACACACATGTACACACACATCCATACATTTGTATACATATTTCACATGCATATGCATACATAATTCACATGCATATGCATACATACATGCTTACATGCATACACACACATCCATACATTTGTATACATAATTCAATATGCATATGCATACATACATGCTTACATGCATACACACACTCACATATACACCTACATACACAAATATACACATACATATGTACAAGTATATATATTGATTTCTATCCCATTTTTTTTTATATGTAAAGGTATTATGGATCCTCGTAAAGAGAGAAAGGTGAAACTCACTCTCATAAAAAGTCTTACGAGAGCAACAGTTTTCCTGATACTCTAGGGTTCATCATGCATGAGTACTCAAAGGTGGTTGATGATGAGGTGGATTATACGATCCAGATGCTTACCCAGCAATCAGAAGAGAGGTCTTATGCGGCTCCACATGTAGGAAGACATCTATCTACTCATAGGCATGCTTTTTTTTCATAAATTTATTTAATGATAGTATAACACATATTTTTATTTATTTTTATCTATCTATTTTCAGGACACCTATACCACCTCGAGATCATGATAGTAGAGCACAAGTCCCTATGAGCACATGCATAGGCACCTTAGGGCTAGAGTGCGACATAGATTGAGAGGGGAACATTGTGTACATAGGGAATGGATTGGATTTCAAGAGAAGAATGCGAGCATTATGCGACTCTTACCTTCCGCTTGTCCACTTACAGTTGAAGTAAGTATAAATTTTACATATAAATTGAAATAAATATCTTATGTTTTATTTCAATGTTTTTTTTTTTTGTAGTGAGCATGATGATAGGGTTAAAAAATACGTATGTAGTTCACTTGAGACAAAGTTTGGGACAAGATGGTCACATAAGTGGTGTCCGAAAGAGATGCAGATACTTATGGCTCATCATCACGATAATGCACAGTATGCATTGCTTCTATGTATATGTATCTGGATATAAGTATATGCATTTATGTATGTATGTATCTGAGAGAGAGAGAGAGATAACAGTGTGACTAGAGGTACAAATACACCCATACACACACATATACATCATACATGCAAATTTACACACATATACACATACATGCACATTTATACATACACACACATACACACACATAGACATGCATTTAGTTACACACCTATAATGAATACACACATATACACATACACATACATAATCATATGTACATACACAGATACTCACATAATCATATTTACATGCATATATACACATACACATGCATACACACACAACACATGGTTACGCACATATAGATACACATAGATACACACACGTGCATATATATAACTAACAGTATATATATCTCATTTTATAACGATACACACAATACATATATATATATATATATATATATATATATATATATATATATATATATATATATATATATATATATATATATATATATATATATATATATATATATATCTATATATATATATATATATATATATATATATATATATATATACATATATATATATATATATATACTTATATATCTATATATAGATAAATAAATAAATATATATATATACATACACACGCACACACACACACACACACATATATATATATATATATATATATATATATATATATATATATATATATATATATATATATATATATATATATATATATATATATATATATATATATATATATATATATATATATATATATATATATATATATATATCCTAATTAAAAAACCCTATTATAAATATTCTAATACAAAAATCCTAGTTCTAAAATCCTAGTTCAGAAACACTAATTTTGATATTAGGGTTTTAAGAACCCTAATTTAGAAACTATAATTCAGTCTTTTAGCCATATGATTGAAGTATATGTACACATTGCATCTATTCCTCCGATGTCCTACTATAGAGATGTATCTCCTCCCAACCTTATGCCTCTGTATATAGCTACTCGAATCAATGAGGATCATAATATATATAAAGATATATACACATCATGTAGATACACGTACATAAACATAAAATGGAGTAGATACATTATGCATCACACATACATGCCTATATGGATACATAAATATATATACATGCATACATATTTAGAGGTACACATTTACACATAGACACATATACATATATACATGTACACATTGCATATACATGCATATACATGCATACACAATTACAAACACTTGCATATCTTACATCAATATATTACACAAATGCATATGCATACATACACATAGGCATACTAACACATGTATACATATATCACACACATGCACACACATACATATACATGAAACACATATATATGCATACTAACACATGTATACATATAATACACATGAATACACACACATATGCATACACACATGAGAAAAATTTTCTCCTCAAAGATAAACCTATATATAAAATAATTAGGCATACCCCCCAGCTTCAAGTTCTAACTTTAAGGAACATGATTTCATCTTTGTAGTAGGATTCCTCGATATTCTAGTTGAATAGTCCAAGCCACAATACCACAAACCATAATATGTCTTTCATTGATGCTTTTCTATACATCAATGATATTAATACCTCTACATAACTCTTGGAGGAAGAATATCTTCTTCATTTCATCATTTGAGGTAGGAAGAATATTCTGACTTGGTAAAAACTTTTCACATAATAACATGTAAGCTCATCAAAAAAAGAGTTGGTGTTTTTTTCTTGTAAAAACAGAAACCTACAGTAAATGGACACTTTGTGTCCGCCCATCCTTTAAAATTATTCTTCCATTCTTTAATTCTTTGAGGTAAATTTAGTTCTCCTATTTTTCAAAGGACTTAATACATCCATTGTCATACTTAATATTTGTATGCAAAGTTCATAAACGAGTTAGCACCACAGGTATTAGGTGGACTAGAATAGGAGAAGCAGACGTCTCAAGAAGATTCTGAAGGTTGGGTGGAAAATTCCAAAGCTTAGATGGTCAAAATATCTTCATTCAATACACCTATGTATAATTTGACTTTACCCTCATAACATGTGTCACCATGTCTAACTATGGATATTTTGGGATATGTCTTTTTGGTGTTTTTTTCTCCTATTTTTGACAGGTATGCTAAAGAAAGAAAGCACACTATGATTGCATGGCTTTTTGTGAAAGTTCAGGAGAAACTAGATTTTTTCTGAATTTTATGGATTGAGCATTTCTTTGGGATGTCAGCGATCAAACTTTGATATAGGGAGACATGTGCATCAACATAGGGGATGCACAGAAATTTGAGAAAAGTACCTTCTGATTGAGAGTGAGAGTGAGAGTGAGAGTGTGAGTGAAAATGCAAGTGTGAATGCGATTGTGGTAGCTCGGGGGTGGTGGGGAGGTAGAGGCTTCATCAAGAAGCTATTGTCCAAAGCTATTTTAACCATTGATTCACATATATAATATCATAGTTCTTCATTCTTTGCATCATATTTGTTTCTACTCTTCCACATCACATTTTCTGTTACCTTGTGCAATCTCTGCATTCTTCTCTCCATTGTTATTTTTGAGTGATGGAAAGATTGTGATTGGGGGTGGATTGTGATTGAGGAAATGCTACACACACATACACACATAGATTTACACACGCACACACATACATACACACACATACATATGCATACACACATATACACACATTGACACACACACATACACATAGACACACACACATACACATATAGACACACACACATACATATTAGATGCATACACACTTACACACACACACACAAACACACATCCATTCACATTTCCACACATACATATATATACACATACACATGTATATGCACACATACACAAATACACACATAAGATACAAACATATACACACATAGACACATAAACACACATACAAACAAATTTACACACACACATATACACACTAATTTACATACACATATACACATGCATACACACGCACATATATACATGCATAGACACATGCATACACACATAGACACACACACATACACACATAGACACACACACACATACACATACACACACACACATACACACACATAGAAACATACACACTTACAAACAAACACACATCCAAACACATTTACACACCCACATACACATGCACACAGACACTTATATATAGATACACATGTATATACACACATAGACACACACATACACACCTACAGACACATACACATACACACATAGACACACACACATACACACACACACGTACACACAGATATAGACATATACACACAGATATATGCATACACACACATGTAGAGAGACATACACACACACATATACATACATGCAATATATGTATACATAATGCATACGCATATCCATATATACATACTTACATGCATACACTAACATACATGCACATGCATAGATGTGCATACATAATGCACATGCATATGCATACATAATGCACATGCATATGCATACATACATGCTTAAATGCATACACACATACACATACACACATATATATGCATACACACACACACAAAAATAGACATACACACACATCCACATACATGCATACATATGCATACATACTGCATATGCAGATGCAAACATACATACTTACATGCATACACACACATACACATACATACACACACATGCATAAATATGCATACATAATGCACATGCATATGCATACATACATGATTACATGCATAGACACACATACACACACATACACACATACACATACACACACATATATTCATACACACACACACATAGAGGGACATACACACACACCTACACATACATGCATACATAATGCATATGCATACATATGCATACATAATGCATATGCATATGCATACATACATACCTACATGCATACACACACATGCATACATATGCATACATAATGCACATACATATGCATACATACATGCTTACATGCATACACACACATACACATGCATACACACATACACATGCATACATAGACACACACACATGCACACACACATAAACACACATACACACATAGAAATAAACACATACACACATACACACACATATAAGAATACACACACATAGAGAGACATACACACATGTACACATACATGCATACATAATTGTAGTACCCCTCCTCTTTTTTTCTGTGGCTAGGCATGCAGAAGATCCACATTTCGTGGGTTGTGACATCTCTATATCTGGTGAACAAGGATGTACATTGGATTGTAGATGAATCCAGGGTTTATTTGGAAGACGAAGTTGTCAACGAACTGAGACCATGGAGCTTGCTGAGGAGGATGGGGAAATACTTGATGTCCATTTGCATGTGCAAGTCAATAATGAAGAAGCCCTTCAGTTCTATCAGAAGTTTGGTTTTGAGGTTCGGGATTTGATACGGAATTGGAATAAGTGATTTCATTAAAATCCTGATTCCTGATGTTATTTCTCTCCCCCTCTCTCTCTTTCCCTTTCTCTCTTGGTCTCTCTCTCTCTCTCTCTCCCTCTCTATCTCTTTCCCTCTTTCTCTCTTGGTCTCTCTTTCTCTCCCTCTCTATCTCTTTCCCTCTCTCTCTCTCGGTCCCTCACTCTCTCTCTTTCTCTCTCTTTTTCTCTCTCCTTCCCTCTCTCTCTCTCTCTCTTTTTTTCTCTCTCTCTTCCTTCCCCCCCCTCTCTATTCCTCTCCTCCCTCCGCCTTCCACCACCCCCTCCCGCGATCCCCCTCCTCCACCCTCCCCTCCACCCTCCGCCTTCCACCACCCCCTCCCGCGATCCCCCTACTCCACCCTCCCCTCCACCCTCCGCCTTCCACCACCCCCTCCCGCGATCCCCCTCCTCCACCCTCCCCTCCAGCCTCCGCCTTCCACCACCCCCTCCCGCGATCCCCCTCCTCCACCCTCCCCTCCACCCTCTGCCTTCCACCACCCCCTCCTGCGATCCCCCTCCTCCACCCTCCCCTCCGCCCTCCGCCTTCCACCACCCCCTCCCGCGATCCCCCTCCTCCACCCTCCCCTCCGCCCTCCGCCTTCCACCACCCCCTCCCGCGATCCCCCCTCCTCCACCCTCCCCTCCGCCCTCCGCCTTCCACCACCCCCTCCCGCGATCCCCCTCCTCCACCCTCCCCTCCGCCCTCCGCCTTCCACCACCCCCTCCCGCGATCCCCCTCCTCCACCCTCCCCTCCGCCCTCCGCCTTCCACCACCCCCTCCCGCGATCCCCCTCCTCCACCCTCCCCTCCGCCCTCCGCCTTCCACCACCCCCTCCCGTGATCCCCCTCCTCCACCCTCCCCTCCGCCCTCCGCCTTCCACCACCCCCTCCCGCGATCCCCCTCCTCCACCCTCCCCTCCGCCCTCCGCCTTCCACCACCCCCTCCCGCGATCTCCCCTCCTCCACCCTCCCCTCCGCCCTCCGCCTTCCACCACTCCCTCCCGCGATCCCCCTCCTCCACCCTCCCCTCCGCCCTCCGCCTTCCACCACTCCCTCCCGAGATCCCCCTCCTCCACCCTCCCCTCCACCCTCCACCTTCCACCACCCCCTCCCGCAATCCCCCTCCTCCACCCTCCCCCTCTGCCCTCCGCCTTCCACCTTCCCCCACCCCCTCCCGTAGCCCCCCGCCCAATTCTCCCCCCCCTCCCCCGCCTAGTCGCCCGCAACTCCCCCCCGAGTTCACCTCTCCCTTCCCCACTTAGTTCCCCGCTGCCACCCTCGCTCCGGCCTGCCCCACGCACATCCCCACACACATATGACCTCACACTCACACACACTCACACACACACACACATCCCCACACACACATCCCCACACACACACATCCCCACACACACACATATGCCCTCTCACGCACACCCACCCGCAAATGCGCACAAGCACACGCAATCCCACTCACATACTTACACAACCACACACACACATAACCACACACGCAATGACTGGGTGTTTTCGGCATATCCAAAGCTTCTAAAAGGAAGAATGGTGCCGTGATCAAAATTTTGAGTTTGGTACGGAGTTCACTCTTGGAGGTGGTCCTTGAACTCGGAAGCATGGATGATCTTCTGGCCCTCACAATAATGAAGACATGTTGGTGATACAGCACGAGAAGTTGACTCGAAAGGCCAAGGGCGTGAACTTCCACCATGCTGCAGGAGACTATGGTAAATGAAGAAGTACATGGGCTTACTAGTAGTAATGCTTCCCCACGTGACATCCCAATCTCCCGAACTGCATAATGAAAGGGGCCCAGATGGCAAGTGAAAATGTAAAAAGGAAACTATTAAAAGTGAAAGTGGATAAACAAATGTTGCCGCCAACCCTTCACGGCCACTACCTATTTTTGAGGATCCAATTCAATTCAAGGGAATAATTGACCTACCCCTTCAATTTTGGGCAATCCACCGGCGCGTGATCAGTGGACGTGAAGCAAGGCCTTCTTGATCTATTAGGGCCTATAAAAACAAGGATTTGTGCTCATTTGGGGTACATTTTCTGGTGTTACTTTGCCGTGTGTATACGTGCAGAAGTTCTCTCTTGCACTTGGTGGTTTCAAGCCTATTGTAGGAGCTACTCTGTAGTGTAGATACAGAGGGTAGGCTTCTCAGTGGAGGGCTATGAGCACTATAGTGTAAGAGAGTGTCTTGGATTTTCTTTCTTTTCTGTGAGACACCATCGGAGTTAAGATCTATACTCTTGAGCTATTCCTTCATCAGTCGTATTGATCTGTATTTATCTGCATAGAGTACCACGAAGCTCTGAGCATTAGTTTTTGAGCATTTCCTTGACAAATCTTGTAATCATCTGAATCAAATCAAGAAGTGTATGGTCTTCCTTGGTCAATTGTTGTTCATATTTTCTGAAGTATGTACCACTCTGTGCAATCCTTGTTATCTACCCGATCACAGAAATGTTAAAGGGTATACTTCCCTAAAGAGAACCCCCCTTGAGTAGGCGACGTACTGGATGCGTTAATCTTTAATCTTTACTTTTGTTAAAAGCGGATACCCCAGTACCTCCTCTACAGTTTGGCACGCACGGTGGGACCTTTGCATTTCTGTGAGAGGTATTCTTGCCCTATTACATTTGCAAGTAGGTACATGACCCATACACCGGCAGATAAGGAGTCTCTTCGTGTTGGGAGGAGCCTTAACAAGTTAGCCATAACTACGACTAGTGAGTCTACCTCCCCTCTGCCCTCCCTAAATTTATCAATTGATTTGGGTGCGACACCATTGTCAAAAGAGGGGTATAGGAGAACTTTGGACTTCTCCTCAGATACGTCCGAAGAAACACCAGTACAAATGGAGGATCTCTCTCATTTACTCTCCAGATTAAATATCAAATTCCCTACCTTCAAGGGACAAGCCTATGAGGATGCAGATGATCATGTGAGAAGATTCATCTCTTTATGCCGTGGACGAGGTTTGCAAAATAGAGAGGATGCAATGCTGGCACTTTTTCCATCCACATTGGAGGGTCTTGCAGATAAATGGTATAGTCAATATGCAGATGGCCATTTTACTACTTGGGAGGCTCTGAAGGCGGCTTTCTCACAAACATTCAGACCAAGTGATTCTTCGGAAAGAGCTCTAGAACAGCTAGAGAATTTGAAGCTAAGGTCAGGTGAATCTTTTCATGAACTTCACACCAGAACAAAAGCACTTGTTGCACGTCTGCCACATGCTCCAGGTGACTTTTTGGTTAAAAAGTGGATAGAGAAGGCTCTGCCCAGGTCATCTCAGCAGAAGCTTCGTGAGTCTCCTAGATTGGATGCCACCCTCAATGATTTTGTTGCAGCGGCATCACGCATTGAAGAAGCAAGGCAACATTTTGAAGGAGATACACACTCAAAGTATGCTGCAGATCTGGATCCTATTGAGCAACTAAGGAGGGAACTGGAGGCATTGAAGATGCAACAAAATCAACAAGAAGAGAAGGTCTTGCCACCACTGCGTCGAACTGATGATGAAGTAGCCCAACTTCGCCGTGAGTTAGAAGATTTGAAGACCACACAAGATATAAGGAGACAAATTTGGTGTACAATCTGTAATAACAATGGACATTCCAATGCTAATTGCCCTATTAAGGTAAGCTGTCAATTTTGTGGAAAGGATGGTCATGAAGCTAGAGATTGCTACTACCTCAAGGGTACACAGCAAAAAAGTAACCCTCAAACTTTGGATTCATACTATGCTAGTACTTCAAATACATCAAATAGAGAGGAGAATCGGCCTGCAAAGCCTAGATATAATAGACCTTTGATGTGTTATCGTTGTGGTGAGTACGGCCACATGCAAAATAGGTGCTCTCTTCCAGAAGATGCACCTCCTTGTCAACATTGTCCAGAGGCCAAGGATCATTATACCAAAGATTGTCCGAGAAGTCGTCCTGCTCCAATCCACATGATTGCAGTCTCTCCACATGAAGAAGGAAAAACCACTCAGACTTATGCTGTTTCATCCTTTGCAATGCCCATGATGACTAGAGCTAGGCAAGCAGCTGCAACCCAGAGAGATGAACAACAAGGATTTCAGGATAAAGAGGAAGAAAAGGAGTCTCGATGGAAGGATCAAGCTGAAATTGAAGGAGCTTATAATAAGATGACTACTTCTCTAAAGGGCCAACCAACAAGTCTGCAAGAAAACACTGAGGAGGTAAACATTGAACAGATCTTGAAAGGTATTCATCACAAGGTTAGTCTATATGAACTTATAAGGATGGATTCAAAAATAAGAACTGACTTACTGAAGATTATACACTCTGCTCACTTGGTCCAATCACCTAGTATAGATGGTTTCATGGTTGATTTTCCCCCTGCACCCTTAGCAGACTACCAAAGCTCAAGATTATCTATTTGTATAAAGGATGAAGCTCTCACAGGTGTGATCATAGATGGAGGCTCTGGTATCAATTTAATGCCAGATTTTACAATGAAGAAGCTGAAATTGAACCCCACCAAGTTGGCACCATTCACGGTTACATTGGCAGATCAACATCGGGTTGCGCCACAGGGCATTATTGAGAAGGTACTGATGATAGTACAGGGCTGCCATTTTGTTCTAGATTTTGTTGTTATTGCACTTCCACAGGAGACTTCTTACCCTTTACTCCTGGGAAGACCTTGGCTGAGACAAGCAAAAGCTTTGCAAGATTGGGGGAAAAACAAACTATGGATTTCATCAAGCACCAATAGCCAACTACAATTACATTTGGAAGAGGGATTTGACTCAGGAAAAACCACTGGATATACTGTGGATACTCAGGTAATGCCCACTCTACCCCAAGAAGATGATACATTGCTCAATTGGATGATGGGAAGTGCAGAGTGTTGCACGGTGGAGATCAATGAAATTGAGGAAGAAGTTGCAGATAAGGTAATTACAAGAAATAGCAATAAAAAAACCACAAGGTGTTGAAGAATGAACAGTTGAAGGAAACTACAAGCTTTGAAGATGCAACCAATATAAAAGTATCAGAGAGGGAAGAATATGAACCAAAGAGCAGAGAAGATCTTCCCTTTGCAGATATACCTCAAGGATGGATGGAAGAACATGTTGCAGAATATAACTTAAAATCCACTCCTGCATATAGTGGAGATGATTTCTCAAGCAAGAATACTCCTGAAACATTGGTTCAAGAAGTAAATTTAGGAAATGAAGAAAACCCTCAAGTAGTCCATTTGGCATCCTGGTTGTGGCATTATCCTCCTTTGCTACAGAAGGTAACTTCTTTGCTTTTTACTTACAAAAGTGTCTTTGCATGGTCCTACAAGGATCTAACGGGGATACCAGAAGAACTTGGGTTACATCGGATACCCTTAGTTGAGGGAGCCGCGCCAATAAGAAGTAGACCGTATCGACTCAATCCGAAATATGCAGAGGCGGTAAAAGCAGAGATTACAAAACTAGAAGAAGCAGGTATAATTGTGCCAGTAGAACATTCCAGGTGGCTTTCTTCTATGGTTATTGTGCCGAAGAAAAATAGTGGAAAAATAAGGGTATGTGTTGATTTCCGTCCATTGAATAAAGTGACTATTCAAGATGGATTTCCTCAGCCCTTCACAGAGCAAGTACTTGAAGAAGTAGCTGGTCACCCTTTGTATAGTTTCTTGGATGGTTTTAGTGGCTACAATCAGATAGTGATCCATCCTGATGATAGGGACAAAACAGCCTTTGTCACTCCCTGGGGCACTTATGTCTATACTCGAATGGCTTTTGGTTTGAAGAATGCACCGGCTTCATTTAATAGAACGATGTATCTGATATTGGGCAAATGGTTAACAACCTTTCTATGCATTTTCATGGATGACTTTTCAGTATTTTTAGGTACAAATAGAAGGGCAGCAGTTCAAGATTTCCATCACCATTTGGAAAATCTAAAAGAAATTTTTGAGCAATGTCTCAAAACAGGTTTGAAATTGAATCCTGATAAATGTCACTTTTTGGTCACTAAGGGCACTCTTCTTGGTCACATAGTATCTGCTGAAGGCATAACTGTTGACCCTGCAAAGGTTAAAGCTATTCTTTCCATGCCAGTTCCACAAAGCCCAAAGGAAGTGCAAAGTTTCTTGGGCCATGCAGGGTATCACAGAAGATTCATCATGATGTATTCGGAAATTGCTAAACCCTTGTCAAGGCTTACCAGTAAAAAAATCCCTTTCTCATGGAGTGCTTAAGCCGACAAAGCATTTTGTGAACTAAAGTTGAGGCTATGTACTGCTCCACTTTTAAGTGTTCCTAATTGGTCATTGGAATTTCATGTGCATACAGATGCTAGTCTTCATGCTATTGGTGCAGTTCTAGCTCAACCATCATCTCACAAAGTGGATAGACCTATCTCTTATGCAAGCAGACTACTCAACCAAGCTGAAAGAAATTACAGTACAACGGAAAGAGAAGGTTTGGCTCGTATTTGCTCTTCAGAAGTTCCGACATTATCTCCTTGGTGTACATTTCATTGTTATTTCTGATCATCAGCCCTTGAAGTATTTGATAAACAAGCCTAGAGTAGCTGGAAGGATTTGGAGATGGTTACTCCTATTTCAAGAATTTAATTTTGATATTCATATTAAGCCAGGAAAAGAGCACTACATGGCAGATCAAGTGTCCAGGACGGCAATGAGCGAAAAGGCAACAGGTATTAATGATGAATTGGTGGATAGCAATCTTTTTCTAATAGCTATCCGGACTGGTTGGTATGATGAAATTCTCCATGTTCTTACTACTGGAAAGATCCCAGAACACTTGACACCTGTAGAAAAGAGAAGATTGCTACTGAAAACCAAAGGGTATTCTCTTATAAATGGAAATTTATATAAATACTGTCAGGATGATATATTGAGAAGGTGTGTCTATCCAGAGGAGGTAAATCTTCTGCTAGAGGCTGCACACAATGAAGGACATCTAAAGGGGGAAGAATTGGCTCATAGAATCATCCACAAAGGTTTATGGTGGCCTCATATTTTCAAGGATGCAGTCAAGTTTTCTAAAGAATGCAACATCTGCCAGAGGTGTGCTCGCGTGCCAACCAGATTGAATTTCCAACCATTGGTCATATCTACAGGATGGCTCCCATTTGAACGATGGGGTCTTGATTTCATAGGGCCAATTAGCCCAACTGGGAAACCAGGAGGTAAAAAGTATATTTTGATGGCCACATGCTATGCCACTAGATGGATAGAGGCTAAAGCTACTGTGGACTGCACGGCTTTAACAGTAGCTAAATTTGTGTATAAACGTATTTTCTCAAGATTTGGTTGCCCACTGGAAATTACTAGTGACAGGGGCACACATTTTGTAAATCAATTGCTCTAGTTTATATTTGACAGGTACAAAATCTTCCATAAAAAATCTTGTGCCTACTACCCAAGGGCAAATGGCCAAGCAGAAAGCTCCAATAAGATTTTGATCGGACTACTTCGCAAATTATCTTTTGATCATCAAAGCTCTTGGCCACTAGCACTAATTGGTGCAATTTGGGCTTTCAGAACCACGAAGAGGGGAACCACAGGCGAGACTCCATTTCGCTTAGTTTATGGGAAAGAGGCATTGGCACCATTTGAGTTTATCATCAGAAAGGAAATAGGAATCAAAACCATTGGCATTCAACCCCCCATTCAGAGATTGGTGGCATTAGAAGAGTACAGAGAAGGGGCAATGCAGAAACTTCTGGTAACACAAGAAGAGCGCAAGAGATTGCACGACAGGTATTTGAGGTCCAATGAAGTTCAGGAAGGGACCATGGTTTTAGTGCAGCAGGTCCTAGCAATTTCAACTAAATTGGCACCCAAATGGATAGGACCTTATAAGGTAATCAAGGTATTGCCACATGGCGCTGTACATCTGGAGGATCTGCAGGGTAAAAGGATTCCCCTGGTCAACATCTCCAGGGTGAAGAAGTATTTGAATTAGGTCAAAATGGAAGCACTCCACCCATTGTACATATCGTGTCTCTTTCAGTAATCGCAGTATAACTAGATCTCTTGAAATAAGTAGAATAAGGGAGAAATTGCACCAGGGACGGTGCAAAAGCTTGATGTGGGGGTCTGTAGTACCCCTCCTCTTTTTTTCTGTGGCTAGGCATGCAGAAGATCCACATTTCGTGGGTTGTGACATCTCTATATCTGGTGAACAAGGATGTACATTGGATTGTAGATGAATCCAGGGTTTATTTGGAAGACGAAGTTGTCAACGAACTGAGACCATGGAGCTTGCTGAGGAGGATGGGGAAATACTTGATGTCCATTTGCATGTGCAAGTCAACAATGAAGAAGCCCTTCAGTTCTATCAGAAGTTTGGTTTTGAGGTTCGGGATTTGATACGGAATTGGAATAAGTGATTTCATTAAAATCCTGATTCCTGATGTTATTTCTTCCCCCCTCTCTATTCCTCTCCTCCCTCCGCCTTCCACCACCCCCTCCCGCGATCCCCCTCCTCCACCCTCCCCTCCACCCTCCGCCTTCCACCACCCCCTCCTGCGATCCCCCTCCTCCACCCTCCCCTCCACCCTCCGCCTTCCACCACCCCCTCCCGCGATCCCCCTCCTCCACCCTCCCCTCCACCCTCCGCCTTCCACCACCCCCTCCCGCGATCCCCCTCCTCCACCCTCCCCTCCACCCTCCGCCTTCCACCACCCCCTCCCGCGATCCCCCTCCTCCACCCTCCCCTCCGCCCTCCGCCTTCCACCACCCCCTCCCGCGATCCCCCTCCTCCACCCTCCCCTCCGCCCTCCGCCTTCCACCACCCCCTCCCGCGATCCCCCCTCCTCCACCCTCCCCTCCGCCCTCCGCCTTCCACCACCCCCTCCCGCGATCCCCCTCCTCCACCCTCCCCTCCGCCCTCCGCCTTCCACCACCCCCTCCCGCGATCCCCCTCCTCCACCCTCCCCTCCGCCCTCCGCCTTCCACCACCCCCTCCGGCGATCCCCCTCCTCCACCCTCCCCTCCGCCCTCCGCCTTCCACCACCCCCTCCCGCGATCGCCCTACTCCACCCTCCCCTCCACCCTCCGCCTTCCACCACCCCCTCCCGCGATCCCCCTCCTCCACCCTCCCCTCCGCCCTCCGCCTTCCACCACCCCCTCCCGCGATCCCCCCTCCTCCACCCTCCCCTCCGCCTTCCACCACTCCCTCCCGTGATCCCCCTCCTCCACCCTCCCCTCCGCCCTCTGCCTTCCACCACTCCCTCCCGCGATCCCCCTCCTCCACCCTCCCCTCCACCCTCCGCCTTCCACCACCCCCTCTCGCGATCCCCCTCCTCCACCCTCCCCCTCTGCCCTCCGCCTTCCACCTTCCCCCACCCCCTCCCGCAGCCCCCCGCCCAATTCTCCCCCCCTCCCCCGCCTAGTCGCCCGCAACCCCCCCCCCCCCACCCCGAGTTCACCTCTCCCTTCCCCACTTAGTTCCCCGCTGCCACCCTCGCTCCGGCCTGCCCCACGCACATCCCCACACACATATGACCTCACACTCACACACACTCACACACACACACACATCCCCACACACACACATATGCCCTCTCACGCACACCCACCCACAAATGCGCACAAGCACACGCAATCCCACTCACATACTTACACAACCACACACACACATAACCACACACGCAATGACAGGGTGTTTTCGGCATATCCAAAGCTTCTAAAAGGAAGAATGGTGCCGTGATCAAAATTTTGAGTTTGGTATGGAGTTCACTCTTGGGGGTGGTCCTTGAACTCGGAAGCATGGATGATCTTCTGGCCGTCACAATAATGAAGACATGTTGGTGATACAGCAGGAGAAGTTGACTAGAAAGGCCAAGGGCATGAACTTCCACCATGCTACAGGAGACTATGGTAAATGAAGAAGTACATGGGCTTACTAGTAGTAATGCTTCCCCACGTGACATCCCAATCTCCCGAACTGCATAATGAAAGGGGCCCAGATGGCAAGTGAAAAGGTAAAAAGGAAACTATTAAAAGTGAAAGTGGATAAACAAATGTTGCCGCCAACCCTTCACGGCCACTACCTATTTTTGAGGATCCAATTCAATTCAAGGGAATAATTGACCTACCCCTTCAATTTTGGGCAATCCACCGGCGCGTGATCAGTGGACGTGAAGCAAGGCCTTCTTGATCTATTAGGGCCTATAAAAACAATGGATTTGTGCTCATTTGGGGTACACTTTCTGGAGTTACTTTGCCGTGTGTATACGTGCAGAAGTTCTCTCTTGCACTTGGTGGTTTCAAGCCTATTGTAGGAGCTACTCTGTAGTGTAGATACAGAGGGTAGCCTTCTCAGTGGAGGGCTATGAGCACTATAGTGTAAGAGAGTGTCTTGGATTTTCTTTCTTTTCTGTGAGACACCATGGGAGTTAAGATCTATACTTTTGAGCTATTCCTTCATCAGTCGTATTGATCTGTATTTATCTGCATAGAGTACCACGAAGCTCTGAGCATTAGTTTTTGAGCATTTCCTTGACCAATCTTGTAATCATCTGAATCAAATCAAGAAGTGTATGGTCTTCCTTGGTCAATTGTTGTTCATATTTTCTGAAGTATGTACCACTCTGTGCAATCCATGTTATCTACCCGATCACAGAAATGTTAAAGGGTATACTTCCCTAAAGAGAACCCCCCTTGAGTAGGCGACGTACTGGATGCGTTAATCTTTAATCTTTACTTTTGTTAAAAGCGGATACCCCAGTACCTCCTCTACAATAATGCATATGCATATGCGTACAAACATACTTACATGCATATACACACATATGCATACATGTGCATACATAATGCACATGCATATGCATAGATACATGCATACACATATACACACATACACACACATACACACACATATTTAAACACGCATACACATGCATACACAAACATACACACATTGACACACACACACAGATACATGCACACATACATACACACATACACACACACACATAGACACATACACACATAATGCATATGCATATGCATACATACATACTTACATGCATAAAAATGCATATGCATATATATGCATACATAATGCACATGCATATTCATACATACATGCATACACATAAACACATACACAAACATAGACACATACACACACATAAACACATACACACTCATGGACACATACACATGCATAGGGATACATACATACATACATACACATATATATATATATATATATATATATATATATATATATATATATATATATATATATATATATATATATATATATATATACGTATATACACACATAGACACACACATACACACATAGATAGACACACATAGACACACACACACACACCTAGACACACACACACACATACACACACACATACACACACATATATGCAAAGACACACACAAACATAGAGAGACATACACACACGTACACATAAATGCATACATATGCATACATACACATGTAGAGAGGCATACACACACATATACATACACATACATGCACACACATGTAGAGGGGCATACACAGACATATACATACACATACATGCACACATAGAGACACACACATACACACATATATATATCTATATATGAATACACACACATGTAAAGAGACATAAACACATATACACATACATACATACATATGCATACATAATGCATATTCATATGCATACATACATACTTACATGCAAACACACACATACATACACATGCATACATATGCATGCATAATGCACATGCATATGTATGGATACATGCTTACATGCATACACATAGACACATAGACACATACACACACATACACACACATAGACACATATACACATATACACATATACACACACACATATACACATCGATTTACACACACACATACACATGCATACACACAGACACATGCACATACACACAGAGACACACACACACACATAGACACACACACATAGATACACACATATACACACATCTACACACACACATACACATGCACATGCATATCCATACATACATGATTACATGCATACACACATAGACACACACATACATATGCACACACACACATAGAGACAGAGACACACACATACACACATATATATGCATACACACACATGTAAAGAGACATATACACACATACACATACATGCATACATAATGCATATGCATATGCATACATACATACTTACATGCATACACACACATATACACACATACAAACACATGCATACATATGCATAAATAATGCACATGCATATGATAGATACATGCTTGCATGCATACACATACACACATAGGCCCATACACACACATAGATAAATACACATACATAGATAAATACACACACATAGACACATACACACTTATACACACATACACAAACATAATCACACACATTTACACACACACATAGACACACACACACACATACACAAACACACTTACATATGCATACAAATAGACATAGACACATAGACACAAACACACTTACACACGTAGACACACACACACACAGACACATACAACTTACACACACACACACACACACAAATACACACACATATATATATAAACACACACTTACACACACACGCATCCATGCACATTTACAAACACATACACATGCATATAGACATATATATGCACATACACATGTATATACACATATAGATGAACACATATACACACACATACACACATAGATACATACACACTTACACACACATACACAAATCCACACACATCTACACACATACATGCACATGCATATAGACACACACACACACACACACACACACACACATATATATATATATATATATATATATATATATATATATATATATATATATATATATATATATATATATATATATATATATATATATACACATATATATATATATATATATATATATATATATATATATATATATATATATATATATATATATATATATATATATATATATATATATATATATATATATATACATGTATATACACACATACACAAACAAACACATAGTCACACACACACATACACACACATGGACACATACACATACATGCATACATATGCATACATAATGAATATGCATATGCATATAGAATGAATATGCATATGCATACATAGATACTTACATGCATACACACACATACACACATGCATACATTTGCATACATAATGCGCATGCATATGCATACATACAGGCTTACATGCATACACACACTCACATATACACCTACATACACATATCCACACATACATATGTACATGTATATATATTGATTTTTAACCCATTTTGTTTTATATGTACAAGTATTATGGGTCCTAGTAGAGAGAGAAAGGCAAAACACACTCTCATAAAAAGTCTTATGAGAGCAAGAGTTCTGCCTCATACTCTAGGGGTCATCATGCATGAGTACAGACAGATGGCTGATGATGAGCTGAGTTATACAATCAAGATGCTTATCGAGTGATCAGAGGAGGGTTTTTCTACGGCTCCACATGCAAGAAGATAGCTATCTTCTCAAAGGTATGTTTTTTCTTCACAATTTTTTTTAATGATATTACAACACATCTTTTTATTTCTTTTTGTCTATCTACTTTCACGACATCTATACCACCTCTAGATCATGATAGTAGAGCACAAGTGCCTATGAGGACATGCATAGGCACCTTAGGGCTACAGTGCAAATTAGAGCAAGAGGGGAACATTGTGTACATATGGAATGGATTGGAGCTCAAGAGAAGAATGTGAGCATTGTGCGACTCTTACATGCGCCTTGTCCACTTATAGTGGAAGTAAGTATAAATTTTACATATAAATTGAAATAAATATCTTATGTTTTATTTACATGATTTTTTTTTGTAGTGAGCATGATGAGAGGGATAAAAAATACGTACTTAGTTCACTTGTGATAGATTTTGGGATAGGATGGTGGCATAATTGGTGTCGAAAAAAGATGCGGACACTTATAGCTCATCATCAGGATAATGCACGGTACACATTGCTTTTATCTATATATATGTGGATATGAGTATGTGTGTTTATGTATGTATATATGTATAAGAGAGAGAGAGAGAAAAAAGAGTGAGACTACAGCTACAAATACACGCATACACACACATATACATCATACATGCACAAGTACACACATATACACATACATGTACATTTATACATAGACACACATACATGCAAATTTTTACACACACATACACATGCATGCAGTTACACATATAATGAATACACACATAGACACATACACATACTCACATACACATACACATACATAATCATACATATACACACATAGACTCACATAATCATATTTACATGCATATATACACATACACATGCATATACACACACACATACAACACATGCATACACACATATAGATACACATACACACACATGCATATGCACATATAGATACACATACATACACACACATGCATATATATATATATATATTATAAATATTGTACTTCAGAAATCCTATTTCAAAAATCCTAATCCGAAAACACTAATTTTGATATTAGGGTTCTTAAAACGCTAATTTGGAAATTCTAATTCGGCCTTTTATCCATATGATTGAAGTTTATGTACACATTGCATCTATTCCTCCGACATCTTACTAGAGAAATATCTCTCCTCCCAAACTTATGCCTCTATATATAACTACTCAAATCAACAAGGATCATAATATATATAAAGATATAAATACATCATCTAGATACACATACATCAATATAAAATGGAATAGATACATTATGTGTCACACATACATGCCTATATGGACACATAAGTATATATACATGCATACATATTTACATGTACACATTTACACATAGAAACATATACATATATACATATATACATGTACACATCATATATACATGCCTACATCCACATATGTATACTTATACATGCATAAATAATTATAACCACTTGCATATATTACATGTATACATGAATATTTTACACAAATGCATATGCATATATACACGTATGCATACTAACACATGTGTACATATATCACACACATGCACACACATACATACATGAAACACATATATATGCATACTAACACATGTATACATATAATAAACATGAATACAGACATATATGCATATGTCAATGAGAGAAATTTGCTCCTCGAGGATAAAGCTATATATAAAATAATTAGGCATATGCCCGGGTTCATGTTCTAACTTAAAAGAACATGATTTCATCTTTCTAGTAGGATTTATCAATATTCTAATTGAATAGTCCAAGCCATAATACCACGAACCGTAATATGTCTTTCATTGATGCTTTTCGATACATCAATGACATTAATATCTCTCCATAACTCTTAGAGATTGTGAATGAGAGGAGCAAGATATATATTCATATCTTTAACTTGTCTTTTTCCTATGATTAAAAGTGAAAGCATTAAATGTTGTTTTTTAATGCTAAGACATGGCGGAAGATTGTAGTTTATGACTACCACTGGCCATGTTGGCGACTTAGTAGATTTCATGGAGAATGGATTAACCCCATCTAATGTAAATCCTAACTTTAGATTCTATGGATTTTGTGCAAACTCAAGCCATCTAGAATCAATATGTTGAAAAGCAACACAATCATGAGGAATTTTGATTATTCCATCATTACTTTTATGATCATGTCCCCATGTCGAAAGCTTTGATAATTCAGGGCTTTGAAACATATGTCTAATCCGTGCAACCAATGGAAAATTCCCAATACCTTTTTTGCAATTTTAACTTATTCATCCTTATATCGAGGAGATTGACATTTTGGACATGTCAAAGAGTCTACATACTCACCTCTATATAAAATCCAAACGTTAAGACATGCATGTATACATTGATAATCTATACCAAGATTGTTGATAATCATCTTCATTTTGGGATAATAACCTATAAGTTCATAAAAATATACATATTAATAAAAATAAATAAAAAAATATACATATATATGCATATAATTTTATATATGTGTATGCTTATGTGTATGTGTATGTGGATGTGTATATGCATGTGGGTCTGTATACGTATGCATATGTGTATATGTATGTATGTGTGTATATGTGTTTTTTAGGTGTCTATGTATGTATATATATGTATATGTATGTGTATGCATATATGTATGTGTATGTGTGTATATATTTGTATGTATGTATGTATGTATGTATGTGTATGTATGCATGAATGTGTATGTATGTATGTATATGTATGTATGCATGTGTAGCTGGGTATAGTTGATTTTGTTTTTAATTTCTTATTGTATATTCTGGTTTGTAGACTTTCATATCTAGACCACTGAATCATTTGGATGTCTCCCATTTTATAGTCAATCTATTACTTGCCTTTCTAACTAAGACTTACATATTTGTTTACAAGAATTAAGTATTAGTTAACTATGGGAGTATTAGGTTGCTTGAAAATAAGACAAGCAAATCTCTCTCGATGATTTTGCAAATGGATGAATAATTCTAAAGTTTGGGTGGACATGAAGTGTTCATTCAATGCAAGTTCTTGTTCTTACCATAGCTAATATAAAAACAAAAACTTTCACTTAATGGACGCTTTCTATCTGCCCATCCTTTAAAATTATTCCATCCTTGAAATTCTTTGAGGTTAATTTACTTCTCCTATTTTTCAAATGACTTAATACCTCCATACCTAACTCATACTTAATATTTGTATGAAAAGTTCATAAAAGAGCTAGAAACATAGGTATTAGGTCAACTAGCATAGGAGAAGCGGATGTGTCACGAAGATTCTAAAGTTTGGGCAGACAATTCCAAATGTTCGATGGACAAAATATCTTCATTCCATACAGTTAGGTATAATTTGACTTTAGTCTCATAACATGTGTATATGTATGTTTATGTGTATATATATGTGTATGTATGTGTATGTTTGCATGTGTACCTGTGTATATTTGATTTCATTTCTAATTTTATTTTTGTTTATTGTGGTTTGTAGACTTTCATATAGATATCTAGAGCATTGAATCATTTCCTTGTCTCCCATTTTATACTCAATCTATTACCTGTGTTGCTAACTAAGGCTTACATATTTATTTATAAATATCAAATATCAGTTAGGTATGGAGGTATTATGTCATTTGGAAAATAGGAGGACCAAATTTATCTTTAAGATTTTGAAAGATGCATGAATAGGTTTAGAGGATGGGTGGACAGAAAGTGTCCATTCAATGCAAGTTCTTGTTCTTACCTTAGCTAAAGTAAGAATAAAAATCTACATTGAATGGACAGTTTCTTTCCACCCATCCTTTAAAATTATTTTTCCATTCTTCAACATCTTCAAGATAAATATGGTCCTCCCAATTTCCTAATGACCTAATACCTCCCTAACTAACTAATACTTAATATTTGTATGCAAAGTTCTTAAAAGAGTTAGCAGCACAAGTATTATGTCGACTAGAATAGGCGAAACTGATGTGTTAGGAAGATTCTTAAGGTTGGGTGGAGAATTCTAAAGGCTAGATGGACAAAACATCTTCATTCAATACAAGTATGTATAATTTGACCTTAATCTCATAGCATGTGTATGTGTGTATATGTGTGTATATGTTTATATGTGTGTATGCATTCATGTATAATTATGATTATGTCTATATATGCATGTATTTATATTTATATATTTATGCATTTATATATATAAATAGATAGAAAATTGAAAATTATACCTTTATACTTTCCAAACAGATACATTACTCCATCCACACTAATTTTGAAGATTGGGAATAACTAAACTCGCACCTAGTCGTGTCAAACGGCTTCCTTCATATACATGTGTTAGACATTCCTCTTGAAGATATTTCTCATTTTTATAAATATCAATTATCTCACTGTCATTTTGATACCATCCCTCAATAAAATCTATCATACCATTATCTTCATCACTATTGCACAAGTCTTGTACTTTATCTTCTTTTGAATATAGATGTTTCAACCATGCATATTCCACAAGATCACTTTTGCGTAGCCTCCTCATAGAAGCTTCTGATAAATGAGGTCTTATTGGCAATTGTGAATGGTGTGGAGGAATATCATAAACATCATATGTTGGAATCTACACACATGAATAAAACTCATTCGTATTCCATAAATGAATAAAAAGTAAACTTTTAACATAAAAATAAATATATAAGTTATTAAACATGGCTAGAAAATTTTCATTCTCTCTTTAGCTAAAAGGTGCTCTTGGAGGTCTATGCCATCCATACTTCACTAAGAATTCATCACCAGCATGTAATGTAGTAATAGCATTGACAACTATGTATCTTGATACATCTCTACTCATCTATGGTGATTCATGACTATTTTCACGCTCCTCAAATGTGCAATTAGTCCTTGAACTATTATGTAACTCTGACTACTATTTATTAAACCTCCTACATTTCCATCAATAGATAATCTTTCATTTTTTGCATGTGAAATACTTCTACTAGTAAGGGATGCTTCATTCAAGCATATTCCATAAGTACTCATGCTTTGAACATGCATGGGTAGGAGGTGGTGGAGTACCCTCTGATTGATTAGAATCTAATTATAACAAGAAACAAAAAAATTATATCAGTTATGTTTGGAAAGATGGACCTATACTCCAAGAGGCTGAGTAGGTACTGCCAAATCGTGCTTTCTACCAGCCCTTGTATGCTTCAGTGTTGATAAGTGGACCTCCTTAGCTTTCCAATGACACCATAATATGGCCAATGTACTTTGGAAATAATGTGTGTAATGATTTAATCAAAACAGATAACTTTGAAATTCAAAATCTCAAGAAAACCTTCCATTTTTGTCTTGACACCTGCTGGATCTTTTGCTCAGTATGACCAGCACAGTATGAATTGGAGAAATTCCTTTTAGGGGTATCTAATTAGCTTAGCAAGCTAACTATTCCAAGTGGAATGATGTAAAAAGATTAACTATGCTAAGAGAAATCAATTTAGCAAGTAAACCTTTACCCCCAATTTTTTAGGATTGTTGTAGACTTTGATCAGTGATCACCTCCACAAGCTTTTTTCTGAAATGGCTGAATAGAATCTCTTCAAATTTTGATCGTGTGTAGAGAACTTGGAGTTGGCTCCAAAAAGCTTTAGATCTTTGAATTTGGTAAATAAATGACAGAGACATGAACTCCACAAGTTGACAGACTTTCAAGTACTATGACAGAGAGCTCAGAGATGAACAATATAGATATATGTATTAATGAACACTTGTATACAATACCAATGGCATGATGATCATTGCCTAATGTTGTAGATATCTGTGAGCTAGAGTGTAGGCCTCACACACACTCAAAAATGGTAATGAGAAGCTCGAGAATGCTGAGTTCTAACCGTGACTTTTTCATGATCAATTTTTTAGTGATTGAGCAAAATTTTGAATTCAAATTTAAACTTTTCGCTACCTATGATCAGGCTCCTATATCATAGGAGATATTCCTTCAATCAAAACTAGCCTTTTCCACGAATTCCTTTTGGTAGGTGTTTACAAAGATTCCAAGTCAAATGTGACTTTTACAAAGAGGTAAAGTGGTAATTAACCACGAGCATGTGTTCCTATGCTTCTCCCAATGTGTATGAACTTTAATGTATTCTTCAAGCCAAATGTGTAGGCTTGTGACTTGCACCAACAGCTCCCCCTCAAGCCAAACATTTTGGCTTGTTCTTCATCCTTCATTGTTCATGTATATCCTGCAATCCAATCATTGCTTTGAACCTACAAAAATTGGTTCCATCCAAAGCTTTAGTTAATAAATCTGCACACTGCATGTTGGTTGATACATAGGTTAGTTGAATGTCCTTGCTTAATAACTTCTCTCTCACATATTGGTAATGGACCTCTATATGTTTGGTCCTAGCATGATAGACAAGATTAGCTGCAAGGTGAAGTGAAATTGTATTATCTTCAAAGATCAAAGATGACCTTGTATACAAATCCAACTCTGTATACAATAGCTTGATCCATATGGCTTCTTGAGTGGCATTAGCTAGCCCTCTATATTCTTCCTCTATGGAAGATAAATCAACAGTAGGTTGCTTCTTTGAAGACCATGAAATTGGTTTATCACCTGCAAATGAAATGTATCTAGAAGTGGTCCTCCTATCATCCTTGCAAGCTGCCCAATCTGCATCAGAATAGATCTTGATATCCAAGTCTGAGGTGTAAGGGAAATACAAACCATGATGTTGTGTACCCTTGAGATACTTTAATATTCTTTTAGCAACCTCTAAGTGAGGTGTTCTTGGCTTGTGCATATACTGACTTAGCATACTAACTCCATATGCAATATCTATCCTTGTTAAGGTAGCATAGTTCAAGCTACCCACCATGCTTTGATAACCTGTAATGTCATTGATTTCATCACCTTCATGGGCACTTAATTTTAGGTTTACCTCCATTGGAGTACTTGCAACTTTGGCATCCTGAAAGTGAAACTTCTTCAACATATCCTGTATGTATTTTTTTTGAGTAATGTATATTCCAGAGTTAGTATAGACTAACTTAAGCCCAAGAAAATACTTTAGTTGACCAAGATCATTGATGTTGAACTCCTTCATTATTTGACTCTTGATTTGTCTGATTCCATTCACATCATTACCTATAAGTATGATATCATCAACATAAACACATAGGTATATTACCTCTGAATGACTTCTCTTGATGAATAGAGAAGTACTACCTTGCTCATGACAAACCCTTGGTCTTGAAGGTAAGTGGACAACCTGTGATTCTGTTTAGGAGTATACCTTGTGGTGGTTTCTCTCTTAATGCCTCCTTCCTGCAAGAAGTCTTCAAATTCATTGGAGAAGTACTCACCTCCTCCATGTGACCTTAGTCTCTTCAAATTCTTTCCTCTCTGATTCTCAACAAGTGCAAGATATTTTTTAAAGCAATTAAACACTTCATCCTTGTGCTTCATGAAGTACAATGCAGTCCATCTACTATAATCATCAATAAAAGATACATAGTACCTTGATCCTGATATGGAGGGGTCTTTGCTTGGTCCCCATACATCTGTATGGACAAGTTCTAGGTAGTCTTCATGCATGTAGCCTTTCCTTGAGAAGGGTAACTTGTGAGAGTTCCCAAATTGACAAGCACTACATTTAAATATCATGTGTTGTTTGGAAATATTGGGTTTTCCAATCACACATTGATCCCTGCATATCTGTTTCAAGGTTCTTTCTCCTACATGCCCTAATCTTTTGTGCCAAATCTCAAGCTCTGAAAGTATTTGATCTTTATAACTGTATAGTGCAATATTCTTTGTGTCTTCTAGCTCAAAAGTGAAAAGTCTACCTGATTCTTCTCCTTTTTCTATTCTCTTGAACCCTTGCCTTGGATCCTCCACAAATGCTCCGAATTGGTTGAATCTAATCTTTGGTAATGGTTGGTACGTAGAGGACCCTACTCAACAAGTTCTGATTTCCATCACAAGTCTTAACATTTCCAACTTTAAGTACTGAGTGCTTAGTATCATCACCTGTTTGTACTTGATGTTTACCTTTTGGTTTCTCAAGATGAGAGAGTAGTGCTACATTGCCACCCACATGATTTGAGCATCCTGAGTCAATGTAGAATAGGTGATCATCATGTGTACCTAGTTTTGAGGTCATATTCACGATCATAAGAGACTCATGTTGCTCTTCCATATAGTTGTTTGAGTCCTTTCTGGATTTGAGTCCTCCTTGGTAGTTTCCATTGTAGTTGTTGTTGTAGTTGTTGTTGAAGCCTTGGTGATGGTTGAATCTACTTCTTGACTGTGAGTGACCACCTCTTCGATATCCTCTTCCTCTTTGATTCTTGTAATTCCTGAAACACTCATCTATAGTATGATTTGATAAACCACAAATGTTGCATGGTGAGGAGTTATATGATCTCCCCCTACCTTGCTTACCTCCTCTGCCTCTTCCTCTTGATGATCTACCTCTCGCTGCATAGTTGGCTTGGGAGGTAGTGCCTTCATCTTCTACCTTCTTGTTCTTGCCTTTATCTTTAGACTTTTTATCAGTGTATAGGGCAGAGGAGCTATTACCTTTGGATGTATCTCCATTCTTGTTGAGTTTCGATTCATGAGTGAATAATTGTCCCATGAGAGTGGTGAGGTCTAGAATCTGCATGTCCATGTAAAGATCCATGGCAGTGGTGAAGCTTTCCCATTTGTCATCAGCTTTGATCCCATTGATCATTTGCCTTAAAGTCTGCTCCTCTTCAATCTCTTCTCCTATGCTTGCTAGCTGATCTGCTACATCTTTAATCTTGGTCACAAAATCTGAAACTGCTTGCTTAGGTTGCTTCCTTAATGTGGTGAATTCAATCTACAACTGATTTTCTCTAGCCCTTGTGTTGGAAGAGAAATAAGATGAAAAGGTTTCCCAAGTCTCTTGGGATGTCTTACAGTTCCTAATGTGTGGAAAAAGAAAATCAGAGATGGAGTTGAGTAAATAAGACCTTGCTAGTGCATCCTTGGCACACAATGTGTTGAGCTTTTCATGTTCTTCCTTTGTTGGCAATCCTCTTGTTTTGGATGAGGGCAATTCCTCATCTCCTGAGATATATCCATAGAGACTCCTTCCTTGTAGATATGTCTTCATCCCTAGAGACCATGCCTGATAGTTTTTCATGTCCAATTTATCAATAAATACAGGAAAACCATCTCCCATTTTACCTTAGTTTGCTTTGATACCACTGTTGGGAAAGATGGATGGATACTCCAAGAGACTGAGTAGGTACTCCCAAATCCTGCTTTTTACCAGCCCTTTTATGCTTCAAAGTTGATAAGTGGACCTCCTTAGCTTTCCAATGACACCATAATATGACCTATGTACTTTGGAAATAATGTGTGTAATGATCTAATCAGAACAGATAACTTTCAAATTCAGAATCTCAAGAAAACCTTCTATTTTTGTCTTGACACCTACTGGATCTTTTGCTTAGTATGACCAAGACATTAGGAATTGGAGAACTTCCTTTTAGGGGTATCTAACTAGCTTAGCAAGCTAACTATTCCAAGTGGAATGATGTAAAAAGATTAACTATGCTAAGAGAAATCAATTTAGCAAGTAAACCTTTACCCCCGATTTTTTAGGACTATTGCAAACTTTGACCAGTGATCACCTCGAGGAGCTTTTTTGGGAAATGGCTGAATAGAATCTCTTCAAATTTTAATAGTGTGTAGAGAACTTTCAGCGGGTTCCAACAAGCTTTAGACCTTTGAATTTGGTGAAGACGTTGTCGGGATGAAATCCCGCAGGGAGTGTGCACTGAGTTTTTTTTCAAAAGTTCATTATTTTCTGAGTTTCGTGTGATGTTTTGATCTAAAGAGGGTACATTTCATGCATGATTTGACTGATTTGATTGCCTGTGTGACAAGAAACCATGTTAGAAATGTGCGTTAGAGCCGTGCGTGTAAATAACTGACATTAGACCCATGAAAACTTTAGGTTTGACCCTTCAAAATCCCTGAAAACCTGAGTTTACCCCATGGAATCCGGGCTTGAACCCTTGAATTTTAGGCTGAAACTGTAAATAAACCATTAAATTGACGAGCTTGAGATAATTGTGAGTAAACCCCTAAATTTCCCAATCAAAAACCCTAGGTTGGACCCTTGGAAATGGCGTTTTCTATAGGTCAAACCCTAAAAACCAATTAAAAACTGTAAATATCCAGTGTGAAAACGTAACCTTAGTGTAGGGAAAAATTAAAAGACTGCCAAAAATAGAAAGTTCATTGAGGAGGTTAGAACATTCTAGAAGGGAGTCCTAGGGAGGGGCCTATAAATAAGTCCAAACTCATTTGTTTCTTCCCCATCCTGTGGATTGCCATTGTGGATCGTCTCCTCCAGGTATGCTCTTGACCTCACTTGTTCATTTATGTTTTACTTCTTTTTTCATACTTCCATAAGGCCTGAGAGGAATTCTAGTTATGTATGAGTTTTATGGCTATGAGGAGAGACATAAGGGTGTGGGCATCTAGATGCCGCCTGCTGCACCCATCATAGAGGTGGTGGCACCTATGTAGCATCACGGGTGAGAGAGGCAGAGATTCAGGGGCGGCAATCAATAGACAGAGAGATATCCGGAGGAGATGGACGTCGACGCGCAGATGAACTGAGAGAGCTAGGCGGTAAAGTCAGCGCTGTCCCGAAACGTGAGAGAATCATGTTGACGGTGCTTCAGATGACTCGATGGAGGAGAGAGAATCGGGGAATACTATCAAGCTGATGATGATGCAGCAGAGTATAGTCGTCCGAAGAGAGAGAGGTGCAAGCGGGGCTGAATCCTTAATGGCGGCGGTAGATATGCACAGATGTCATTGTAGAGAAGCGGTAGAAGCTGATGAGAGAGAGCAGGAGAGAGAAAGCTAGGTGGAGTCAAAGGTGTGTACTCGGGCGCTGTATGGCTGCGTACAGAGTTGTCGGAGTCGGCCTATGTGCCTCAAAGCGGGCAGATATGGACACTGGAGTAGAGAGAGATTCGAGCAAGATCGCCGCTGCTGACTTCTAGAAAGAGAGAATGTGCTTCTGTTGGCTATCGGCGACGCGTGCAGTGCGCAAGAGAGAGAGGGAGGAATTCAATCGCCCATGGACAGGTGGTAGAAGGATCTCGTGAGAGGATTCTCACAGAGAGACACAATTCAGAGAGGCGGGTATGCGTGGCTGCTGCTGATGTCTTCTGTGTGTGTGGACAGAGATGGTCAAAGGCATGTTGCACCGCGCAGCAGAACTGGATGGAGGAGAGAGAATAGGAGGATTACTGGCTGCGGTGGCACAACATGGTACAGCGAAAGATCCAGCAGCAGTGGTAGCGCCCGTAGAGGATTTAGGAAGAGAGAGAGCTCTGACGGCAGACCCGTATGTAGCAAGAAATGGAGAGAGAAAGAGAGATTTGCTGGGAGGGTCCGTCGCTAACTAGAGAGAGACAAAGACAAAGAGAGAGAATCGCTCAGAAATAGACAGAAGGGAGAGGTCCAGAGATAGGAGAGAGAGGCAGAGAGATTTCAAAGGCCAAAGGTCGCATCTATGGAATGAGAGAGAGAGAGAAAGAGCCGCATCTATGGATTATGGCCCATATCAGTTCTATTAATTATACATACTATATTTTCTCTTGGAAACATAAAGATCTGCATATCGAACCTCATATAGAGCTATTTAATCTTGACTCCGAACGAGTTTTGAATATCTTCAAAGAATGAGGCATTCACAAAGAGAGAGAGAAATAAATCTGTAGCGGTGCTTGCAGTAGATAGTTGGGAAAGAAAAAGAGAATGTAAATAGATAGGAAGAAAAGGAAAATGGAGAGGAAGAAGAAAAAGAGGAAAATGGAGGGTAGAGGAGAGAAGGGAAGGAATGTTTGAGATCATGCACCTGTTTTTTTTCCTTTTCCCCATAAATCTATGTGCATGAATACCATACAATTCCAAAGAGTAAAAGAAACAAATCAAAATTATAGTGTGTTTTTATGTGCTAATGACTTTTTCAAGTATGATTTATTCTTTTTAAGATGTACTAACATGATACCCCATCCTGTGGATTGCCATTGTGGATCGTCTCCTCCAGGTTCATGCAGGTTTTTGATTATATGAAGAGAAGTGAAAGCATTGAAGATTGAAGATAAAGAGTACCCCATCCTGTGGATTGCCATTGTGGATCGTCTCCTCCAGGTTCATGCAGGTTTTTGATTATATGAAGAGAAGTGAAAGCATTGAAGATTAAAGATAAAGAGTACCCCATCCTGTGGATTGCCATTGTGGATCGTCTCCTCCAGGTTTATGCGATTTCTGATTATCTGAAGTAAAGAGAAGGCCATTGCGGAGGATACTTGAAGAAAAGAACGGACCGAAGTGAAGACTTAGAAGAAAAGCTTGGACTGCGAAGACCGAAACAGAATCCTGTGGGCGATTTCTCGCACTGTAGCGAGGGATCTAGAGTAGACACTAGCCTGCCCGCACTGTAGCGGCGGCGTTTATATTGTATCATCGCACCGCACTGTAGCGGTTTTATTGTACCATCGGCCCGCACTGTAGCGGCCTATTTTTGTATCATTCATTTTATTGAAGGCTTCAGTTCCGTTTTCGATTGTATCTTCGAGCTTGATCTACATCACGTGTTTCACTGCGGTATACACGTCTCTCTTTCCGACGCCCACGGTCCCACGTCTCGACACTTCCGAGGGGCAAGGGTCCCACGCGTACGAGGATCGCGCACGCTCCAGAGAGCACAGGCGAGCCGCCCAGCGCGCAGACGCCGCTCGTAGGACAGCGGGAACGGCGCACCAGAGCGGGGCCTGATCCAACCCCACGCGCCGGCTTCCCGCCACGACCTCCTTCTTCCCGACACCTGAACCCGACGTGAAGCGAGGCGGTTGCCCGGTGATCCTCATCCTGTCACCTACTCCTTGAGGAAAGAGACAAGAACCTCGGCATCAGACAGAGATTCCAGGTACTAGCATTTCAAGTTATTTGAAATTTTGCATTGCTTCACATACACTGCTGAAACAGAAAGATTGTCTTGCTGCTTGAGTTTGAGCATCCACACTTTGCATTAGTATAGTCCATATGTGTGAGTTTTTTTTCCCGCTTAGACTAAGGATTTGCTGATTTTCTAGTTTAGAGAGAACGTTAGAAATTGAAAAGGGAAAAAATACATTGAAGTTTCTGAGATTTAAGGAAAGAAGAGATACACCTGACTTTGGCCAAGAAAGGAGCATTGACTGAGTTTACCCTCTGGCTCGTGACTCATCAAACTTCTTCTCTGATCTCTACTCAGAGCTTAGAGAAATAATTGAGCCACTTACGCTGGACCTTGTGTTACGTTCTAGGACAGAGCAGAGAAGAGAGATGGAGGATATATTCAGGGAGTTGGTAATAGAGAAACAGGGGGCTCGCATAGTCCAAGCGGTATTGAGAGAAAAAGGAAAGTTTACAGGCTTGAACGTAACCGAGTACCTAGATGTTTTTGAGGAACAGGCACGGATTTATGGTCTACCCGAGGATGTGTTTATACATTACTTTACACGGGTAGTATCAGGGTCCATTTTAGCCCCTATTACTGCACATATAGCAAAGCCTTGGGCCGAATTCAGAAAAGAATTACATAAGCTGTTTTATTTAGAAGACTTTTCCCAACACAGTAGAGAAGGGTTCTTGCGGTGGATAAGCTCTCCGAAGCCCACTGCATCCCTCACTCAACTTTTGAATGAGTTCTTGAGAAGATATGAACAACTTCCACAGCCCGATTTAGATGCCTTGAGACCTGATCTAGTTATATCTTTCCTTAGGATCTTAAGTCTTGAAGACAGGACTGAGGTCGAAAGGAGGATTGAAGAGCCTGGGAAGAGATTTGGATTTGACTGAAGATTGGGGTGTAGTGAGGAGAGAGGTAGAAGCAGTTGTCCAAATGAGGCAACGCCAGGCGGTGTTATATGATAGACCTGCAGTGGTAACACCACAACCGCCTAGGGAAGCTCCACTTCCGGCAATTCCGAATGTGCCTGCAGCGTCAGCTTTTGCTAATGTTGCATCCACTTCACGATCGCCAATGGAGCTACAGGTTGAGATTCTCAGTCGACAGATAGAGAATCTTATTACGATGCAAGCGTCTATGTCAAAAGAAATGGCGAGTATTCACAATAAAGTTAATTCTATGGGATATCAGAACCCCACTCCTCCTCAGGCGAGTACAAGTTATGCAGATACTTTACAGAGAGGCACTATGCCCATTCCAAATTTGCAAGGCTATGTGATGCCACAGCCTGCACCTCCAGTGCAGCCTGTTGCCCAACAGATACCTACACCACCAGTGCAAACCACATTTCAAAGAAACACTGGACCTTTTGAGAGACAAGCGACTGGTGGGTTTGGAGGGGCTAAGAGATGCGTATGGTGTGATGCACAAGAGCATTTTTCATATGGCTGTGAAGAGCTTAAGCTAGCAAAAGAGCATCAACTGGTGATAGATATCGATAAGAAGTTATGTGACTTTAGGACCCGCCTTCCTCTACCTGTGAATTGGGGAAAAGGGGGAATGAAGAAGTTTTATGAAGATTTATCTGGCAATAATGCAAGTACATCAGCTGCACGATTAGAGCCTGTAGAGGAGGAAGATGAAAAAGTGCCTAGACCTCGACCCCAAAGAAATTATTCCATTGAGGCTTTAGTGAGGGCTAGGGATGCCATTATGCAGAAGACTGCCTGGAAGTCTCCTGTTGATGAATCCTCGGTCTATTCCCATATAGCCAATGTAGAGGAAAAGAGGAAAAGGGATGAGAGTCAGGGAGAGACTGAGCCTGAAAGAAGAGTGACTAGAAAGCAAAGTCAAGAGGCCGAAGAAAAGGCTAAAGAGCATGAGAAGAAAGTACAATTCAAAGAGCCTGTTGTTTCAAAGGAAGAGGCAAAGAAGAAAGAGATAAGAGAGGGAAAGAGGCCAGCTGGGCCAACTAAGATTCAAGAACTGACTAAAGAGAAAGAGAAAGAACCAGAACCTGTTCAAAAGGCCGATCAAATTCAAGAAAGTATTCAAGAGGCTGACAAAGAAAAGAAGAAGAAAAAGAAGAGAACTCCAAAGGCTTTATTAATTTCTGAGTTGGAAAGGAAAAATGATGCAAGAGAGATATTAAATGACATTTTACTGAAGAGCCAAGTGACCATGTCCTTGGAGCAGGTCTTCTCCATAGCGAAGCCTGAGTTCAAGGACAGTTTCATAAAGCTGGTTAAGAGAAAGAGGTTTCCATTACCTAAAGATGTAGAGATGGAAGAAGCACCTGAAGATATTCAAGTGATAAATGAAGCAGTTACATTGAGTGATACATCTGATGATGATGATGATGAGGTTGCCAGGTGTCATAAAACTTCTCTAGGTCCTATCATACCTGATGATGAAATGAGGAAGACAGAAAGTGAGTTTAGCAGGACCTTTTGGGCGAGAGGAACACCTGAGATGAAGGTGAAGCTAGGGAGCAACGAGGAGTCGTGTTTTGCTCTAGCCTTGATTGACTCAGGGTCAGAGATAAATGTGATTTCTAAGAAGCTCTATGATAAGTTTAGGTGGCCGATTGATAAAGATCATGGTTGGAGGATGAGGACAGCGGATAATGGTTCAGGAGCACTGCTTGGGGCATGCGCCTTTGTGCCTGTGACCATAGGAGGGATTTCTGAGGAATTTCACTTCTTTGTCCAGGACCATTGTTCATATGAGGCTATCCTTGGGCAGCCCTTTATAGCTGAGGTAAGAATGGAGACTAAGGCCATGGATGATGGATCTGCCTATGCACGAATCCGTTCTAGATCTGGCCTTCATTCTTTGCAAGTGATGATTGTGTGTCCAAATCACTCTAGGAATAGAAAGAATATAAGAAAGAAACCTATTAATTCACATGACCATGATGAGTGTATGCCTGTTGAAGAGTATGGAGCTTCTGTTGATCAAAATTTCTGTTAGGATCCACTATTGAGCGAGACAACAGTGGGAGTTGGTTTGATGTCTCGCATGACTTTGTACATAGATTTGAAAGTTTTTCTATTTATTCATCTGCATTCAAGTTGCTATGCTTACAGAAGGAAAATGTTTCAAATAAATTCAGAAAAGTTCATGAGAGATACTATAAGCATTTAGGAATGATGTTACCTGATGAGAAGATTGAAGATGTGATCTAGTTAGAGAGAAGTTCGTCTACTCTGGAAGAGCTTGAGCAGGCATTTGAGAGAAATCAGAAATCAGAAATGATTATGCTCAGTTCTATCCAAGAGTATGAGATGATTAAGGAGTTTATGAGAGAGCATGAAGCAAATGTAAATACGAAGTATAAGACTGTGGATAAGAAAGTGAAGCCTATAGCTCAGCCATTGCCAGAAGATAGTCATGAAAAGTATCTACGAGTGTCAGATGACCCTATGCTGAGACGACGAGAGCTCATAGGGCATCATTTCACTGATGAGACTATTAAAGAGATCAAGTTTGGAGAGAAGTTATTCCTGAGAGAAGAAGAGAAAAAGAAATTTATTGAAGTTATTAAGAAACATGAAAAAGCATTTTCACTTTTCCCGCATGAGATAGGTTGTGCAGACCCGAAACAAGTACCTCCCATGATTATATTTACAGTGCCATATATACCATGGAATATCCGACCTATACCAGTCCCAAAGGCTCACTTACCTGAGCTGATGAGGTTGCTAAAGGAAAAGATTTCCATGCGGATATTAGAGCCCTCCTCGGCTCCATATTCGAATAGATGGTTTACTGTACCTAAGAAAAATGGGAAGCTTCGTTTCATTCAGGATCTGCGACCTGTGAATAAAGTCACAATTAGAAACGTAGGGACAGGACCCATAGTGGATGAGTTTGCTGAAGTGTTTGCTGGGCATTCCATCTACTCTATGGGTGATCTGTATTCAGGTTATGACCAGTTTCAGTTGGCTATGGAGAGTAGAGATATTACGACCATGAGGACTCCACTGGGCCTTGTACGCATGTGTACTTTGCCGCAGGGAGCGACGAATTCTGTGGCCCACATGATGAATGCCATGAATCTGGTTTTACGAGACTTTATACCATCTGTGACTATGCCATTCATTGATGATGTTCCGATAAAGGGATGTGAGGAAAGAGTGAAAGATGTGAGTTTAGATGCTTCAGGATGTAGAAAGTTTGTGAAAGATCATATTGCTGATTGTGAGAAGATCTTTGAGAGATTTGAAGATGTGGGGCTAACACTTTCTTTAGAGAAATCGGTTTTTGGCGTTGATGAGGTCCTCATTGTAGGGCATCTGTGTGGACATTATGGCCGCAAGCCATACCCGCAGAAAGTTGAGGCCATTAGCAGGATCTCTGAAGTGTGTCGTAATGTCAGTGAGGTGAGAAGGTTTCTAGGAGCCTGTGTATTCTATGTGATATGGATTCCTCACTTTGCTCACGTTGCGAACCCCTTATATGATCTCCTGAGAAAGAGAAAGAAGTTTGTATGGACAGAAAAACAGTCGAGAGCTATGCGTAAACTGAAGCAGCTGCTAATTGAAGCTCCGATTCTGAAGCGTGTTGACTATTCAGGTCAGAGACCTATCATTTTGACCGTTGATACCTGTCCTATTGGCATAGGCTGGGTCATAGGGCAAGATGATGATGAGGGGCAGAGATATGCAGTGCGCTTTGGTGCTAAGATCCTACATGATACCCAAAGAAAATATCCACAGATTAAGAGAGAGTTATGGGGATTAGTGACTGCTTTAAAGAGCGATAAAGAGTATTTCATTGGGGCGAATGTGATAGTTGAGACTGACTGTCTTCCACTGATTGGCATGATTGCAAATTGTTCATCTCCGGATATTGCTATGCTTAAATGGATCTCTTACATAAAGTTTATAAATCCTGCATTTGTACACATAGCTGGGAAGTTGAATACAGTGGCCGATATGCTTTCAAGAGCAAAATTCGATGATGAGTCTGATGATGATGATGAGGTAGAAAGGGATATACATATGATGAGATATGATCCATTGGTGTATGTTTATGAGCAGTTCCGTGAGAATGAGTATGATGGTGAGTGGAGAGATATAGGAAGATATCTGAGTACTCTGAAACCTTCCCCAGGCTAGTCCACAAATAAGTATAGATCCATCAGGAAGAAGTCTTACAACTTTTTCTTGAAGGATGGTCTTATTTGGCGACACGCTAAGGGCAAGGTAAAGAGTCCACAGAGAGTATTGAGTTCGAGGAGTCTTCAGAGAAAAGTTATGAGAGAGATGCATGAGACCTTATGGGCAGGTCACAAAGGATTTTATGCTACATATGAGAAGATTAGGGAAGCCTACTGGTGGCAAGGCATTTATGTGAGTGTGAGAGATTTTGTAGACACTTGTGCTACATGCCAGGTGCATTCATCAGTTAGGCACAGAGACCCGTTACATCCGACTTACCCTCCTTGTATCCACTACAAGTGGGTGGTCGACCTTGTAACCATGCCCAAAGGGATAGATAAGATGAGATACATTGTACTTGCCAGAGAGGACTTGACCAACCATGTGGAAGGTCGAGCTCTTCGTACGAAGACTACTTATAATGTATGCAAATTCCTTTTAGAAGAAGTGATCTCGAGATTCGGATACGTTGAGAAAGTGGTTGCGGACAGGGGAGAGTTGGATGCGAGAGAGGCAAAAGAGTTCTTTGATCATCATGGAATTCGATTGTCTCTCACCACTGCCTATAATCCAGAGGCAAATGGGAAAATCGAGAGAGGTCACCCTTCCATTGTGAAGGCGATCTCTAAGGCTTGCAGCAATGACATCAAGCAGTGGCCTAGGTTTCTTCCATTCGCGTTATGGGCTGATAGGATGACTTACACTCGGTCCACAGGTTTCATGCCTGCTGAATTGATGTATTGTCAGAAGCCAATCTTCCCCATCCAGACTCAGATGGTGACATGGTTGACGCTCCCATGGAATGATGGTATGACGAGAGAAGAGTTATTATCATTGAGAATAAAGCAGTTAGAAAAAGGTAATGAAAAGTTGAAAGAAGCAGTCCAAAAGTTAAAGGAGTCAAGGTTAAAGAACAAGATCTATTTTGACAAAACCCATCGACTGAGACCACGTAGGATTGAGATAGATGATTGGGTGTTGATGTACGACAGTACATTCGATACTCAATACGATGCTAGGAAGAAATTGACCAAACGATGGTTTGGGCCGTATGTGGTTACGTCTGTGTTTGAGAATGGTACGTATGCACTTCGTGAGTTAGACAATACTTCTTTGAGATCTTTGATTGCAGGAAAGAGGGTAAAATTATTCAAGAAAAGAAATGAAGCGGATTATGAGATTGAGCAAGAACTTCTGGAGGGAACTGATGATACTGATGCTGATGCTGATGAAGAATGATAGACCATGGAATTAAAGAAAAGCTAGAGCAAAATGAAGAAAAATGACCAGGTGAAACGTTTCTGATTTGAGATGTGTTTTCTTTCTAAAAGAGCATATGCATGACATTGATGTGTGTGATAAAGATATGTAGGAATTTCTGAAAATCATGTAGAATAAAGATAGCAAATATCTATTATGGGTTTGCATGAAGCATGAGCGACTAGGGATTATATGAATGGAGTCAGTTAGTGGACTAGAGACTTTTGGGAGTGAAAGCTTGGGAATGTGATGGCATGCTTAGACCGAGTGCATGTATATGCTGATTGATTTGAACACTTAGTGAGTGGAAAACTTTGGATCCTAGTATTTATTTCTTGCAAGATCTTACCTCCATATGGATCATGATTTATAAAGAAACATTCATACTCATGCCAGCTTATATGTACGTGTATGTTGTTGGTGCGCTACGATGGGCTAGTAGGCGGATGGAACCACCTTGGTCGGGTGATCGAGGCCACAAGCCGTAGCTAGTTTCGTCGTAGGCCTAACCTATCTGTTGTCATGCGCCTGTATGGGTCGGTAGGCGGGTGGAGTCACTCTGATCCGGTGGTCAGAGCCACGAGCTGACGTCGATTTCATGCAGGGTTGACGTTGTGTATGTCGTGCGCTATGTCGGGTCGGCAGACAGGTGGAACAAACTTGGCCGGGCGGACAAGTCCATGAGTCGCACCCGATTTCGACATAGGCCGATTTGTGAAAAATAAAAGACAAAAGGAAATGCTGAGCTGAGATGAAGAGGAAAAGAAAAAGAAAAAGAAAAATGAAAAAGAAAAAGAAAAAGAAAGAAAGATCTAATGGAGAGTTGGACAAGTAGGAGATAAATAGTAGGAATCGAGGTATATTCTACAAACTGAGTTAGTAGAAACATATGTATATGCTAGTACTTCGAATGAGCAGTTGGATCTGAACCAGTTGAACGAACAAAAGATCTAGAAAGCCGACAATTTATTCATGTGATTACTTGTCAGATTGCAGACGTAGAAACATAATATGATGTTTGTGAAGCTTGAATCTACCTAATTTTCTAAAATTCATACTAATCTTTATAAAAATTGCATAACTGCATGAGATCATGATTTAAGTTTTGAAAAGAAAAACATAAAAAGTGTAAAGAGATTTCAAAAAGAACCCTGATACTCTTCTGTTGGATCTTGCAGGTTGGCCCATCGGGACGATGTGCAGGTTTAGCGGGGGCGAATGTCGGGATGAAATCCCGCAGGGAGTGTGCACTGAGTTTTTTTTCAAAAGTTCATTATTTTCTGAGTTTCGTGTGATGTTTTGATCTAAAGAGGGTACATTTCATGCATGATTTGACTGATTTGATTGCCTGTGTGATAAGAAACCATGTTAGAAATGTGCGTTAGAACCGTGCGTGTAAATAACTGACATTAGACCCATGAAAACTTTAGGTTTGACCCTTCAAAATCCCTGAAAACTTGAGTTTACCCCATGGAATCCGGGCTTGAACCCTTGAATTTTAGGCTGAAACTGTAAATAGACCATTAAATTGACGAGCTTGAGATAATTGTGAGTAAACCCCTAAATTTCCCAATCAAAAACCCTAGGTTGGACCCTTGGAAATGGCGGTTTCTATAGGTCAAACCCTAAAAACCAATTAAAAACTGTAAATATCCAGTGTGAAAACGTAACCTTAGTCTAGGGAAAAATTAAAAGACTGCCAAAAATAGAAAGTTCATTGAGGAGGTTAGAACGTTCTAGAAGGGAGTCTTAGGGAGGGGCCTATAAATAAGTCCAAACTCATTTGTTTCTTCCCCATCCTGTGGATTGCCATTGTGGATCGTCTCCTCCAGGTATGCTCTTGACCTCACTTGTTCATTTATGTTTTACTTCTTTTTTCATACTTCCATAAGGCCTGAGAGGAATTCTAGTTATGTATGAGTTTTATGGCTATGAGGAGAGACATAAGGGTGTGGGCATCTAGATGCCGCCTGCTGCACCCATCATAGAGGTGGTGGCACCTATGTAGCATCACGGGTGAGAGAGGCAGAGATTCAGGGGCGGCAATCAATAGACAGAGAGATATCCGGAGGAGATGGACGTCGACGCGCAGATGAACTGAGAGAGCTAGGCGGTAAAGTCAGCGCTGTCCCGAAACGTGAGAGAATCATGTTGACGGTGCTTCAGATGACTCGATGGAGGAGAGAGAATCGGGGAATACTATCAAGCTGATGATGATGCAGCAGAGTATAGTCGTCCGAAGAGAGAGAGGTGCAAGCGGGGCTGAATCCTTAATGGCGGCGGTAGATATGCACAGATGTCATTGTAGAGAAGCGGTAGAAGCTGATGAGAGAGAGCAGGAGAGAGAAAGCTAGGTGGAGTCAAAGGTGTGTACTCGGGCGCTGTATGGCTGCGTACAGAGTTGTCGGAGTCGGCCTATGTGCCTCAAAGCGGGCAGATATGGACACTGGAGTAGAGAGAGATTCGAGCAAGATCGCCGCTGCTGACTTCTAGAAAGAGAGAATGTGCTTCTGTTGGCTATCGGCGACGCGTGCAGTGCGCAAGAGAGAGAGGGAGGAATTCAATCGCCCATGGACAGGTGGTAGAAGGATCTCGTGAGAGGATTCTCACAGAGAGACACAATTCAGAGAGGCGGGTATGCGTGGCTGCTGCTGATGTCTTCTGTGTGTGTGGACAGAGATGGTCAAAGGCATGTTGCACCGCGCAGCAGAACTGGATGGAGGAGAGAGAATAGGAGGATTACTGGCTGCGGTGGCACAACATGGTACAGCGAAAGATCCAGCAGCAGTGGTAGCGCCCGTAGAGGATTTAGGAAGAGAGAGAGCTCTGACGGCAGACCCGTATGTAGCAAGAAATGGAGAGAGAAAGAGAGATTTGCTGGGAGGGTCCGTCGCTAACTAGAGAGAGACAAAGACAAAGAGAGAGAATCGCTCAGAAATAGACAGAAGGGAGAGGTCCAGAGATAGGAGAGAGAGGCAGAGAGATTTCAAAGGCCAAAGGTCGCATCTATGGAATGAGAGAGAGAGAGAAAGAGCCGCATCTATGGATTATGGCCCATATCAGTTCTATTAATTATACATACTATATTTTCTCTTGGAAACATAAAGATCTGCATATCGAACCTCATATAGAGCTATTTAATCTTGACTCCGAACGAGTTTTGAATATCTTCAAAGAATGAGGCATTCACAAAGAGAGAGAGAAATAAATCTGTAGCGGTGCTTGCAGTAGATAGTTGGGAAAGAAAAAGAGAATGTAAATAGATAGGAAGAAAAGGAAAATGGAGAGGAAGAAGAAAAAGAGGAAAATGGAGGGTAGAGGAGAGAAGGGAAGGAATGTTTGAGATCATGCACCTGTTTTTTTTCCTTTTCCCCATAAATCTATGTGCATGAATACCATACAATTCCAAAGAGTAAAAGAAACAAATCAAAATTATAGTGTGTTTTTATGTGCTAATGACTTTTTCAAGTATGATTTATTCTTTTTAAGATGTACTAACATGATACCCCATCCTGTGGATTGCCATTGTGGATCGTCTCCTCCAGGTTCATGCAGGTTTTTGATTATATGAAGAGAAGTGAAAGCATTGAAGATTGAAGATAAAGAGTACCCCATCCTGTGGATTGCCATTGTGGATCGTCTCCTCCAGGTTCATGCAGGTTTTTGATTATATGAAGAGAAGTGAAAGCATTGAAGATTGAAGATAAAGAGTACCCCATCCTGTGGATTGCCATTGTGGATCGTCTCCTCCAGGTTTATGCGATTTCTGATTATCTGAAGTAAAGAGAAGGCCATTGCGGAGGATACTTGAAGAAAAGAACGGACCGAAGTGAAGACTTAGAAGAAAAGCTTGGACTGCGAAGACCGAAACAGAATCCTGTGGGCGATTTCTCGCACTGTAGCGAGGGATCTAGAGTAGACACTAGCCGGCCCGCACTGTAGCGGCGGCGTTTATATTGTATCATCGCACCGCACTGTAGCGGTTTTATTGTACCATTGGCCCGCACTGTAGCGGCCTATTTTTGTATCATTCATTTTATTGAAGGCTTCAGTTCCGTTTTCGATTGTATCTTCGAGCTTGATCTACATCACGTGTTTCACTGCGGTATACACGTCTCTCTTTCCGACGCCCACGGTCCCACGTCTCGACACTTCCGAGGGGCAAGGGTCCCACGCGTACGAGGATCGCGCACGCTCCGTAGAGCACAGGCGAGGCGCCCAGCGCGCAGACACCGCTCGCAGGACAGCGGGAACGGCGCACCAGAGCGGGGCCTGATCCAACCCCACGCGCCGGCTTCCCGCCACGACCTCCTTCTTCCCGACAACGTGACAGAGGTATGCACTCCACAAGTTGACAGACTTTCAAGTACTATGATAGAGAACTCAGAGATAAACAATATAGATATATGTATTAATATACACTTGTATACAATACCAATGGCATGATGATCATTGCCTAATGGTGTAGATAGGTGTGAGCTAGAGTGTAGGCCTCACACACACACTCAGAAATGGTAATGAGAAGCTCGGGAATGCTGATTTCTAACCACGACTTTTTTATGATCACTTTTATAGTGATTGAGCAAAATTTTGAATTCAAATTCAAACTTTTGGCTCCCTATGATCAGGCTCCTATATCCTAGGATATATTCCTTCAATCAAAACTAGCCTTTTTCCATGAATTCCTTTTGGTAGGTGTTTACAAAGATTCCAAGTCAAATGTGACTTTTACAAAGAGGTAAAGTGGTAATTAACCACTAGCATGTGTTCCTATGCTTATCCCAATGTGTATGAACTTTAATGTATTCTTCAAGCCAAATGTGTAGGCTTGTGATTTGCACCAGCAGGTTATGTATCTTTCAAATATATTTAAAATTAAAAGTTCAATATACTTATAATTTATAGTCCTTGCACGATTAGGGGATGGTGGCGGAGTTCCATCTAATTGATCCGAATCTACAAATAATTGTATTTGGTATTAATAATATGATTATTTACATACATAAACATTCACATATGCATATTTACACATACACGCATATTCCCATTTACACATTTAAACATACACACATATTCACATATACAAAAATACACATTATTGTGGGATAAATGCATGTATTTTGTTTGAATGTGTATATGCATGCATGTGTATGTGTGTACTTATATCTGTGGATATGTATATGTGTGTTTATGTTATATGTATGTATATGTGTATATGTATGCATATATGTATGGCATGTATATGTGTATGTGGGTATGTGTATGTGTATGTGTGTGTATATATGTGTATATGTTCTGATTCTTTTTTTCTCTTGGAAATTAAATTAATAGGAGATATTGTATGGTTGAGAAAAATAAGAGGTGACCTTACATACTACCCGAGACATGGAAGTTTTTTTGTAGACAATGATGTCTTCAGGAGTCATTTCCTCAACACAAGATATACAAATTAATACTTTATATTTAAGTAATTTTCTTTTATTTAATTTATGTATTTCTTTATTCTTTGAATAAACAGGTTACTGGAAAGAAGAGAGTTGAGTCAGGCCACACATCCCATCTAGGCCAAATTTTGTAGCTACATTTGTAAGTATATGTGTTATTGTGAAGATATTTTTTATTTTAGTTAAAATGCAAGAAAGTAATCTTTTTTATTTGTTTCAATGTAGTAAAAGGATTATGGCCAATATCCTACGAAACATGTGATCGAGTATGCTACACATTTTGGATATCGGCATTTGAGCGAGTTTATGCAAGATCATTGATGTCTATGTGACTATTATTAAATTTTACATAATTATTGTATTTTTATGGATGTGTTAATTAATTTTACTTATTTTACATAATTATGCTGATATGGTTGAGGTGGAGAGACATCCAAAGGAGGGACAATCTCAATGACCACAGGGTGCTCACATAGATACATCAGATCATGCGGATGATCGTGATGATGAGGATGCGGATGAGGATGATCATGATGCTCATGATGATGATGATGATGATGATGATGATGATGATGATGATTAGGATTCTTGAATATGACATTGGATATGTATTTACATTGATATATATATATATATATATATATATATCTATATATATATATATATATATATATATATATATATATATATATATATATATATATATATATATATATATATTGTTCATTTTACTTATGTTTTGAACTATGTGTATGGTATTAGTAATGAAAAGTTTTGTTTTGTTGATTGATATTATTGTTTATATTAAGAATGTGTTTTAGTACTTCAATTATATAATTCAATCATATTTATGTGTTTTTGTGTGTATATAAAATGTATATATGCACATGTAGGTACATATCTATATGTGTAAGTATGTCTATATGCATGTATATGTATGTATGCATGTATATATGCACAGGTATGTATGTGCATATGTATATCTGTATATGCATGTATCTGCATATGCATGTGTAATTGTGTATGCATATGTATGTGTATGTATATGTGCATGTGCATGTTTATGTGTGTATATGTATGTATGTATGTGCACGTATATATGTGTAATATGTGTGTGTACCTATGTGCATATATATGTGTAATATGTCTGTGTATACGAATGTATGTACATATGTATATGTGTATATGCATGTATTAACATGTGCATGTGTAAGTGTATATGTGTATATATGTGTATGTGCATGTGCATGTGTTGTGTGTGTATATGTATGTATGTGCATGTGCATGTGTAAGTGTATATATGTGTGTATGTCTATGTGCATGTCCATGTGTATGTGTGTGTATATGTATGTGCATGTATATGTGTAAGTGTATGTGTATATGTGTGTATGTGCATGTATATGTGTATATGTATGTATGTGCATGTCTGTGTATGTGTATATGTGTGTGCACGTATGTGCATATTTATGTGTATATATGTGTATGCATGTGTATATATACATATGTGCATATGTATGTGTATGTGTATATACATATACAAGTGTATGTATATGCATGTGTATATGTATGAAACATGCAAGTGCATGTGGATGGATTTCCATTTGCATCCATGTGCCTGCATGTGGATGTGCATATACACGTATTTAAGTATAGGTTAATGTGTGTATATATATACACACACACAAACATATATATATATATATACATATATATATATATATATATATATATATATATATATATATATATATATATATATATATATATATATATATATATATATATATATATATATATATATATATATATATATATATATGCAATAATGCGTGCATGCAAGCCTTTTTATGTGGTTGTAGAAATTTTTGGGCATATGCATGTGTATGTGTGTGTATTGTAAGTGTATGTGCACATGTATGTGTGTGTATGTGCATGTGTAAATGTGTGAACGTGCATCTTCATCATGAATAAGTGTATATGTGCATATCAATAAGTGTGAGTTTGCTAACAAATGAGAATAACTCAATTCAAATGATATACAAAGAACAGGAATTGTACTTACAATCTTGCAATAGAGAGAGAGCGAGAGATAACTGAAACAGAGAAAGAGGTAGAAAGAGAGAAACAAATATAGGGAGAGACAATAAGATAGAGATTAGACAAAACAACAATTCTGCAAACGATTGTTTGAGCTCTTATGCGTAGCGCAATTGTGAACGTTGGAGAGCTCTTCGATGAGATGCATGAATATGCCAATCGAAGAGCCTCCAACATTTTTTTTTCCGTCAAAAGCCGTCGTGTAAGTGATGGTAAAGCCTAGTAAAAAGCACTACAATTGGCATCGCATAAGAAACATTAATTACCATCGTTTATGCGATGCAAATAAGCATCATTTTTGTGATGCTTTTTTAAATCATCTCTTTCGTGACACTCACTATGACCCGTCATGCCACATGTTGATAAAAACATCATTTTGCTCATCATTTAACTGGTGATCTGCGCTTGACGCTTCTTGCGACACGTTTTGCAATTTTACAATGAGGAAATTGTGTCACCTTAACCGTTGCTACGTGCCCGTATTCCTCGTATTGCTAAACAACAAAAGCTCTAAACTTTTTGTATGCATCTTGGACATCGCACGGGTAATATAATTTTCCTCTAGACTCTACCCACAAAAAATTGTAGTCTCTATCAAACACCATGTAGTGTCGAGATGGTCAAATCCTCATCTATCTCCATAGAGACTCATATGAAGGAGCTCCCCATCTCAAGACATTTTAATGCAGGATACAAGAAATTCAAGGTTATTGCAGATTGCGGTCTATCATTTCACTAAATGATATATTTAAAATGAGCATTCACTGGCTTGTAGTCTACATCTACATGTTCTTTCCATTATCATAAGTGCACTTAGTATCATTTTGATTTTAAAAATTTTCATTGTCATACCTGCAAGACATGAATCAGCTTTTCGATTTAAACCTTCAGAATGCTTGCAGTAACAAGGAACGGAAATACATTGATCAGTATATGAAACTCTTGCAAAGAGTAGATGCATTCCCAGTCATCATGATGGATTAATTTAGGGCATAGGTGTGAATTATTTTCGGCTGATGAACACAAAAACCATATGCTATCCTCCAGCATTCTGTCTAATTATTTCGTCATAGACATCCAGAAACGTAAATATTTTGTTAAGAAAAGAAAGTGGAAGGATCCACGCACCCTGTAAAGATAAATGGACTGATAAAGCAGGATTCTTTTGGTTGTTTATCAATGGACTGATTAAGCAAGATTCTTCAGTTTGTTTGTGGCCACCATGCATGTACTCAATACCGCTAGCAGAAGTTTCCAAAACCCCATGGCATATGTTTTGTCGAACCATGGTTTTCTAAAACATTAACCTTAGTTTTCGGTTTCTCAATCATCTAACGTAGACTTCTTTAGGACTATTTTATGAGCACATACGGTGTTCTGGTTTTTGGCCAATTCATATACTTGCATGCACACACAAATATGAATGTTGTATGTTCGTATGCATGTTTGTATGTATGTACGAATGTACGTATGTAATTATGCATGTATGTATTTATGTATCTATGTATGAACCCTATTTTCATTATGTATCTTGATCGATAATTAGGGCGATAATTATATCAAGATTAGTGCCGTACCACCGAATTCATAGGATCCATTGTCTGATATTTCTGCAAACTTTAAATAAGGAAAGAAAATCAAACAACTTTCACTAAGTCACACCGCTTCAGAACTCTTCTTTTTTTTGACATAATGTTATTGCGCATTGAATCAGAATCCCCATAGACACGGGTCTCATGAAATTTATTCTAATTATACATCAAATATTGTGCAGGAGTCTACATCATGAAGAGGGTTCCCTTTTGCTTCTGATGTCATATCTTTCACAAATTTCCTCCTCATAGAAGGTACATCCAAATTTCAGCTACACAGTACATTACATATCAACCTTATCTCCCTTTTGAATCACGTTTTCCTCACCAAAGGATTTGCAAGTGTGCAAATACCCAATCAAACACATGAAGAAGGTTGGCTAGCATCAAATACACATTGCTGATACCCGGCGCAAGGCCAGGGCAAACTCGACGGTCTGACCCAAATGGAAAGAGCTCAAAATGTTGCCCACGGAAATTTACGTTTGATTCCAACAAAAGCTCAGGGTAGAACTCCAAAGGATTTTCCCAGACGGTTGGGTCCCTACCGATTGCCCATATATTTATATAAACGAGCGTTGCAGAAGGTATGTCATATCCATATACTTGACATTGTTCCATTGCCTCTTTCACGGCCGCTCTTAGGTATGGTAGGTTTTGAACATCTCATTGAAAAAATAGTCGTGTCGATCCTACCACCAAGCTTAGTTACTCTTGCACTCCCAGTCAACATGATGGATTAATTTAGGGCATAGGTGTAAATTTTTTTCCGGCTGATGAACACAAAAAGCATATGCTATCCTTCAACATTCTGTCTAATTATTTCGTCATAGACATCAAGAAACCTAGATATCAAGAAAAGACAGTGAAGCGTTCCACTCGGGTGTTTACTCTCCTGCAAACGCCCTGTAAAGATCCTTCAATGGACTGATAAAGCAGGATTCTTTTCTTTGTTTGTGGCCACCATGCAGAAGTTTCCAAAATCCCATGGCATATGTTTTGTCGAGCCATGATTTTCTAAAACATTAACCTTTGTTTTCGGTTTATCAATCACCTAACATAGATTCTTTTATGACTATTTTATGAGCACATATGGTGTCCTGGTTTTTGGCCAATTCATATGCTTGCATACAGACAGATATGAATGTTCTATGTTTGTATGCATGTTTGTATGTATGTATGAATGTACGTATGTACTTATGCAAGTGTATATTTATGTATGTATGTATGTATGTATGTATGTATGAACCCTATTTCCATTATGTATCTTGATTCATAATTAGGTCGATAATTACATCAAGATAAGTGCCATTATTTCTGCAAATTTTAAAGAAGGAAAGAAAATTAAACAACTTCGACTAAGATAAACCGCTTCAGAACTGTTTTTTAATTCTTTGATATAATCTTATTGCGCATTGAATCCGAATCCCCTTTGCTTCGGATATTCTAGTTATACATCAGATATTGCGCAGGAATTCTACATCATGGAGAGGGTCCCCTTTTGCTTCGTATGTCACATCTTTGACAAATTTCCTCCTCATAGAAGGTACATCCAAATTTCAGCAAGACAGTACACTACATATCAGCCTTATCTCCCTTTTGAATCACGTTATTCTTACAAAGAAGCAATGCCTTGCATTGTACTGTAATGTAGAAAGCCTTCATTTCGTGTTTTCTTCGATAAGATATCTTGGAACCCTTAGCTTTACTTTTGCCACCAAAGGATCTGCAAGTTTGCAAATACTTGAGAACTTCTCTTTCAGGTCCATTTCTCCAAGGGTCACCCAATCAAACACATGAAGAAGGTTTGCTAGCATCAAATACACATTGCTGATACCCAACGCAAGGCCAGGACAAACTCGACGGCCTGACCCAAATGGCAAGAGCTCAAAATGTTGCCCACGGAAATTTATGTTTGATTGCAGAAAACGTTCAGGGTAGAACTCCAAAGGATTTCCCCAAACGGTTGGGTCCCGACCGATTGCCCATACATTTATATAAACGAGCGTTCCAGAGGGTACACCATATCCATATACTTGACATTGTTCCCTTGCAGCATGGGGCAATAGCAATGGTGCCACAGGGTGCACCCGCATTGCCTCTTTCACCACCGCTCTTAGGTATGGCAGGTTTTCAACATCTGATTCAAAAACTAGTCGTGTCGATCCTACCACCAAGCTTAGTTCGTCTTGCACTTTCTTTAGAGTCTTTGGGTGTTTAAGTAGCTCCGCTAGTGCCCATTCGATAGTCGCTGCTGATGTATCTATGCCACCAGCAAAGATATCCTGTATTTGAAACATAGCAACATTAATCGGTCCGAGTGATTTATATGGGTGTCGAATTCATAAAATTTGCATGATACGGAAATTGGTAGACTTTAAACGTCTCGTCTTTCTCTCTCTCTACGTCTCTCATTCTCTCTCTCTCTGTCTTGTCTGTCTCTCTCTCAGAGTGACTTCTAAGTTAGAGAGATCATAACATACCATGACGATGAATGCTAATTGCCATTCTTATCTCTAGGGCATCACCAAAATTTGAGGGGTGCCCTAGGAATAAAAGTGGGCATTTTTAAAGATCATACACAAACATGCTTCCATTGTATGGGATAGAGCATTTTATTGACTTAGACAAGACGAATGACTAAGCATGCTTCAATTGTGCATAATCGATTTTCTACAATTGTATCTTGTAAAAAAAAACATTGAAATTTTTTGGTTTTTTAAAGGTTGCAATCTTTTAACAGTAGCTCAATTTCAAACTATGAGGCAGTTCAAGCCGCAACTTTTAGTGGCACTTTGGTATCACAAATGTGTTTAAGAAATACTTTGGGCACACTTCAATTCCATAGAAATGGAGAGTGTTCAACAAAGATGCTCACTTCATAGAACTAGTCATCCTTTCTCATCATATCACACATGAAAAAATCAATAACTTGGATTATAAATCATATCAACATAGATATGTGGCACGGATTCATTTTTCTGCGAATAACAAGCAATGAACGGGTGCCATGGAATGTGATATTATTTAACAAGTAATTGACAAATAAAAGTAATTCTCTTTAAAATAAAGAGTTTCCAATGTTAACCATTTAGAAATCTAATATCTATTCACTACCTGGTCAATCCGCTCGTCATTGGAAATTGGATAGCAGGGGCACTATGCAACCTTCAAAATTCCTAAATCATTGCCACAATAAATAAATAAATAAATGATATAGTCTTAGCTATATGGTCTGCAAAAATGAGAATCACAAGTTAATATTATTGGTCATTGGTAGGAATCATGAATGCATCTAAAAGCATCCACGTGCGCACATAGGAGCATGGAGAGCAACACTCCATAATATCTATGAAAAATAGTCACTCTATAATATAAATAACCCGAATGGGTATTGTGCAAATTTTTATCGAACTTACTAACCTATAGTTGTGGATGAGGAGAGTTGTAAAGACTTGGACAACGAGATTGCCAAGTGTCACAATAATGAGTTATCAATGTTCTCATATATATCTATATATATATATATATATATATATATATATATATATATATATATATATATATATATATATATATATATAGTCGGATGCCCTCGTCTTGAACATGGGCATCCCTTAGATGCCTAAACCATCCTCTGATGCCTAAACCAGCTTTTGATGCGCAGACCCCCTTTGATGCAGGATGTGGCAAGATCGAAATAGAGAGGTCGAGTGGAGACATGATAAACTAGGGAAACACCGAGAGGAATGACGCACGAAGAAAAACAGAAGAGGATAAAACATTACGTGGAGACGGATGCATAAAAATATCCTAGTAACGACTAAACAGCCAGGTAGTGAAGTAAGTATACGTTAATCTATGAATTTAACGTATGTCAATGAAACCCAACATGAAGTCTCCTCAGCATGTCAATAGTAAACGGGCATGGTAGAACAACCGCATCAAGTTTTGGACCTCTTATCGTCGCCACTCCATCTAGTGGAATTTGCCTGCAGAGCCGCCATAGCCATAACAGCGAGAAGGCGATAATGTCATCGACTAAATCATGATTTCATGCGTTATCTTTATGCTCATCGACTTGAAAAATTGATTTTCATTCAATGTCGACATTGAGACGAGAGACAGATTATCCTTACCGTCAAGATACCTACAAGGTGCGAGTCCGTGATTGGAACATCCTTTTGATCCGACGAGACTGTTATGAGCGCATCGAGGAAATCCTCATCCTCCATTTTGTTATCCCTATTCTCTCTGTCATTCCTACGCTCATGAATGACCTCTCCAAATATGACCTTTAATATCTGCGAGACCGCCTTGCTTCTCTGTTCGTAACCTTGCAAGTCTAGGGTCGCTAGTAAGGGGAAATAATCGCCGACATTGAAGGCTCCTACAAGATCGACTACCTCCAGAAGGGCGGCCACCAAGCTCTGACCTTTAGGAGAGTGGAAGTTAATCTTTTTGGTACTTTCGCCCATCACCATAGCCGAAATGATGGAGAAAGTGCTTTCGTAAAGCTTTTCACGCACAAAGACGTTGTTTGAAGCATGTGAGACGTTACAAAGAAGCTGACGGATCTCGCTAGAGATGATGGGACGGAAGGATTGTAGCCGCTTGTTTCCAAAGAGGTGTGAGAAAGCAAGCTGACGCAGCAGCTTGTGATAGGCGCCGGGCTGCGAGAATAAGATGTCTTTCCCCCCAAATAAATATGAAGAGACCGCTATCCGGGGTCTCCACGAGAATATCTGGTCATGTTTCTGCAAGATCTGGCGCGCCGTGTCTGGGGAGGAGGCGACGAGGACAGGCACAGAGCCGAAGCGCAGGAAGATAAGAGGACCGTATCTCTTGCTTAGTTCGCAAAATGAATGGTGTGGATTCTTACTGATAAGATGTAGATGTCCAACGACAGGTATCGCAGGTGGTCCGGGGGGCAAACGAAGTCGCGACATGCGAAGAAGGACAATAGGACAAAGAATGCAGAGGAGAAGAAAGGGAAGGAGGACGAGAAGGAAAGGAGCGATGGCGAACCCGTACGTTTCACTCGACCAAGGGGGTTGTATGATGCCCATTTGAGCCAAATCTTTCTTCTTCCCGAGACTCTAGGGAAGGATGAAGTAGGGCACTGGGAGGAAAGACACTGCCAAATCTTAAAATCGACGAGGAAAGACACTGCTTAGCGAGAGGTTGCCAAGGAGCCCTTCATCCTTGTGTTCCACTTCGAGTAGACAACGCATACTGATTCATAGCTTTATAATGGCTGTTACGGAGCTGGACGAGTCGACAAGTTGCACGGATCTTTGAAACAAGACTGTACATAATTAGTTGGGCTGTCCCTGATCCTCAGACCCACCCGATTTGTTATCAAAAAGTATTCCTTACCGAAGTCTGTAGAAAACAGAAAATACCATTGATCCTTACACTTAACCCAGCTTAAGTGAAACTTGGGTATTGTTGTACAACACTGTGCCGGTAGAGCACGATGCACAACTCAATCCTCGTGGGCAAACACTTCCAGAAAACAATATGCATGTGTCTAATCTCTCTCTCATTGATTGATTGGTGTTCTCCTATGCGATTCCATCATCGCTGACCATGTCAAGGAGCTCGTGATCCTTTTCTCCTTGACCATGACCACCGTGATGAGAGCACAGCACTTCGCAACTTGAGAGCACACCATTATGCATCGCTTCTGTGATGAGCGCCTGGTGCGTAGAGCATCACGCGTTCGTCGCTTGGTGAGAGCGTTGCATCCTCGGGAGTAGACAGAAATGATAATTTTACGAAGTCGTAAAAGTGACCATTATGGCGCTTTTCTGCCGCTTATCACGATCGAGAGCTTCAAGTTGCGTGCTTGCGAGTTGATTGAGCTTATAGTCTTGCAGCTGTTTTGAGGTTTTCAGATTTGTTGTAGATCTGAGATTTCTTTTGCTCGCTTGAACATTGGCAATACTTCCCAAGTTAAGATATCTTCTTTTGCTGACAATAATTTTTGGTATCGTAGAAATTCCCAAATTTTCTAGACTCTTTTCCTCGCATTCATGATCGTCACTGATTTGTGCAGAAGGTTTGAGTTTTGTGCCGATTAATGCTCAATTGTTCGGAGAATATCATGGTTGCGCGCTCAAGTAGAGGGTCCTTCTTAGAAAATACCTGTTTGAAATTCTGATTTTGCCTTCATCGTGGGCGGCAAAGCCCAAATAAACACATGGTATCTGATCCTTATATTTAGTTAGCAAGCCAAAGAACCAATAAGGATAATAGATTGGAGAATAAACTCAATTTGTTGGACTGCCAAGGAGTGCTAAATAAAGGCACTTTGAGAATATGGCTCTTGAATAGTATGGTAGGGGCATCATGAAAAACCATGAAGAATATACAATAAGAAAAGAGATTATCAAAGTATTGAGAGCTTAATCATACGGTCAACTGTTCCAAAATTATATGCCAAGAAATCATGGTGTTCGGAGGGCAATATTCCACTAGATTCGCCCTCAAAGTGCCCTATTTGAAAGATAATTCCCATCTCCAACACTCTTGTCACAAAGAAAAAAGAAAATGTCAAAATAAATAAAAAATATTACACCCAAATTTCAAAATCATCTAGAGACAGTATTATTGACTTATGGCTGAATTAAACGAATATAAACCCAAACTTTATGTGTCTTAAATAAGTGAGAAGTAAAGGCAAAGAGCTTGAGAAATGACTAAACAGTATCTTTTATCAACATTGACGAATCTGGAATGAGCACCCTTGGGATTATGAAGGTTTTTCGTTTACTTTGAGCACCACCTAGTCCTTGATATTTTTGGATTCCTCTCTTGACCCATATCATAGATGGATTGTTTCCCCTTTTAGTGACTCACATAAACTTTTCATGAATTTTTATTATGTATTGCACCAGGAACCATGCACAATTAACATTTCGGGATTTTGATACCTCAGCATTGGACATTCTTTTGCGCTACAACTCTAACATGTGGGAACTCCATTCACATAGATGCAAGGAAGATGCTTGCATCAAGTAAGGGTTTCAAAATAAAATAATTATGATCTTTTTAAGAATTAAGGATATTATAGTGCTCTCACTTTGTTTGGTTTGTTGGGATTCTATAAGCTTGCATGCATGGATGAGATGGTTGAAACAAGGTGTACCAAAGCTCACTCACTATCAAGATACCAAGATTGGAATTGAAAACTCATGGCATGTCAACATGTTGCACACTAGGCACAAAGTCTTTGCCAAAGGGCTTCCCAATCGCATTCTAGGCCATCTCCATAGATGGATCAATCAGGATCAAAGAATCTTTGACAAAGGACTATCTATACTTGAAGCCATCATTTATACTTTACAAGGTATAAGTAATTTGAAGAATCCTCACAGAACATTCATGTCTTCAAGATGAATTAAGAAAAAGCTTTTAATAGAGTTGAATTCAACTTTAACCATCAATACCTCAAGGACCCAACTTTGAACATAGGATTAACAACATGGATTTCGTAATTCTAGGAAATGATAGAGATGCTCAAGGCCTTAAGCTTATGTAGCACCACATTTCCTCCATACCACTCTATTTTTTAAGGCCCCGTTTATGAGGCGAATGCATGTGACAAAGTTGGAAATTGGTAGCTTTTTGGCTTGGGGTGAGATGAACTCTAGAGTAGATGTTAAATAGATAGTTAGAAGGTAAGTTTCTAGGCTATTGAATTTAGGATTGATCCTATCTAAGGATAAACTTATATCAAGTGCTAGAAACAATAATATTTCTCTTAAGTTGGGGAAGGATTTAGCTAATTTGGGCCATTGGATCTAAACTTTATGCTTAGTATGGATTAAGCAAGATCAAGGGTTACAATCAATTATTGTTAATATTATTTTTTCTAGCATTGGATTTGTCCCATAAATCAAATGTGGAGATTAGTATTGTCAAGGAACAAGCTACCAAAACTCTAGAACATCGGAAGGATGGTCCTCTACGCATCTATGATCGTATATTATTGTGCTTGAAACTGTTCTTGGGTAGAAATCTATATGACCTCTCCCTTAAACTACTCAAACTTTTGTTTTCTAGATTCATGGTTGTGCTCAAGGCCGATCTAGGCATGGATGACCACATAATGATACTCCCCTCAAATCGAGGATCGTAGTTCTTGGTGTTTGAAGCTACTAGGGTGTCAACATTACTGCCCATTTTGTTGTCTTTTAGGCCTTCACCTAGTATATTGATTGCCACATAACCTCCATTGTACTAGAGTTATGAGTTTGAGTTGAACTAAGTTCCATTGTATTAAAGTTATCCATTTGAGTTGAATTAAGTTGATTTTATTTTCTATTCATCTTAATTCCAAACTCCATTAAAACCATACCTCTAAGACTTGCATTTTCCTAGGAGTACCTATATCTCTTTTTCTCTAGACCTTGATCATGTTGTGTTAAGAACTACATGGTATTGGAGTTGCGCCACTAGTTTCTCATCATTTCTTTTTCTAATATGGTATGAGATCTCAAGAAGGCATAAAGCTTGCAAAGATGTCTTGTTGGTTCATGAAGCAAGCCTAAGTGCTTTTCCTTATGCAATTGGACTTCACAAGAACGTTGAGACTCAAAGCTCACATGTATGCTTGTATAGTGTGATTGTTTCCAAGGTTACTGATAGGTATTAGTTTTCACAAAAGTAAATAAGTGAATGTAGAGAATATCCTTAACATATTAGGAGCCAAACTCCATGAACATATTTGAATTCAAATTTAAAATAAACTCCTATAATTATGGATCATTTTTAGGTATATTGAACCAACAATCACAAGAAAAAAGTGTATTTATACAATAATTTTTGAGTTTCGGAAAGAGGGCTGATCATCACACTCAATGTAGTGGTTCATATAAGTTTCTAAACGATAATAGACTTCTCGACACTCTCATTGTATAATATCTTAGTTTGCAATACATTTACAACACATTATCATATCTATATTGGTCGTTAATTACAACTAAAGTACTATGAGTGAAGTTTGTCATCTTATCTGTGGCATTTCTCAATTTATGGGATCTATTTGTCTAATCTATTCATTGAAGTATGAATTTTCGACTCTTATCAGCATCATTTCTACAAATTCGTATAGTTTTTGGAGTTGTAAATCTTGAGTTATGAACACATAAAGGTGATTGTGTTTGTTTATCCACATCCTCCTAAAACGTTGGGATCAACTCTTGACTTCTTATGAATATATTTCTCTTTATGATCCTCTTAGATTCATGAACTAACTTAATATAGATCATGAATCACTTCATTTGAAAGTGTGACAAAGGTCTTGGGTGAATTCCAACTAGGCTTTGAGCTCTAAGTAAAACACTGTTTTGACATAGGGTCTTGACGATGATGTTCCAAATTACTATTTAAGTATAAATGCATACATTGGAGGATTAGAGAGTCTATTAAATCTCCATGTAGTATTTAGGTTAGAATAAATAAATATTTTTTCAAGAACCTCTCAAGTTTTTACACTAGCAATCACTCTTCAATATGGTATCAAATCATAGTCATACATTTGATAGTATGTGTGATGGATTTTCCTCATCAACTGAAAAATTCGATCAAAGAAAATTCTTAGAATGGTCTCTAACCATGGAGGCTTACTTGCACGTAGGGAGAACTTCTTTTCATACATGTCAGGAGATTAGTTGATGCGTGTACTAAAAAACAAAGGTCAATGAACTCAAGAAGGGAACAACATTTTAAACACATAGTTTGGAAAGAATGGTTTCATAATCTAAATTGTATATCCAATTTTTCAATTCCTCCTATTAGGAACTATAAGATGTATCAAGAGTCATAAAATTCTTTGGGGTCTCTCTTTTCTCAAAGTAGAAAATCTAGGAAGAATTAATTGTGGATGGATTTCACAACATTCAAGAAAATGCCCAATCAAAATGTGACTCAATTTGACACAAAAACTGAGAGACAATGTAGAAAAACTTAGGAGCATACGAGAAATAATTGATGAAAAGAAAATTGTGAAGCAATTCATCAATGGAATTAAGGTTCATGATAAGTGGGAATCTTTCATCACTACCTTGAACTTATACGTGGATATGCAAGTGCCAGATTTCAAGACACACATGGGACAATTCTTTACTCATGAAGTGAAACTACTGAAGAAGGGTGAGAACTCAAACGATAATTGATTCTCTTCTATTTATAAATATAAAATGAAAAAAAATAATAACAAAAGAAAAGAAAAAAAACTTGATGATGAAGGAAGCACCTATGAGGCTAACAATGCAAGTTGAGAGGGGAGCTTAAGAGGAAGAGGTCGAGGAAGAAAACAAGGCAAGAGGAGAGCTTAAAGTTCCGTATCCTTTGAAATATATGGACTATCAAATCATATTACAAAAACCTTGCATGATATACCCAAGGAATACGAGAGGAATATTATATAGAAGAGGTGGTTATAGAGCTTCTAGAGCTAGATAGAAAAAAAATCTGATAGGTAGAACAAGAAGACCTAAAACAACAACTAACAAGTATATATAAAGGAAATAGAGACTTCACAAAAGACATAGATGATCAATCTCAATAGGATTCACTTCTACTTATGAATATTAAAATGAAGGAAGGTAAGTTTGATGAGCATGTGCTCAACATAGATTCTATATCCTCAAATCATGTAGTAGGGTACATAGTTGGATGTCATACTTGGAAGATCCAAAGATTAAGGATAATGTCGAATACGGTGATGATACAAGGCACCCTTTGGAAAAGATAGGGAATGTGAAGACTTCCAAAGATAATATGAATCTATTGAGTAGAGATCTTTATGTGCCAATTATTATGAAAAACCTAATACGTGTAGGCCATATCTTGGAGAAAGCTTTGCAAGTGAGATTCACCTAGCATGGAGTATGTAGAGGAGCCATAGCAAGGTTGAAGAGGAAAGATGGGGGACTAAAAGCATTTGAGCCATTGACATATGAACTCCAAGACACTGAAAACATTTCTTTATTCAATTAGGGTATCGAACCGTATTAAATCTAGAGGATAAGCATAAAAACGTTTCTTGCACTAGAAAAAGATCCCTGAAACAAAGGAGTAGAGAACAAAGTGTGCTTGGACTACCCAATATTGTAGAGAAACACACGATTTCTAGGTGTAGTGCATGTCAATTCCAAAAATCTCACATACAACCATTCACAAAGAAAGGCTACATACATGTAGAGACTCTAGAGATTGTCCACAAATGTTTCAAGACCAAGCAAAGAGCCATCAATCTTAAAATTATGATATTATGTGTCATTTCTAGGTGATTGTAGGAAATGGAGTATTTATGAAGCACAAGGATGAAGTGTTCTCATTATTTAAGAGATATCTAGCCCTTGTAAAAAATCAAATAGGTAGAACTCTAAAAAGTCTAAGGTGTGATGGAGAGGGAGAATACTTGTTCCCTGGACTCGACTACTACTTGTATGATAGAGGAATCAACAAAGAGATAACTAATAGGTACACACCTAAATAGAATAGAGTAATAGAGAGGAGGAATAGGAACATTGTTGAGGCAACAAGTTTCATGTTGAATGAGAAGAATTTACCAAATTACTTATCGATAGAGGCTACCACTACCATATATTTGATAAACACATTTCCATCAAAATCCTTAGATGCCATGACCCCCTATGAAGCTTTGAATGGAAGGAGACCATGCTAGGACCATTGTAAGATAGTTGCGAGCATTGAATATGCACACATACGATCTCAAGCTAGAGTTAAATTAGACCCCAAGGTAGAAAACTGTGTTCATAGGTGATGATCTTAATTAGAAAGATTATATGCTATATAACATGAGACAAAATTGCTTTATAGCTATTCAAAGTTCTATGTTTGAGAAAAAGTCATGATTTGAAGATGATTGAAGGAAGATCAAGCTACCATATGACCTAGAAGAGAACTTTTCAACAGCCTAAAGAAAGAGTACACATACAATTAAAGCATCAAGTTATTATAGAGATGATAAGTTCTAGAACGAGCTAAAGTATTCTCCTAAGCATTCATGAAGTTAGGTTGGCATTTGTAAACCAAGTTTTATGCAGCACTAGCTCATCTCTAGAAACTTTCTCACCATCTTCTCATAGTAGTATGAACATAATGAATCAACATGTGAGATGGATTTCCTTCATCCATAGACAAACTAGATTGAGGTAAGTACTTAGCTTGGTCACTAAGAATGGAAGCTTATCTTCAAGGAAAAAATCTCTATGGTTACATGTCTAGAGATGAGATGATATCGATCCTTAGAAGCAAGGTTCAACCAACTCAAGCAGAAAAAGAGAGGTCATCAAGTACCAATGCTAGAAAGAATGAACTATGGAGGGACTTCACTAGACTCGAGAAGATGCCCAAGCAAAGTTTGATTGATTTTTTCACCAAAATGAAGGGCATAGCAGCCAAACAAGGAAGCATTGGCAAAATCATTGATGACTTGCAAATAATAAGGCAAGTGATCAATGGAATACAAGCAAATGACAAATGGGAAGCTTTCACCACACCCATGGACCTCTACATGGACATGTCATGTAGGTTCTTGATTTGAACACTCTCATGGGATAATTGTTCACACATGAAGCAAAGCTTGTAAAGAATGGAGACGACTCAAAAGGTAATCAATCCTGTGCACTCTATATAGAGAAGAACAAGAACAAAGATAACCAAGGCAAAGGTAAAAGTTCTAATGATGAAGGTAGGACCTCTCAACTAGACTTTGTAGGTAGAGGTAAAGGCTCAACAGGAAGAGAAAAAGGAGGAAGACAATGCAAGGGGAGAACTCAAAGCTCATCTCCATGCGCCATGTGTTGCCTAAATATTCACATTACTGAGATTTGTTTTCAGGAGTCCTAGAAATCAAAGAGGAAGAGGTTTTAAAAGAGGTGGCTATGGAAACTCAAGAGCTAGAATCAACAACAACAATGGCTATAACAAAAACGCCAACAACAATAATTATCAAGGAGGATGTGAAGGAAGGAGACACTATAACAATTATGCAGATGATCAAACTCAAGTAGACTCATTTCTTTTGATGAACATGACAATGAACCAAGGTAAAGTAGATGAATAAGTATTCTATATAAAGTGAGATTGCTGAAATCATGTACTAGGGAATGTAGATCTACGCTCAGATTTGGAGGATCCAAGAAATAGATGTGAAGTCCAAATGGGAGACGACACTAGGCATCTAGTGGAGAAGGTGGGCAATGTGTAAACTTTTATATGGTAATATGAACATATCGAACAAGGTATTGTATGTGCTAACTCTCATAAAAAACCTCATAAGTGTAGGTCTCATTGTTCAAAAAGGATTGTAGGTTAGATTCACAAACAATGGAGTATTTTTTGAGTATCCACATCAGGGATTCAAGAGGATAGCAAGAGGAGAAGAATCAGGTAGATTATTCACATAATCTAAACTCCAAGTCACTAAAAACATTGCATTGTCCAATTATGGTAGCCACTCTCTATTAGAGTTGGAAATTTGGCATAGAAGGTCAGCTTTATCTCACATAGGTGAAAGAGCTCTAAAGAAGATCAATAGGGATCAGAATATGCTTATTCTACCAAATATCACAAAACAACACATGATCTACAAATCTAGTGCTTGTCAAATTGGCAAAACACATAGAATACTATTCAAATAGAAGGGATACATTCATGGAGAGCTATTGGAGGTAGTCCATAGAGATGTATGTGGAACAAGCAAGGAGCATTGAATCTCTAGATGTAGGTATTATGTATCACTCATTGATGATTATAGCACATGAACAATATTATATTTTATGAAGCATAAAAATAAAGTATTCTCTTGTTTCAAGAAATATCTAACACTTCTAGAAAATCATATAGGTAAAGCATTTAAGAGAATAAGTTTAGATGGAGCAAGAGAATAATTCTCCCATGACTTTGATTCCTATCTCCAAGAGAGAGGAATTGAAAGAGAAATTACTACTAGGTATTCTCCAAAGCAAAATGGAGTGGGAGAGAGGAGAAATACAGTTATAGTGAAGGCTGCAAGGTAAATGCTAAATGAGAAGAAATTACCCAACTACTTTTGGGCATAGGATGTATCCACATCCACATACTTAATCAATAGAGTCCCATCAAAAGCATTGGATGGAATGACATCATATGGAACATCGAATGGAAGAAGACCCAACCTTGATCCTTGCAAGATCTTTGGGTGCATAGCATATGCACACATAGCTTCACAAATTAGAGGCATATTAGCTCCAAAGTAGAGAGGTGCATCTTTACTGGCTATGAACTTAATCAAAAAGGTTATAGGCTATATAATTCAAGCAATAAAGGTTTCATTGCAAGTAGAGATGCTATGTTTGTTGAGAACAAATCTTTGTTTGAAGACAATTGCAAGAAAATCAAACTTCCCTATGACCTAGACGAAGACTTTCCAATATTATCAAAATAGAATGAGTTTATACTTGAAGAATCAAGTGATTTCAATGATGAACAGAAGACTCCAAGAAGGGAAATCAATTCTTGGAATTCAATAGGCAAAGCAAAAGTCTAGGAGATGCGGATGTGGTAGAATCATCTCAACAAACTATAAGAAGGTCTACTAGAGACAAGAGGAAAGCAGAAAGGTATGGCTATAATACTTCTTTAGTCACTAAGCATTAAATATATATAGCACATGAGTCAAACACTAAGGAACCATCTACATGTGAAGAAGGCATGAAGAAATGAGAATGGAGTGTCATGGAAGAAGAAAAGGAACGTCTACAACTAAATCCGACATGGGAATTGGTACCCAAGAAATCACCTATCAAGTTCATTGGCTCAAGGGGGATATACATGGTAAAGAAGAACTTTGATGGCTCAATTAAGAGGTACAAGAGAGACTTGTAGCCAAAGGGTTTGAACAAACTCAAGGCATTGGTTATGAAGAAACATTTTCACGTAGTGCAAAAATGCCTACTATTAGAGCATGAGTGTTGCATCTTCCAAGAATTGGAAGATATATCAAATGGATGTTTAAAGTGTTTTCTTAAATGGTTGGATATCAGAGGAGGTATACATGGCTCAACCTCCTATGTTTCAAGATAAATCATACTCTGAACATGTGTGCAAGTTAAGGAAAGCTTTGTATGGCTTGAGGCTAGCTGTAAGAGCTTGAAATCATAGACTTTTCACTTACGTACAGGATAAAGGTTTTATTATAAGCAAGGTAGATTCTTCCCTCTTCAGCAAGAGGGATCACTCAAAGGCCATATACCATTGTGTATATGTGGATGATATAATCATTATAGGAAATTATCCAAATGGAATTAGAAAGATCAAAGCTCGAATGAAGGAGGAAATCAAGATAAGTGATCATGGGTTGGTCACTTACTTCTTGGGTGTGGAAGTGTTATCTACAGAGAAAGGTATGTTCCTCACTCAGAGGAAGTACATTGGAGACATGCTCTCTAAGTTCAATATGGAAAATACAAAGTTTGTAGGTGCACCCATGGTGCTAAATCTGAAGTTATGTGCTCATGAAGGTGCACTAATTGAAGACAAAACTGGCTATGAGAGTCTAATTGGAAGCTTCAATTATGCTACTCTAACTAGAGTAGATATCTTCTCTAGAATTAGTGTGCTAAGTTAGTTTATGCAAACCCGAAGGAAGCCTCACATGGAAGCAACCAAGAGAATCATAAACTATTTGAAAGGCATAATCAATGAACGATTTTACTATCCATATACATCTCATATAGATGCTAGACTCTTTTCTTATGTAGATTGGGTAGGTTGTAAAGATGATAGGAGAAGCACATCTAGTTATCTTACTTTTGTAGGTACAAAGATGATTTCATGATCCTCAAAGAAGCAACCCATAGTTGCTCTTTCATCAATAGAGGTTGAATACAGAGGACTTGCAAATTCTACACAAGAAGCTATGTGGATTAGAACCTTCTACTTAGATTTAGGGTTTGATACTTCCACTCCACATATATTTGGAGAAAATATTAGTTTATTACATCTTGCTACTAGCCCTATTTATCATGCAAGGACTAAACATATAGAATCGCATTACCATAATGTCACAAAGAAGATCGTGATTAAGGAGATACAACTCTCATACGTGCCAACATATGAACAATGTGTAGATATGATGACAAAGACATTCGATGGAAGAAAATTGAAAATTTTCAAATCAATGATTGGATTGTAGGAGATAATGAAGAATTGAAGACCCAAGCATCTAAGGATTTAGGGGGAGCAATTAATACAATTAGCAAGCCTAAGTGCTTTGCTAATTATTCAAGACTACACATCCATCTATTACTTCAAAAGAGACAATCACATGATAACTCATGCTTATCGATTTGAGCATAGTTATCTTGGATAAATGTAAAAGTCAAAAGAAGATGGAATCTCATGGGTTTACGAGCATGAAAGCGATAACTCATTTGGTAGACCAATCAAATCTATTGTGTCCCTAAAATGTAGGATCAATTTTAGGTGAGGGAAAATTCAAATTCAAACTCAAAGTATGAGCATAAATAGACATGTTTTTTGTTGCAGGGTAGGAGAGCCATTCTGAGAGGCATTGAGCTATAAACGTGAGCATATATTGAGCTCCAAATAACTGTGTGTAGTCCGTTACACTTCCCTTGTATCATATGCTAAATAGGATTTACATTTTTATACATTCTTTCAAGTACATCTCTGTCTACTATCTACTGTACTATCTTCATCATTGTAGTGATCTTTTGGAATTTATTTCTCTATGTATACTTAATCATTTGTTGCACTTTGAATTTTTATAGTGTCCAGTGTTCAAGTAGCAATTTTCATCCACTTTGGATCAACAAATCGAGAGATATCAAGCTAGGAAGGTAACTATATCTCCACACCTTCTATATCTTGAGAAGTCAAGATGACCCCCTTGACTTGTTAGATTTGTTTCTCAGTGTATGGTATAGGTAAATTGATAAAATATCTTGATTTAGTTAACTATACACTCAAATTAGATGTGTGCATGTGAGATGTGAGCATAATACTCGGACCTTCTATTGGCAAAATAGAAGGTTCTTCACATTTCTTGCATACTCTAGTTATTTGTTCTGATGCAAACAACTGAGACTGATGCTCTAAAGAACTTGGTGGTTCTAAATGAATAATTGAGAAGTTAAAGTATTCTAATAAGCATTTGTGAATTTACATTGGCAAGTGTAGAGTAGGTTTACTGTAGCACTAGCTCATCTCTAGAACCTATCTCACCATCTCCTCAGAGGGGACGCAAGAGCTATCAAACTCGTTTATGAAATTCTCTAGCAATCTATAAGCACTCCCTACTTTATGGGATATGGGAGTCCCATGGGTTCTAGTCTTGTTTCAGTTGTATAGCTCTGTTTTCTATTAATTGAAGTTTGGTAGAGTAGGCTCATGCCGAACTTCCTATTAAACAAACTAGAAAACAACATATTTAGTTTGGCAAAACATTTCATTATATGAAGATGCAAAAAGGGGTGTTGGTTCGAAATAATAGAACTTAGTTAGATGGCATGGGTGCAAGACCCACAATGAGTAGTATGGGAGGCTATTTCGAAAGATATTCTTATTTTCTAATAGCCAACAAACATCAAAATATCTTTTTTAAGAGCCAGCAAACATTAAAAAAAAAACTAAATCTAGGAAACGGATGGCTATGAAAATCAAGTTTCTCTCTTAGCAAATCTTGGAAAGTATATCCCAAGTAAAGAACCAATCAATATTCCTCTAAAGGGTGTAAGAAGTTATTAAAAATCTGAACATGGTGCAATGGATGATGTCTAATTTGTGAGTAGGAAGGTCATGAAATCAAAATGTGCAAGAGGTTCCTTTATCTTCATTTCTTAAATGAATTTGATCTATCATTAATCTATACATTAATTCCATTATGCTTTATGACCTCTATAACATCTGATCCACATGCTTCAAACACCTCTCGTTTTGCACGACTCTACCTCACTCTCTATAGCTTCTTTTGAATAACTATCTCCTCTTCTACATATATATTCATGTGAACTTGTGACCTAAATGGATAATTGTTAAGATATGGTCAACTATATAGAATGTTGGACTAAGATGTCATGGACTATATAGAATGTTAGACTAAGATTGCTTCAAGTACAAGATTCAAAATTGTCTACTACATATCCACAAAAACTATATTTGATTTAATAAGATCAAATGGTTTTTCAGACTACAACTTTTTGGTTGTATGCACTTGTACCTTATTGGTGTTGCATGAAATACTAAGCCTCCAGATTGTTTGCTCAAAACGTGATGGGTGTAAATGATGTAAGTGTTTATTTTGTTTCATAAACTTGATTTTTTTGTATTCGTGTGATACTATAGGTTGAGATTTCAATTTGTGGTTATTCTAAAGTTTTAAATTCTTTTACATAAAACATTTTCTGAGAGCATTTCCATATATCATTAAAAATTAAAAGGACTTCAGTTTGAGTGAATGTGTTGAAGACTTGATGAGGAACTTGATTGCCCTTTGTCAAGACTCCGAGAGAAAAAAAGGCACATGTAGATGATACAAGGAGAAGTGTCCTAGGAGGAAGAAGATCTACAAGGATGCGGAATTCAGTAAAATGATTGACATATGATAGTTACATGGTAGGTACAAAGCATGATTGGTAGCAAATGGATATGCATAGCCATATGGCATTGATTATGAGGAAACATTCAGCCTTGTAGCTAAAATGTCTACTGTTAAAACACTTTTTGAATGAGCTACAACAATAAGATGGACATTGCAACAAATGGATGTGAATAATGCTTTCCTACATGGTGAGTTATAGGAAGAAGTATACATGGACCAGCCACAATGATATGTAGATTTGAAGCATCCACAATTTGTTTTTAGGTTGTAAAAGGCTTTTTATAGGCTTAAATAAGCTCCTCGTGCTTGTCATGAAGGGATTGTGGATTATTGTACCACCATTGGGTTTTCTATGTGTGATGCAGATCATCCATTATATGCAAGGAAGTGTGATGATGGCATCATGATTGTGGCTATTTATGTTGATGACTTGATTGTAGGCGGTGACAACAAAGCAAGCATTAAAGAGGTGAAGCAACTCCTTACATCGGAATTTGACATGAAATATTATAGTAGTGCTTTCTTACAAGTACTTGTCAAAATTAACAGAAAAGAAACAAAAAGATATATCCGAATATATTTGTAATTGTCCATGTCCACACATATGCATCAAAATCACATATTCGAATAGAAATAGAGAAGCATCATTATTGATTCTCACATTTTATGTCATGGTTTACATAAGCTCATAAATTATGCAAAATGTACGAATGATTCAACATGTGTGGTTCAAGATTCTAAGGCCTAAGTACCTAACAAAGGGGTAGTTTTCAAAGTAATGTAACTCAAAAATAGTGAGGAATTAGCTTAAGGTTGTGAGAGACATGTTGATTAAATTTTTTGATGTCCACATAGTGTAAGAGATGACTTGGGTCAGAATCTGCCTCCAAATATCACTTTTGAGCCCTACATGTTTACAAGTTCTAGAGATACAATATAATCAAGGAATTTTCTTATAGTGAACTAAATCTAGAGCCATGAGTGACATACTTAAAACATGGTTCTATAAATTCCACAAAGTCACTTCTATTATCTTATGCAGCTCTACCTTTATCTCATATAGACTTTTTCCTAATTCTTTCATTTTCATGTTAAATTTTCAACTAGAAAACATGATGCAAAAAAGGTTTAGAGAGAAAATATAAAACTTGTCATCCAAAAATTTTCCATACATGCATAAAATGTCCTAGTTGTTCATTCTTAGGACTATCCCCATAATGTAATTCTCAAACTTCAAAATGAATTATTTCACTATGAAAAGGCTATTAGAGTAGTTATATTCAATTTTTTGAGATACACTCATTTTTCTACATCATGGTATTTTACTTACTGGCCATGGCTGAAAGAAGTGATGTATTCTATATATTGGATATTGAGCATAAGATGGATAATACCAATTATTCATTATGGGAATATCTGATGCATCATGTATTGCTCGCAAAAAGGACTATGGAATATTGTATAGGGTATCAAAAACAGTCCTACTACACTTGAAAATATACTTAGGGAAGGTGATGCGGATAGTGTTCAAGATAATGATCTTCAGATTCCTCTTTGTTTTGCATCCCCTACTACATCTACTATAAGGTAAATTCTTTGGGATCGCAGAGATGCTCAAGCACATGCATTGATAGCCTTGTCTATCAAACATGCCATTATTCCTCACATTTTCTCCTAGAAATAAATAAAGTATGCTTGGGATACACTTGCCACTTACCTTGGAAAATAGTTGAGAGTGAGCACATGAATGAACGCGATTTCTTGACAAAGATGAAAGATTTGAAGGAATAGTTGATTTCTGTAGATGACTTCTTGCCATACAGTTCCCTTGTGTAGACGGTTTTGAATTGTTTTCAAGATTCATATCAGATTTTTTCTTCTACTCTTTGATTCGTGATGAAGGGCAATCGAAATGCCCTTGTTTTTTGTACAAAGATGAGTCTAGGCAGAACATGTCCATTATGCATATTGCAAATAAAGCTTTATTGGCTACACACAAGGGAAAAGATACATGAATCTCATCTATTAGTAAATAGAAATTTGCTAATTCTCCATAATGAAAAAAGGATGAAAAACACAAGAAGAAAATACAAAAGCAGAAATTGTTTTATAAATACTCTAAAGGAAATCATAAAGATTTGTCCTAAACTAGTTGAAAAGGAGTCAAAGAAGAAAGAGGCTAGAGTGGTTGTCATAAAGGCATCTACACCCAATAGAGAGTCTGTTAATGTTGTTTAGAATGAAGAATGGGCATTGACTATTGTTTATAGTTATGACCCATCTACTTGTAGACATTGTAGGTCTATAATAGACTCATATGTTGGTCCTTTGATAGTAGGGCAACCAAGCATATGATCTCATAGCGTAGTTTCTTCACTTCACTTGAGCATACCCCTAAAGGGAATATTGTCATATGCACTAACAACTCTTCTTATCCTATGATGGGAGTTGGTAAGATCATTCTAACTACTTCTGATGGTAGTTCGTTTACATTGTTGGATGCTATGGAGATTCAAGAGCTAGAATCAACAACAACAATGGCTATGACAAAAACGCCAACAACAATAATTATCAAGGAGGATGTGAAGGAAGGAGACACTATAACAATTATGCAGATGATCAAACTCAAGTAGACTCATTTCTTCTGATGAAAATGACAATGAACCAAGGTAAAGTAGATGAATAATTATTCTATATAAACTGAGATTGCTGAAATCATGTACTAGGGAATGTAGATCTACGCTCAGATTTGGAGGATCCAAGAAATAGATGTGAAGTCCAAATGGGAGACGACACTAGGCATCTAGTGGAGAAGGTGGGCAGTGTGTAAACTTTATATGGTAATATGAACATATGGAAAAAGGTATTGTATGTGCTAACTCTCATAAAAAACCTCATAAGTATAGGTCTCATTGTTCAAAAAGGATTGTAGGTTAGATTCACAAACAATGGAGTATTTTTTGAGTATCCACATCAAGGATTCAAGAGGATAGCAAGATGAGAAGAATCAGGTAGATTATTCACATAATCTAAACTCCAAGACACTAAAAACATTGCATTGTCCAATTATGGTAGCCACTCTCTATTAGAGTTGGAAATTTGGCATAGAAGGTCAACTTTATCTCACATAGGTGAAAGAGCTCTAAAGAAGATCAATAGGGATCAGAATATGCTTGTTCTACCAAATATCACAAAACAACACATGATCTACAAATCTAGTGCTTGTCAAATTGGCAAAACACATAGACAACTATTCAAATACAAGGGATACATTCACAGAGAGCTATTAGAGGTAGTCCGTAGAGATGTATGCGGACCAAGCAAGGAGCATTGAATCTCTAGATCTAGGTATTATGTATCATTCATTGATGATTACAGCACATGAACAATATTATATTTTATGAAGCATAAAAATAAAGTACTCTCATGTTTCAAGAAATATCTAACACTTCTAGAAAATCATATAGGTAAAGCGTTTAAGAGACTAAGTTTATATGGAGCAAGAGAATAATTCTCCCATGGCTTTGATTCCTATCTCCAAGAGAGAGGAATTGAAAGAGAAATTACTACTAGGTATTCTCCAAGCAAAATGGAGTGGGAGAGAGGAGAAATAGAGCCATAGTGGAGGCTGCAAGGTAAATGCTAAATGAGAAGAAATTACCCAACTACTTTTGGGCATAGGATGAATCCACATCCACATAGTTAATCAATAGAGTCCCCTCAAAAGCATTGGATGGAATGACATCATATGGAACATCTAACGGAAGAAGACCCAACCTTGATCCTTGCAAGATCTTTGGGTGCATAGCATATGCACACATAGCTTCACAAATTAGGGGCATATTAGCTCCAAAGTAGAGAGGTGCATCTTTATTGGCTATGAACTTAATCAAAAAGGTTATAGGCTATATAATTCAAGCAATTAATATTTCATTGCAAGTAGAGATGCTATGTTTGTTGAGAACAAATCTTTGTTTGAAGACAATTGCAGGAAAATCAAACTTCCCTATGACCTAGACGAAGACTTTCCAATATTATCAAAATAGAATGAGTTTATACTTGAAGAATCAAGTGATTTCAATGATGAAGAGAAGAATCCAAGAAGGGAAATCAATTCTTGGAATTCTATAGGCAAAGCGAAAGTGTAGGAGATGCAGATGTGGTAGAATCATCTCAACAAACTATAAGAAGGTCTACTAGAGACAAGAGGAAAGCAGAAAGGTATGGCTATAATACTTCTTTAGTCACTAAGCATTAAATATATATAGCACATGAGTCAAATACTAAGGAACCATCTACATGTGAAGAAGGCATGAAGAAATGAGAATGGAGTGTCATGGAAGAAGAAAAAGAAGGTCTACAAGAAAATTCGACATGGGAATTGGTACCCAAGAAATCACCTATGAAGTTCATTGGCTCAAGGTGGATATACATGGTAAAGAAGAACTTTGATGGCTCAATTAAGAGGTACAAGAAAGACCTGTAGCCAAAGGGTTTGAACAAATTCAAGGTATTGGTTATGAAGAAACATTTTCACGTAGTGCAAAAATGCCTACTATTAGAGTGCTCATGAGTGTTGCATCTTCCAAGAATTGGAAGATATATCAAATGGATGTTAAAAGTGTTTTCTTAAATGGTTGGATATCAGAGCACGTATACATGGATCAACCTCCTAGGTTTCAAGATAAATCATACTCTGAACATGTGTGCAGGTTAAGGAAAGCTTTGTATGGCTTGAGGCTAGCTGTAAGAGCTTGAAATCATAGACTTTTCACTTACGTACAAGATAAAGGTTTTATTGTAAGCAAGGTAGAATCTTCCCTCTTCATCAAGAGGGATCACTCAAAGGCCATATACCATTGTGTATATGTGGATGATATAATCATTATAGGAAATTATCCAAATGGCATTAGAAAGATCAAAGCTCGAATGAAGGAGGAATTCAAGATAAGTGATCATGGGTTGGTCACTTACTTCCTGGGTGTGGAAGTGTTATCTACAGAGAAAGGTATGTTCCTCACTCAGAGGAAGTACATTGGAGACATGCTCTCTAACTTCAATATGGAAAATACAAAGTTTGTAGGTGCACCCATGGTGCTAAATCTGAAGTTATGTGCTCATGAAGGTGCACTAATTGAAGACATAATTGGCTATGAGAGTCTAGTTGGAAGCTTGAATTATGCTACTCTAACTAGAGTAGATATCTTCTCTAGAATTAGTGTGCTAAGTCAGTTTATGCAAACCCGAAGGAAGCCTCACATGGAAGCAACCAAGAGAATCATAAACTATTTGAAAGTCATAATCAATGAACGATTTTACTATCCATATACATCTCATATAGATGCTAGACTCTTTTCTTATGTAGATTGGGTAGGTTGTAAAGATGATAGGAGAAGCACATCTAGTTATCTTACTTTTGTAGGTACAAAGATCATTTCATGATCATCAAAGATGCAACCCATAGTTGCTCTTTCATCAATAGAGGTTGAATACAGAGGACTTGCAAATTCTACACAAGAAGCTATGTGGATTAGAACCTTCTACTCAGATTTAGGGTTTGATACTTCAACTCCACATATATTTGGAGAAAATATTAGTTTATTACATCTTGCTACTAACCCTATTTATCATGCAAGGACTAAACATATAGAATCTCATTACCATTATGTCATAAAGAAGATCGTGATTAAGGAGATACAACTCTTATACGTGCCAACATATGAACAATGTGTAGATATGATGACAAAGACATTTGATGGAAGAAAATTGAAAATTTTCAAATCAATGATTGGATTGTAGGAGATAATGAAGGATTGAAGACCCAAGCATCTAAGGATTTAGGGGGAGCTATGAATACAATTAGCAAGCCTAAGTGCTTTGCTAATTATTCAAGACTACACATCCATCTATTACTTCAAAAGAGACAATCACATGATAACTCATGCTTATCGATTTGAGCATAGTTATCTTGGATAAATGTAAAAGTCAAAAGAAGATGGAATCTCATGGATTTATGAGCATGAAAGCCAAAACTCATTTGGTAGACCAATCAAATCTATTGTGTCCCTAAAATGTAGGATCACTTTTAGGTGAGGGAAAATTCAAATTCAAACTCAAAGTATGAGCATAAATAGACATGTTTTTTGTTGCAAGGTAGGAGAGTCATTCTGAGAGGCATTGAGCTATAAACGTGAGCATATATTGAGCTCCAAATAACTGTGTGTAATCCATGACACTTCCCTTGTATCATTTGCTAAATAGGATTTACATTTTGATACATTCTTTCAAGTACATCTCTGTCTACTATCTACTGTTCCATCTTCATCATTATAGTGATCTTTTGGAATTTATTTCTCTATGTATACTTAATCATTTGTTGCACTTTGAATTTTTATAGTGTCCAGTGTTCAAGTAGCAATTTTCATCCACTTTGGATCAACAGATCGAGAGATATCAAGCTAGGAAGGTAACTATATCTCCACACCTTCTATATCTTGAGAAGTCAAGATGACCCCCTTGACTTGTTAGATTTTTTTCTCAGTGTATGGTATAGGTAAATTGACAAAATATCTTGATTTAGTTAACTATACACTCAAATTAGATGTGTGCATGTGAGATGTGAGCATAATACTCGGACCTTCTATTGGCAAAATAGAAGGTTCTTCACATTTCTTGCATACTCTAGTTATTTGTTCTGATGCAAACAACTGAGACTGATGCTCTAAAGAACTTGGTGGTTCTAAATGAATAATTGAGAAGTTAAAGGATTCTAATAAGCATTTGTGAATTTAGATTGGCAAGTGTAGAGTAGGTTTAGTGTAGCACTAGCTCATCTCTAGAACCTATCTCACCATCTCCTCAGAGGGGACGCAAGAGCTATCAAACTTGTTTCTGAAATTCTCTAGCAATCTATAAGCACTCCCTACTTTATGGGATATGGGAGTCCCATGGGTTCTAGTCTTGTTTAGTTGTATAGCTCTGTTTTCTATTAATTGAAGTTTGGTAGAGTAGGCTCATGCCGAACTTCCTATTAAAACAAACTAGAAAACAAGATATTTAATTTAGCAAAACATTTCATTATATGAAGATGCAAAAAGGGGTGTTGGTTCGAAATAATAGAACTTATTTAGATGGCATGGGTGCAAGACCCACAATGAGTAGTATGGGAGGCTGTTTTAAAAGATATTCTTATTTTCTAATAGCCAACAAACATCAAAATATCTTTTTTAAGAGCCAACAAACATAAAAAAAAAACTAAATCTAGGAAACGGATGGCTATGAAAATCAAGTTTCTCTCTTAGCAAATCTTGGAAAGTATATCCCAAGTAAAGAACCAATAAATATTCCTCTAAAGGGTGTTGTAAGAAGTTATTAAAAATCTGAACATGGTGCAATGGATGATGTCTAATTTGTGAGTAGGAAGGTCATGAAGTCAAAATGTGCAAGAGGTTTCTTTATCTTCATTTCTTAAACGAATTTGATCTATCATTAATCTATACATTAATTCCATTATGCTTTATGACCTCTATAACATCTGATCCACTTGCACATGCTTCAAACACCTCTTGTTTTGCACGACTCTACCTCACTCTCTATAGCTTCTTTGGAATAACTATCTCCTCGTCTACATATATATTCATGTGAACTTGTGGCCTAAATGGATAATTGTTAAGATATGGTCAACTATATAGAATGCTGGACTAAGATGTCATGGACTATATAGAATGTTAGACTAAGATTGCTTCAAGTACAAGATTCAAAATTGTCTACTACATATCCACAAAAACTATATTTGATTTAATAAGATCAAATGGTTTTTCAGACTACAACTTTTTGGTTGTATGCACTTGTACCTTATTGGTGTTGCAGGAAATACTAAGCCTCTAGATTGTATGCTCAAAACGTGATGGGTGTAAATGATTTAAGTGTTTATTTTGTTTCATAAACTTGATTTTTTTGTATTCTTGTGATACTATAGGTTGAGAGTTCAATTTGTGGTTATTCTAAAGTTTTACATTCTTTTACATAAAACGTTTTTTGAGAGCATTTCCATATATCATTAAAAATTAAAAGGACTTTGGTTTGAGTGAATGTGCTGAAGACTTGATGAGGAACTTGATTGCCCTTTGTCAAGACTCCGAGAGAAAAAAAGGCACATGTAGATGATACAAGGAGAAGTGTCCTAGGAGGAAGAAGATCTACGAGGATGCGGAATTCAGTAAAATGATTGACATATGATAGTTTCATGGTAGGTACAAAGCATGATTGGTAGCAAACGGATATGCATAGCTATATGGCATTGATAATGAGGAAACATTCAGCCTTGTAGCTAAAATGTCTACTGTTAAAACACTTTTTGAATGAGCTACAACAATAAGATGGACATTGCAACAAATGGATGTGAATAATGCTTTCCTACATGATGAGTTATAGGAAGAAGTATACATGGACCAGCCACAATGATATGAAGATTTGAACCATCCACAATTTGTTTGTAGGTTGTAAAAGGCTTTTTCTGGGCTTAAATAAGCTCCTCGTGCTTGTCATGAAGGGATTGTTGATTATTGTACCACCATTGGGTTTTCTATGTGTGATGCAGATCATCCATTATATGCAAGGAAGTGTGATGATGGCATCATGATTGTGGCTATTTATGTTGATGACTTGATTGTAGGCGGTGACAACAAAGCAAGCATTAAAGAGTTAAAGCAACTCCTTACGTCGGAATTTGACATGAAATATTATAGTAGTGCTTTCCTTACAAGTACTTGCCAAAATTAACAGAAAAGAAACAAAAAGATATATCCGAAGATATTAGTAATTGTCCATGTCCACACATATGCATCAAAATCACATATTCGAATACAAATAGAGAAGCATCATCATTGCTTCTCACATTTTATGTCATGGTTTACATAAGCTCATAAATTATGCAAAATGTACGAATGATTCAACATGTGTGGTTCAAGATTCTAAGGCCTAAGTACCTAACAAAGGGGTAGTTTTCAAAGTAATAAAACTCAAAAATAGTGAGGAATTAGCTTAAGCTTGTGAGAGACATGTTTAATAATTTTTTTGATGTCCACATAGCGTAAGAGATGACTTGGGTCAGAATCTGCCTCCAAATATCACTTTTGAGCCCTACATGTTTACAAATTCTAGAGATACAATATAATCAAGGAATTTTCTTATAGTGAACTAAATCTAGAGCCATGAGTGACATACTTAAAACATGGTTCTATAAATTCCACAAAGTCACTTCTATTATCTTATGCAGCTCTACCTTTATCTCATATAGACTTTTTCCTAATTCTTTCATTTTCATGTTAAATTTTCAACTAGAAAACATGATGCAAAAAAGGTTTAGAGAGAAAATATAAAACTTGTCATCCAAAAATTTTCCATACATGCATAAAATGTCCTAGTTGTTCATTCTCAAACTTCAAAATGAATTATTTCCATACATGCATAAAATGTAATTCTCAAACTTCAAAATTAATTATTTCACTATGAAAAGGGCTATTAGAGTAGTTATATTCAATTTTTTGAGATACACTCATTTTTCTACATCATGGTATTTTACTTACTGGCCATAACTGAAAGAAGTGATGTATTCTATATATTGGATATTGAGCATAAGCTGGATAATACCAATTATTCATTATGGGAATATCTGATGCATCATGTATTGCTCGCAAAAAGGACTATGGAATATTGTATAGGGTATCAAAAACAGTCCTACTACACTTGAAAATATACTTAGGGAAGGTGATGTGGATGGTGTTAAAGATAATGATCTTCAGCTTCCTCGTTGTTTTGCATCCCCTACTACATCTACTATAAGGTAAATTCTTTGGGATCGCAGAGATGCTCAAGCACATGCAGTGATAGTCTTGTCTATCAAACATGCCATTATTCCTCACATTTGCTCCTAGAAATAAATAAAGTATGCTTGGGATACACTTGCCACTTTATACAAGGCAAGGAATGAGGCTCATGTTCCTTACCTTGGAAAATAGTTGAGAGTGAGCACATGAATGAACACGATTTTTTGACAAAGATGAAAGATTTGAAGGAATAGTTGATTTCTGTAGATGACTTCTTGCCATACAGTTCACTTGTGTAGACTGTTTTGAATTGTTTTCAAGATTCATATCAGAGTTTTTCTTCTCCTCTTTGATTCGTGATGAAGGGCAATCCAAATGCCCTTGTTTTTTTGTACAAAGATGAGTCTAGGCAGAACATGTCCATTATGCATATTGCAAATTAAGCTTTATTGGCTACACACAAGGGAAAAGATACATCAATCTCATCTATTAGTAAATAGAAATCTCCTAATTCTCCATAATGAAAAAAGGATGAAAAACACATAGAGAAAATACAAAAGCAGAAATTGTTTTAGAAATACTCTAAACGAAATCATAAAGATTTGTCCTAAACTAGTTGAGAAAGAGTCAAAGAAGAAAGAGGCTAGAGTGGTTGTCATAAAGGCATCTACACCCAATAGAGAGTCTGTTAATGTTGTGTAGAATGAAGAATTGGGCATTGACTATTGTTTATAGTTATGACCCATCTACTTGTAGACATTATATGTCTATAATAGACTCATATGTTGGTCCTTTGATAGTAGGGCAACCAAGCATATGATCTCATAGCATAGTTTCTTCAGTTCACTTGAGCATACCGCTAAAGGGAATATTGTCATATGCAATAACAACTCTTCTTATCTTATGATGGGAGTTGGTAAGATCATTCTAACTACTTCTGATGGTAGTTTGTTTACATTGTTGGATGCTATCGAAATTCAAGAGCTAGAATCAACAACAACAATGGCTATAACAAAAACGCCAACAACAATAATTGTCAAGGAGGATGTGAAGGAAGGAGACACTATAACAATTATGCAGATGATCAAACTCAAGTAGACTCATTTCCTCTGATGAACATGACAATGAACCAAGGTAAAGTAGATCAATAAGTATTCTATATAAACTGAGATTGCTGAAATCATGTACTAGGAAATGTAGATCTACGCTCAGATTTGGAGGATCCAAGAAATAGATGTGAAGTCCAAATGGGAGACGACACTAGGCATCTAGTGGAGAAGGTGGGTAATGTGTAAACTTTATATGGTAATATGAACATATCGAACAAGGTATTGTATGTGCTAACTCTCATAAAAAACCTCATAAGTGTAGCTCTCATTGTTCAAAAAGGATTGTAGGTTAGATTCACAAACAATGGAGTATTCTTTGAGTATCCACAACAGGGATTCAAGAGGATAGCAAGAGGAGAAGAATCAGGTAGATTATTCACATAATCTAAACTCCAAGACACTAAAAACATTGCATTGTCCACTTATGGTAGCCACTCTCCATTAGAGTTGGAAATTCGGCATAGAAGGTCAGCTTTATCTCACATAGGTGAAAGAGCTCTAAAGAAGATCAATAGGGATCAGAATATGCTTGTTCTACCAAATATCACAAAACAACACATGATCTACAAATCTAGTGCTTGTCAAATTGGCAAAACACATAGACAACTATTCAGATAGAAGGGATACATTCACGGAGAGCTATTGGAGGTAGTCCATAGAGATGTATGCGGACCATGCAAGGAGCATTGAATCTCTAGATCTAGGTATTATGTATCATTCATTGATGATTATAGCACATGAGCAATATTATATTTTATGAAGCATAAAAATAAAGTATTCTCATGTTTCAAGAAATATCTAACACTTCTAGAAAATCATATAGGTAAAGCGTTTAAGAGACTAAGTTTAGATGGAGCAAGAGAATAATTCTCCCATGACTTTGATTCCTATCTCCAAGGGAGAGGAATTGAAAGAGAAATTACTACTAGGTATTCTCCAAAGCAAAGTGGAGTGGGAGAGAGGAGAAATAGAGCCATAGTGGAGGCTGCAAGGTAAATGCTAAATGAGAAGAAATTACCGAACTACTTTTGGGCATAGGATGTATCCACATCCACATACTTAATCAATAGAGTCCCATCAAAAGCATTGGATGGAATGACATCATATGGAACATCTAATGGAAGAAGACCCAACCTTGATCCTTGCAAGATCTTTGGGTGCATAGCATATGCACACATAGCTTCACAAATTAGAGGCATATTAGCTCCAAAGTAGAGAGGTGCATCTTTATTGGCTATGAACTTAATCAAAAAGGCTATAGGCTATATAATTCAACCAATAAAGGTTTCATTGCAAGTAGAGATGCTATGTTTGTTGAGAACAAATCTTTGTTTGAAGACAATTGCAGGAAAATCAAACTTCCCTATGACCTAGACGAAGACTTTCCAATATTATCAAAATAGAATGAGTTTATACTTGAAGAATCAAGTGATTTCAATGATGAACAGAAGACTCCAAGAAGGGAAATCAATTCTTGGAATTCTATAGGCAAAGCAAAAGTGTATGAGATGCGGATGTGGTAGAATCATCTCAACAAACTATAAGAAGGTCTACTAGAGACAAGAGGAAAGCAGAAAGGTATGGCTATAATACTTCTTTAGTCACTAATCATTAAATATATATATAGCACATGAGTCAAACACTAAGGAGCCATCTACATGTGAAGAAGACATGAAGAAATGAGAATGGAGTGTCATGGAAGAAGAAAAAGAAGGTATACAAGAAAATCTGTCATGGGAATTGGTACCCAAGAAATCACCTATGAAGTTCATCGGCTCAAGGTGGATATACATGGTAAAGAAGAACTTTGATGGCTCAATTAAGAGGTACAAGAAAGACCTGTAGCCAAAGGGTTTGAACAAACTCAAGGCATTGGTTATGAAGAAACATTTTAACGTAGTGCAAAAATGCCTACTATTAGAGTGCTCATGAGTGTTGCATCTTCCAAGAATGGGAAGATATATCAAATGGATGTTAAAAGTGTTTTCTTAAATGGTTGGATATCAGAGGAGGTATACATGGATCAACCTCCTAGGTTTCAAGATAAATCATACTCTGAACATGTGTGCAGGTTAAGGAAAGCTTTGTATGGCTTGAGGCTAGTTGTAAGAGCTTGAAATCATAGACTTTTCACTTACGTACAGGATAAAGGTTTTATTGTAAGCAAGGTAGATTCTTCCCTCTTCATCAAGAGGGATCACTCAAAGGCCATATACCATTGTGTATATGTGGATGATATAATCATTATAGGAAATTATCCAAATGGAATTAGAAAGATCAAAGCTCGAATGAAGGAGGAATTCAAGATAAGTGATCATGGGTTGGTCACTTACTTCCTGGGTGTAGAAGTGTTATCTAAAGAGAAAGGTATGTTCCCCACTCAGAGGAAGTACATTGGAGACATGCTCTCTAAGTTCAATATGGAAAATACAAAGTTTGTAGGTGCACCCATGGTGCTAAATCTGAAGTTATGTGCTCATGAAGGTGCACTAATTGAAGACATAACTGGCTATGAGAGTCTAGTTGGAAGCTTGAATTATGCTACTCTAACTAGAGTAGATATCTTCTCTAGAATTAGTGTGCTAAGTCAGTTTATGCAAACCTGAAGGAAGCCTCACATGGAAGCAACCAAGAGAATCATAAACTATTTGAAAGGCATAATCAATGAATGATTTTACTATCCATATACATCTCATATAGATGCTAGACTCTTTTCTTATGTAGATTGGGTAGGTTGTAAAGATGATAGGAGAAGCACATCTGGTTATCTTACTTTTGTAGGTACAAAGATGATTTCATGATCCTCAAAGAAGCAACCCATATTTGCTCTTTCATCAATAGAGGCTGAATACAGAGGACTTGCAAATTCTACATAAGAAGCTATGTGGATTAGAACCTTCTACTCAGATTTAGGGTTTGATACTTCAACTCCACATATATTTGGAGAAAATATTAGTTTATTACATCTTGCTACTAACCCTATTTATCATGCAAGGACTAAACATATAGAATCTCATTACCATTATGTCACAAAGAAGATCGTGATTAAGGAGATACAACTCTCATACGTGCCAACATATGAACAATGTGTAGATATGATGACAAAGACATTCGATGGAAAAAAATTGAAAATTTTCAAATCAATGATTGGATTGTAGGAGATAATAAAGGATTGAAGACCCAAGCATCTAAGGATTTAGGGGGAGCTATTAATACAATTAGCAAGCCTAAGTGCTTTGCTAATTATTCAAGACTACACATCCATCTATTACTTCAAAAGAGACAATCACATGATAACTCATGCTTATCAATTTGAGCATAGTTATCTTGGATAAATGTAAAAGTCAAAAGAAGATGGAATCTCATGGATTTACGAGCATGAAAGCCATAACTCATTTGGTAGACCAATCAAATCTATTGTGTCCCTAAAATGTACGATCACTTTTAGGTGAGGGAAAATTCAAATTCAATCTCAAAGTATGAGCATAAATAGACATGTTTTTTGTTGCAGGGTAGGAAAGCCATTTTGAGAGGCATTGAGCTATAAACGTGAGCATATATTGAGCTCAAAATAACTGTGTGTAGTCCATGACACTTCCCTTGTATCATGTGCTAAATAGGATTTACAATTTGATACATACTTTCATGTACATCTCTGTCTACTATCTACTGTTCCATCTTCATCATTATAGTGATCTTTAGGAATTTATTTCTCTATGTATACTTAATCATTTGTTGCACTTTGAATTTTTATAGTGTCCAGTGTTCAAGTAGCAATTTTCATCCACTTTGGATCAACAGATCGAGAGATATCAAGCTAGGAAGGTAACTATATCTCCACACCTTCTATATCTTCAGAAGTCAAGATGACCCCCTTGACTTGTTAGATTTGTTTCTCAGTGTATGGTATAGGTAAATTGACAAAATATCTTGATTTAGTTAACTATACACTCAAATTAGATGTGTGCATGTGAGATGTGAGCATAATACTCGGACCTTCTATTGGCAAAATAGAAGGTTCTTCACATTTCTTGCATACTCTAGTTATTTGTTCTGATGCAAACAACTGAGACTGATGCTCTAAAGAACTTGGTGGTTCTAAATGAATAATTGAGAAGTTAAAGTATTCTAATAAGCATTTGTGAATTTACATTGGCAAGTGTAGAGTAGGTTTAGTGTAGCACTAGCTCATCTCTAGAACCTATCTCACCATCTCCTCAGAGGGGACGCAAGAGCTATCAAACTCGTTTCTGAAATTCTCTAGCAATCTATAAGCACTCCCTACTTTATGGGATATGGGAGTCCCATGGGTTCTAGTCTTGTTTCAGTTGTATAGCTCTGTTTTCTATTAATTGAAGTTTGGTAGAGTAGGCTCATGCCGAACTTCCTATTAAACAAACTAGAAAACAACATATTTAGTTTGGCAAAACATTTCATTATATGAAGATGCAAAAAGGGGTGTTGGTTCGAAATAATAGAACTTAGTTAGATGGCATGGGTGCAAGACCCACAATGAGTAGTATGGGAGGCTATTTCGAAAGATATTCTTATTTTCTAATAGCCAACAAACATAAAAATATCTTTTTTAAGAGCCAACAAACATTAAAAAAAAAACTAAATCTAGGAAACGGATGGCTATGAAAATCAAGTTTCTCTCTTAGCAAATCTTGGAAAGTATATCCCAAGTAAAGAACCAATCAATATTCCTCTAAAGGGTGTTGTAAGAAGTTATTAAAAATCTGAACATGGTGCAATGGATGATGTCTAATTTGTGAGTAGGAAGGTCATGAAATCAAAATGTGCAAGAGGTTCCTTTATCTTCATTTCTTAAATGAATTTGATCTATCATTAATCTATACATTAATTCCATTATGCTTTATGACCTCTATAACATCTGATCAACTTGCACATGCTTCAAACACCTCTCGTTTTGAACGACTCTACCTCACTCTCTATAGCTTCTTTTGAATAACTATCTCCTCTTCTACATATATATTCATGTGAACTTGTGACCTAAATGGATAATTGTTAAGATATGGTCAACTATATAGAATGTTGGACTAAGATGTCATGGACTATATAGAATGTTAGACTAAGATTGCTTCAAGTACAAGATTCAAAATTGTCTACTACATATCCACAAAAACTATATTAGATTTAATAAGATCAAATGGTTTTTCAGACTACAACTTTTTGGTTGTATGCACTTGTTCCTTATTGGTGTTGCATGAAATACTAAGCCTCCAGATTGTTTGCTCAAAACGTGATGGGTGTAAATGATGTAAGTGTTTATTTTGTTTCATAAACTTGATTTTTTTGTATTCTTCTGATACTATAGGTTGAGAGTTCAATTTGTGGTTATTCTAAAGTTTTACATTCTTTTACATAAAACGTCTTTTGAGAGCATTTCCATATATCATTAAAAATTAAAAGGACTTTGGTTTGAGTGAATGTGCTGAAGACTTGATGAGGAACTTGATTGCCCTTTGTCAAGACAACGAGAGAAAAAAAGGCACATGTAGATGATACAAGGAGAAGTGTCCTAGGAGGAAGAAGATCTACGAAGATGCGGAATTGAGTAAAATGATTGACATATGATAGTTACATGGTAGGTACAAAGCATGATTGGTAGCAAACGGATATTGTAGTGCCCCGTCTCTTTTTCCTTTCTCTCTTTGTGGCATGTGAGCAGTGGGCAGAACCCACTGGCACTCTGAGCTTGAAGTCCGAAGAAGATAGAAGAAAAGAGATTAAAAGGAGAGCTCTCAGATGCCTTGGGCTGCATTGGGTTGCAGCTTCAAGGAATGTTCCATCCCATTTCATGGACATAATGGTGTTCCGGGCAGTTGTTGCTTTCAATTGTTGCTTTCACTTTTATTGCCACCTTAGTTATTTGTTTTATCTATCTTTCTCCCTCTCTATCCCTCTCCCCCTCCACTCTCCTCCACCCGCCCCCTCCATGCATCTCCGCCCCCTCCACTCCCCCTCCATTCGCCTCCAGCCTCCCCCTCCACTCTCCTCCACCCGCCCCCTCCATGCATCTCCGCCCCCTCCACTCCCCCTCTATTCACCTCCACCCGCCCCCTCCACTCCCCCTCCACTCCCCCTCCACTCCCCCTCCACTCTCCTCCACCCGCCCCCTCCATGCATCTCCGCCCCTCCACTCCCCCTCCACTCTCCTCCACCCGCCCCCTCCATGCATCTCCGCCTCCTCCACCCTCCCCCTCCACTCTCCTCCACCCGCCCCCTCCATGCGTCTCCGCCCCCTCCACTCCCCCTCCACTCTCCTCCACCCGCCCCCTCCATGCATCTCCGCCCCCTCCACTCCCCCTCCATTCACCTCCACCCTCCCCCTCCACTCTCCTCCACCCGCCCCCTCCATGCATCTCCGCCCCCTCCACTCCCCCTCCATTCACCTCCACCCGCCCCCTCCACTCCCCCTCCACTCCCCCTCCACTCCCCCTCCACTCTCCTCCACCCGCCCCCTCCATGCATCTCCGCCCCCTCCACTCCCCCTCCATTCACCTCCACCCGCCCCCTCCACTCCCCCTCCACTCCCCCTCCACTCTCCTCCACCCGCCCCCTCCATGCATCTCCGCCCCTCCACTCCCCCTCCACTCTCCTCCACCCGCCCCCTCCATGCATCTCCGCCTCCTCCACCCTCCCCCTCCACTCTCCTCCACCCGCCCCCTCCATGCATCTCCGCTCCCTCCACTCCCCCTCCATTCACCTCCACCCGCCCCCTCCCCCTCCACTCTCCTCCACCCGCCCCCTCCATGCATCTCCGCCCCCTCCACTCCCCCTCCATTCACCTCCACCCGCCCCCTCCATGCATCTCCGCCTCCTCCACCCTCCCCCTCCACTCTCCTCCACCCGCCCCCTCCATGCGTCTCCGCCCCCTCCACTCCCCCTCCACTCTCCTCCACCCGCCCCCTCCATGCATCTCTGTCCCCTCCACTCCCCCTCCACTCTCCTCCACCCGCCCCCTCCATGCATCTCCGCTCCCTCCACTCCCCCTCCATTCAACTCCACCCGCCCCCTCCACTCCCCCTCCACTCCCCCTCCACTCTCCTCCACCCGCCCCCTCCATGCATCTCCGCCTCCTCCACCCTCCTCCTCCACTCTTCTCCGCCCGCCCCCTCCATGCATCTCCTCCCCCTCCACTCCCCCTCCACTCTCCTCCACTTCCAATGATAAACCTTGAGCTCTGAAACATCTCACTAATGGAGGACATAAAGAAACTGGAGGACATAAAGAAGCTGAAGCTGATTACTGCAATCAACACTCCTTCTCGGCCTGGTGGGCGCTTTGATTTGGAGACATCTGACAACTGGTACATCATCAGATAGAGCATGGGGTAAAAGGTGTTATAGTGGGTGGGACAAAAGGGGCAGTTGGTGGGCTGGATGAACACATCATGCTTAGTAGTCATACTATCAACCACTTTAGAGAAATGGTCAAGGTCATTTTGTAAGGCTGGAAGCAATCTAACTGGTGAGGCTATGCATGCTACAGGCACTTCATTGAATTGCCTGAGATTAAATTAGTGAGGAAACAAAATTACACAAAATGAGAATCTCGGATGGCAGGTGAAAAGGTAAAAGATAATTATTAAAAGTGGAGTTGCCCCCAACCATTCACGTCGACTACCTATTTTGTGGATCCAATTCAAATCAAGGGAATATTTGACCTACCCCCAATTTTGGGCAATCCACCGGCGCGTGATCAGTGGACGTGAAGCAAGGCCCTCTTGACCTATTGAGGCCTATAAAAACAATGGATTTGTGCTCATTTGGGGTACATTTTTGGAGTAACATTGACACGTGTATACGTGCAGAAGTTCTCTCTTGCACTGGGTGGTTTCAAGCCTATTGTAGGAGCTACTCTGTAGTGTGGATACAGAGGGTAGGCTTCTCAATGGAGGGCTATGAGCACTATAGTGTAAGAGAGTGTCTTGGATTTTCTTTCTTTTCTGTGAGACACTATTGGTGTTAAGCTCTATTCTCTTAAGCAATTCCTTCACCATTTGTATTGATCTGTATTTATCTGCATAGAGTGCCACGAAGCTTTGAGCATTAGTTTTTGAGCATTTCCTTGACAAATCTTGTAATCATCTGAATCGAATCAAGAAGTGTATGGTCTTCCTTGGTCAATTGTTGTTCATATTTTCTGAAGTATGTACCACTCTGTGCAATCCTTGTTATCTACCTGATCACAGAAATGTTAAGGGGTATACTTCCCTAAAGAGAAGCCCCCTTGAGTAGGCGACGTACTGGATGTGTTAATCTTTAATCTCTACTTTTGTTAAAAGTGGATACCCCAGTACCTCCTCTACAGTTTGGCATGCCCGGTGGGACCTTTGCATTTCTGTGAGAGGTGTTTTGCCCTATTGCAATTACGAATAGGTACATGACCCATACACGAGAAGATAAGGAATCTCTTCGTGTTTGGAGGAGCCTTAACAAGTTAGCAATAACCACGGCTAGTGAGTCTACCTCCCCTCTACCCTCCCTAAATTTATCTATTGATTTGGGTGGGACACCATTGTCAAAAGAGAGGTATAGGAGAACTCTAGACTTCTCCTCAGATACGTCCGAAGAAACACCAGTACAAATGGAGGACCTCTCTCATTTGCTCTCCAGATTAAACATCAAATTCCCTACCTTCAAGGGACAAGCTTATGAGGATGCTGATGATCATGTGAGGAGATTCATCTCTTTATGTCGTGGACGAGGTCTGCAGAATAGAGAGGATGCAATGTTGGCGCTCTTTCCATCCACATTGGAGGGTCTTGCAGATAAATGGTATAGTCAATATGCAGATGGCCATTTCACTACATGGGAGGCTCTGAAGGCGGCATTCTCACAGACATTCGGACCAAGTGATTCCTCAGAAAGAGCTCTAGATCAGCTAGAGAATTTGAAGCTAAGATCAGGTGAATCTTTTCATGAACTTCACACTAGAACAAAAGCACTTCTTGCACGTCTGCCACATGCTCCAGGTGACTTTTTGGTTAAAAAGTGGATAGAGAAGGCTCTGCCCAGGTCATCTCAGCAGAAGCTTCGAGAGTCTCTTAGATTGGATGCCACCCTCAATGATTTTGTTGCAGCGGCATCACACATTGAAGAAGCAAGGCAACATTTTGAAGGGGATACACAACCTAAGTATGCTACAGACCTGGATCCTATTGAGCAACTAAGGAGGGAACTGGAGGCATTAAAAATGCAACAAAATCAACAAGAAGAGAAGGTCTTGCCACCACTGCGACGCACGGATGATGAAGTAGCCCAACTTCGCCGTGAGTTAGAAGATTTGAAGACCACACAAGATATAAGGAGACAAATTTGGTGCACGATCTGTAACAACAATGGACATTCCAATGCTAATTGCCCTAACAAGGTCAGCTGTCAATTTTGTGGAAAGGATGGTCATGAAGCTAGAGATTGCTACTACCTCAAGGGTACACAGCAAAGAAGTAACCCTCAAACTTTGGATTCATACTATGCTAGTACTTCAAATACATCTAATAGGGAGGAGAATCGGCCTGCAAAACCTAGGTATAATAGACCTTTGATGTGCTATCGTTGTGGTGAGTACGGCCACATGCAAAACAGGTGTTCCCTCCCAGAAGATGCACCTCCTTGTCAACATTGTCCAGAGGCCAAGGACCATTATACCAAAGATTGCCCAAGAGGTCATCCTGCTCCAATTCATATGATTGTAGTCTCTCCACATGAAGAAGGAAAAACCACCTAGACTTATGCTGTTTCATCCTCTGCAATGCCCATGATGACTAGAGCTAGGCAAGCAGCTGCAACCCAGAGAGATGAACAACAGGGATTTCAAGATAAAGAGGAAGAAAAGGAGTCTGGATGGAAGGACCAAGCACGAATTGAAGGAGCTTATAATAGGATGACTACTTCTTTAAAGGGCCAACCAACAAGTCTGCAAGAAAACACTCAGGAGGTAAACATTGAACAGGTCTTGAAAGGTATTCATCACAAGGTTAGTCTATATGAACTTATAAGGATGGATTCAAAAATAAGAAGTGACTTACTGAAGATTATACACTCTGCTCACTTGGTCCAATCACCTAGTATAGATGGTTTCATGGTTGATTTTCCCCCTGCACCCTTAGCAGACTACCAAAGCTCAAGATTATCTGTTTGTATAAAGGATGAAACTCTCACAGGTGTGATCATAGATGGAGGCTCTGGTATCAATTTGATGCCAGATTTCACAATGAAGAAACTGAATTTGAACCCCACCAAAATGGCACCATTTATAGTTACACTAGCAGATCAACATCGGGTTGCGCCTCTTGGCATTATTGAAAAGGTACGGATGATAGTACAAGGTTGCCACTTTGTGTTGGATTTTGTTGTTATTGCACTTCCACAGGAGACTTCTTACCCTTTACTCCTGGGGAGACCTTGGCTGAGACAAGCAAAAGCTTTGCAAGATTGGGGGAAAAACAAACTATGGATTTCAACAAGCACCAATAGCCAACTACAATTACATTTGGAAGAGGGATTCGACTCAGGAAAAACCACTGGATATACTATGGATACTTAGGTAGTGCCCTCTATACCCCAAGAAGATGATACATTGTTAAATTGGATGATGGGAAGTGCAGTGTTGCATAGTGGAGATCAATGAAATTGAGGAAGAAGTTGTAGATAAAGTAATTACAGAAAAGGGCAACGAAGACCACAAGGTGTAGAAGAATGAACAATTGAAGGAAACTACAAGCTTTGAAGAGGCAACTAATATAAAAGTATCGGAGGGAGAAGGTTATGAATTTAAGAGCAGAGAAGATCTTCCTTTTGCAGATATACCTCAAGGATGGATGAAAGAACATGTTGCAGAATATAAATTAAAATCCACTCCTGCATATAGTGGAGATGATTTCTCAAGCAAGACCAATCCTGAAACATTGGTTCAAGAAGTAAATTTAGGGGATGAAGAGAACCCTCAAATGGTCCATTTGGCATCCTGGTTGTGGCATTATCCTCCCTTGCTACAGAAGGTAACTTCTTTGCTTTTTACTTATAAAAGTGTCTTCGCATGGTCCTACAAAGATTTAACAGGAATACCAGAAGAGCTTGGGTTACATCGGATACCCTTAGTTGAGGGAGCCGCGCCAGTAAGAAGTAGACCATATCGACTCAATCCGAAATATGCAGAGGCTGTAAAAGCAGAAATTACAAAGCTAGAAGAAGCTGGTATAATTGTTCCAGTAGAACATTCCAGGTGGCTTTCTTCCATGGTTATTGTACCCAAGAAGAATAGTGGAAAAATAAGAGTATGTGTTGATTTTCGTGCTTTGAATAAAGTGACTGTTCAAGATGGATTTCCTCAGCCCTTCACAAAGCAAGTACTTGAGGAAGTAGCTGGTCACACTTTGTATAGTTTCTTGGATGGTTTTAGTGGCTACAATCAGATAGTGATCCATCCTGATGATAGGGACAAAACAGCCTTTGTCACTCCCTGCGGCACTTATGTCTATACTCGAATGGCTTTTGGTTTGAAGAATGCACCAGCTTCATTTAATAGAACGATGTATCTGATATTGGGCAAATGGTTAACAACCTTTCTACGCATTTTCATGGATGACTTTTCAGTATTTTCAGGTACAGATAGAAGGGCAGCAAATCAAGATTTCCATGACCATTTGGAAAATCTAAAAGAAATTTTTGAGCAATGTCTCAAAACAGGTTTGAAATTGAATCCTGATAAATGTCACTTTTTGGTCACTAAGGGCACTCTTCTTGGTCACATAGTATCTGCTGAAGGCATAACTGTTGACCCTGCAAAGGTTACAGATATTGTTTCCATGCCAATTCCACAAAGCCCAAAGGAAGTGCAAAGTTTCTTGGGCCATGCAGGGTATCACAGAAGATTCATTAGGATGTATTCGGAAATTGCTAAGCCCTTGTCAAGGCTTACCAGCAAAAAGATCCCTTTCTCATGGAGTGCTGAAGCTGACAAAGCATTTTGTGAACTAAAGTTGAGGCTATGTACTGCTCCACTTTTAAGTGTTCCTAATTGGTCATTGGAATTTCATGTGCATACATATGCTAGTCTTCATGCTGTTGGTGCAATTCTAGCTCAACCATCATCTCACAAAGTGGATAGACCTATCTCTTATGCAAGCAGACTACTCAACCAAGCTGAAAGAAATTATAGTACAACAGAAAGAGAAGGTTTGGCTATCGTATTTGTTCTTCAGAAGTTCCGACATTATCTCCTTGGTGTACATTTCACTGTTATTTTTGATCATCAGCCCTTGAAGTATTTGATAAACAAGCCTAGAGTAGCTGGAAGGATTTGGAGATGATTACTCCTATTTCAAGAATTTAATTTTGATATTCATATTAAGCCAGGAAAAGAGCACTACATGGCAGATCAAGTGTCCAGGACGGCAATGAGCGAAAAGGCAACAGGTATTAATGATGAATAGGTGGATAGCGATCTTTTTCTAGTAGCAATCCGGACTGGTTGGTATGATGAAATTCTCCATGTTCTGACTACTGGAAAGATCCCAGAACACTTGACACCTGTAGAAAAGAGAAGATTGCTCCTGAAAACCAAAGCATATTCTCTCATAAATGGAAATTTATATAAATACTGTCAGGGTGATATATTGAGAAGGTGTGTCTATCCAGAGGAGATAAATCTTCTACTAGAGGCTGCACACAATGAAGGAGATCTAAAGGGGGAAGAATTGGCTCATAGAATCATCCACAAAGGTTTATGGTGGCCTCATATTCTCAAGGATGCAATCAAGTTTGTTAAAGAATGCCACATCTGCCAGAGGTGTGCTCCCGCGCCAACCAGATTGAATTTCCAACCATTAGTCATATCTACTGGATGGCTTCCATTTGAAGGATGGGGTCTTGATTTCATAGGACCAATTAGCCCGACTGGTCAACCTGGAGGTAAAAAGTATATTTTGATGGCTACATGTTATGCCACTAAATGGGTAGAGGCTAAAGCTACTTTGGATTGCACGGCTTTAACAATAGCTAAATTTGTGTATAAGCGTATTTTCTCAAGATTTGGTTGCCCACTGGAGATTACTAGTGATCGAGGCACACATTTTGTAAATCAATTGCTCCAGTTTATATTTGACAAGTACAAAATCTTCCATGAAAAGTCTTGTGCCTATTACCCAAGGGCAAATGGCCAAGCAGAGAGTTCCAATAAGATTTTGATCGGACTACTTCGCAAATTATCTTTTGATCATCAAAGCTCTTGGCCACTAGCACTAATTGGTGCAATTTGGGCTTTCAGAACCACGAAGAGGGGAACCACAGGCGAGACTCCATTTCGCTTAGTTTATGGGAAAGAGGCATTGGCACCATTTGAGTTTATCATCAGAAAAGAAATAGGAATCAAAACCATTGGAATTGAACCCCCCATTCAGAGGTTGGTGGCATTAGAAGAGTACAAAGAAGGGGCAATGCAGAAACTTCTGGTGACACAAGAAGAGCGCAAGAGATTGCATGACAGGTATCTGAGATCCAATGAAGTTTGGGAAGGGTCTATGGTTTTAGTGCATCAGGTTCCACCAATTCAAACTAAATTGGCACCCAAGTGGATAGGACCTTATAAGGTAATCAAGGTATTGCCACATGGCGCAGTGCATCTGGAAGATCTGCAGGGTAAAAGGATTCCCCTGGTCAACATCTCCAGGGTGAAGAAGTATCTGAATTAGGTCAAAATGGAAGCATTCCACCCCTTGTACATACCATGTTTCTTTTCAGTAATTGCAGAATAACTAGATCTCATTGAAATGAGTAAAATAAGGGGAGAAATTGCACCAGGGACGGTGCAAAAGCTTGATGTGGGGGTCTGTAGTGCCCCGTCTCTTTTTCCTTTCTCTCTTTATGGCATGTGAGCAGTGCGCAGAACCCACTGGCACTCTGAGCTTGAAGTCCGAAGAAGATAGAAGAAAAAGAGATTAAAAGGAGAGCTCTCAGATGCCTTGGGCTGCATTGGGTTGCAGCTTCAAGGAATGTTCCATCCCATTTCATGGACATAATGGTGTTCCGGGCAGTTGTTGCTTTCAATTGTTGCTTTCACTTTTATTGCCACCTTAGTTATTTGTTTTATCTATCTTTCTCCCTCTCTATCCCTCTCCCCCTCCACTCTCCTCCACCCGCCCCCTCCATGCATCTCCGCCCCCTCCACTCCCCCTCCATTCACCTCCACCCGCCCCCTCCACTCCCCCTCCACTCCCCCTCCACTCCCCCTCCACTCTCCTCCACCCGCCCCCTCCATGCATCTCCGCCCCCTCCACTCCCCCTCCATTCACCTCCACCCGCCCCCTCCACTCCCCCTCCACTCCCCCTCCACTCCCCCTCCACTCTCCTCCACCCGCCCCCTCCATGCATCTCCGCCCCCTCCACTCCCCCTCCATTCACCTCCACCCGCCCCCTCCACTCCCCCTCCACTCCCCCTCCACTTTCCTCCACCCGCCCCCTCCATGCATCTCCGCCCCTCCACTCCCCCTCCACTCTCCTCCACCCGCCCCCTCCATGCATCTCCGCCTCCTCCAACCTCCCCCTCCACTCTCCTCCACCCGCCCCCTCCATGCGTCTCCGCCCCCTCCACTCCCCCTCCACTCTCCTCCACCCGCCCACTCCATGCATCTCTGCCCCCTCCACTCCCCCTCCATTCACCTCCACCCTCCCCCTCCACTCTCCTCCACCCGCCCCCTCCATGCATCTCCGCCCCCTCCACTCCCCCTCCATTCACCTCCACCCGCCCCCTCCACTCCCCCTCCACTCCCCCTCCACTCTCCTCCACCCGCCCCCTCCATGCATCTCCGCCCCCTCCATGCATCTCCGCCTCCTCCACTCCCCCTCCATTCACCTCCACCCGCCCCCTCCACTCCCCCTCCACTCCCCCTCCACTCCCCCTCCATTCTCCTCCACCCGCCCCCTCCATGCATCTCCGCCCCTCCACTCCCCCTCCACTCTCCTCCACCCGCCCCCTCCATGCATCTCCGCCTCCTCCACCCTCCCCCTCCACTCTCCTCCACCCGCCCCCTCCATGCATCTCCGCTCCCTCCACTCCCCCTCCATTCACCTCCACCCGCCCCCTCCCCCTCCACTCTCCTCCACCCGCCCCCTCCATGCATCTCCGCCCCCTCCACTCCCCCTCCATTCACCTCCACCCGCCCCCTCCATGCATCTCCGCCTCCTCCACCCTCCCCCTCCACTCTCCTCCACCCGCCCCCTCCATGCGTCTCCGCCCCCTCCACTCCCCCTCCACTCTCCTCCACCCGCCCCCTCCATGCATCTCCGCCCCCTCCACTCCCCCTCCACTCTTCTCCACCCGCCCCCTCCATGCATCTCCGCTCCCTCCACTCCCCCTCCATTCACCTCCACCCGCCCCCTCCACTCCCCCTCCACTCCCCCTCCACTCTCCTCCACCCGCCCCCTCCATGCATCTCCGCCTCCTCCACCCTCCCCCTACACTCTTCTCCGCCCGCCCCCTCCATGCATCTCCTCCCCCTCCAGTCCCCCTCCACTCTCCTCCACTTCCAATGATAAACCTTGAGCTCTGAAACATCTCACTAATGGAGGACACAAAGAAACTGGAGGACATAAAGAAGCTGAAGCTGATTACTGCAATCAACACTCCTTCTCGGCCTGGTGGGCGCTTTGATTTGGAGACATCTGACAACTGGTACATCATCAGATAGAGCATGGGGTAAAAGGTGTTATAGTGGGTGGGACAAAAGGGGCAGTTGGTGGGCTGGATGAACACATCATGCTTAGTAGTCATACTATCAACCACTTAGGAGAAATGGTCAAGGTCATTTTGTAAGGCTGGAAGCAATCTAACTGGTGAGGCTATGCATGCTACAGGCACTTCATTGAGTTGCCTGAGATTAAATTTGTGAGGAAACAAAATTACACAAAATGAGAATCTCGGATGGCAGGTGAAAAGGTAAAAGATAATTATTAAAAGTGGAGTTGCCCCCAACCATTCACGGCGACTACCTATTTTGTGGATCCAATTCAAATCAAGGGAATATTTGACCTACCCCCAATTTTGGGCAATCCACCGGCGCGTGATCAGTGGACGTGAAGCAAGGCCCTCTTGACCTATTGAGGCCTATAAAAACAATGGATTTGTGCTCATTTGGGGTACATTGTTGGAGTTACATTGACGCGTGTATACGTGCAGAAGTTCTCTCTTGCACTTGGTGGTTTCAAGCCTATTGTAGGAGCTACTCTGTAGTGTGGATACAGAGGGTAGGCTTCTCAATGGAGGGCTATGAGCACTATAGTGTAAGAGAGTGTCTTGTATTTTCTTTCTTTTCTGTGAGACACTATTGGTGTTAAGCTCTATTCTCTTAAGCAATTCCTTCACCATTTGTATTGATCTGTATTTATCTGCATAGAGTGCCACGAAGCTCTGAGCATTAGTTGTTGAGCATTTCCTTGACAAATCTTGGAATCATCTGAATCGAATCAAGAAGTGTATGGTCTTCCTTGGTCAATTGTTGTTCATATTTTCTGAAGTATGTACCACTCTGTGCAATCCTTGTTATCTACCACTCTGTGCAATCCTTGTTAAGGGGTATACTTCCCTAAAGAGAACCCCCCTTGAGTAGGCGACGTACTGGATGTGTCAATCTTTAATCTCTACTTTTGTTAAAAGTGGATACCCCAGTACCTCCTCTACAGATATGCATAGCCATATGGCATTGATTACGAGGAAACATTCAGCCTTGTAGCTAAAATGTCTACTGTTAAAACACTTTTTGAATGAGCTACAACAATAAGATGGACATTGCAACAAATGGATGTGAATAATGCTTTCCTACACGGTGAGTTATAGAAAGAAGTATACATGGACCAGCCACAATGATATGAAGATTTGAAGCATCCACAATTTTTTTGTAGGTTGTAAAAGGCTTTTTATGGGCTTAAATAACCTCCTCGTGCTTGTCATGAAGGGATTGTTGATTATTGTACCACCATTGGGCTTTCTATGTGTGATGCAGATCATCCATTATATGCAAGGAAGTGTGATGATGGCATCATGATTGTGGCTATTTATGTTGATGACTTGATTGTAGGCGGTGACAACAAAGCAAGCATTAAAGAGGTAAAGCAACTCCTTACGTCGGAATTTGACATGAAATATTATAGTAGTGCTTTCTTTACAAGTCTTTGTCAAAATTAACAGAAAAGAAACAAAAAGATATATCAGAAGATATTTGTAATTGTCCATGTCCACACATATGCATCAAAATCACATATTCGAATAGAAATAGAGAAGCATCATTATTGCTTCTCACATTTTATGTCATGGTTTACATAAGCTCATAAATTATGCAAAATGTACGAATGATTCAACATGTGTGGTTCAAGATTCTAAGGCCTAAGTACCTAACAAAGGGGTAGTTTTCAAAGTAATGTAACTCAAAAATAGTGAGGAATTAGCTTAAGGTTGTGAGAGATATGTTTATTAGATTTTTTGATGTCCACATAGTGTAAGAGATGACTTGGGTCAGAATCTGCCTCCAAATATCACTTTTGAGCCCTACATGTTTACAAATTCTAGAGATACAATATAATCAAGGAATTTTCTTATAGTGAACTAAATCTAGAGCCATGAGTGACATACTTAAAACATGGTTCTATAAATTCCACAAAGTCACTTCTATTATCTTATGCAGCTCTACCTTTATCTCATATAGACTTTTTCCTAATTCTTTCATTTTCATGTTAAATTTTCAACTAGAAAACATGATGCAAAAAAGGTTTAGAGAGAAAATATAAAACTTGTCATCCAAAAATTTTCCATACATGCATAAAATGTCCTAGTTGTTCATTCTTAGAAGTATCCCCATAATGTAAATCTCAAACTTCAAAATGAATTATTTCACTATGAAAAGGGCTATTAGAGCAGTTATATTCAATTTTTTGAGATACACTCATTTTTCTACATCATGGTATTTTACTTACTGGACATGGCTGAAAGAAGTGATGTATTCTATATATGGATATTGATCATAAGCTGGATAATACCAATTTTTCATTATGGGAATATTTGATGCATCATGTATTGCTCGCAAAAAGGACTATGGAATATTGTATAGGGTATCAAAAACAATCCTACTACACTTGAAAATATACTTAGGGAAGGTGATGCGGATGGTGTTCAAGATAATGATCTTCAGATTCCTCTTTGTTTTGCATCCCCTACTACATCTACTATAAGGTAAATTCTTTAGGATCGCAGAGATGCTCAAGCACATGCATTGATAGTCTTGTCTATCAAACATGCCATTATTCCTCACATTTGCTCCTAGAAATAAATAAAGTATGCTTGGGATACACTTGCCACTTTATACAAGGCAAGGAATGAGGCTCATCTTCCTTACCTTGGAAAATAGTTGAGAGTGAGCACATGAATGAACACGATTTTTTGACAAAGATGAAAGATTTGAAGGAATAGTTGATTTCTGTAGATGACTTCTTGCCATACAATTCACTTATGTAGACTGGTTGGAATTTTTTTCAAGATTCATATCAGTTTTTCTTCTACTCTTTGATTCGTGATGAAGGGCAATCCAAATGCCCTTGCTTTTTTGTACAAAGATGAGTCTAGGCAAAACATGTCCATTATGCATATTGCAAATCAAGCTTTATTGGCTACACACAAGGGAAACGATACATCAATCTCATCTATTAGTAAATAGAAATCTGCTAATTCTCCATAATGAAAAAAGGATGAAAAACACAAGAAGAAAATACAAAAGCAGAAATTGTTTTATAAATACTGTAAACGAAATCATAAAGATTTGTCCTAAACTAGTTGAAAAAGAGTCAAAGAAGAAAGAGGCTAGAGTGGTTGTCATAAAGGCATCTACACCCAATACAGAGTCTGTTAATGTTGTGTAGAATGAAGAATGGGCATTGACTTTTGTTGATAGTTATGACCCATCTACTTGTAGACATTATATGTCTATAATAGACTCATATGTTGGTCCTTTGATAGTAGGGCAACCAAGCATATGATCTCATAGCGTAGTTTCTTCAGTTCACTTGAGCATACCCCTAAAGGGAATATTTTCATATGCACTAACAACTCTTCTTATCCTATGATGGGAGTTGGCAAGATCATTCGAACTACTTCTGATGGTAGTTCGTTTACATTGTTGGATGCTTTATTAGTGCAAAGGATCAAGAAAAGACTGTTATCAGTTTATATATTAGCCAAGATCATCTAGGTTCTAAGATTTAAAGATGATAGATGTACAATCCATGATATGTCAAATAGCGGCATCATTATTTCTTCTCGCATTTTATATCATGCGCTCTATAAGCCTGTACATTATGCAAAATTTGTGAATGATTTAACATGTGTAGTTCAAGATTCCTAGCCCTAAGTATCTCAAAGATGGCAATTTTCAAAGCCCTATAACTCAAAAATAGGGAGGACTTAGCTTAAGCTTATGACAAACACTTTTAATCAAGATTTTGATATGCACAATATTGCTAGATATGACCTATGCCCAAATGTACCTCTAAATATCACGTTTGAGCCTTGCAAGTGTAGAAATTCTAGAGAGAGAATATAATGAAGGCGTTTTCTTATAGTGAACTAAATGTAGATCCCTAAACCAGGTACTTAAAACATGATTCACAAAAATTCCACAAAGACACATTTATACTCTTATGCATGATCTACCTTTCTCTCACATAGAAGTTTTCCAAACTATTTGACCTTCACATTCAATAATCAGAAAACATGATGCCTATAACATTTATAGAGAAAATATAAAACTTCTCATCCCAAAATTTTTCCTACATGCATAAAATGACCTAATTGCTCATTCTAGATATTATCCGCACAATGTATTTCAAAAAGTTCAAAATAAAATTTCACTATCAAAAGGCCTATTAGAGTAGTTCTATTCAAATTTCTGGAATACAATCATTTTTCTTCATGAAGGTATTTTAGTCATGGGGCATGGATGAAAGCAGTGATGTATTTGGTATATTGGGTCTTGAGGATAAGTTGGATGGTACAAATGAACCAGTATAGGAATATATCATGCATCATGTTTTGTTTGCAAAAGGATTGTGGAATGTTGTGCACAATGTTGAAAAACATCCTTCTACAACTACAAATACAATCATTGAAGGTGATGTAGATAGCATTGAAGATGATGATCTTCTGGTTCCTGTTTGTGTTGTGGTTCTTGATAACCTCCTGTAGAGTTACCTCCTTGTAATGAAATAGATTCTCAAGCCCATGCATTTATAGCCTTGTTTCGTAAACATGCCATTATTCCTCATATTCTCTCCTGGAAAACAACAAAGGATGCTTGGGATACACTGTCCAGTTTATTCTAGGTGAGGAATGAGGCTATTGCTCCTTACCTCCAAAAACACTTGGAGAGTGAGCACATGAATGAAGGAGATTCCATGGATAATTTTTTGACAAAGATGAAAGATTTGAAGGAGTAGTTGAGCTTTGCTTATGAAGGATTGCGAGACAGTTCACTTGTGCAAACTCTTCAGAATGGTTTTCTAGATTCATATCAGAGCTATACTTCAATTCTCAATGAAGGGAAACCCAAATGCCTTAACATTTGATGAGTTAATCTCTGTTCTATTGCACGAAGATCAGTCTAGGTAGATCAATTCCATTACATGTTGTGGATCAAGCTTTCTTAGCTGCTGAGAAGGGAAAAGGTAAATCGACCTCACCTACAAGTAAAGAGAAATTTGGTAGTTATGCACAATCAACGAAGGATGAAAAAGATGAGAATATAATAGAATAGGAAAAGTTATTTTGCAAATAACATAAATGAAATGATGATGTCATAAAGATTTGTCCAAACCCATTTGCAAAAAATGCAAAAAAGAAAGAGTCTCCAAAGGTTTTTGCAAATGTCTCTACACCTAAAACAGAGTCTGCTAATCTTGTGCAGAATGAAGAATCCGCATTTACTATTGTTTGTAGTTATGATCCATCTTCTCATGAATAATGTATGTCTACAGTAGACTTAGATGTTTGATACTTTGATCATGGGGCTACCAAACATATTACCTTGCAGTAGAGTTTCTTCACTTTGATTGAGCCTACCCCTACACGGAATAACTATCATATGTGCAAAAAATCCTCTTATCCTATCATGGGAGATGGTAAGATCATTTTGACTACTGGTGATGGTAGTTCCTTTATGTTCTTACATGCTATATTTATGCTAGGGATCAAGAAAAACATATTACCAATTTCAACATTAGCCAAGATTGTCTTGGTTGTGAAATTTATAGATGAAAAATGCACAATTCATGACCTATCAAATGGAAACATCATTAGTGCTTCTCCAATTTTATATCATGGGTTGTTTAAGCTCACAAAATATGTAAAATCTATGAATGATTCAACATGTGTAGTTCAAGATTCTTAGGCCTATGTACCTAAAAGAGCTGCTTTCTTAGAAGTGTTGTAACTCAAAATCAATGCAAAATTAACTTAAGCTTATGAGAGACAACTTCATATCTACCTCCAAATATATCTTTGGAGGTTTAGAGATTCTAGAGCGAATAAAATGAAGGCATTTTCTTAGAGTGAACTAAATGTAGAGCCCTAAAAAAGTTACTTAAAAGATGATTCTAAAAGCTTCCATATACACAATTTTATTCTCTTATGCAAGCTCTACCTTTCTCTCATATAGAATGTTTCCTAATTCGTTCTTCTTCACATTCAATTTTCATCTACAAAACATGATGCACATAAGGTTTCGAGAGCGAATATAAAATTTCTCATCCCAAAATGTTTCCTACATCGCAAAATGACCTAATTGTTCATTCTAAGAATTATCCCCGTAATCTAATTTGGAAAGTTCAAAGTGAATTATTTCACTATTGAGAGGCTTATTATAGTAGTTTTATTCAGGTTTATGAGATACAATCATTTTTCTCCATCAAGGTATTCTATTTAGTGGCCATGGATGAAAGTGGTGATTATTCCATATATTTAGTGTTGAGTATAAGTTGGATGGTACTGATTACCCATTATCAAAATATATGATGCATCATGTATTGTTTGCAAAAGGACTATTGAATATTGTGCAACATGTTGAAAAGCATCTTGCTACACCTACAAATATAATTATTGAAGGTGATGGAGATGGCATTGAAGATGATGATATTTAGGTTCCAATTTGTGTTGTGCTTCCTACTGTACCTACTACAAAGTAATGTTTTTTAGGGAATATAAACTTTTCATCCCAAAATTTGGCCTACATTTATAAAATGACCTCATTGCTCATTCTAAGAGTTATCCCCACACTGTAATTCAAAAAGTTGAAAATGAATTATTTCACTATCCAAAGTCCTATCACATTAATGCACACTCATAGTTTTCCATTGCTTTTGGGCACTATAACAATGGTAGTACCGATTTGCTATGCTCAACTTCATAGATAAGCTTGGCCTCTATCACAATACTTTATTTCTCTAAGCTCGGCTGCATAGTTATCATTATATGTGTATGGTTTATGCTTGTTGGCTTGGCTTCCAAAGACATGGGAATCCTATGTGACCAAATATCTAGGTCAACTCCTTTCAATTCTTTGTAGCTCCATGGAAACATATATCTATAATTTCTTAACAATGCTATCGACTCTTTCTCTTCTCCTTCTATCAAGTTGTGTCCTATGTACACACATCATTGTTCATTCTCCTCTAATCTTCTTGGACTATTCTTTGTTGTCATAAGCCACTCTTGTACGTGCTTCCTATTAGGCATCTTGATTATGAACTTTTGTTCATCTATTTCATATTTCTTGAAGCTCTTTGGGACTTCAAAGAGGGCCTCTTCTTGTATTGGCTTAGGAATTGGTTTATTTTTCTTATTTCTAGTTACTATTATCAAATTTTCTAGCTTTAATCTTTTCTCCTCCTGATCTTGTTTCCAATTAAATAGAGGTACTCTTCCTCTCAAGCACAAAAAGGCTCCACGAGGATAAACTCTTCATCGTCGTCACTATATATGTTGGGTTCACCCATATGAGGTTTGCACTCTTAAATAATTGAATAATACATGACTGGTTGTATTATGAAGACTCAAATGTCATAGCCATTTTTATCATAGTGTGGTGTCATGTCTTCCTCATTGACTACTATGTCCATGGTGGCTAGAATTTTTGCCCAATTGCAGGGTTTGAATTCTTCAGTTGGGAATACTATGGATGCATATGCTAGGTCTCCAATTGATCTAGATTGTTTCATTGTACCTATTTCCCATGCCAAGAACCTTTTATCTTCTTCAACTGCAACCTTGCACATCCATAAGTGAGTACCTTCATGAATCCATGAAGCTCCTGATGTTGTGGAGTGCATAGGTTCCATATAATCAGACTATCTATGGATATGATTACATTGTATTGGGGGCATGTCTTAATGAGAGTAATCATGGAGGTTGTCTTTAAATGTTCCTATTTTATTCTACAAGTACAAAGAATTGGTTCTCGAGTCTTGCACTATCTAAAATTGTCTAAGAAATGATCTATCTAAAATCATCTCATAGGCATCATTCTTTCCAAATTCACATATGCCAAAATTATGTTCAAAGTCCACACCACAAGTGGTAAGAGTTATTCTTTTAAGCAATCCTAGACCTTTCTTGATGTATCCATCTGCCATTTGCAACTTCATAATTGTTGGTTAGAGTGTGGACTTGCCCCAATGTTTCCATAGGCGAGTTGTGGCTATGGCAACACCTGCTCCTTAATCTAAAATTCCTTTTGTTTTGAAACCCTGAAAGTTGATGATAGAAGGATAGGTATTTCCTTCTTCGCCTTCACTCGTGTCTCTTACCTTATCAAAGGGTATCTCTATATTGTCTTATGTGATCTTTGCTAAGAACGATTTTTATCTATTTCTAAAACTTGATTGATTATGTTTTCCCACAATTGGGGTATAATTTTGAGTAGCTCCTCCAAAGAGAGATCACATTGCACTTTGGTGTTCATCAGTACGTTCATGTTTTTGTGTATACTTCAAGTTTTTTTTCTTACTGTGACCATGGGCGCTCTCATATGGATAGACTTGGACTCCCATGACCCCCTCAAATAAGGCAATTCTTGTAAGGAATTATACTCAAAGTCTAACCATTCACTAGAATGGGAATCGTCTTGTTTTACATGGATAGAAGGAATGTCCTGTGGAAATTGATCATGATCAGATATAAACTCAATTCGAGGTGGATTCTCACTCTCCTTGCCCCATTTTTACTCTTTAATGTCTCAAAGGAAATCTACTGAGTACTAATGCGCCCAAGAATGGATTCCAAGGTCAATTGAATTCCGAGCATAGTATTTCTTGGGGGTTAGGTCTCTCCCCTCACTTCCTGTGCTACTGAGGTACGATCTTGCTCGTTTTCTTGATTTTTGATCATTTTCTCTAGTCTCTCTAGCAGTTTATCAAGTGCAATTGTGTTGTGGCTGAGTTAATTCCATTGAAAAGATGATTGGCTTGAAACATGGTTTGAGAAAATTATACCATTTTCACACATAAATTAGTTCTTTTAATCTCTATGTGAGTTTGAGGGTAACACTTTTTGTGTTCTATCACATTTGGCCCTTCTTGGATTCCATCCTGAGAAGCTTTAAGCATCACGTCTAAATTATTGGGAGTAGAATATGCTAGGATTGATCTTGGTCTAGGTGGTGATGGGGTTATCTGAGGCTGATTAGATAGTAGTGGCAGTGGTGGTGTCATGTGAGAGTGTGTTTCAGATGCAATTTCTTTTAGTTTATCTTTAGTCTCCCTTGGGCTTTCTTCTAATTCACTCACTTTCTTTGTCGATTGTCTTTTCATCGTCTCACAACAATCTTTTTAGTAGTAACTACTTTTAGTGAGCTTGTAGTAATTGTACTTCCACTAGAGTCTACCACTAAGATAATAACATTAATAGGTGTGATTTTCTACATATTGGCTGGATTCTTTGAGAAATCTCTTTGAAGGAGCTCTTTACTACAATCAACAAAAAAGCCTTAAATGGTTAGTACTTATGGCTGTCCTAGTGTAGGGATTCGAAGCTTGTTTTGAAATTCTGCTTCACTCTCATTGAATTATGCATCATGTCTTTCAAGAATCCTGTCGAATTGCATGTCATGAAGCTCTTCCAAAATGATTGTTCAAAAGCTATTCGTCATGGATTGTTCATAAGCTATTACTCATATGTTTATATAACTTTTGAAATAGCTTTTCGAAAAGCTATATAGAAAATGCATAGAAATTGTTCGAAAATCGAGGGTAAAACTATACAAAAACAAAGTATTCTTTGCAGTTTTACTAATTCTTAAAAAACTATTCTAAGAAAATATCCTTTCATAGAGTTCTGCCATCTTGCATTAGGAAATTTATGCACACAAACCAAATGCCCCACATATTTGGTGCTTCTTTAGTTTTTCTTCATAAACATTTATTCCTATTCCGTGAGGTATTAGGCACACACTCACTAGTAGTGCTGGTCATATATCCACAAAAATACATGGGCCTCAGAAAGTGTCCACAAATCATATCAACAAGGTACTATTTGGAAGGATACAACTCTTACCCTTATAATAAACCCACTTCCAAAAGCTAATTTAGGGACTAGAGTATGCTAGATTTGTGTATATCAATTCAAAACCGTATGGCATGATGAGAAAAACAAACAAAGCCAAGCTCCCGAGGAGAATGCACCATTGTTAAAGGGATCACTTTAGGGTTTAGATCCCACATCCTCGTAGACAGGAATTAGTGCATGAAAAATCACCATTCAGGATACTATTTTTTCTATAAAAGAGGATCATCCGATAAGAGATTGTTCTACAACTCATGCAAAAATGAAAAATCTCACTTAACTTAATAGATGTGGTATCCATATTGAGAAGATCATCTCATACATGATTTTCGTAAGATTCCTCCAAGTACCACCGAAAACACAAAAGCCAATCGAGTACAATATCAAGTAGAAATCTCTAGGCTAAAAGACATGAGAATATTCATAAGAATTCTATGCTCGAACCAAGAAAAAGATAAGGTCATGAAAAAAAAGAATAGATGAAACAAAGATAAAATGAGCTTAGAATCGCATTAATGTAGAAACATTAAAAGAGGTATGGATCCTTCAAGGGAAACTTTATTTTATACAAATATATGTCCATACTCAATATGAGAATGAATGTGAGGAAGCTAAATCATTGATATTCTAGTGTAGAAATCTAGTGAAAGGATAAAAATAGGAGAGATTCTTAATAGTAAATTGATGAACAGTTCACTTTAAGTCACATGTTATTTTCTACATCTTGATTTTTTCTTAACATTGCTAGATGATTTATGTATCAAAACACTCTCTTGGCTGATATTAATTGTTTGTTTTTTAGAGGTTGCATAAGCTAAGAAAGTACACCAAGAACATTTGATAGATTAGGCCTTGTAATGTTTGCATATAATCGTGATCCTATGATGGTTCTTTATGTCATTGCAGCTTCGAATAGTTCTCCATCATCTGAACAAATATTTCTATTTAATGGAATGAGTGAGTGGTTTGCATTCACTCATTCATGATCTAAAAAGAACATTCAACACGTACTTCCTTTGCATCAACAAAATGCCACCTTTTAGATACAAAAAAATTCGTTCCTAAAAAATATTTCAGCTCTTTGAGATCTAAAATTTTAAACTCATTACCAGGATTTCCTTTGGTATCTTTCGTCCATGTAACATCATTCACTATATCTCTCTATTTTTTCCTTGTTCATATACCATGAAAAATCTACACTACTTGGGTTGTATCCACACTTAGCTAGAATACCAATCTTTGATTCCATGCTCATGGTGCTTAAGTACACTCTTCATCCAAGAAATAAAGTTATAGCGTTTTCATCTTGAAATCAAACTAGTTGACTCATATATATCACTTCTCGTAGTTCTCAATTGAGAAAAACATGTTTGATGTTAAGTTGGTATAATGACCACCTCCATGAAGCACCAATTACTATTGAAGTTCTAATTCTTTACATCTTTATAATCCAGCTCAAAACTGTATCATAATATATTCCTTGTGACTTTTTAAATCCTTTCACAACGAATCTAGATTTATGATGAGCTGGTGAACCATCAACATTCCTCTTTAATTTGAACACTTGTTTGTTTGGAATGATCTTCATACCTTTTTTCTTTAGTTGACTTTACTCTCAGACCGCTAACTCATAGAATATGGAGCCTTTGAATGTAATATTCAAGATACAAAAAGTAAAGAGCATATGACTACCAATGAGTTATTAAACGCAAGAAATGATTGCGTAAGTAATACGATATGAAACTCACAACTTTAGTTCGTACAACTTGACATGCAACTAAAAATAGTTTATGAGAGGAAAGTTTGACAAAATGGCTTCTAAGATACAATTGGACTAGTAAAGGTGCTTGCATCTTTCTCTCCTTGTTGATAATGTGCATCTACTTCACTCTTCTAGCACATGAGCATTTAAAGAATTTAGCAACTTACCAAATTACTAATTTCATTTATTTGCCCTCTACAGACGACTCAATATAAGGGAGGTATTGTATCTTTTATTCATTATGAATTTTGGTAAATCTATCCAAGTATTGCTTATGTGAAAATGAGCTTGCACATTTATCTTCAACACTTCCCCTCAAGCTCATTTGGGAGTTATCTTCTACCGTGTCCTCCACAGTTATCACATCCTTGAATCCTTTGAGTTTATAAGCATGAAAGATCCTTGTAAAAAATTTTACAATATTTTCTTTGGTTTTGATGAGCTTTATCTCCATTTCTTTGCTTAGTACCTTTTCCATTAGATAATGATAGTGGATGTCTATGTGCTTACTAATGGCATGAAACATGGGGTCTCTGGCCAAATACATACTTGACATGTTATTACCATATATAGGAATGGTTCCAGCATACACTTCAACATCATCCAAATGCTTTCTTATCCACCTTGCTTCACATGTGGAAAATGCCAATCCAGTATATTCAGACTCCATGGATGAAATTGCAATAGTAGGTTGTTTCCTTGAGCTCCATGTAAAAGGTTTCCTTCCTTACATGAACATATAGCCTGATCTTCTATCTACCTTCAATGTGCCCAATCTGCATTTCTACATCCTTTGATCTATGATTCTTCATCAAGCATTTAAAACGAGGCATGATTAATTGAATGTTTTAAGTATCAAAATATTCACATGGATGATATTAAATGTTTGCTTTTTGGAGCTTGCATAAACTAAAAAAGTACACACGCAACATAAGATAGATCAAGTCTTGTAATTTTGCATGTATTCATGATCCTATGATGCTTCTTTATGTCATTGCATCTTTGAATAGCTTTCCATTATTTGAACAAATTTTTGTATTATGGACAGATCAAGTCTTGTAATTTTGCATTATTCATGATCCTATGATGCTTCTTTATGTCATTGCATCTTTGAATAGCTTTCCATTATTTGAACAAATTCTTGTATTTGTGTCCATGGACTGAGTGAGTGGTTTACATTCTCTCATTCAACATCTAAAAGGAACATTCAACAAGTACTTTCATTGCATCAAGATAATGACACATTTCCCATAAAAAAATTTCAGTCCATAAACAATATTTCAGCTCTTTGAGATATAACTCCTTTCAAAGCTTTCCTTTGGTATCTTCAATCCATGTAACATGATTCCTTGTACCTCTCTATTTTCTTCCTTCTTCATGTACAATGAAGAATCTACACTACTTGGGTTGTGTCCACACTTAGTTAGATAGTCTAATAATCTTTGATTCGATGCTCGTGATGATTGCTTCAAGTTATAAAGTACCTTCTTCAACTTGCATATAAATTTGTATGGTTTTCATCCTCAAATTTAACCATTATATCACTTCGTATAGCTCTTGATTGAGAAAAGATTGTTTATGTAAAGTTGGTATAATATCCAACTCGTTGAAGGACTAATTCCTATTAAAGTTCTAGTTGTTTCCATCTTTGGAATCGGGTTAAAAACAATCATCATAAACTTTTCCATGTGATAGTTAAGATCCCTTGAAAATCAATGTAGCACTATGATAAGCTAGTGAACCATCAACATTCCTCTTTAGTTTAAACAACCACTTGTTTGGGCCAATCTTCATACGTTCTTTCTTTGGCAGGAACTCCAATGTGTGTTAATCTTTGAGATCCTTTATCTCCTCTTTAATAGCTTGGTTATGTTCCTTTTTTTGTGCAAGCTTCTTCATATGTCTCAAGCGCTTTTTCTTTCATGACATGCATCATGTATGCAAAGGTTTGGGCCATGAAGCTATCATAACTCAGCCTTTTTCTTGGATACCTTGTTCTTTAAGATCTTCTTTCATTGTGTTTCAGAAATTTCTTCTTCAACCTATTCAACTTTACCTTGAGAGTGACCACCTCTTCATATTCTTCTTCACTTGCAATATCTATCTTATTGTTTTAAGCAAGAGTTTCTTCTTATGAATGACAAAAGTATATCAAGTCCATATAAAACTCTTTTGAGCTATACCATTTACGTAGCTTATCCTAGATCCACATGTCTCCATATTTATACTCTTATTGCATGAGTTAACCAAAGTACAAGAATTTAGATGTTATAACATCTCATAGTACAGGATGCATAATCAGGGAGTGCCCAAAATACATGTCCATAGTTTGTAACTAACCCGGAAATCTCAAGGGTATCATATGGTGTTGTTTCTCAATTTGATACTTAGACCTTGTTCATGTGTTAGAATTTAACCAACCATAGTGCTTGCATATAACCACTATCTCAAGTGAGATCAAATCTTCTATCCAATATAAACAAGTTGTCTTGCAACTTGCATATGATAGTTACATCATATGTTGAGTTATTGCCCTTCATATGACTCTATGATTATGCTTATATTCTTTTACCTGCATTCAAAAAATGTCAACTCAATGTAGATATGTTAAACCTGGAACTCAATCACAGTATTGCATCATGAATCACACTTGCATTTTCTCTTATTCTGCAACATATTATGATACTGCACTTCATGTATATTTATAATAAAAAACAAGATGCTCCAAAGCATCACCTATCAATAATCTGACTTATTAATATAATACCTCACAGAACAATACATGAGTTCATACTTCTTAATTCCTCTCTACACCTTGTTTATTGTAAAAGTCCAAGCGATGATGTGTGAACTCCTGTAGAACTCATTCAACAACTAGCTCAATGCATCTACATCATATAAAATATTACATGCATATGTAAGCATGGAAGGTAGCATGGTGACCTTGAGCATATGTGATCATGCACACATAAACAATACCGTCAACTTCCATACATCACTTATCAATTAGAGGTGTTCAACCTCACACAACATGATATCATAAACACGTTTGGATATCTGTACATATGCACAACTTCCCAGAGCATGATATCATCTTGCATCCCCAATACATACATATGGCTTCCATTTGATAGAAGAAATTCACAACTGATTTACCTTCATCAAGTATTCCCTCTCCAAATTTGTTGTGTACCAATCACTTGTCAATGTGCATCACTTTGTCATATTAGCTATCATGTACAACATCTATGACAACTCAATATTCAAGGTAATATTGCAACTTAGAGAGAGAAAAGATGCATGGACTGATTTGTGCAATGCTCATGATTTTTATCACATTACTTGTTGTACTTGGTCCAACAATCAACTTGCTAATGCCTTCGTTGCTGCTAGTCTAGACAGATGTTATGCTAATAACAAAATCATTCAAAACTATTGGGACATAAGTGTCCAGATTGACCCTACTTTAATAGTCTCCGATCACAAACCTTTGGTTGTGTCTTACAAGATGGGTACCCCTTTGTTTAGGTCTGGCTCGCCGCACATTGATGCTAATCTCCTTAAGCTTCCTTCTGTTCTGACCCAAACTAAAAGCTTGTTTTCCACCAATTTTAGTACCTTGAGCTCCCCTTGTAGGGCGTGGGATAAGTCGGTGAAAGATATCCAACTTCTGTTCACCCAATGTAAGAAACATGCTCGAGACCTGAGAGCCAAAAGAAGAGAAGCCCTTATTAATAAGTTGAAATCTCTTGATGATACTTCTCAAGAATTCCATGACACCAACTTAAGACTCAGTAAGGAGAGATACCTTGAAGCTAGTTACTCTCTTGCTTCCTCAAAGAAGTTTTGGAGTGAGAAAATTGATAGAAATAATAAGTATATGTTCTCTGTTGGAAAAAAGTAAAGTTAGGGATTTTATCCCCATGATTGAGAAGAAAGAATGTGGGCACACTATTAATATTGAGGAGACTCTACACTATACGGGATGCCAAAAGCTTCTTTATGGATTTTTTCTCTAAGCCACTATTTCCATAAAAAGGAAGAAAATGATCCTTGAAAGCCTGGTTACCATCTTGGACTTGCCCCTCACTGCCGGTGAGATCAAAGAAACGATCAATAAATTGAAACCCTGTAAGTCTCCTAGATATGATGGTCTTCCCAATGAGTTCTACATGATATTGAAGGATTTTCTCACTCCTTTTATTCTTTTGGTGTGGGAAGACTACTAGTAAAGGGTTCCTTTCTTGTCAAATCAACACAAGAGTTATTAGACTCGTTCACAAAAGAGGCAACAAAGATGATCTTAACAATTGGAGACCTATCACTTGTCTCAACTCCATCTACAAGATTTTTGCTTCCACCATAGCCTGAAGACTTAGTCCCTTGATGGACTCCCTCATTCTTCCTGAACAAAAATGTTCTATAAAAGGTAGGTTTATTCTTGATGTTATCATCTCCCACTCGGAAGGTATGGACTATGCTGAGGAAAGTGGTCAAGACTATTACTCCTTAAAGATTGACTTTGACAAATCCTATGATAGGATTAAATGGGATTTTATCCTCCAATCTCTTCATGATCTAGGAGGTGGCGTGGACTCATTAAATATGTTAGTACTCTTTTTGGCAATGGCTATTCTAGAGTGGACATTAATGGTCATATTTGTGAGCCTTTTAGATGAAGTATTTCGATGGCGATGCACCACACTGCACTCTCCTTCTCGAGAGCTCCACGACGATATGCTCGGAGTAGAAAAACGAGCTCCTGACGCCACACACAGTACTCCGCACAGAGGTTGTAGAATACACAGAAAACGCAATACACAGGGAGGACGAAGACAGACTTCTTAGGTCTTACAAATGCGGTCGAACTTACAGTCTGTGACTGACCAGGCCACTATATGTTTTATTAAAGAACATATACAAAGAAGTGTCCGGTGGCCATTTGGCCTTTCACATGGACACTAACGGTAACAATCTCCCACTAAAGGCCAATATGGCCAGAGTAACTATGGGAGAAAAAAGAAAGAATGATAAAGAATACCTGAGTGTAAGTATACAAACTATACCTCCCACCTGATGGGCATGTTACACAGTATACAAGTGACTGCGTAAGATCAAGAATCAAGTAACCCCCGTCAAGTGACAACAGTGTCGAAAGCTATCCTGTGGTAGAGCTTTAGTCAAAGCATCTGCAGCATTATCTCGAGTGTGAACCTTCTCAAGAATAATGCTCTCAGTGGCTAAGCAATCTCTAATGAAGTGATACCTCACCTCAATGTGCTTGGTCTTTGCATGATAGACCGGATTCTTAGCCAAAGCAATGGCACTCTGACTATCACTGAGCAAGTGAGGTACATGCTGAGGCAAACCCATATCGCAAGCAAGACGAGAAAGCCACAATGCTTCCTTACATGCCTCACTTGCTGCAACATACTCTGCTTCTGTGGTGGAAACAGCTGTACATTCTTGAAGACGAGATCTCCAAGAGATAGCACCTCCAGCAAAATGAAAAATGTACCTTGATGTAGACTTACGATTGTCTACACAACCAGCATAGTCAGAATCTGTGTAACCAATAATGGATGCTTTCCCTCTACCTAAGCATAGACACTTGTCCTTAGTGCCACTCAGATATCTCAAAATCATTTTGACCGCTTCCCAATGTTTCTTGCCAGGATTAGACATCTATCGGCTCACAACTCCCACTGCAAATGCAATGTCTGGTCTCGTAGCTACCATAGCATACATGAGACTACCAACAGCAGACTGATAGGGAATTTTGGTCATGAATTCCTTTTCGTCATCTAATTTGGGGCAGTCATCCTTGCTCAATTTCACATATGTGGGTAAAGGTGTACTCAATGCCTTTCCACCCTGCATATTGAATCGATGAAGTACTTTGGATATGTACTCACTTTGAGACAAGTATATGCATCTTTTACTTCTATCACGAGTAATGTGCATGCCAAGAATATGTTTGGCATCCCCCAAATCCTTCATATCAAATGTCTGACTCAACTTCTTTTTGAGAATTGACAAATCATAAGAGGACTTCCCAGCAATCAACATATCATCGACGTAAAGTATCAAGCATATCAAGCTGCCATCAGAACATCTCTTTGTGTACAGACAATGATCCTCATTGCTCCGAGAATAGCCTTGGGACTTCATAAAAGCATCAAACTTTTGGTACCATTGTCTAGGAGACTGTTTAAGTCCATACAAGCTCTTCTTGAGCTTACAAACTAGACTTTCCTTGCCAGGAACTACATAACCCTCTGGTTGTTCCATATAGATCTCATCAGTAAGATCTCCATGCAAGAAAGCTGTTTTCACATCCATTTGGACTAGCTCTAAGTCCTCCATTGCAACGAATCCAAGCAACATGCGCAAAGTAGTCATCATGACCACTAGAGAGAAGATTTCCTCAAAATCAACACCATGTTGTTGCTTAAAACCCTTTGCAACAAGCCGTGCTTTATATTTTGGAGAAGCACTATCTGATGTGAATTTCAGCTTATATACCCATTTACATGGTAAAGCTTTCCTGCCCTTTGGCAAAGGTACTAAGTCCCAAGTACCATTCTTGAGAATAGAATCCAACTCACTCTTCATGGCACGCTCCCACTTGACATGATCCTCTGTCTGCATAGCCTCTTTGTAGCAAGAGGGCTCACCGGCATCTGTTAGCATAACAAAATCTAAACCTGGAACATATCTATCAGGTGGATATGAGACGTGTGCAGAACGTCTCAATGGTTGCTGAACAGGAACATGTGCAGACTGATCTGAATGGACATTCTCTTGAACATCCCTATGTGCAGCATTTTTATGCATGCTAACCGGAGGAATAGTATCCTCAAACACCACTCTTCTCACTTCAACCTCCTTAATCGGTTGTTTATGCATCTTAGACTCATTAAAAATGACATCACTACTTCTGATCACTGACCGTGTTTTAGGATCCCATAAGCGATATCCAAATTGTCCTTCTCGACCATATCCAAGAAAAATGCATTTCTTTGACTTATGGTCCAACTTCTGTCTAAGATTCTTGGGTATATGAACATATGCTTCACACCCAAAAACTCGAAGATGATCATAATATGGTGGTTTCCCTGTCCATAACTCTTGTGCCACTTTCAGACCTTTGGCAGTACTAGGTGAAAGGTTAATCACATGAACTGCAGTCAATACTGCTTCTGCCCAAAAACCTTGTGAGAGGTTTGCATGATGCAACATAGAGACTACTCTATCTTGAATAGTTCTATTCATCCTCTCAGCTACACCATTCTGTACTGGGGTATAAGGAGCTGTAAACTCTCTACGAATCCCTCTACACTGAGAGAAAAGGCTGAATTCATGTGAGGTATACTCACCCCCATTATCTGAACGTAAAGCCTTAAGCTTAGTTCCTTTTTCAGTCTCAACTGAAGCAAGCCATTTTCTGAAAGTAGGGAATACATCATCCTTCGATTTGATAGGATATACCCAGACTTTTCTAGTAGCATCATCTATGAAAGTGACAAAGTAAAGAGAACCACCTAAGGACCTAGTGGGCATAGGACCACACACAGCTGTATGGACAAGATCTAAAGGCTGAATTGAAGAGTCAATGTGCGTTTTATGCACATTTCTGGTTTGCTTTCCATATTGACAATGCTCACAAAATGAAAAATCAAAGAAAGATAACACAGGTAAGTAGCCAGAACGAGAAAGATTTTCCATTCCACTACGAGATATATGGCCCAAACGACCATGCCAAATACAAGCCATAGGCTGTTCAGTAACAGCTAACAAGTGTTCTTTCTGTGATACAAATAAAGGGTAAAGTGAGCCAACTTTCCTTCCTTTTGCAATAACCATATTGCCCTTTGATATACGAAAGGACTGAGCATAGAAGACCACCTTGTAACCAAGGTCATCAAGTTGACCAACTGACATCAAACTGCGTGATAACTGAGGTACATGGCGTACATTATGCATAGTAAATTTTGAACCGTCAATGAACTGCACAACCACATCTCCAATCCCCACAACATCACACTGGTAAGAGTCACCAAGTCTCACGGTACCAAGAGACTTTGGTGCATAATTAGAGAACCATTCTCTATGTGGTGTCACATGGAAAGAAGCACCAGAATCTAGCAGCCAGGTGTGGGAAAGAGAATCAGCCATAAGTGCCTCAGATGGCACAGTACTATCAAGTGTCAACACATCAGCATCATCAGAAATAGCATTAATTTCTTCAATCTTCACAGTCGAAGTAGATGGTGCAGGTAACTGTTTAACATGCCCATCAACATTCTGTCCTTTACCTTTAGCATTCTTTAATGCATAACAGTCTTTCTTCATGTGTCCTTTCTTATGACAATAATGGCATTCAATATCCCTCTTCCTTGATTTACTTCTGCTCTTATTCAGTTGACCATTCTTTTCCTTGTTCTTGCTCCTGCCACGTTGTTAATTCTTTCCTTGGTAAGAATCACGAACATTATATGCATCTCCACTCTGAGTGCCAACCATAGATTTTCTATGAATCTCCTCACTCAAGAGTGCTCCACATATGTCATCATAGAGGATTTTACCACCTGGTGCACTATTGCTAATAGCTGTGCAAAATGTATCCCATGATGATGGCAGGGTGCATAACAGCAATACTGCTTTCATTTCATTGTCCATATCCATTTTCTAAGCCTGTAACTGGGAGAATATGGCATCAAACTCATTTAGATGAGCAGCAACACTATCTGTGTCCTTCATACAAAGGTCGTATAATTTTCTCATCACATATACTTTATTTGATGCCGTCTCTTTTTCATATGTATTGCATAACTTCTTCCAAAGCTCCTCTGCACTTTCACAGTCTAATACTGTAAAGTAAACATTATCTTCTAGGTGCAAGCGAATGGTAGACCTGGCCATTTCATCTAACTCATCCCAATCATCTTCATCCATGTCAGCAGGCTTCTTTGAAATCCCATTTACTGGCTTCCATTGCCTTCTTTGAATCAGCACATCTTTAATCTGATTCTTCCATAGAGCAAAGTTTGTGCCATCAAATTTTCGGATCTCAAAATGGTCTTTGCCCTGCAAGTTATAGCTCCTCCTCGGAACGCTAGCACTAGACCCTGATCCACCGGATGTGCGTGAGACCTCTGATGCCATGATCGTAGAGAACTGAATAGAATGATAATGGAGCTAGAAGAGTCCAAACACCAACAAATAACTGTATCAAGGAGTAAATCGACCACTATATAGTTGACTAAACCAGAAATCTGGAAAAATTTTTGCCAGAGTATCCTCTGCAATATTAGCATATGACCAGTGTCAAAGTATCATAAAACTGCAAGTACTGACATGTCTACCTGCATAGTGAATCACTGACTCCACTGCATATAATCAGTTACCCAATAGAAGCCAACTAGGCTTATCGAGCACCTATGAACAACTATCATACATCTCCTATGGCGAGGCTGGGTAAGTCTTCCACCTGCATCACCGAAGAGACCCCGACATCTGGGTGTCTCCCAGTTAAGAAAACCTCACCACGACCCTCTTTATCAAATGTAAAAGGCTTTATGCAAAGAACGTAACCGCCATATCAATGCCCACATGGACGTACATAAGCGGTATCCACACAAGCGTACATGGTGTGTATGTGCTCAATATATGTAGTAAAAATGACACTGAAAGGCTGAATACACAGCCCAAAAACTAGCCAATAACACCTGCAAGTGTCTGTCACCTCTGATGTTTTAGGCTTTAAAAACCGGCATAAATTTGCAGCGACTGCTCCCACCAAAACTGAAAACCCCTCGAGAAACCTGTAGTTTTACGAGTGTGGCTGAAAATACAGCCCCAAAGGTTGATATTTATTGTCTGAGAAGTACAAGGAACACTCTTCTTGATGTTCTTGGACTTGTGTGAAGAGAACTACGTGCGAAAGTACTCTGAAATGGCTCCAAAAAAACCCCAAAATTGCTTCAGAAACAGGCTTTAAAAGCAAAAATGAAGCTTTGAGGGACCAAAACTTGTTCAAGGTAATGTCAACCTTAGTCTTTCCCCTTCTTCAAACACCACAAGAGTGTAGCTTAGTGGCAAGAGATTGCCACGGTTAAGCGAGCTCTGGGGGGAACAGTACTGGGATGGGTGACCTCCCGGGAAGTACCGGGAACCTCTATATTCCTTGATCGTTGAGGTCCTCCCTCGCGCGCAGCCAACGGCGCCAACGGTGACTTCGGTGACTCGGATGACAAGGTATGCCAAGGTCTATGCATGTGAAAACGCTTCAATTCATACTGCTGCGCAAGAGTATCCCACCGAAAGAAAACAAAGATTTATCCTCTGTGTTTTTCCACACACCTCTTCACCATCCCTTGTGCCTTTTGTGTATCCGCGAACTCTACCTCATCCACTAAATTTTCCAGCGAAGAATTCTCCGTGTGTAGTAATAAGCATCATTAGAAAAAACCATCGGCTTAAAAGTGTCCACCCGTACTAATTGCCAGAGCCTACTGCATTCCCTGTTATGTTTAACGAATCAATGAAAAGCAAAAGCCCATTCGCAAAATGGGACAATTATGTTTGAAGACACGACGCGTTACTTTCAAAACAGTTGTATTCGGACAGCTGCAGCTATAAATAAGGAAAGCTTTTGTAAAAACTAAAACTCTGCAATCTCAAGTGACTTTATCCCCCCCCCCCAGTCATGAGCAATGCATCAAGATCAATGCCCATAACCATTCATCAAGAATAACTTGACAAGATCAAAAGAACATGATAAAAGAAATTGAAGATCATGTCACATGTAATCTTTGAATGTATCTCCCCATATCCAACTATTGTGGATGTTTGTCAATGATCAATGTATAAAAAAAAAGTCACTTTTCTAGATGGATTCTTATTTAAAATCTAATAGCACCTCACCAATGAATGTGCAGAATGGTTAGAAGTATCATTGTGCAACCAAATAACTGAACTTGACATCCTCTTCAGGCTCTAGGAATAAAGTTGTAACAACTTTATTTGGTCCTTGAATAAGGTTTGGGATCAAAGGAGACTTGAGATGAAATCTCAAAGACACTCACTCCCTCCAAACCTTCAAATCCTCCTCCATGGGCATCTTCTACTTTGGAAGATGAAGTCAAATTTCATATGCAAAATCAACTTTGAGATAATATTGCAAGTGCATGGGAATAAATACATGTGCGTATGCATGATTGTATGATGTACTCCTATCATTTATATTCATTGAACTATGCATGGTCAGAAAGAAAAGCTGATTAGCATTCCATGGTGAAGCTTGTGTGTGCACTCACATACATATTATGTGCCTATACAGAATCCCTTGCAATCAGTCATAACACATATGTACATATCAAAAAGTTCCTTGATTCAAGGGCATTTACTGAGACCCTACCATGCATACTTTAAATGCACTTCCAAACAATCATGGTGCATAGGAATGCATAGGTTTGCCCTTGATAAGGATTATGAATGTCAAAAATGATGGAGCCAAAAGTTTGAAAATGCTATGTACAAGTGCAAATTGATTTGGAACTGTGGGAAACAAAGCAACGTGTATATACATCATTTCATGCATAATATAAGGTCACAATACTCATCAGGGTGCAGCAATTGGAAAAGGCTACTCATGACATACTAAACATAAAGTCTTTTTCCTTGGTCCTTTGAGTTCTTCAATGTAATCCATCTCCATCACATTGCCAAAATTTCATTAGACTCGGAAAACTCATGAATGCCATATTATAAAAAACTATATCAAAAAACGACTAAAAATACCAAAACCAAAGATAAAACTTCCGAGAAGTCCATCTCTATACAGAAAAGAATGACTAAATGAAACATTGTTGCCTTTCTAACAATCCACTTGAATGTCGAGTCTTGAAATCTTCCTAGATCTGTATCCAAACAACAAATTACTTTAGTAGACGTTATTTTATCATAAACACACACAAAGCTAAGACAAGACAAGTGGACATACATTTCACAAACTTTATGCTTATGCTTTTCGAATAAATCAGTATCAATATATGCACAAAATTTATAGTGATAAAGGAAACAAACCCTTCTTTTTTTTTAGAGTAGTATCAACATAACTTTTATTAACATCAATCGAAGTATTTATTTGAGATATCTCTTGAGGAGGCTCATAATTCTCTTCATCAATAAAAAGGAGTTAAACTTGAATCGGAAATTCGTCTTCATTTTTGGCACATGCAGTATCTAATACATTTTGAGTTTCATTAAATGCTATGATCAATGTATCATTTTGGGAACATGTCTGATTGGTTGAAAATCCATTTACTCCATCATGGTTTTCATGAAAATAGTTTATAACTGTTTCACCTTCCCCTTCCTCGTATGGAGAATAGATGAGAGTATTTATATTCAAAGAAACTATTGTGGCCGATGCACTCTCATTGGCAATGCATAACTCAATTATTTTACATCAACAGTGGGGAGAATTGTAGCTAAATCATGCAAATCATTTTCCCTATCCGTGTCTTCCTTGTTGATTGGGTTTTATTGATTCATGGTGTTTGAGATTTTTTCCCCTTTGTGTTTTGATGTTCAGATACCGAATCATTGTCTTCTCTTATCCACAAGTGCTTAAGTTGTATTGGTTCATGTCTAAGAACACTTTTTTAACTTCATATCTCATTTAACTCCATTCATTAGTCAAACCACCAAATTAGTTGTTATCTTCCACAAGCGGTTCAAACTCCTTTCACATGGACTCCTTAAGGATATGTAGAAAGCACATTACTTTATTAGGTTTAAGGCATCTTTGGTTTATCTTAAGTAACCGTTCAAAATTATTTTCTAGTTCTTTGTAAGCTATTTCTTATGTTCAATTTTCTTTGGAAATTCCTACCATGTTCGATAAGTCAAACAATTGCTTTATGTTTTTTCCTCACATGACAACTCATGTAGAAATTGTTTCTTGAAAGCAATCCAAGGTATATTTGAAAAGCCAAACCCAAGGCATATTTTCTCCCATTTTTGTCCATTAGGTACACACCTAAATGTAGTATCCCAAGCATCCCTAGGTTTGCCATATTAGTAGACTAAATTTTCATATTGTTTGATATGAGTAGTGGTATACTTGCCATCAAATTCATTACTATATGCTTTCACTTCATCACTTAGTATCTAAATTTGCTGTTCTATGAGGTCATGTAGACTAAAATGAGCAACAAATAGCTAACACCAAGTCACATAAACTGCTCATCTTTCAAGTGGAGTTCAATTGTTATCATGCAGATATGGGCCTACACACAAGGTGCTTGTAGTGTATGTGAATCCAGGGAGACATATGCCTAGTCATCATGCTTTTATGCTTCATAGGAAGGATATTCTTGGATTGTGGAGAAAATAGGAATTCATGTATCAATTGGCATCAAGCTCATGAGGTAGAAGTATGAATTCATTGATAGTGGCATGCACTTGAGGAAAGAGAATTTTGTGGATCCACTTCAAGTTAGATTAATTTTCTTGAGATAGAAGCATGTCTATATTTTGTTTGGAAATGTAAAAAAGGAATCACTTCATCTTTATTGGAAGACATTCTTTTATCCATTTTTCAACTTCCATATACTGACAAAGAAAGTAGAATTCAAATATGTATGAGCGACCAGTAGTCCGTTGTAATAAATCTTAATCACAAAGGTGCTTATCGTGTAACAATCACTACAATTATTTAGTTAAAGCATGAAACAATATGTTTTCAAACACATACAATTTATTCAAAATATTGAAATTGATCACTTTCTATTCTCTCCAAACAGAATTGTTTTCTCCATTTCCTGGTTATACTTTATGCCATGAATTCCCTACCATCCATTCACACTATTGACATATTTCTTCAAAACTACCACAGGTCTCAAAGCATATTTGTTTCCGTCCAGTAATACAAAAACATGAGAATCAATCGATCTAATTCGTACCAAAGTAGCACTATAATTTGAAATACGTAGGAATAAATCATTGTCTTTAAGTATATCTTGAATTTGCTCATCACTCCCAGCATGCAAGTGTTGCTCCACCTCAACTTCAAAAGCACAATCCTCCCGTGCAACATAACTCGCGTGCCATTCCATGTAATCTTCAAAACTTGACTTTCATATTTGACGATAAAAAAGGAAACTTCGTATTTGTGGATTCTTGGGAAGACCAGTTCGCCAGTTCCTTGAAGTTTCCTTCGCATAGATCACTGGTAATTTTTTCGTTTTCCAAACCAATTCACTCGCTCAAACGTTCATATATTTTGTCTATTTCTCTCACATTTTGAGCTTTATCTCTTCAAACTTCAACCTAGCTTATCATGTGCAGGTAAAGGCATCTGCCCCTGAACTCTGCTCATGCATCTAATGTGCCATCCGAGAAGATGATGTTCGCACCGAAACAAACAATATATATTTGTCAAAGCTTTCATTCCATATAAATGTGCGAAAATGCCTTGATCTCCATATAAATTGAGTGTCATCAAATGAACATTTTGTCCACTTCAAAATCTGTTTCAATTCGTCGCAGCCATGAGCAACATTAGTATGAGACTTGTGGAGCAATCTGAATCGATATGCACTTGAGCCCTAAGTGGCGTTTTGTGCATTCTCAATTTCAACGTCCAGGAACTTCTTTCAGAATTGTCTCTTTCACGTCCACCCAAAACCTACCACTTAACTTCTTTCCTCTACATTGGACGACCCAAGTCTGGTCAGTTCTTATGTGGTGTTCATGAGTTTCTGATCACGTTGCTCAAATCTCCCCTTTAATAGTTTATGTCATGTTTCACTGCTCCAATCTCCAAGCTCCAGTCTGAACAAGTGACCACCTTTTCAAGCTCATCAGTAATTCTTAGCAGACTACAATCTTTGCTTCGTCTAATGACATCCGTAGTCTTCCAATTGGTTTCCAGAGTCTCCAGTCGAAGCTAAAAGGAACAGACAAAAAAGAAGACACTTAAAACGCTTCATTTCATACTGCTTTTCCTATACAAGAATATCCCATGGACAGAAACCAAAGTTCTATCCTCTGTGTTTCTGCGCAAGCCTCTTCACCATCCATTGTGCCTTTTGTGTGTGGAGGGAACGAACCTCGGCCACTAAATCTGCCAGTGTAGAATTGTCTATGTGCAGTTGGAAACGTCATCAGAAAAATCGCTGGATGAACAATGTCCTCCTGTAGTAGGTGCTAGAGCCTTTAAGAACCTGCAAATAGTTGAATTTGATCACGTGTAGCTATAGAAAAATAAAAATTTTGTAAAAATAAAATACTCCAATCGCATGCAACTTTATCTTGCCCCTTTGACCATCAACAATACATCAATATCGATGCCCATAATCATTCGTCAAGAACTTAACTTGCCGAAATTTTAAAACATATACAAAAAGTTGAAGCTCATGTAATCTCACAATTTATATCTCCATAGACAACTTTTGTCAATGTTGTCAGTGACCGATACATACAATAAACTTCTCTTGTGTAGATGGATTCTAACTTAAAATAAAAAAGAACCGCACCAATCCAAGTTGGGAATGGATCGAATTATCTTTGTGCAACGAATAACTACAACGGACATCCTTTACAAGGTTTGAAAATATAGTTGTATACACTTCATTTTCTTCTTAAATAAGGTTTGGCCTGAAATATAGTTGAGATGAAATCTCAATGCCAACACACCTATTCTTTATAAAGAATAAATACTTCTTTAGTGCTTCCATAGATGATGGTTCAGGATATTCTCTTCATAGCTTCAAATTAGGGTCATACCTATGCCAGTCATACTCATGGTCATCTACTGCACCGGTGTGACCATTGGAAGATGCTTGGACAAACACTAAAAATCCGATGTCAAAATAGGCTCCACAAGAATGGTCGGAATAGGTTTCAGTATAATCCTGGGTATAGACACTCATATTGCATAGGCACATACTAACACTTATCTTGAAGATTATACCAATGACTATGCTTGTACCTATTCCAACTTCATATTTTATGAACTGAAAGCTAACTCCCATATTTTTAGTTAGAAAGCTAGCTCCTCTATCTTTTCACTCAAATATGTGTGCATAGCTCCCCTCCATCTCACGTCCACTCTCCCACTCCCCTCCCCCACCCTTTGCTTCTTCCCTCTCCCCTCACACTCATCCATCCTCCTTCCCCTCCCCCCCCCCCCCCCCCCCCCCCCACACACACACACACATAGACACACACACATCTCTCTCTTCACACACACATCTCTCTCTCTCTCTCTCTCTCTCTCTCTCTCTCTCTCTCTCTCTCTCCACACAAATGTTTCTCTCTCTCTCTCTCCACACAAATGTTTCTCTCTCTCTCTCTCTCTTGCATCTTGGTAAGTGATGCACTCCCTAACCCTCTCCCTCTATACCTTAATTTTTAGGGTTTCCTAATTTCAACTTTATCTTGCCCCTTTGATCATCAACAATACATCAATATCAATGCCCATAATCATTCGTCAAGAACTTAACTTCCCGAAATTTTGAAACATATACAAAAAGTTGAAGATCATGTAATCTGACAATTTATATCTCCATAGAAAACTTTTGTCAATGTCGTCAGTGACCGATACATACAATAAACTTCTCTTGTGTAGATGGATTCTAACTTAAAATCAAATAGAACCACACCAATCCAACTTGGGAATGGATCCAATTATCTTTGGGCAACGAATAACTACAACGGACATCCTTTACAAGGTTTAAAAATATAGTTGTATACACCTCATTTTCTTTTTAAATAGGGTTTTGCTTGAAATAGTAGTTGAGATGAAATCTCAATGACAACACACCTATTCTTTATAAAAAATAAATACTTCTTTAGTGCTTCCATAGATGATGGTTCAGGATATTCTCTTCATAGGTTCAAATTAGGGTCATACCTATGCTAGCCATACTCATGGTCATCTACCGCACCGGTGTGACCATTGGAAGTTGCTTGGACAAACACTAAAAATCCGATGTCAAAATAGGCTCCACAAGAATGGCCGGAATAGGTGTCCATATATTCGTGGCTATAGACACTCATGTTGCATAGGCACATACTGACACTTATTTTGAAGACTATACCAATGATTATACTTGTACCTATTCCAACTTCGTGTTTTATGAACTAAAAGCTGACTCCCATATTTTTAGCTAGAAAGTTAGCTCCTCTATCTTTTCACTTAAATATGTGTGCATACCTCCCCTCCATCTCACATGCACTCTCCCACTCCCCTCCCCCACCCTTTGCTTCTTCCCTCTCCCGTCACACACATCCATCCTCCTCCCCCCCCCCCCCCCCCCCCCACACACACACACACACACATACACACACACACATCTCTCTCTTCACACACACACATCTCTCTCTCTCTCTCTTGCATCTTGGTAAGTGATGCACTCCCTAACCCTCTCACTCTATTCCTTACTTTTTAGGGTTTCGTAATTTCAATCTCATTTTGATTTCCAAGAGCTTTTTGACACTCACTTTTTGTTTGATGGGAGGCGATGTTGATTGTGCATACATGAAAAGTGTTCTGGATTTACATCAATGTGAGTGATCTACATCAATCCGTGTATTGTTTGAACTTTACTAGAGAGAGAGAGAAAGAAAGATATATATTGAAAGTGAGAGAGGGAAATATAAAAAATTCAATGTTGATGCATAAAGGAAAACAAAAAAAGCATTCAATGTTGAAAGTGATCTACATCAATCCGTGTATTGTTTGAACTCTATTAGAGAGAGAGGCTGAGGGATAGAGAGAGAGAAAGAGAGATATATATTGAAAGTGAGAGAGGGAAATATAAAAAATTCAATGTTGATGTAGAAAGGAAAACAAAAAAAGCATACAACAAACCCTATTTGATAGATAGATAGAGAGAGAGAGAGAAAGAAATGAAAGGAAATATTGGTTAACATTTGGGAGCGATGGATATTAAAAGAGAGAGGGAAAGAGATAGTGAGAGAGAGAGAGAGAGGATGAGAGATATTCAGAGAGAGAGAGAGAAAGAGAGTTTAAAAATACAACATTGATGCAAAAAAACAAAAACAAAAAAAGCATACAAAAAACTTAATGGATGGAGAGCGAAGGAAATAAAATGAAATACTAGTTAACATTTGAAAATAGAGAGAGAGAGGGAGAGGGAGATAGAAATCAACATGTAATGAAATTTTGGTTGGCCTTTGAGAGACAGACAGATAGATAGAGAGAGAGAGGGAGAAAACTTGAAATGTAATGCGATTTTGGTTAGCATTTGGGTGTGGAGAGAGAGAGAGAGAGAGAGAGAGAGAGAGAGAGAGAGAGAGAGAGAGAGAGAGAGAGAGAGAGAGAGAGAGAGAGAGACAGAGAGAGAGGGAGAGACAGAGAGAGAGATAGAGAGAGCGAATAGAGAGAGGAAAGTGAGAGAGAGAGAGATAGAGATAGATCATGGTAAGAGGGAGGGTAGAGAGAGAGCATAGAGAAAGAGAGAAGAGAGAGATAAAGAAAGATAAAGAGAGAGAGAGATAGAGAGAGAAATATATGTAGATAGAGATAGAGAGTAGGACATGTTCAAATGCCTCCACATGGTATCAGAGGGCAGATTTGGATATGGAGTAGATAATGGCATGCCCTTAGATCGTGTGTTAGTATTAGATATTTTATAGATGATAGATATGTATTGCATACATTTGACATTACGGACCCTTTGCTTCCGATTGACTACAAAACTCACGCCGCTAGTCACATTGTTTGGGTAGTGAGTAAATCAACCCATGGGACATTGCATCCTCTACCTCTCCTGCACAAATAAGAACAACATGGGATACAAAAGGGCAAGCTTTTAGGATCATGATATTAAACCAACACATGGAATAAATGCTCAAGGCATTTCATGACATGTTTAAAGACCACGATGATGCAGATGATGTCGTGGGTTCCATGGATACGACATAATTTCCACAAATAGAAGTCGTCAAAGAACATCAGAACATGCAAAAACTATCATGTTTAGCATTCTACAATTGCACAAAGAAATTTGTTCTACGTGCATTGCTCATGATGTTTAATCTTCAATCGATCTATGGATGCTTGGATAGTAGTTTCTTTGAATTGTTCAGGTAGAGTGGAATTGAAACTTTCATTCTTGCATTGAAATAGGTTGATTTACTAATATCATTTTTATTGTTTATCCCTTGTATTCTTTTGAAAGGTCTTTTTTTTCAGAGATAACATCAATGTCTTTAACATATGGGGATGCAAAGAAGATTTTACTATCTGTGGGTATGGAGCAGACAACGATCCAAATGATTGCATTCCTTTTTGCAACAAGTATGAGCACCTCCACATATGTCTAGAGTGTGGAGCAAGAAGGTTTAGGGAAGAGCTTATGGAAAAATTAATCCTCACAAATGTTCTTCGCCACTCTCCTACAATCCTAAGAGTCAAGAGAATGGTAAGATGAAAATCCTAAGACAGTGCGTGTGGATATCTGCGAAGAAGAGGAGGAACTCACAAAGGGGTATTGTTGGCAAGTAACACGCTTCAACATTGCAAATTACTAATGTGTTAATCTTATGCATTATTTTGACAGTCATAATGCAATCCATTTTATTTGTTATCTACTATTAGAAATACAGTTCCCTATGGTCTCGTGGATGATACTTTGGGATCGCATGCATCAACGAGAATAGGTCTACTTTTGATAGTGTGGTGATGGTCAATGTTCTCCAGAAAAGTAGAGCTAGTGAAAGAGAAAAAAATGCCCAAGAAGTCTAGCTCAAGTATTGCAGAGTCATTGAGAATACCTTGAAGCTATGGTTCAAGAGGTTGAACTACTTTCCATTTGATGTGAATTGGTCCAAAGTAGTCACTACTGGAAGAAATGGAACAATGAGGTGGGACACAAGTGGTTCGGCTCAAGTAGACTCCATGAAGCCATGGAAGAATAAAAGAGACACATTTATACTTCTCCAAAACTATGAGCAGGTTATCTTTACACCACATATATAAAAAATAATGTGGCCATTTGTTGTATAAGTCCTTGCATGTAGCAGACAAATTTGCGAAGACACGGATGTAGAAAATGTTCCATCTACAATGGACTCTAAGATGCATGCACTAGTCAAAGAGGAAGATATCATTGTCCTTATAGAAGAGACATTTAAATAGGACTAGGTACATGATGAGGTAACATATGTTGTATTGTACGAGGACGCTCATCATGGAGGGGCAGCCATACCAAGAAATCTGGAAGTTTCCAATGTAGAGATAGATATGCTCTGTGCATTAGATCTCCAAGAGGATGCTAGAATAGAGGACTTATGAAGCAAGCAATGTACTTATTTATGTTGATATTGAAACGAAGTCTTAGTCTGATGCTTTTCTAAATTTATTGTGTTTTCTTTATAGAGTACTAGTTTTTTGTATTATTGTTGTGGGAGTGAAAGGCTCGGTTGATAGATCAGGCCAACTATCGATGTTTCAAAAATGGTGCATGCGGTGTACTTCAAGCATTTTCAGGTGAGTGGAACTTCAACTTATGAAACTTCAAGTAAAGATTTGTAGTTCAAAAAGTCGCAAAAGTGATTCGAATTATTACTCTGAGAAGGTACTTCAAGAACCATGTGTTTTCTACAAACATTCTTCATTCAAATTTTCATTCAACATTACGAACTTAACATGAACATGCACAGAAAAAAAGTAACTTAGCATATCGAACGTTGAAACATTGCAGATTTAGAACTCTTAAATGTTGCATTGACTTTGAATTTGTAAGTATTTCACTAAGAGCGTTTTACTCCAAGCACTATGCTTTCATATCTTCGATCTTTAGAAACTCAAAGAAGAAGCACATCATCACATGTATCTAGCTGGGGACTTAATAAGAACGTGAGGCGTCAATATTTGAACCTCTACTTGATGCACGAATCACCTTAGTCATTAAATTAAACCTATTCTTTGATAGTTCATTGAAATGAAAAGTTTGCCACACATCTAATTCATTGCCTTACAACTTCATATGCTCTTATTCATCTGCATTTGATGTGCTTAAAGTATCTTGTCATGAGAGTCACGAGCTAGCGAAGTGAAAGTGGTGATCAGACCAATGAGACAGATTGTGTACATCTAGAGTGCGACCGAGTTTGAATGTTTCTCTTTTTCGTGTGATCTGCGTACTACAACACATTAGACACAGGATCGATATATCAGAATATATGAATATAAACACCCATTCGACATAGGAGTGATACAGAACTTATTCATGACTCTTGGACTAATCTCGTGCTACAAAGTCTGAATACAGGGTCATAGGGAATGATATAATTCCACGAAGCTAAATCAAATGCAGGATACGGGGATTATAAGAGAAAACAAATCATGATCATGACCCTGAAAGGATCTATCTTTGAATTTTTTTAAGTTATGGCCTTTAATCTCCTTCCCTTTCTACATTGTTAATATTTTCTCCTAAAGATCACGAACTTTTCCAATTTTGAAATCAAGTTGAAACAATGGGTTTAATTTTCTAAATGTATTAGACCTACAGATTTACTCCATAACTATTACTAATCGAAGAAGGCATTATCTTCGGAGATTCAACTACCATTTGGAACCAAAGTCCCTTTAGCAGCCAAGAAATCTGTAATTAAAAAACGTTATTCTTTCAAGAGACGAATTTTTTTATGAATACCCATTGTGATTATTATGATCTCATTCTGGAGGATTCCTTTCCTCCACTATAAGAAGCACAACTATCTTTGAGTCCCCATAAACAAAAATAGAGGAAATTACATAACCAATTATCTTCTCGCTTTTGCTAATGAGAACTACTAATAAAATTATAATCAGTGTTCTACATTTGAATGATCAAAATTGCTTACGCTACGACACTACTATGGGTCAACCATGACCAAAAATGGCATGAGTCTAGCATGCAAATTAATTTCATTTTCGTCTTCAAATTGTTTAGATGGATATCATGAGGATCGCTAATCTCAAGGGGCCTGCTACCTATTTTGAGATCCACTAGTGGTCAATATGACTTATTGATAGGAGGATGGGATCCCTATCCTTTTCCAACAAGTTTTACTCTTATAATTTAATCTCTCATCTTATTATGCTCTATTCAGACCTCACCCCTGAACTTAATTTAGCTCTTGCGGGCACCAAATCTTCATTTCAGCTTCAATTATAATCCTTTTTTTTTATGTGTGCCACACGCGTCGATAGTCATTTATCTCTTCTTCTACTTCATTTGAACACTAGGATTTCCTCTTGACTCCTTGAGTGGCACATTTGCAATAGCTTCCTCATCAGCAAAAAGACGCTCAATAAAAGAATAGGACAACAAAATCAGATTTCCATCATCATTTATCTCGTCTTCAAACGCTTGTGGACTTTAAGCGCTAAGAACAAGTTTTCCTTAAAGAAAAATTTCCCTCCTAATATCTTTATTCATATCCATGATCAAAATGACATCATTCGGGTGTGGTTCATTGTGACGTTCTTTTATCACTTTTCGATAATTATATGAAACAACCTTAAATTAAATCAATTTTTTTGGGTTTGGGCTAGTTTCAAGTAAAGTCCTTCCCATGATCTAGAAAACTACACAGCCCATTCTAGCTCCTCAAAGTCCTGTGAGGGCATGCCTTTGGATTGCCTTTATGCACCTCTCTTGTTAGATGCAAATGATTCCTTTTCAGAAACCTTCATTCATATGTATTTTTGAATCAGATAGAACCTTCTTCCCACTCAACCGATAAAAGTATTTAGATATCCAAAGTTGAAGCTGACTTTACATTAGAGTGTAACATTGAACACAAGATTTTCAATGTTTTAATACAAAATGTACTCATGAAGCACTATCAAACATAAATATGTACTACAAACCGCTACATTTTTCTACTATTTGCCTAATACTAAGTCTCACCTCCATTAATAATCAAGATTTCGAACGCCTGTTTTTCTTTGCCTAACATTAATATAATTCCTTCACCAAATAGAATCAACTTCTTATATAAATATGAACGAACTCCGTAACAAATATACTGGTTTTCATCTTTCCATATACGCAGCATCGAGACCAGCTAGTCAGCATTGAGTTCCATGGTGCTGCAAATCGAACTATACAAGAATTCCATGCCCAACATCGACTTCCTATCTAATATCAATGCTATACATGGGGTTCCTACATAAAGACGATGTGGGTCAAGTTTATACCAAACATCCAATTTACGTGCAAGTTGAAGTTAGGCCCTGGCATTATTCACAAGGTGCATGCGTGACATCAAAATCGTACATAATATCAGTGCATGCATTTCCTTTATGTGGAATTTCCATTTCGGGCATCGAGTTCAGAGTGAAGGTTGATGCTTAGTAAAAAAAAAAAATCCTTGAAGCCACGTATCATGTTAACATGGGATATCGATGCCTGATATTAACTTCACGCATTAAGTCGTTGCTTGGCATCGCTTTTATCTGGAATGTTGATGCTGGACATTAGCTTCCCACATAGGAAAAAATCCCTAATATCAAGGTAACGTGATGACAGGCAACATATTTATGTTGGAACTATTGATCGAGATCAAATTTCCGCATGACCTTAATGCCTAGCATAGAGTTTTGTATCACCAATTACTTTCCATATTGTATGCATTTAAGAAATAAACAAATAAATTTGCACTAGTAAAAGTCATTTTGATCTATACAGAAGCTTAAAAATAATATTTATCCATATGTCTTGCCTTCCTTTCTAGATTCAAATTTATTGAGGTTGGTTTTTCTTGCTTGCCACGAATGCACGTGTAATGCTACTTATAATAGCTCTATTCCACTTTATGAATTCTGTAAATTTCAAAACGATACCCTCTACCACTTTTGTAAATTTCATAACCATACCCTCTATCACTTTTGAAATTGTTACTAACCCAAATATAATATAATCAGTTCTCCTAGCACTTGGACACACACCTACACCTTGGATTTCTTGGTACTCTCAATTCCAACCCCAAATGGACTTGTGTCTTTCATAATCATACTAGAGAAACCAATCTTTACTAGAAGATATAAATCACTTAAATTGGATATTCTTTCATCTAGAAATGCAATTGATGAAAATAGATCAGCTCTTCACATGGGTATAGTGAAGAACTCGATTTTACGCTCTGGTTGGTAGCAAATATAATATAGGACCCTTGAAGAGGATACTTGCAACAAAAAACTTAAACAAGATAATATGTCCAACAAGCTATAAATTAGGTAATTTAGATACGTTTTGGTGAGGAAATAAAAGTGAAAAAAAAAAGACTACCTATCCACATAGGTATGCTAAACAGCTAGACATTACTCTCAGACTCATAGCTCACAAAATATGGAGCAATTGAATGTGATATTCAAGATAGAAAAAGTACAGAGGATAAGCTTTCCAATGAGTTTTTAAAGTCAAGAAATGATTACATAAGCACTATGATATGAAACTCACAAGATTACTTTGTACAAAAAGACGTGCGGCTAGAAATTGTATATGAGAAAACAAATTGAGAAAATGGATTCTGAGATCGAATCGGACTATGGAAGGTGCTTGCATCTTTCTCTTCTTGTTGATAGCATGCTTCTACTCGACTTTCATAGCCAACGATCATGTGAAAAAGTTTGCAACTTCTTAAGTCACCACTTTCATTTGTTTGCCCTCTGCATGCCACTCAATATAAGAGGGATATTGTATCTTTTATTCATCATGAATTTTGATGATAATTTTTTTCATTCTTATAATTATATTCACCTCTACATTTGCATTTGGTAAATTTATCCAAGCATAGCGAGTGCGAAAATGAGCTCACATTTATCTTGAACACTCCCTGTCAAGCTCACTTGGGAGTTATCTTCTGCCATGTCCCACAAAATTATCACATCCTTGAAACCTTTGAGTCTAGAAGCATGAAAGAGCTTTGTAAACATTTTTGAACTCACTCTTAGGTTTTGATGAACGATAGTACCTTTTCCATTACATAATGATAGTGGACCTCTCTATGCTTACTCCTAGAATGAAACATGAGGTCTCTTGCCAAATACATACTTGACATGTTCTTACCATATATAGAAATGGTTACAACATGTGGTTCAAGATCTTCCAAAAGCTTTTTTTATCAAGATTTCTTCAAATGTGGAAAATCTCAATCCTTTATATTAGGACTCTACGGATGAAGTGCAATAGCAGGTTGTTTCTTTAAGCTCCATGTAATAGGTTTGCTTCCTATCATGAACATATAACCTTAAGTTGATCTCCTATCTTCCTTCAAAACTGCCCAATCAGCATTACTAAATCCTTTGCCCTACAGTTCTTGACCAAAATTTTAAAACAAGGCATGATTAATATGAAGCTTTATGTAACAAAACACTCTCTAGGCTGATATTGAATGTTTGATGCTTCTTTATGTCATTGCATCTTTAAATAGTTCTTCATCATGTGCACAAATCTTTGTACTTGTGTCGATGGACTAAATGAGCAATCTTCATTTACTCATTTTGAATTTGAAAAGAACGTTCAACACATTCTTCCTTTGCATCAAGAAAACTCTACCTTTCCCATAAATAAAAAACCTCCTAAAAACTATTTGAGCTCTTTGAGATCTGACATTTTAAATTCCTCACCAAGATTTTCTTTGGTATCTTTAATCCATGTAACATCATTGCCTATACCTCTATATTTTTTTTCTTTCTTCATGTACAATGAAGAAACTACACTACTTCACTTGTATTCACACTTAGTTAGATACTCTATGAGTCTTTTTTTCCATGTTCGTGGTGTTTGATTTAAGATATAAAGTACCTTCTCTAGCCTCCAAATAAAGTTGTATGGATTTTACCTTCAAATCCAACCACTTCACTCATATATATCAGTTCTTGTAGTTATCCTTTGAGACGAGCATTTTTTATGTCAAGTTGGTATAATGGCCATTTCCTTGAAGCACCCATTGCTATTAAATTTTTAATTCTTTCCATCTTTGCAATTGTGATAAAATTACATCACAATCTATTCCTAGTGACTGTTTAACTCCTTTGGCAACCAATCTAGCTCTATGATAAGATATCAAGATTGAATATCACATGATCACCCTTCTCTACCATTTTTCCTACAAAAATAAAGTTCTTTGAAATTGTAGGACCATGAAGAACATCAGATAGTACCTTTTCTCTATTGGTATCTCTAAGCCTTATATCTCTAGTATGTTCAATCACGTGTCTAGTATGATCATGTATTTCAACACATCCTTTTGCAGTTGGTACTTTTAGATTATTGAACAAACTTCCTCGAAATGACCTATGGTTACGTGACTCAATGTACCCTTTTTTGACATCTTCATAAGATCCTCTATGGACATGTCTCATTGCAGTTAAAGTGTCCTTCTTCCTTCACTTGAGGTGCTTGCACAAATGCTTTGAATCCCTTGATTGCCTCCAATTAGTTTTCCAATTTTCAGCCAACAATCCATATCATAGTGTCATATGTTACCATATTGATAGCATGTCATGCGTTTATAAGAGTTGTAGAAGCCCTAGCCGCTTACTCTGCTTGTTTCTCAACCTTCGTTATGTGTTTACATTTGATCCATCGTTGTTGTTTTCGAATTTGTTCTTATTATAATTGGAGTTTTGTGACCTCTTCCTTGTCCTATTGAGCCTTCTCTTTAGTTCCTTCCTTTCACCTCACCTTGCATACTACATTGGGTTGCGGTTTTCCTTTCCTTTGGAGCCACCAAAGTTAAGCTCATATGTGAGACGATGAGGGATTAGTAGTTCAAAAACTAGATATGCGTCTTTCAAGTTAGGAAGTTATAAAAGGCTTTCATCTTTCACCTTCTACCAATCCCCAATTGTTGAGCCCACAAAACCATTGAAGACTATCAAAAACTTTGAGAGTTTCCTCGAGTAGTTATATAGTCGTTCGCTTTTGAGTTTCTGATGCACCTCCTTAATTTGTATGTCCTTTTTTTTCTTTGTTTGAGCTCTATCCTTGTTGATAAAGCTTTTGAGCCAATTTCTTTTTGATACCAACTGTGGAGAACGACTAGTCCTATGCACAACAAGAAGCATGTAGTGAGCCCTTCAATGTCTAAGACTTGGAATGACACCTATGCCTTGGATTGCTTTTTAGTGTCAATTCGAATCTAAAATGGAATAGTAGATTTTTTAAAGCACACTCAACAAAGTACAAGGCTACGATCAGGCTTCTTAATGGAGAAAATGGCAAGCAAAGAGTGCCCAATATTTTAAAGTTTCATCACCATCAAAAGCAAAGCTTTCGTTGACTACTGTTACGACGAAGCTCGTGAAGAGATCAAGTCATATGCTTCCTTTCCCTAGATTCTGTGGTACCCTACCTCAAGAAACATAAAGAAATCTACTTGCTATTTATTTTTTATTGAAATCCCGAGAAAAATCTGAGAGATCTCCTGCTTTTGTTCAGTTGTATGAAATCAATAAAATCCTTTTTCTATGTTATATTCATTTGATAATACTCTCAAGATTCTCTTACTGAAAATTACAGACAACAACACGATCTAGTGGTTAAAGTACTTACAGATAAAGTATATAAATAGGTTAGAATTCCAACCCCAAAGCAACACGCAATCAAACAGTTGCGTCAAAGACTGCATGAGGTACAAAGTGGCGCATGTGAAACGAAGAAAGTTGCGCATGTGAGGAAGAAAGTTGGCTCTCCAAGATCCGCTTCTTACATAGCCCATCATGTTGGAGAGATGAGTTCAAAAATGATTAGTAGATAACCTAAAAGACAATAAAAGGGTCATGAAAAACTTAATGAATCCACACTTACATAATGCATCACATTTTTAGGAACCATCTCCTCATTCAACTACCCCTTAAACTCCATGTCTACTTCTTAAAAGTTTTGAGAGTGAGGAGATGACATTAGGTAGATGATGTATATTTATATATTCCGAAAGATACCTCCTAATCTGTTAATAACAAATGTGAGAGAATAGATGTTCCACATGTTTACTTACTCCCATCCTTCAATAAAAATTTCCTATTCACCGTCTATAAAACCTAGAAATTTATGAAACCATTCACGTGGCCATTACAACAATATCCATCGGATCCCCAATCTTAAGACCTTCGTTGCTTTAATCTATGGCCGATCACGTAGCATCTTTTATCCCATATATAATATAAGATGGAAAGTTGCAAAAACACAGCATAAACCTCTCCCAAGGTCCTGGAAAAGTGTGAAATACATATCTTCCACGACATGAACAGATATAAAACGAGCGTCCACCGAAGTAAGAGAGAGAAGAAAAAAAGCAAAATCACTACATTAGTCAGGTATTAGCAAGAACGAATAATCGTACTAAATTTTAGCAAGAATGATTAATCGTACTAAATCTTAAGCAAGGAGATCTGGAGATTCCACTACATTAGTCAGGTATTAGCAAGAACGATTAATCGTATTAAATCTTAAGCAAGGAGATCTGAAGATTCTCTGAAAGTCATGAAGCAAGATTAACATAAATAAAAAAATTGGATAAGCAAGAGAAGAACTATCTTAGAGGAGACCTAGAAAAGGAATTGAAAACCTTTACGCCAAGAATCAAGCCCATAAATATGACTCAAAGAGGAGTACAACTCAAAGGATTTATCTAGGAACAAGTTCAATCAGTTTATCATAATGAGAGAAGATCTGAAATGTGCGGCCATTATTAGACAAGATGATTCAATCTGGTTTCCCATCACTCACATCATGGGTGTAGCTTCTTGGAACCTTCAAAATGTAAGGGGCTCTAGAACAAGGGTTTCAGATATTGGAAACACCTCTGGAAACAAGGAACGCCTTAATGGATTAGCTTTGAGAAGATAGATCCTCAAATAAGAGTGAACTATGAAGAATGGAATCCCCTCCAAGAAAGATGCACTGCCTTGGAATGATAATAAACCCGACTTCTTATCGAGCAGGATCCTCTGTGTCAAGAGGGTCTTATATGGAGCAATGGCAACTGCTTGTCAAAAGTTCCTAGGATCAAGGCTAACACAGACTATCATATCATGCTTAACAAGAAGGGGTGCCTGAATAGGACTAGGTTGCATTGGGATTTGAAGTTCATGTTTATCATTCATCCCCTCATCAAGATCAAAAACTCATTTCTCATGTGGAAAACTCTCCATCGTGGTATCTGGACCAATCTAAAGGCTAGCAAATCATGTGGGGCTCCGTTGTGGTGCAAGCGATGCCATCGTCGCATTGATGATCTAAGTCACATCTTCTTTGCTTCCCCCACGTCTATCGTGCTCTGGCATACCCTTAGGAATATTCTGAGAATGTAGGAAAAAATCACTTGGAAGCAAGTAATTATGGGCGAAGCGATCGGCTTCTCTGTGGCACTCTACAATGCTATAAGAGAGGAAACCCTTTGAAAGATTTTGAGGGAGCAATGTGCCTATAATTTTGGACAATCTCCCAAAGAGTGGTCGATTGAGAAGTCTCTCTTCCTCCTTCGCAAAAGAATCTCCAGTTATAAGAGGAATCATTAAGTGTGTCGTATCTAGAACAAAAATATTAAACCAAAGTGGGCCTCCCATGAGGGGAGGAGAGGGTTATTAACCTCCTTTGTAACACACTCTAGAGCCACAAGTCCTACCCTTGCTTTGTGGGATTCGGGGGGTCCCAAGAGCACTAGTCTCATTCACTTGTGACTTTTTCTTCTATTTTTATTAAAATCTTAGAGAGTAGGCCAAGGCTGAACTTCCTTTAAAAAAGAAAGGGATTTATCTACTCCTACGTTGGGCTAGCTTGTTGATTTTGAAACGTTTTGGAGCAGTAGAGAGCATTGACCATTCAAAGATTGGATTGGATAGTTTTTTCAGCCACTTGAGCCACTTGTTTGCTTGCTCAATTTTTCTTATACATCCTCAACTATTTCTTGTTTCTTTTCTCTAACTTTATGTTTATTGTTCTCAATATCACATGGACTTACTTCTTTCTTGCTATGCGTCATTTTTTTCTCTTGTTCATTTTGCTTTCTTTTCTTTGTGAGTCAATGGAGCTTTGAAATTTTTTACCTTCTCTTGAGACAATAATTTATCGATATCTAAGAGCTTTGGATGGATTTACACACATAATGTTCCATACTTCTTACTTTCCATTTAAATTTCCTTGTCATAGTTTCTTTGTCCCTTTTCGATATATTTTGAAATCTTTTTCAAGGTTTTATTTTTCAAGCTTCATTTATTCACTATTCCGTTTTTCTATACATTTTCTTGATTTTTAATTTGTATGTCTGCCGTTTCATGATTAATTTTCTTATAGTCGCATATCTCGACCCTGCATTGTTGTGCAAGCCTATTATATGTTGTTAGCGTAATTATTGATTGATCAAAATATTTCTTCATTCCTCCTCTTCACATAAACAACTTTTAAAGGTTTAAGGTCGTGATGGTTAGAAATTTGCCTTTCAATCTATATGATCAATTTATGTCTACATGCACCTCTATATGCAAGACAATTCCAAATATATATGACCAAATTCAAATCACCAAAATCATCATGTTGGTTTGTTTTAGGCTCTATTAGTTCTTCTATACGTAGATCTATTTCTGAACTTCTAACATGTGGAGAATGAGCTCTGCTATGCACAAAAAGAAGGATCAATTGAGTCATTGTAGGTGTAACACTTGGACAAAAACCTACAACTTGGATTGCTTAGTACTCTCAATTCCAACCCCAAATGGACCTTTGCATTTCATAATCATACGAGACAAAAACGTCTTTACAAAATGATATAGATAATTGAAATTGGATATGTTTTCATGTAAAAATGCAATTCATGAAAATACGTCTGTTGCTCACATAGGTATGTGGAAGAACTGGATTGCACACTTAGATTGATAATTCGTAAAATATAGAACCATTGAAGAAGATATTTGCAACACACAAATCAAACAAAATAATATGTCCAACAAGCTATAAATGACATAATTTAGATAAGTTTTGGTAAAGAAATGCAATATACGAAAATAGACTACCTATCCACATAGGTATGTTAAACAACTAGACTATACTTTCAAAGTGATGAATCATAGAATGTGGTGCCTTTCAATGTGATATTCAAAACAAAAATAAAAAGTAAAGAGGATAAGGTTTCCAATGAGTTTTTAAACGCAAGAAATGATTACATAAGCACTATGATATGAACTGACGTGCGGCTAGAAATAATTTATGAGAGGACAAATGGAAACAATGGCTTCTACGATCCAATCAGACTCCTAAAAGTGCTTGCATCCTTCTCTCCTTTTTGATAACTTGCTTCTACTCAACTTTTATAGCCACTGAGCATGTGAAAAAGTTTGCAAATTCTTAAATTACCACTTTCTTATCTTTACCCTCTACGTGCCACTCAATATAAGAAACATATTGTATCTTTTATTCACGATGAATTTTGATGATATTTTCTTTTCATTCTTATAACTATATTCACCTTCACACTTACATTTGCTGAGTTTATCCAATTATAATTAATAAGAAAATGAGCTTGCTCATTTATCTTCAACACTACCCCTCAAGATCATTTGGGATTTATTTTCTACCATGTCCTGCAAAATTATCATATCCTTGAAACCTTTGAGTTTAGAAGCATGAAAGATCTTTGTAAACATGTCTGCAACGTGCTCTTTGGTTTTGATGAACTTTACCTCCACATCTTTTCTTAGTACCTTTTCCATTACATAATGATAGGGGACCTCTATTGTTGAGATATCAAGCTCAACATGTGATGATCCATGATATTACGTACCAGTTTCTTGTTTCTGTGACATGTAAAGTGGTCGTGCTGGTATATGTGAGGGATACTTCATTGAGCTTTATTAGATTTATCTATGGAGAGTGATGGCACATTTGTTCCTTGCCAGATCACTCATTCGTGGACATTAGAGTGTCCCTTATGTACTGGTCTTTATATATTGCACTTGTTGTATTCTTGTTTTTAGGTCATTCTTGTACATGCCTTTTTATGTAATAGAAGAAGAAGAAGAAGAAGAACATCATTCTTCCTTGCATCAATATGTGCGTGTGGTTTTCCTTGAGAGTGAGAGTGTGTGTGTGAACTCTCTTCCTTATTTCCTTCCTAGTGACATGGTATGAAAGCCAGCATGGCTGTAGAGAGCTCGTCGACAAGGCGACGGTGGAGAAATGACCTCGATTTGCTACAAAAACCGGCGTGAAGGTAGAAGAACTCAAAATATTTTCATAAGTCATCCTTTTAGGGTCACTCGTTTTTGTCAGAACAAAGTTTCGGAGCCATCTCGGCCTCTATTTCAAGCCCGCAAGGTGGTGCCCATATAAAAACCAAGTGAGTTTTAGAAACTGTAACTTGCATTGTGTTTGGAAACACTCATATATTCACATTCAAAATCTCAAGCGATTCCGTATACTATTGATACATGAAAACTATGTTTTTCTGAGATCGAACTATCAAGTGATAGTGCGACAATGTTCAAGCTGAATTGTTGGTTGCAGTGTTCTGCAGTGTTGTGAATTGCTGCAGAAATGGCAAACGCAGATGGAATGAGTCTGCTTATGAGTGATAAGCTAGACAGGAACAACTTCCATGCTTGGAGATTTAGAATGATGAATTTCCTGATGGGAAAAGGCTACTCAAAGTACATCGAAGAGAGAACAAAAGTGCTCTGCAGTTAACAGAGAGGAATTGGATTGCAGACCAGTTAAGAGCATATGAGGAATGGAATCAAGGAGCACGAAAGGTAATGTACTGGCTATCTGTTAGCATACACGATAGCATGATTGGACACACACAAGATGCCAAGACTCTGAAAGAGGTTTGGAACAATTTGGTCACATTACATCAGACCAATACAAAGGCACGAAAATGGCAACTCAAGAACGAGTTTCATACATTGGAGAAGAAGGGCATGTTGGTAAGTGACTACCCTCTGAAAATCAGAAGCATGTGTGAGTCCCTTGCATCTATTGGCGTGAATGTAGATGATGATGATAAGGTGGAACTGTACCTTCCTGGTTTAAGAGCTACATATAAGCAGTTCAGACATTCTATACAGACCAGGGAAAATATTTTGAATTTTGATGATTTGGTATCCATGCTGATCATTGAAGAAAAGAATCTTGGTGAGGATTCAAACTCCCAAGGAAAACCCACATCTAAGCATGTATTCTACTATGGCACTGAAAGAGGCAGAGGTAGAGGTGGAAGAGGAAATAGTAACCAAGACCAAGGTCAACAACAGAATCATGCAGGAGGAAGAGGATAGTTTCGAGGCACAGAGAGCCAAAGAGGTCGTAGAAATTTCCAAAGAAATGATTCAGGTAATGATACTAAAGGATGTTGGAATTGTGGTAAACCTACTCACTTTCAATGTGATTGCAGGTTGAAGAATCAAAATAGCAGAAGGCAACAAAAAAACTATGCATCCACAAGTACAGATGATTCTGAGAAGCTGTTCATGGTTCAACATCACATGATGAATACCATGTGTGCTGGTGTTTCAAAATCGAATCAGGTATGTTGATTCAGGTGCTTCAAATCACATGACAAGTCATGCGGAATGGTTTAGTACTTTGCAAAAATAGCCAATTCCTAGATATGTTGAAATAGGTCATGATACATCACATCCTATTGAGCATACATGAAACATACCACTATGGATGGAGGATGGAAAGGTAAAACATCTTTCTGATGTGCTGCATGTTCCAAATATAACAAAGAATGTGGTTTCTGTTGGACAAATGGTTGACCAGGGATTACAAGTCAGGTTCAATGTTGATGGATTATATGTAGAAGAGTACAAGCAAGATGGCCGATTGGTTGCCAAAGGAAAGAAAGTGGGTAGGATGTTCACCTTTAATGTGAAGATTCCTGAAATGAATGGAGCCATGTTTGCAAAAGGTGTAGGAGTTATTGCAGATATAGAGATGTGGCACAAACGGATTGGACATGTGAACTTGCAAAGGCTAAAATTGATGTAAGCAAAGGAGATTGTCGATGGACTACCAAATTTCAAAGTTGCAAAAATGCAAAAGGTATGTGCAGCATGTCAATTTGGTAAACAATCAAAGGCATCATTTCCACATGAAAAGCATATTTTTGAGAATGTACTAGAAATAGTACATACAAATGTTTGGGGTTCAGCAAAGACCACATCTATGGGTGGTTGTAGGTTTTATGTTACTTTCATTGATTACCATACATGTAAAGTATGGGTATATTTCATGAAAGAGAAGAGTAAGGTGTTCACTCACTTCCAGATTTTTAAAGCTATGGTTGAAAAGCAGACATGGAAGTACATTTAGACATAAAGATCTAATGGAGGAGGTGAATACATGTCAAATGTATTCAGCAGTTTTCTAAAAAGTCATGGAATTCGGTGTCAGTTTTCATGCAGGTACACATCACAACAGAATGGAATTCAAGTTGCATGGGATTCTATTCAAGGAAGTCCAAGGTATGGTGGCCATGCAATCTTTCTTGTGGGAGGAGAGGGGGCAAGCACCACCCAAGAGACTCGTGAAGTGTGCTTCTATAATGCCAATGTTCGCTTCCTCTAACTTACATTCCACCCCATTCTTGCCAAGCAGTAACAGGATCTCGTCTCTAATTTGTTTTTTTTTTGAGAATATTGCACATCTCTTTGGAAGGTCTATCTGCCTTACCAGCCCACCATTCCTTAAAATAAATTTGAAGATTTTTCCTTTTGATCTCCTCCTCGTATCTTAATCTTCCTATGATGTTTTGGAGTCCCTTCTGAGATTGAATCTTCCCTTTATTAATTTCTTCTTTGAGTCTCTGGAGCCGGCGGTATAGGTTTTCTCTACATTTTTAGCAGATGGTTTTGAGAACCTTCGTGGTCTTAATCAAGATCTGACGAGACTTTTCCACTGTGTTTCTAGCCTCCAACACTTGGTTGGAGAGGTGCATACAATGAAGGCTTGAAGCCAAAGCAGTCTCCACATCTTTGCTTAGTAACTTTTCAATTACATAATGATTGTGGACCTCTATGTGCGTACTCATAGCATCAAACATGGGTTCTCTTTCCCAGTACATACTTGACATGTTATTACAATATAAATGAGTCTCAACATGCACTTTAAGAACATCCAAAAGATTTCTTTTATCCAAGTTGCTTCAAATGTAGAAAACTCCAATCTTGTATATTTAGAATCCATGGATGAAAGTGAAAGAATAGGTTGTTTCTTTGAGCTCCATGTAATAGGTTTGCTTGCTATCATGGAAATATAGCCTTAGGTTGATCTCCTATCTTCCTTCAAAACTACCCAATTAGCATCATTATATCCCTTCACTTACAATTCTTCACCAAACTTTTAAAACAAGGCATGATTAATTGGATGTTTTATGTATCAAAACACTATCTTGGCCGATATTAAATGTTTGCTTTTTGGAGTTGGCATAAGCTAAGAAAGTATACCAACAACATAAGATAGGTCAGGTCTTGTAATAATTGCATATATTTATGATCCTATGATGCTTCTTTATGTCATTGCATCTTTGACTAGTTTTCCATCATTTGAACAAGTCTTTATTTATGCCCATGGACTAAGTGATTGGTTTGCATTCACTCATTGTGGATCTAAAAAGAACATTCAACACCTACTTCCTTTGCATCAACGAAATGCTACCTTTGTGATAAAAAACATTTGTTCCTTAAAAATATTTCAGCTCTCCAAGATCTAAAATTTTAAACTCCTTACCAAGATTTTCTTTGGTATCTTTAATCCATGTAACATCATTCCTTGTATCTCTATAATTTTTTCTTTGTTTGTGTACAATGGAAAATCTATAGTACTTGGGTTCTATCCACACTTAGATAGATACGCTACCAATCTTTGACTCTATGCTCATGGTGCTTGCTTCAACATATAAAGTACCTTCTTCAACCTAGAAATAAAATTGTATGATTTTCATCTTGAAATCAAAGCAGTTGACTCATATATATCACTTCTTCTAGTTCTGGATTTAGAAAAGCATTTTTGATGTGAAGTTATGACCACCTCCTTGAAGCATGAATTTCTATCAAAGTTATAATTCTTTCCATCTTTGTAATCTAGCTGAAAATTTTATCATATTATATTCCTTGTGACTTTCTAAATCCTTTGGCAACCTATGTAGCTTTACGATAAGCTAGTGAAACATCAACATTCCTCTTTAATTTTTTGTACTAATCTTCATATCTTGTTTCTTTGGCACTAGCTCCCATGTGTGTTTCTCTATGAGGGCTTTGATCTCCTCTTTAATAGTTGGTTTCCGTTCATTTCTTTTGCAAGCTTCTTCATATATCTCAAGCTTTGGTTCTTTGAAATGTAAATCATGTATGCAAACATTTCTGCCATGAAAGTATCATAACTCAGTATTTGACTTGGAATCCTTCTCCTTCAAGATCTTGTTTCATTGCCTTTCAAAAGTTTCTTCTTCACTCTATTCAAGTTTAGTGTGGGCGTGATCACCTCTTCATATTATTATGCACTTGCATTTATCTCATTGTGTCAAGCAACACTTGCTTCTATAGCTCTACTAGAAGATTGTTTTGATTAAAGAAAATGAATTTTAAATCTCAACTATCATTTCAAAGACTAATCATTTTTTGTGGATTCTTCTAGATGTGAAATTTTTGTGCTTCATTGACAAAGTAGTCTTTGATTAGTTTGTGCATGACCAACACAATCTTTCTCAAGAACCTTTTCCTTTCCGTTTTGTTTATACCATGGACTTACTTCATCAAAATCACATCCCATGAGAGAATTACTTCCTTTGTTGTAGGGTTGTTAGACTTATATCATTTTTGCACCATCAAATAGCCGATAAATATGCATTTTTTGACCCAAGTTCCATGTTTTTTCTAACTTTTCATGGAATGTGAACAAAGAAAAAACATAAAAAATCTTTAAGGTATTTAAGATCAGTTTCCTTATGTTTTTGGATGTTGTCCACCTATTCCACAAGTAAATGGGGGTTGTGATACCTTCAGCCCAATACTGAAATATATCTCCTTTGGTGTCAACTTATGTTTTTGGATGTTGTCCATCTATTCAGCAAGTAAATGGGGGTTGTGATACCTTCATCCCAATAGTAAAATGGTACCCTTACCTCTCATTCCATGACTTGCCTATTTTGTCTCTCTGCTACTCCATTTTGTAGAGTTGTATACCTAAGAGTAAGCTACCTTTTGATCCCATTCTCTTGTAGAAAATCTATAACTTCTTTTGAGAAGTAGTAACCTCCACCTTTCGCCCTTATTGTTTTGATAGAAACTCTTCTTTCTTTTTGAACTTGATTTTTCAATCCCTTGGAATATAGAGAACATATCTGACTTCTGTATTATACAAAACAACCATATCTATATTGAGTGATCATAAATGAAGCTGACAAAAAGCCTATTACCAGCTAGTGATGTATCTTGCATAGGACCACATACATCGGTATGTATCAAGTCCACAACATTTGGTCACCACATAATTGGTCCTCTTGAATGATTGCCTTGTTTTTTTTTTCCTAGTTGAAAACTTCACAAAATGCATGTATTCAAACATTATTGAATTTTGGAAGACCTCTTACCACTTCATGTTTTCTATGTTCTTTAGATTTGGAATGTTGATGTGAACTATCCTTCTGTGCGGTAATTTGAGATCCAAAATCGTCTTGTTCCAAAATTTAATGTATGAACATTTCCATTCGGACATGGGATGTCCAAAGTGAACATCCTTCCTTCTGTTATACCTTGAGAAATGACATTGAAACCTTGTTTTGGGTTCTTTATGATGTATGCATTCACATTGAATATGACATAATAACCCTTTTCTACCATTTTTCCTACAAAAATTGATTTTTCTGAAATTGTAGGACCATAAAGAACATTAGATAGTACCTTTTGTCTATTGGTATCTCCAAGCATTATATCTCTAATATGTTCAATCACGTGTTGAGTACGATCACATATTTCAACACATCCTTTTCCACTTAGTACTTTTAGATTATTGAGAAAACTTCCTTGGAATCACATATGCTTACATGAATCAATGTACCCTTTTTTCGCATCTTCATAAGAACCTTTATACACATGTCTCATTTCAATTAATGTGTTCTTGCTTCCTTCACTTGAGGTGCTTGCATAGTTGCTTTGAGTCCTTTTGATTGCCTCCAATTTGTCTTCCACTTTTTATTGAACAATCGCTATCATAGCGTCCTATGTTAGTAGCATGATATACCTTTATAAGAGTTGTAGGAGCCTTGGCCACTTCCTCTACTTGTTCATTGAACTATTCCTTATGTGTTTGCATTTGATCCATCCTTCTTGTGTTTGAGTTCTTTTTATTGTAATTGGAGTTTTTGTGAGCTCTTCCTTTTCCTATTGAGCCTTCTCTTGAGTTCCTTCCTTTCACCTCACCTTGCATAGTACATTTGGTTGAGCTTTTCCTTTCCTTTGGAGCCAGCAAACCTAAGCTCATGTATGAGAAGATGAGGGATTACTAGTTGAAAAACTAGATATGCATCTTTCAAGTTACAAAGTTATAAAAGGCCTTCAACTTTCCTCTTCTATCAATCCCCAATTTTGATGAGGTGCATCATGTATGCAAACATTGCTGCCATGAAACTATCATAACTCAGCATTTGACTTGGATACCTTCTCCTTGAAGGCCCTCTTTCATTTCCTTTCAAAATTTTCTTCTTCAATCTATTCAACTTTACTATGGGAGTGATCACCTCTTAATATTCTTCATCACTTGCATCTATCTCACTGTTTTGCGTAACAATTACTTCTTTGGCTATACTATATGCTTGTTTTGAATACAAAAAATGAATTCCAAGTATCACCTACCATGTTAAACATTCTTCATTTTATGTGGATGCCTCTGGATGTGGAATTTTTGTGCTTCATTGCTGACGTGGTCTTTGATTTGTTTGTGCATGATCAACACAATCTTCCTCACTAACATTTTCCTTTCCTTTTTCCTTCTTTGTTGTAGGGTTTTTACACTTATATCCTTTTTGCTCCATCACGTAGCCAATAAAAATGCATTTTTTGACCCTCGTTCCATATTTTCTCTAACTTTTCATGGAACGTGAGCAAAGAAAACACATACAAAATCTTAAAGGTATTTAAGATTATTTTTCTTACTAAAATATATCTCCTTTGGTGTCAAGTTATGTATTTGGATGTTGTGCACCTATTCATCAAGTAAATGGGGGTTGTGGTACCTTCAACCCAATAGTATAATGATACCCTTACCTCTCATTCAATGGCTTCCCTATTTTTCTCTAAGCTACTCCATTTTGTGCTGGTGTATACCTACAAGTAAGCTACCCTTAGATCCCAATTCTCTTGTAGAAAATCTAAAAACTCCTTTGAGAAATACTCCCCTCCACCATTAGCTCTTATTTTTTTGATATAAACTTTTCTTTCTTTCTCAACTTGAGTTTTCAGTCTCATGAATATACATAACATATCTGATTTTTTCATTATACAAAACAACCATATGTATCCTGAGTGATAATCAATGAAGGTGAAAAAGACGCTACTAACATCTAGTGAAGAATCTTGGGTAGGTCTACATACATCCGTATGTATCAAGTCCACAACATTTGGGACCGCATCATTGTTCATCTTGAATGGTTGCCTCATTTTCTTTCCAAGTTGAAGAACTCTTCCCAAAATGCATGTATTCCAGCACTATTGAATTTTGGAAGACCTCTTACCACTTCATATTTTCTCATGTCCTGTAAATTTGGAATGTTGATGTGCACTATGCTTTAGTGCCATAATTCCAGATGCAAAATCTTCTTGTTCCAAAATTGAATCTACATGACGTTTCATCTTGGATGTTGGATGTCCAAAGTGAACATCCTTCCTTGTCTTCTACCTTGCAAAATGAACCTGAAACCTTTTTTTGGATTCTTTATGAAGCATGCATTCTCATTGAATATCACATGATAACCCTTCTCTACCAGTTTTCCTAAAAACATGCAGTTCTTTGAGATTGTTGCATCATGAAGAACATTAGATATTATCTTGATTTTTAACTCCTATTAGATGTGTCTCTTGATCCTTTGATCGCCATTTAGATCCTCATTGTGATCCCTTTTGATGAATAGAGAAGGATTTGATTTTCTAGGTTTGAATCCTTGATCTTGAAGTTATGTAACCAACCTATATTTCCAAGCTCTAGGAGCTTGTTTCAATGCATACAATGCTTCTTAAGTCTGCAAACATAAGATGCATGATTAGGGTTTTCAAAATCTCCTAGTTGTGACATGTATACCTCTTCACTTATCCAACCATCTAAGATTGCATTTTTCACGTCAAGTTGGAGGAGTCTCCAATTCCTTGTATCAGCTACACTGATCAATGGCCTAATTGTAGTCATCTTTGTAACTGGTGAGAATGTTTTCTCATAGTCTACACCATGATTTTGTGAGCATCTTTTGGCAACTAGTCTTGCCTTGTAGCGGCAAACTAATCCATCTGAGTTTCTTTTAGCTCTATATACCCATCTACAACCAATTACCTTTTTGTCCATCTCCTTCAATGCATCTAGTTCTTCTTTCATGGCCTTTTCCCAATTATGTTTTCCCTTTTCCTTTTCATAGGTTGAGGGTTCCTCTGAAATCGAATCTTTTGCTAAGTAGATTGAAGGCTTTGTAAAAAATGTGGAATCATATCCATACCCTTTTGGTTGTTTCTTCTTTCTTATTGATCTTCTAAGCGCTTGCTTCGAGCCTTCTCCACACTCTTGCATCTTTGCTTTGCCTCTTGACTTTCATAGTTTCTAATCCTTTGCCCTTTCATATTGGTCATCATCCGTATCAATTCTTGAATCGTGAACCTATGTATCATGATTGCTTCCTAATTGATGAGAATTAGAATCAAGATCATATGGTAGAGTTAGCTTTTGTTTGTCTTCATCATACCAAGACCGATGTTCTTCAAACACATCTCTACTTGTACTGAATTGCTTGCTTGAAGGATTATAAAAACTATAACCCCTCTAAGTTGCATCATATCCAATAAACACTACCTTTGTTGACATGTCATCTAGCTTATCTCTTATTTGTGATGGTACATGAACACAAGCTAAACAACCAAACACCTTGCAATGTCCAAGACTACGTTTTCTTCTATACCATGCGTCATAAGGATTCATACCTTGAAGTGATTTGGATGGTAGTCTATTGACAAGGTACACAGTAGTTGAAATAGCTTTTGCCCATAGTTCTTTTCTTTGTTAGTCAATGGAGGTTTTAAATTCCTTACCTTCTCTTGAGCAAATAATTTATCATTATCTAAGAGCCTATTGAAACTGTTACTTACTTTGTCGTAGTGTTGTTAGACTTATATCCTTTTTGCTCCATCAAGTAGCCAATAAAAAATGCATTTTTTTATCATAGTTCCATCTTTCTAACTTTTCATGGAATCTTAACAAATCAAACGCATGAAAAAATTTTGCAGCATAAGATCAGATTTTTTACTGAAATATATCTCCTTTGGTATCAAGTTATGAATTCCTGATGTTCTACACCTATTCATCAAGTAAATGGGGGTTGGGGTGGCCTCAACCCAATAGTATATTGGGACCATTACCTCTCATTCAATGACTTGCCTATTTTTTCTCTTGGCCACTCCATTTTGTGGAGGTGTATATGTACAAGTGAACTACCTTTTAATCCCATTATCTTGTCGAAAATATAAAAATTCTTTTGAGAAGTACTCCCATCCACCATTAGCCCTTATGGTTTTTATAGAAACTCCTCATTTTTTCAACTTGAGTTTTTTATCCGTTGAATATGCAAAATATATTTGATTTTTGCATCATACAAAACAACCATATATATCTTGAGTGATCATCAATGAAGGTGACAGAAAGTCTATTACCAACTACTGATTATTCTTGGGTAGGTCTACATAATTCCATATGTATCAAGTCTAAGACACTTGGGACCACATAATTGGTTCTCTTCACTGGTTGCCTTGTTTTCTTTCCTAGTTGAAAAGCTTCACAAAATGCATGTAGTCCAACATTAGCGAAATTCATAAGACCTCTTACTAATTCATGTTATCTCATGTCCTTTAGCTTTGGAATGTTGTTGTGAACTATCCTTCTATGCCATAATTCTAGATTTGAGATCTTCTTGTTCCAAAATCTAATGTACATGGCATTTCCATCTAGATGTTAGATGTCCAAAGTGAACATCCTTTCTTCTCTTCTATGTTGAGAAATGACCTTGAATCTTTCTTTTGAATTCTTTATAATATACGGATTCTCATTGAATATGACATGATAACCCTTCTCTACAAAAAATAAGTGTCCTTGAAATTGTAGGACCATGAAGAACTTTAGATAGTAGTATTTCTCTATTGGTATATCTAAGACTTATATGTCTAGTATGTTCAATCCTGTGTTGAGTATGATCACATATTTCAACACATCCTTTTCCACTTGGTACTTTTAGATGACTGAAAAACCTCCTTAGCATGACATATGGTTACCTCAATCAATGTACCATTTCTTCATCTTCATAAGAAACTCTATACACATGTCTCATTGCAATGAATGTGTCCTTTTGTCCTTTACTTGAGGTGGTTGCATAGTTGCTTTGAATCCTTTTATTGTCTCCAATAGGTCTTCCATTTTTGAGCCAAAAATCACTAGAAGAGTGTCTTATGTTACCACAGTGACAGCATGTTATACCTTTGTAGGAGTTGAAGGAGACTTGGCCTCTTCCTCTACTTTTTTCTTAACCTCTTCATCATGTGTTTCCATTTGATTTATTATTGTTTTTGAGTTTGCTTGTATTATAATTGGAGTTTTTTGTGACCTCTTCCTGTTCCTATTGAGTTTTCTCTTGAGTTCCTTCCTTTACATCACCTTGCATAACACATTTGGTTGTGGTTTTCCTTTCCTTTGGAGCCACTAAAGCTAGGCTCATATGTGACAAGATCAAGGATTAGTAAGAATGGAGTCTCCTACAGAGCATATGCATAGCTTGGGAACGGTCCAAAACTCATCTCCTCATTGGGCACAACCCACCTAGTCATCACAATCTTAGGTAGGACAATGGCAACTGTCTTCCCAAAATGCCTAGAATCAAGGTGAAGACGGACTTTCACATCACTCTTAAACAGAAGTGGTGGCTATCTTGGACAACACTGCATTGCGAGTTGAAGTTCATGTCCTTATGGCATCCACTCATCGAGATCAAAAAATATCTTCTCATGTGGCAAATTCTTCACCATGGTATTTGGACCAACCTAAAGGCCAACAAAATCTCTGGGGTTTCGCCATGGTGTAAGCGATGCCACCGAAGCATCGAGGACCTTGGTCACATCTTTTTTGCTTTCCCTAAGTTGCTCCTACTCTGGCAAACCCTCGAGAATATCTTGAGACTACAAGCCTAGATCACCTCAAAGGAAGCTTTGCTAGGTGAGGCAATCCGCTTCTCTATGGCACTTTGGAATGCTATAAGAGGGGAAACCCTCTAGAAGATCTAGAGGGAGTGGTGTGCCATGAGTTTTGGACACCCTCCAAAAGAGTGGTTGATCCAGAAGTCTCTATTCCTCCTTGGCAAAAGAATCTCCAATTGCAAGAGATATCCACCCTTTCAGGCATCACAAAGTGTTTCTTATGGAGAACAACAAGCTCAAATCCAAGTGGGTCCGACATGAGGGGGATGGGAGGACTGTTTACCTCCTTTGTAACACGCTATAGGCTAGCAAGCTCTACCCATGCTTTGGGGGATTCGAGGGGTCCCAAAGGCATTAGTCCCATTCATTTGTAAGTTCTTTCTTTAATTAAAGTTCGGGAGAGTAGGCCATGAACAAACTTCCTTTTATAAAAAAAAATAAAAAAATTTAGAAGAACTCCCATATAATTGATAGTTTTCGTGTTTCTGATTTGAAATCATATTTTTTCCCAATTCTAGAATTTAAATGAATCTAATACATGAATTTCAATGGAAATTATTAAAAAATGAACGATAAAGAAATCGCATTTACACAACATAACTCTTCTTTTCTACAAAATTGAATTTCTTGTTTTTTATTTTAAATGATTTTAAGCTCTTTGAAGTTCTTGTAATTTTTTTCTATTTTTCTCAATTTTTCTTACAAAATCCTCAAACATTCGTTTTTTCGTTTCTCCAACTTTATGTTTATGTTTTGAAATATCATACGGACCTACTTCATTCTTGCTATTCGTATGTTTTATTTCATTGTTTTGTTGGTTGTTTTTCTTGGTTTCTTTTCTTTGTGATTCAATGGAGCTTTCGAATTTTTTACCTTCTCTTGAGCAAAGAATTTATAACTATCCAAGATCTTTGGATCGATTGACACATAATTCTCCATACTTCTTACTTTTCATTTGAATTTCCTTCTCGCATTTTTGTTTTTAGCCTTTCCATATATTTTTTACCATTTTCTCAAGGTTTTATTTTTCAAGCTTCAATTTTTCACTATTTCTTTTGTCTATAGATTCTCTTGATTTTAAATTCCTATCTCTCTCTTTTCATGATTAACTTTCTTAATCACATCTCTTAACCCTCTTGGTTCTGCAAGCCTATTATATGTCCTTAGCTTACTTATTGATTCGTCAAAATACTTCTCTGTTCCTCAACCTCACATGAAATAGTGCAAAGATTGAAGGCCATGATGATTAAAAATCTTCCTTTTAACTTATATAATCAATTTATGTCTATGTGCACCTCTATATGCAACACTATTCCAAAGTATATGACCAAATTGAATTCACCAAAAAAATATTATCTATTTGTTTTAGACTCTATTTGTTTTTCTATATGTAGCTCTATGTCCAAATCTCTAACATGTGGATAATGAGATCTCCTATGCACAAAAAGAAGCATGAAGTGATCCCTTGTAAGTCTAGTAGTTTGACAGACACCTACACCTTGGATTGCTTGGTGCTCTCGATTCCAACATCCAATTTCCTTTTTCCTTAAGATATCTTTACAACAAGATATAAATAACTATCACATTGAAAGGTGGAGATGCACAAAAGCCTAAATCACAAATAATCCACAAGTTTCTCTTCATCAGATAACCTTTGTTTGATAGCAAAATATCAATAATGAAAAGTTCTTCCAAAAATAGTAACTAATCTTATCCAAATCAATATCAACATTGATATGATGATCTAGATCTTCCCTAGATCCAAGTGTGGAGAATGAATGGAACTATTTTCCCCTCCTTTTCTCTAGATTTGATAAGAAGAATCAATCCTAGCCTTTCATTCGATGAATCCAATGGTTCTGATCAGAAGCAGTTCATCCTAAGGTTGAGAGATGACTTTCCAGATCCAAGGGCCAAAGTTCATTCAAAAAACTATACAAACCCCCTCCAAACTCATGGAGATCATTGTTTGAGATCCATAGGGCCTTCCTAGCACATGGTCTCCTTGAGACAATCACCCTTAGTTGAGCATGTGAGTATCCAAGGTGGGCTAGTAAGAGCATAGTTCCTAAGATCAATTTTAAGTTACACTTCCAAACTAGGATAGGCTCATAAATCCAATGGTTTCTCTATCTTTTCCCACACTTAGTGGAGCATGTGAGTGAATTAGGGTTGGGTTTTTGTCCTTAGCTTTCTTTAGATATATGTTACACTCCTAGAAAGATATTGGGTCAATGCAGTGGTTCCTATCCTCTTACCTGTGACATTCAATTGAATTGTTATCGTGCGAGGGTCATGTAGAATTCATTTGACCATTAAATTTCTTATCTTAATGTATCATCATGGTCAAGAATGTGCATTTATAACAATCTCTTTTAATTCATGTGACCTTGTCTTCATATTTCTTATCTATTAAGTACTTTTTAGATGTCTCCTTCTAACTCTTTCTATGTGTGAGAAGGCTCCATGATCTTGTGTTGAATGAGTGAGGATTATCCACTCAAATTCTGAGGGTAATTTTCTTTATATTCATAAATCATGACCCACATACATGCATACTATCCACAAACACCCATGCATATGTTTCAATTTTGAAAGTGTAATAGAAGCTCCTTTTTTCAACCATTCTTCCTTTCGAAACTGATTCATGCATATGGTTTTCTTTTGCTCTCATCATTTTCATAAATCATGACCCACGGGCATACATACCATCCACTAGCACCCATGCATATGGATTAAATTCTGAAAGTATATCAGAAGCTCCTTTTTTGGACCATCCTTTCTTTCGAAATTGATTTATCTGTATGATTCTCTTTTGTTCTAATCATTCATGATCATGAGTGTATCTTGTTTTCATACATTTCCATTCCCATAATCAATCATCACATCTCTCTTGTCCAAACCCAACTTCACCTTCACATTCATATCTTGATCACATAAACCTTCCCACACTCACTAGCTTCATACACTTTGTGTGTGTCGGAACCTGATCCGATCCACCTAGATTGGTATCACCTCCACATTTGAACCCCACGTGAAATGCTTTATGGTTTTTACTTTTGATCTTATTGAGACGTTGTGGTTCATATCCTTTTTTGCATATTTTTCATCATCATCATCATTCTTGAGTGTTGCACTTGATTTCTCATAATATTGTGCACATCTTTGGTGTGAACTAAACACATTTGTGAGAGATCTAGAGCATCATGCATCACTTGCATATTCACATAAGAGGGAGGAAGGATTCAATCCCTCATTTTTGAGAAACAAGACGAAAGAATAGTCTCTTCTATGTTGAGAGAGAAAGGAGAATTCAATGGCATGAACATTGCAAGATACTTAGATCTGTTTGAAGAGCAAGCCATGATTTTTGGTCTTCCTGAAGATCTTCTGATAACACCCTTTGAACAAATTGTTGATAGCTCTATCATAACCCTTGTCACTCAATATCATGGTCTTTCTTGGAGTGATGTTCAAAAGGAGATGCTCAAAGAGTTCTATCTTGAGGACTATAGCTAAAATAATGGGGACAGACTCTTCTGATGGGTTAATACCCCAAATCCTAGTAGCTCTATTAGGTACTTACAAAATGAATAAATATACTAGATGCTACGAGCAACTTTCTAATGAGGATAAGATCACTTTTGAATCTGACCTTGTGATCAATTTTGTTAAGATTCTTTATTGTTAAACTCAAAGGGAGGTTGAATGGAAACTAGAAGATTCACATAAATGCTATTCTCTTATTGACAATTGACAAAATGTGCATAGAGTATTAGATGCTATGGCCCATAGAAATCAAAGACAATTCATGCTTTATGAGCAAACTAGTCTTCGTGTGCAAAATCGTCAAATGTATCAAAACATGTATCCTTGAGCTTCTCAAACAACTTTTCAAAATACTCAAAATGAACATTTTTAAAATCATCAACCATATACTATGGAAGGTTATGTGGCATCTCAAGTACCACATGCTGATATGTAAGCTCTTCAAATACATCAGTAGACTTATAAAAATCCTTTTTATCATGTTCAAGCAATACCTTACCAATATACTCCTAAATTTCATAATTTTCCACCACAAGTTAAACAAACCTCAAAATCTAAATGGTTTTGTGCATTGTTCTTGTAGGTATCCTTGGTGTTTTTTATTAGAGCCTATTTTGAGAGAATGTGAGCTTTTGAATGATAGATATAGACAAGAAAATTTGTGACTATTGATCTATGCTATGTTTGCAAGGAAATTATTGTAAGGGTGGAATCAAAAAGCACTATGAAAGCATAACCATCACAGATGTAGTAACTAGAGGAGTGAAACTAGAAGCTCTTGTTGAACAAGAATGATAATCAACTAAACCCACAAAGGAATTTGACCTTTCTGTAGACGATTGAATAATGGTACAATATGCAAGTAGGAGAATAACAACTTGGTAGTCATGAATAGAAGATCAGTCTCTTATTTTTGACACTTCCAATGTTGAAGAAAAATGAAAAAGAGATGAATTGGAGCCTAGTGAAAGAAGACTTACAAAAAAAAACTCAAAAGAAGAAAACCATCATAGAGAAATGAAACATCGCAATCCAAAAATAAGAAAGAAGAATGGAAACCCAATGAATAAAAACAAGAGGAGACACAAAATGGTAAGAAGAGAAAGCCCAAACAAATGAAACCAAAGCCTTTAGAGAAACAAGAACAATCAAAACAAACTCAAGAATAAACATAAGAACATGAAAAAAAAACATGATCCTGAGCAAAAACAAAAGAAACCAAAGAGAAAATCTAAAGCCATCTTGATTTCACAAATTGAGAGAAAAAAGAATAGGGAACTACGTTATATTCAAGATCTCCAACCCACCAATAAAGTCACCACAAGGAATGTAGGAACAAGATCCATTATAGATGAGTTTGCTAAGTATTTTTTAGGGCATTCTATCTATTCAATGGGTGATTTATATTCTAGGTATGACCAATTTCAATTAGCAATTGATATTCGTGAGTTAACCACAACAAAGCTACTTTAGGTTTAGTGTGAATGTGTACTATAGCTCAAGGAGTGACTATATATGTGGCTCATATGATGATATCCATGAATATGGTCTTACATGACTTTATCCCTCATATAATCATGCCATTCATTGATGATATTCCAATTGAATGGAGTGAGGAACATTTAAAGGAAATTACTTTAGATTCATCTAGGTGCCGTAAATCTTTTCTTGAACATGTCTCTCATTATGAACAAATATTTCAATTATTCGAAGAGGTAGGTCTCACATTTTCCATAGGAAAATTTGTTTCTAGTGTGAAAGAGGTTCTTATTGTTGGAATTTTATCAAGTGAGTATGCTCAAAGCCATACCCACAAAAAGTTGATACCATTAGCCAGATTTCTGAAACATGCAACAATGTGAGTGACATACGTATATTTCTTGGTGCTTGCATCTTTTATGTTATTTGGATCCAACACTTTGCTCATGTTTTTGACTGTCAGTATGAGTTGTTGTGGCTTTGGCATAGATTGTGCACTCTTGATAGACATGTGTTCATTATGTAATACATCCTCAACATGTAGATCATACGTGGGCTGAATTTCATGCTTATTTTTAGCCATATTTTGATGCAAATGCTCAGCCATATGTGGCTGGAACTTTCTAGTAGTTTTGACAATTTTTTGCTGAAATGTTTCAGCCATCTTTGGCTAGAAATTCTTTGCATTTTCAGCCCTATTTGGCTCAAAGTCTACATGTCTAGTCAAGCGCACCATTTTGTAACAAAGGCATGAGTGTATCGAACACATCTTGTGAGCTAATTGTTGGCCGTTTTTTGCATTCGAGTAGAGGGAGAAATAAATTTTGAGCAAATACTACATCTCGACTCACAATAATTATGTTCGTCAATGGATGATAAAAATGACATCCCTTACTTTCAGCATTATAACCAACAAATACGCATTTCTTTGCCTTGTCATCAAGTTTGTGGCATTGTTTTGATGGCACAAGAGCATATGCCAAACAATCAAACACACGCATATAGCTAATCGTAGGCTTATGACCATTCCAAGACTGATAAGGAGTGATGACTCTCAATGCTTTTGTAGGGCATTGATTACACATAATTTGCACACATGACCGCTTCCATTCAAAACTTATCAGGAAGATGCTCTCCTTTAACCATACATCGTGCCATTTCAAGAAGTGTTCTATTTTTATGCTTGGCAATACCATTTTTGTGAGGTGTATATGGCATCGTACATTGGTGTGAAATGCGTCTTCCACGAAGAAAAGCATTAAAATCATGTGACGTATTCACCACCACGATTCGTGTGTAGAGTCAAAAGCTTTTGTGAAGAAAAAATTTCAGCCATAGCTAAAAATGCTTTGAAGCAAGAAAATACCTCATTCTTTGCTTTCATACGATACACCCATGTATGGCGAGTAGCATCATCAATGAAGGTAACAAAATATACATGCTTCCTAAAAGATGGAGTCTTGACGGGACCACATACATCACTATGAAGAAGCTGCAATTTTCTTGTAGTGTGTGTATGACTGTCTTTTGGAAAAGAAGCATGATGCATTGTTCCAAGAATGCAACCTTCACATGCATGCTTTTGAATGGACTCAAATGTAGGCAAACCAATAACCATGTCCTTCTTTTGCAAGTAGTCAAAACTATTGAAGCTCAAGTGACCAAAACGAGCTTGCCAAAGCTCCGTTTCAGCCATGGAAGAAGTATGAGCAACCAAGGCATTGGAGGCAGCCCTCTTGTATGTATCCATGTGATACAAACCATTACATAATGTACCGAACATCACGATAACATCTCCATTGTTGAAATCATGAGCCATACACTTATCATCAACAAAGTGTACATGAAGTTTAGCTTTGGCAATCAACGGAATTGAAATTAAGTTCTTCTTGATACCGGCACGTACAATGCATTTTCCAAGAGAATCACACCTCGCTTTGTAGCCGTAAGCTCAATTTTTCCTACTCCAATGATAGGATAAGAGGCATAGTTTGCACACACCACATGTCCTCCTTTGGGTGCATCTTTCAAAAGGCAAAAAATCTTTTGCATGCTGTTATGTGCTTTGAAGCACCATTATCAAAGGACCAATCCGAATCAGCCTCATGCACAACCATAAATTTAGAATGCAAAGATGCATGATATTGACATGTAACAACACATGCCCAAAAATCTTGAGCCATGTTAGCTTCATCATTCTTTCGTTTGTTGAATTTTCAGCAATAGACATGCCAGATTCCTTCTTCTTTTCATTGCATTGAGAAAGCTTTCTACACTCATCAATAGTATTAGGAGCCTTTCGGCAATATTTGCACCTCTTCTTCGTTTTCAAATCAGCATCATTATAGGAATAAGTGGAAGAGGAAGTTTGAAGCTTTGGTTTTGAAGAACCCAAAACTGAACCATACTTGCTTTTCCCCTTTTGTGAGATAGCATCAAAGCACTCGTATTCACTCTAGATTGTTCTTCTTGCAAAAGAAGAGATACAAACTTATCAAATGCGTGCATATTAGGATTCCCTTTTGCAACCAAACGGAGTGTACTAGCTAAGCTTTGAAAAGATTTCGTTAATCCTTTCAAAAATGTAGAAATGAGTGATGCATTCGGAATGATCTCATTTATATCTACAAATTACTTTTTCAAGTTCTTGATGTGTGTCACATACACATCCACCGACTCATTTTCAGCCATACATACATCCTCAAGTTGCTTCCTCAAGTATGCAACACGTGCTTCCTTATGCACGGCATACAAAGAAGCAAGAGTGTCCCATGCCTGTCCTGATGTAGAACATGACTGAATGTGTGGAACTATATGATGCTTCACTGAAAATGCAATCAAAGCATGAGCTTGAGCATCTTTTCCATCCCATCTAAGCTGCTCCTCTGTAGGTGGAGAAGGAGAAACCATTGTACTTGAAGAAGAAGCTCCATTTTTCACACTAGACGATGAAGTAGAAGAATGTGCGGGTCTTCGATCTACATCTACCACTATGTTCCAAAGTTGTTTTGCAACAAGAACATGCTTCATCATCTAAGACCACATTGGATAGTTGGTCCCATCAAGCTTATCTTTAGCTTGAAGCATGCCAAACAAGTCATTGCTACCCGCCATTTCACAAAAGAACAAGAATGTGACAAAATCTTCACTTCGACAAAAGCTAAAATGAATGTTGAAATTTCAGCTCATAAACCGTCACTCAAATGGAAATTTTGACTGCACGAATGGCTTTGAAATGGGGATAAAAGACTAGTGCTACTGGTGGAAATATTTCTTTGCTGTTGAAATTCATTGATCCAAAGTCGATGTGCACTATTAAAAGTGCGCACGCATCGGGACGTCGAAAACCGAAACTTGAGAAGGAGCTGAACCTATGCTGATACCATTGTTGGGTGTGTGAAGAAGTCCGAAAGACACATGAGAAGCACACACAAGGAGCCCAAATATAGCAAGACACATAGAGAAGATGATGGCTAGAATAGCTCTCTCTGTTGATGATGAACTAAAACTGAAGTAAGAGCTGAATAATATCCCTAAGTACAAAGTAGCACCACATATGAGTACATCAAAGCTAATCGAGGAACACATAAGTGTAACAGTTGTAACCATGGGACGTCCACGGGTGTAGACTTTAGCTGATATTATCGAGATTTCTTTAGCAAAGTGACAAACCTTGACCATGCTTAATGACTCATAATTGAACTCCATTCAAGTGTTATGTATCTTCATGATAATAGAATCTTGGTGCACCATGCAGGAGTCACTTCATCCTTTGCTTTCGACCACATAATTCGCCGCGTACTGGCCCATATTGCATGCACGAAGTCATCTCATGCGGAACTGTCTGTGAGTACATGGAGATTTGGAATGCAAAGATCGGTCGTTCTGGGCCTCTAGTTGCTATCATCCATGCATGATGCACCGTTGCCGAGGGCATACGATGCTTTAATGCAATCGTAGCAGAACGGCAGAGGGCAATGTTGAATACATGAGTTAGCCATGCGTCACAAGGATTGAGCTGTCCAACAACAAATAGAACAGCTCCCAGGCATCTCGGCACTCACACATTCCTCCCGGGCCAGAGACTTCCGAACTTCCGAATGGTTTGTGGCAAAACCATTACTACGTTGCGACCACGCATGTCTCGGCTTTCTTGCACTCCTATTGCATATCGTTTCTCCCTCAGGAGGTGACGCCTAAGAAAAATTAGTGAAACGGGTAGATGATAGGTACCTATAACATCTACCTTGGCCTCTCTTCTAGGATGTGGACTCGTCCTACAAAGAATGCCTCTTGTACAAACAAATGATTACAAGTGACTCGGATACTTGGATATTTACGGGTTAATAGTCAGGCTTGGCATTTGAAACCTACCACTGGTGGAATTAGTTCCACCAGATGAAATAATCGAAGTGAAATCCTTACGCGCTGCCGCAACATGGACATTCAACTTTCTGATACGCAACATGATGCATATAAGGAGTTTAATTCTTCGGACAATAGTGACATCACGGAAAATGGGGAGCCATGAAGTAATCCTCTCTGGTTTTTCAATTCGGAGAAGAACCACACATTGAAGGCTCTATATGATGGAGAAAGGCGTACACCAAGCAGATTGACGGGAGATTTGAAGAGAAGTTTGCCGATAATGTGTTGGCAATTTGAAAAGGGTTTAGAAATTTTTGCATGCGCAGAAGTGAACTCGCACAATTGTATGTAGTTCTCTAATGAATCCAAAATACATCACAGGTGCAGATTTAATCAAAGTGTGAATCTGATAGAGATTAGTGTTAATCATCAAGTTCTGAAACTTCACGCGTGCATGCAGAGGATGCTTTATGGAAGTACGCTGTAGCGGCGGGGGCAAGGATGCGCAATTTGGTGATGGAGGCATGATCTAACAACAAGAGGAACTTTATGGATGATAATTTTCTGCTGACTCAGTCTTCTAATGGCAATTTATTTGACATATAGTCTATGCTGATATCCTTGCTGGACATTTGATACATGAGGTCTTACATCTACAAGGCAAAACTGTTAAAGCTACTATCTGGTATGGTGTGGTTGTTCATTTCAAGATTTACCCTACCCTTTATGTTGTTGCTTTCTTGATTAACGCTGTCATACATATTTCAGTGCCATAGAAGGAAGAATATTTTTATTTTGACACACTCTAACCTGATTCACGGGTGTTTTGGTCTGCAAATGATTAAAAGGTGAATAAGTGTTGATTGTTTGTAAGGTTATTTGGTAATAGGTACGAAATTCCAGCGCTATTGTTCTGAAACAAACACCTATTGATCGTTGGTTTGAAACTCTTGAATTCGTAATAATTTCTCAAGGTTGTAAGGATCAAATGGAAATTACTAATTGAAAGATGATCATATTGAAACCTTGAAGAGTAGATAAATCCCCTATTTGAGATCATATGCAATGAGAAAGCTTTGTAGAGATGATGCATTAATTAAGACAGGAAGCTGAGATTGTTTTGATGAAGACGACTAGAACTTGCAAACCTTTACTTCAAAGTTATTATTGAAATTTCGTTGTAATTTGGATATCTTGGGAATCTTTATGAATTATTTATGCTCGAGTTTGGAACAAATATGAAGAGTTGAATTGCAAATAACTACTAGTAACTTTTGAGTTCTTTGAGTCTCCAAAATACCTGAGGTTGCTCCAAGTACCGAGCATGTGCTGTAATTCCAATGATTGTTCTGATCCACCAACCCTTACTTTCGAGCCTACACTGGCGAACCAGACGTGAAAGATCAGCATGACATCTCAAGTATACAAATATAAATTTTTATTGTGCTTGGCATATGCAGGTACGTAAATCGGTGATTGTAGTAGTTGCGTCGACATCCCTCGAAGAGATAGCTTACACTCACGCCTTCCAATGGCCTGGTCCATGTGACATGAGTGCCTCCACAGAGATTGACAAGTAGGAGGATCCTCTTCACCCAACCATAATTATTTTTTAGTCCTAGAATAAATCTTGAAGTTAGATTTAATCTTCAAGGAAATTAAAACTTTCAAGGATAAGTTTTAATTCAATCTTCTTCAAGATAATTCTAGGTATTTATACTTGTCTTTTCCTTGCTGGTACTTGCTTGCATATATTTAAATGAAAATGAAATCAAATGGTGAAAATGTTCTTCAAGATATGGAGTCATGATTAGTTACAACTATGGATTTAACGATTGATTCCAAATTTGAGTCATTAAATTCCTTTCTCTCGATATTGACTAAAGTAATATGAGAATTTAGTGCAATTATTCAATTCATAGACACACAATTCAATCAAGAGTGTATATATTTACAAGAAATTGTTCACTATGACCTTTCAAGTTTGAACAAAAGTATGGATACACTATCCAATCATATAAAAGAAATTTCTACATTTAATACTATTAGTCATGAAATTACAAGTTTGAAAGAAAATATTGAAAGTTGAGCAAATCAAGTAAAAGAAAGTGCTACATGTGAGTGTAAATAACCATCAAGTTCAAGTTCAAAGTATATCTACATATTGAGTTGACCAAAGCCCTTTACCTAAGCATAAAAGATTCACTCCAAGCCCTTTACATAGAAGAACAAATAGAGTTCATAAACGAACTATTAGATGCTTCTGGAGTGATCAACTAGGTCATATATATATGGGACTTGTCTTGCCTATGAAAATGCGTGTAGACAAGAATTGGTACTTGAAATTGAATGGAAAATATGTAACTATCATGATCGCTTACCTCTACACTTGAATCTAGGTAGAGGTGGTATGAAATCATATTCTAACCACTAAAGAAATCAACCAAGATCATCACATAGATTGAAGAAGAAATGGAAGCCAAATAAGAATAGCATTACTCAATCTAATGAAAGTAGTTGTTCAACTAAAACCGAAGAAACCTCCATAAGTGTGAAGCCAGATAAATTGTTAGACATAGATACACAAAAATTTGAGAAATTTTTGAATGAAGGATTACACATAAATAAAGAAGAGCATGAAAAACCAATTAAAGTGAAAAGTAAGGAAGATGGCTCAACTTATGTCCAACTTGATGCAAAGCTTTTATATGATGATAGTGTTTTTGATCCAGAAAAGATCAAAAGATTTATGGAAGAAAAATACAATCATATTCTAACCAAAATTCAAGATGATATTAAACACATTGAATCAAGTACACATTTCATAGGGCTAATTACATGGCCTTTCATAGGCACTTCTTTTTGTTGTCCCATGCACGTATGACAAAACTAAGTTTTTGATGAAAAAGATAAATTTTATCTTTGAAGAAAAACAGGTACTATCGTTGCCCCATCCAAAGGATGTGCAGGTTTGGAGGGGGTGAATGTCGTTGAGATTCTCATCTCTACTTTTGCCTTTAGTTGCTACAAACCGATACACTTTCTTGATCATCCATCGCTGATTCAGCTATTGGAGTCAAGTGCAGAGCAAACATGAACATGAAAGTAGATTATTTGCAATCTATCATACAAAGAAGATTTTATTCACAGTGATGATGAAGGAGTTCTTGAAGGGATTAGAGGAAGGAGTTCAAATATAATGGAGGAAGGAGATATACATTGCTTCTAGCTGTTTTCAATACTCGGGTTTAGCTAAGGAGATTGTGTGATAAATTATATGATGCGGATATAACAATCCAGAGTTCTATCTGGAAGGAGGTGGGCAATTAATGATTATTCAATTGCAATGAGGAGTTACGTGAATTTGCATGGGAAGTAGGAACTATGGGAGGTCCACAGGTGTAGACTTTAGCTAATATTATCGAGATTGCTTTAGCAAACTAACAATCCTTTACCATGCTTAATGTACCATAATTGAACTCCATTCATGTGTTATGTATATTCATGAGAATAGAATCACGATGCACCATGCAAGACTCACTTCATCCTTTGCTTTCGACTACATGATTCGCCAGAAGTTTTGCTTTTATTTGAAATAGATAGAAAGTTAAGAAAAAAAATATGCAAGGATCAGCAAAGCGCACATGATGCATACATGTTAAGAGGGAAAGACACTTAGTTATTGATCTGGAAACCCATAAGGCACCACTAGCCCATATTGCATGTAGGAAGTCATCTCATGCGAAACTCTCTGTTGAAAGAACTTGGAGAAGCTTGTAGAAGGTAGAAAAATGTGTTTCGAAGCGACGAACTTTGGTCTAGCCAACCGGCACAAGACCAGCCCTTGAGCTGATCGAGACTCAAATAGACCTTATAAGCATGTGATAAGTGAAAAGAAGCACACTATGTACTTTGGAGCATCAAGGAGAATGAGTCGATACAAAACAGATAGGTTCACGGGTCGACTAGCTCAAAAACTTACTATCTATGGAAGAGACAACAAACTTCAAATGCCCATAGCGACCAACGTGATTTCAATTAGAAAAAATCCTTCTATGGGAGTGATACACATAGGGTTGAGTTTTTAGAATGCACAAAATTATAAGGAATAAGCAAAATATGCTATAGGAATGAATGAGACATTCACCAGTGGTACTTCCCATTTTTTAGGAATACGTAGAGATTAACCCTAAGCTAGAAAAACTCAGATTTCTCCCAATATATTGAGCCAAATGATATTAAAATATATATGCATAAACTATCCACTAATACCTTTCCAATGCACCCTCTTGCACTCAATTTGGAGCTTTTCAGAGAGAGCAGTAGCCTTTGCAATATTACTGTTGGCGAAGAAGATGATGCAGAGAATTGAAGGAGCAAGACAATGATGGTCACAAGTGTATGTATATTGCTTCCATGTGTAATGTAAAAGTGGTTTCAAATATTTATATAGACTCTAGGAGTTTTCCACGTCTTCTACAAGTGAAGTTTGAATTCAAATGAAGGTGGGAATGGTTGTTGGAGGGAATCAATTCACTTTCCTACAATCTAGGAAAAGTGAAGATCTAATTTGATCTACTTTTAGGTGATTGATTGCTTGACTGAATGCAACTTCAACCACCACAAATTCGTGGGATTTGGGCTTTACCTTTCTACCTTTACATGTGTAAAGCTCAAGGCTTTTACAA
>CM035421.1:110011949-110121949 GCA_020310875.1 Ceratopteris richardii
GGATTTGCCGCTAGATACAAGGAACTTACATTATCTCCAAATATGTGAGGTTTGGAACTCACAAGTCCCAAAGTTGTATACAATGCTTTTAAGCATATTGCCTCTTGAGTTGCTATGGTCAAGCCTCAGTACTCTGCTTCAGTTGAGGATAAAGCAACTGTTGGTTGCTTCTTTGCACTCCATGTCACTAGCTTCGAACCTGCAAATGATAAGTAACCACATCTACTTTTTCTATCATCCTTAGCTCTTGCCCAATCTGCATCTAGGTAGATTTTGATATCCAAATGTGAAGAGTAAGGATAGAATATACCTTCGTTGATTGTACCTTTGTACATTCCTTCATCTGTGCATATCACCTGCACACCTAGGAAATATGTGAGCTCACCTAGGTCACTAATTTTGAACTCCTCTTGCATGTGTCTCTTGATCCTTTGAATACCATTTAGATCATCACGTATCACAAAAATATCATCTACATATACACATAGATAGATAACCTCATTGTATCCGTTTAGATGATTAGAGAAGGATCTCAGCTGCTAGCTTTGAACCCTTGATCTTAAAGATATGTAACCAACTGGTAATTCCAAGCTCATGGAGCTTGTTTCAATCCATACAATGCTTTCTTAAGTCTACAAACATAAGATGGATGATTAGGGTTTTCAAAACATGGTGGTTGTGACATGTATAACTCTTCACTTATCCAACCATTTAAGAATGCATTTTTCACATCAAGTTGGAGGAGTATCCAATTCCTTGCAGTAGTTAGACTTATCAATGTCCTAATTGTAGTCATCTTTGCAAGTGGTGAGAATGTTTCCTCATAGTCTATACCATGAGTTTGTGAGCATCCTTTGGCAACTAATCTTGCCTTGTACCTGTCAACTAATCCATTTGAGTTTCTTTTAACTTTAAATACCCATCTGCAACCAATTACCTTTTGATTCGACGATATTGAAACAAATCCCAAGTGTCCATCTCCTTTAATGCATCTTTTTCTTCTTTCATCGCCTTTTCCCAATTAGGGTTTCCCTTTGGTTCTTCATAGGTTGAGGGTTCCTCTGAAAAAGAGTCTTTTGCCAAGTATATTGAATGCTTTGTAACAAATATGGAATCATATCCATACCTTTTTGGTTGTTTCTTCTCTCTTGCTAATCTTCTAGGTACTTGTTTGGAGCATCCTCCAACCTCTTGCATCTTTGCTTTTCCTCTTGACTTCCATAGCTTGTAATCCTTTTCTCTTTCATCTTGTTCATCATCTGTATCACTTCTTGGATCCTGGACCTGTGTATCATGCTTGCTTCTTAATTGATAAGAGTTAGAATCAAGATCATATGGTAGTGTTACCTTTTGTTTGTCTTCATCATACCAAGACCTGTGTTCTTCAAACACAACATCTCTACTTGTAGTGAATTGCTTTGTTGAAGGATTGAAGAACCTGTAACCCATCTGAGTTTAATCATATCCAATAAACACTGCCTTTGTTGCCCTTTCATCTAGATTACCTCTTATTTGTGATGGTACATGAACATAAGCTAAACAACCAAAAACCTTGCAATGTCCAAGACTAGGTTTTCTTCCATGCCATGCTTCATAAGGAGTCATACCTTGAAGTGATTTGGATGGTAGTCTATTGACAAGATACACAACAGTTGAAATAGCTTCTTCCCATAGATAATGTGGAAACTTCTTCTCTTCAAGCATTGTTCTAGCTTATCCAACTAGTGTCTTGTTTCTCCTCTCTATAATTCCATTTAATTGAGGAGAGTACCTAGTAGTCACTTCCCTTTTGATACCTTTGTCCTATAAGAACTCATCAAACTCTTTGGAGAAGTATTCTCCCCCTCCATCATATCTGAGCTTCTTTAGTGATCTACCTGTATGATTATCCACATGTGCAAGATACTCCTTGAAGCAATCAAACACTTCATTCTTACTCTTGATAAAGTATAGAATAGTCCATCTACTATGGTCATCAATAAATGAGACATAATACCTTGATCCTGCCAATGAAGGTTCTTAACTTGGTCCCCATACATTTGTATTTACTAAGTCCAATAAGTTTTTGTGGATGTAGCCTTTGTGGTTGAATGGTCGTCTTTGTGCCTTCCCAATCTGACATGCATCACGCCTGTTGATCATGTGTTGATTTGATATGTTCGGCAGTCCTAGAACACTTTGATCCCTGCATATATCCTTAAAGGTTCTTTCATTCACATGAGCAAGTCTCTTATGCCACACTTCAACCTCACTTAGGGTTTGGGACCCAAAGTTGAATAGAGCTATGTTTTTGGGTCCTCCTACTTCAAAAGTAAAGATCCTACCATGCTTCTCACCTCGGGCTATATTTTTGAGGCCTTGACATGGATCTTCCACAAAAGCTCCATGTTGGGTGAACCTTACGTGCAAGTCTTTTTCAAATGTTTGGCCTACACTTATTAGGTTTTTAGTGATAGTGCGTACATAGAGAGCCTTGCTTTGAATGTTTGTCCTGCCATTGGAAGCTTTGACATTAACAATCTTCTCCACATTGTGCTTTGTGTCATCCCCTATTTGCACTTCATGTCTATGCTTTGGACTTTCCAAATCAGATAGAAGAGCAATGGTGCCTGCAACATGATTCGAACATCCTGAATCTATGCAGAACAAATGATAATCTTCTTTACCTTCTTTGTGGCTTAGATTCATAAGAAGCAATGAGTCATCATGTGGTTGATCTTTTGAATAATTGTTGTAGTCCCTTGTATTATAGCTTCTATTGTTATTGTTGAAGTTGTGTCCACCTCTGCCTCTATTGCAGCCATATCCACCTCTTCCACTTCCTTTCTGGGTCTTCCCATTGAATCAACAATTTTGAGTGGTGATGTTGGTCGTATTGCATATGGCACAAGGTTGAACATTCTGACCTTTGGCTTTGTCTTGCTTTGGTCCTTTCTTCTTCCCTTTCCACTTGCTCTTGCTTGCAAAGTTGGCTTGGGAAGTCTCTTCTTCATCTTCTTCCTTCTTCTTTACTTTTTGCTTCTTATCCTTCTTATCTACATATAGAGCACTCGTTAAATTACCAAGATAAGAGTTACCTTCCTTTATGTTATTGTTGGGTTCTTTATTGAAGAGTTTTCGAAGAAAGATATTGAAGTCTGGAGTTTGCACATCCATGATGAGATCATAAGCCGTCCTGAAGGATTTCCATTGCTTATCACTTCGAATGCCGTTGAGAATTTGCCTCATGATGACCTCTTCTTCAATCATCTCTCCAATGGATGCTAATTGATCAACAACCTCTTTGACCTTAGTAACAAACTCTATGATGGTTTGTTTAGGTGTCTTCTTCATTTGGTTGAACTCGTTCCAAAGATGATTCTTTCTTGCTTTGGTACTAGCAGAAAAGAAATTCTCGAGGGCATCCCAAGTCCCTTGAGATGTATTGCATCCTATAATATGTGGTAATAGAAAGTGAGAGATATAGTTTAGTATGTACGACCTTGCTTGAGCATCCCTTGCACACCAAAGTGTGAGCTTATCTATCTCCTTTTGTGTAAGTCCTCCTTTGGATCTTGGCATAGGCATAGCTTCATCACCTGCTACAATTACATAAAGATTTCTACTTTGCAAATAGGCCTCCATCCTAATTTTCCAAGCCGCGTAGTTGTGTTGATCAAGCTTCTTGATCATTGAGGGAAAGCCGTCACCCATGTTGATCTAGCTCTGATACCACTAAAAGAATTTGGAGAAGCTTGTAGAAGGTAGAAAAATGTGCTTTGAAGCGACGAAGTTTGGTCTAGCCACCCGGCACAAGACCAGCCCTTGAGCTTATGGAGACTCAAATAGACCTTATAAGCATGTGATAATTGTAAAGAAAGACACTACGTACTTTGTAGCATCAAGTAGAATGAGTCGATACAAAACAGATAGGTTCGCGGGTCGACTATCTCAAAAAACTTACTATCTATGGAAGAGACAATGAACTTCAAATGCCCATAGCGACCAACGTGATTACAATTAGTAAAAATCCTTTTATGGGATTAATACACATAGGGTTGAGTGTATATAATGGACAAAAGTATAAGTAATAAGAAAAATATGCTATAGGAATGAATGAGACATTCACCGGTGGTACTTCCTATTTTTTAGGAATACGTAGAGATTGACCTAGAGACAAAAAACCTCAGATTTCTCCACTTTTGTTGAACTAAATGCTATGAACATCTATACACCTAAACTAGACACTAATACCTTTCCATTGAGCCATCGTGCACTCAATTTCGAGCTTTGGAGAGACATGGGCTTTATCTTTCTACCTTTACATGTTTAAAGCTCAAGGCTTTTACAATGGTAAATGAACCACCAAAAATCTCTCAAAAAATACAATAAATGAGCATAAGAAAAAGAACTCTCCAATGGATATTCTTCTAATGTGATAGCCTTTGATGTAGATCAAATCCACCTCAAGTATAGTGTAAGCTTGATGTTCCAACATCTGTGACTACATGGAGATTCAGAATGCAAAGATTGGTCGTTATGGGCCTCTGGCTGCTATCATCCACGCATTATGCAGCATTGTCACGGGCATATGATGCTTTAATGCAATCGTAGCAGAATGGTAGAGAGCAATGTTGAATAGATGAGTTAGCCATGGGTCACAAGGATTGAGTTGTCCAACAACAAATAGAATAACTCCCATGCTTCTTGGCACTCACACGTTCCTCCTGGGCTAGAGACTTTTGAACTTGCGAATCATCTGTGGGAAAACCATTACTGCACTGCGACCACACGTATCTCGGACTTCCTATGCTCCTACTGCATATTGTTCCTCCCTCGAGAGATGAAGCATAAGCAAAATTGGTCAAACGGGAAGATGAAAGGTAGCTACAACATCTGCTTTGGCCTCCAATCCATGGTGTGGACTCATCTTATGAAGAATGCCTCTTGTACAAACAAATCATTACAAGCGACTCGGGATACTTGGATATTTACAGGTTAATAGTCACGCTTGCCATTTGAAGCATACCACTGGTGGAATTAGTTCAAGCAGCTGAAAATCATCGAAGTGAGATCCTTACGCCCTACTGGAACATGGACATTTAACTGTCTGATATGCAACATGATGCATATGAGCAGTTTGAGTCTTCAAATAACAGTGACATCATGGAAGACAGGGAGCCATGAAGTAATCCTCTCTAGTTTTTCAATTTGAAGAAGAACCACAGATTGAACGCTTTATATGATAGACAAAGACTTACACCGAGCAGATTGATGGGAGATTTGAAGAGAAGTTTTCCGATAATGCGATGCCAATTTGAAAAGGATTAAGAAATTTTTGCATGCGCAAAAGTAAAGTGGCACAATTGGATGTAGTTGTCGAATGAATCCAAAATACATCAGAGGTGTAGATTTTATCAAAGTGTGAATCTTATAGAGATTGTGTTAATCATCAAGTTTTGAAACTTCACACATGCATGTAGAGGATGCTTTATGGAAGTACGTTGTAGCGACTCGGGCAAGGATGCGCAATTTAGTGACGGAGGCATGATCTGACAACAAACAGAACTTCATGGATGATAATTTTCTGATGACTCAAGAAAAACTGATCAAGGTGCTATCTGGTATGGTGTGGTTGTCCATTTCAGGATTTACCCTATCATGTATGTTGTTGCTTTCTTGATTAACATTGTCAGACATATTTCAGCGCCATAATAGGATTATTTTTTTTTTTGACATATCGTAACCTGATTCACGGGTGTTTTGGTACGCAAATGATTAAAAGGTGAATAACTTGATGATTGCTTGTAAGATTATTTGGTAATAGCTATGAGATTCCAGCACTATTGTTCTGAAACAAACACCTATTGATCCTTTGTTTGAAACTCTTGATTCGGTAATACTTCTAAAGGTTGTAAGTATCAAATGGAAATTACTAATTGAAAGATGATCAAAATGAAATCTTGAAGAGTAGATAAATCACCTATTTGAGATCATGTGCTATGGGAAAACTTTGTAGAGAGGGTGCATTAATAAAGATGGGAAGCTGAGACTATTTTGATGAAGACGACTAGAACTTGCAAACCTTTACTTCAAAGTTATTATTGAAATTTCGTTGTCATTTCGATATCTTGCAAATGTTTATGAATTATTTATGGACGAGTTTGGAAGAGATATGAAGAAATGAATTGCAAATAACTACTAATAACTTTTGACTTCTTTGAGTTTTTAAAATACATGAGCTTTCTCCAAGCACCCGACGTGCGCCGTAATTCCAATGGTTGATTTGATCCATCAACCGTTACTTTCGAGCCTACAAGGTTTACTCCTTCGGATTACTATAAGGTGTCGACTAAGGCATAGAACTAAGGCATAACTTAAGGCATAACTTAAGGCATAACTAAGGCATTACTTTGGCATCTTTGGCACCCAAGGCTTCCTTGGCGATCGTTGGTAGCCATTGACTATGTGCGAATTAATTTTAATTTATGAGTGACAATAGGGAGTTTTAGATTCACCAAGGTAGGAGGATTTGAACCCACGACCTCACTCATACAAGGGAAGGTTTTTACCACTATAATATCTCTTTGTGTTGTCATTCTAGTTCTCTGTCTATGTATTTAATACAACTTGCATCTCTTTCTTACTTTTTCAAGTAGGGTTGGGCAAGGCGGCACGGCGTGGTGTGACGGGGCATGTCTTAGGGTACATCCTGTCAGGGTACATCAAGGTACATCCAGACAGGGTAGCTCCCATTAGGGTACATCCTATGAGGGTACATTAAGGTACATCTAGATAGAGTACATCCTCTTAGGGTACATCCTTCTAGGGTACATCTTGCTAGGGTACATTTTCCCAAGATACATCCTGATAGGGAAGCACTAGATTGAGGATCCAAGATAACTTGCATGCATGAAAATTAGGTTCAAGAATCCAAGGTTCAGAGTAAGAAAAGTACGTGGCGAGAGGGTTTTTTTCTCTACATACTCATGGACCCTACAAACACCATGGAAGATTTTAGTAATATATGTTATTTTATTCACTTATTTAAAGACTCTGTCAACACCTTATAAATAATCTTAATAATGTAATGCCTCCATGAACATTTCCACGCATGTGTTTTACATAGAACATGCTTATTTTTGTTCAATGATGGAACATGTGAGTGGTCATCCATGTTTATTTTGATTTTATCAACTTAGATCAGTTGCTTTTTTAACTAAGGCGCATGTTATGAATTATGGAAAATGTTGAACAAGGAATTATTGGAGTGTTTATTTATTAATGTATTAATGTGTTTTGGTGTTTTGATATAGGCGCTGAAGGTTCATGAGGGCATGAAAGGTGTGAAAGAGCGGACATCAATAATCGGATTTATAATTTATACAGTTTGTAAATAAACTTGCTTAGAGGGTTCTATTGTTAGAAACAGTTAGAAAAATAGTGGTTAGAATAAGGGTCATTGTAGACCACAATTTTTTATATTAAAAACAAAGGCTTTCTACAAAAATTCCCAAGTTTTATTTTCATGCTTGCTTCTTGAAAGTGCTCTTATGTAACCACTCTTTTTGACATAATCAATAATTCCTATAAGTACATGCCTTTATGGCTGTCGAAACAAAGTCAATTGGGGGAGATTGCACCCAATACTGTGTTTTGTCTCATCTCTTGGTGTGTCTATTTTCTGTGTATTTTGTGCATTTGTAACCTCTGTGTGCACATGAGCACGATCCTAATAACAGTAAACATCAAAGAATGGAGCACACCGGCCATGGGATCGGGAGTGGGCAAGCAAACAAAGCCGATGGAGACCAAACCACAACAGTCTTGCCACTACCCACACTCAGGGCCATGAGAACCAGGATGCAAAAGAGGAACTAAAAAAAGCCTCCGCTTGAAGGGATAGCCTTAGTGACCAAAAATCCACCCATGAGACCCGACATTCAGAAACTCTTTCACCTACCTCTATTTTCCACTAACTTCTTCCTTCTCTCTCTCTCTCTCTCTCTCTCTCTCTCTCTCTCTATATATATATATATATATATATATATATATATATATATATATATATATATATATATATATATATACACATATACTTATACTTATATATACATACCTATAAGAAAAACAATGGCTTGAAATAAGCCCCCAAAAGGCTCATGACAACAGAGACTTAATTCAAAGCAAAAGAGGTACACTTTGCAGAGAAGATCCATCATACGATCAATGCTTAAATTTGATGCCTGACCTTGGGCATCACCAAAATTTGAGGGATGCACTAAGGATAAAAGTGGGCATCCTTAAAGATCATTTGAAAGCATGTTGTCAGTGTATGGGATAGAACTTAGAACATTATCTTGACTTATTACACAAGATAGTTGGCTAAGCTTGTTTGAGTTGTATGTAAATGATTTTCTATAATTTATATTGTAGTAAATGAAAAATTTTCACATTTTAAGGTTGCAACCTTTCAAAAGTACTTCAATTTGCTACTCTGAGGCACTTCAAGCTGCAATTTTTAGTGATATTTTTATGCTAAAAATGTGTGTAAAAGATACTTTGGAAACTCTTTGATTCACTACAAATGTACAAATGGGGAGTGTTTAAGAAAAATATTAGCTTCATTGAATTATTCATCCATTCTGATCATATTGGACACATCCAAGGATTTTGTCACAAGTGCCGCCATTGCGCTGAATTGCATGTGCTGGTCACAACTTCAAGTGCCGCCATTGCGCTGAATTGCATGTGCTGAAGATACGGATAATGTGAATTACCGTCGTGCCCTTGACCGTTTCAAGCAAGTACTTCCAAGTTCCAAGGATTTCCTAACAAATGCCGCCATTCCGCTGAATTGCATGTGCTGAAGATACCGATTATGTGAATTACCGTCGTGCCCTTGACCGTTTCAAGCGAGTACTTCCAAGGATTTCGTCACAAATGCCGTCATTGCGCTCAATTGCATGTGCTGAAGATACCGATGATGTGTGCTCTCGAGCTCTCAGTCACGCTCCTTGGGGCAGCATTATGTCAACAGTAGACTATGCAGAACAAAGGTTATCGCAAGGGTTCTAGGCACACTGGCCTTCGTCGTCTTCGCAGCAACGTCACGTCGTTTTTTCAAAAGGACACATATTATATGACCGGCAGGGATTGAACTTTTGACCCGGCCGCAAGAGGTATGAGGCACAACCACCGGGACAGCGTCAGATTCAGATGTTCGTTTTTGTATGAGGTTCACAGAATCAGCGCACTTGTCAGACAAATCTCCACGAGCAGTACAGAGCGTCAGAATAACTCTTGTTGTCGTCGTCTCTCCATCTATATTATAAGATATTTCTCTCCATCTATATTACAGGATATACAAAAAAACGCATAGACATTGTTGAAAAATCGATGCTAAAAGTATAAAAGAACAAAATATTATTTCACGTTTTACAAAAGCTTACAAAAAATATTCTAAGAAAATATCATTTCATATAATTCCGCCATCTTCCATTAGGACATTTATGCACGCAAACCAAATGCCTCGCATGTTTTGTGCTTCTTTAGTTTTTTTTCATAAACATTTATGTCTATTCAGTGAGGTATTAGGCACACACTCGCTGGGAATGCTGGTTGTATATCCACAAAAGTACATGGGCCTCACCATATATCCACAAATCATATCAACAAAGTACTGTTTGGAAGGATAGAGCTCTTACCCTTATATTAAACCCACTTCCAAAAGCTAGTTTAGGGCCTAGAGTATGCTAGATTTGTGTATACCAATTCAAACCCGTATGGCATGATGAGGAAAACAAACAACCCCAAGCTCCTAGAGGAGCATGTACCATTGTTAAAGGGATTACTTTAGGGTTAACATCCCACCTCCTTGTCGACAGGAATTAGCGCAATGAAAAATCACCATTCATGATATTATTTTTGTTGGTGCAAGTCACAAGCCTACACATTTGGCTTCATGAATACCTTAAAGTACATACACATATGGAGAAGTATAGGAACAAATGCTAGTGGTTAATTACCACTTTACTCTTTTGTAAAAGTCATTTTTTGACTTTGGAAACTTTGTAAATACCTACCAAAAGGAACTCTAAAAGAGTTAGATTTGATTGATGGAATATCTCCTAGGATGTAGGAAAATGATTGAAGAGAGCCAAAAGTTTGAATTCAAATTCAAACTTTAACTCAACTACTATAAAAATGATCATGAAAAGTTGTGGGTAAGAATCATCAATTTCAAGCTCATCTCTGTCAATTCTGAGTGTGTGTGAGGCCTACACTCTAGCCCACACCTATCTACACCATTAGGCAATGATCTTCATGCCAATGGAATTGTTTACAAGTGTTCATTAATACATATATCTACATTGTTCATTTCTGAGTTCTCTGTCATAATACTTGAAATTCTATCAACTTGTGGAGAGCATATCTCAATCATTTCTTCACCAATTTCAAAGATCTATAGCTTGTTGGAACCAGCTCAAAGTTGTCTACATGCAATAAAATTTGAAGAGATTATATTCAGCCATTTCAGAGAAAAGCTCGTCGAGGTGATCAGTAGTCAAAGTCTGCAATAGTCCTAAAAAATTGGGGGTAAAGGTTAACTTGCTAAATTGATTTCTCTGAGCATAGTTAATCTTTTATATCATTCTACTTGGAATACTTATCTTGCTAAGCTAATTAGATACCTCTAAAAGGAAGTTTTTCAATTCCTACTGTACAGGTCATACTGAGCAAAAAATCCAGCAGGTATCAAGACAAAAATAGAAGGTTTTCTTGAGATCTTGAAGTACAAAAATATATGTCTTGATTCAATCTTTACACACATCATTTCCAAAGTACATAGGTCATTTTATGGTGTCATTGGAAAGCTAAGGAGGTCCACTTATCAAGTCTAAAGCATCAAAGGGCTAGTATAAAGCAGGATTTGGTAGTATTTACTCATTCTCTTGGAGTGTCCATCCATCATTCTCAACAATGGTATCAGAGCAAACTAAGGTAAAATGGGAGATGGTTTTCCTTCATTTATTGATAAATTGGACAGAAACAACTATCAGGCATGGTCTCTAAGGATGAGGACATATCTACAAGGAAGGATTCTTTATGGATATATCTCAAGAGATGAGGAATTGACCTCATTCAAAACAAGAGGATTGCCAACAAAGGAAGAACATGAAAAGCTCAACACATGGTGTGCTAAGGATGCATTAGCAAGGTCTTATTTACTCAACTCCATCTCTGATTTTCTTTTGCCACATATTAGAAACTGTAAGACATCCTAAGAGACTTGGGAAACCTTGTCATCCTACTTTTCTTTCAACACAAGGGCCAGGAAAAATCAATTGTGGATTGAATTCACTACACTAAGGAAGCAACCTAAGTAGGCTATTTCAGAGTTTGTGACCAAGATTAAAGATGTAGCAGATCAGTTAGCAAGAATGGGAGAAGAGATTGAAAAAGAGCAGATTGTAAGGCAAGTGATCAATGGGATCAAAGCTGATTAAAAATGGGAAAGCTTCACCACTCCCATGGACCTTTACATGGACATGCGGATTCCAGAGCTTACAACTCTCATGGGATAATTATTCACTCATGAAGCCAAGATCAACAAGAATGGAGATACATCCAAAGGTAATAGCTCTTCTGCCCTATACACTGATAAAGGTAAACCTAAAGATAAAGGCAAGAACAAGAAAGGAGAACATGAAGGCACTACCTCCCGAGCCAACTATGCAGTGAGAGGTAGATCATCAAGAGGAAGCGACAGAGGAGGTAAGCAAGGTAGGGGGAGATCCTATAACTCCTCACCATGCAACATTTTTGGTTTATCAAATCATACTACAGATGAGTGTTTTAGGAACTACAAGAATCAGAGAGGAAGAGGATATTAAAGAGGTGGATACTCACAGTCAAGAGGTAGATTCAACCATCACCAAGGCTACAACATTAACTACAACAATAACTACAACAACAACTACAATGGCAACTACCAAGGAGGATTCAAATCCAGAAAGGATTACAACAACTATATAGAAGAGCAAGATGATTCTCTTTTGATCATGAACATGACTTCAAAACCAGGTATAAATGATGACCACCTATTCTACATTGACTTAGGATGTTCAAATCATGTGGCTAGCAATGGAGCTTTACTCTTTGACCTTGAAGAACCAAAAGGTAAGCATCAAGTACAAACAAGTGCTGACACCAAGCACTTAGTAGTTAAGGTTGGAAATGTTAGGACTTCTGATGGAAATCAGAACTTGTTGAGTAGGGTACTCTATGTACCAACCATTACCAAAATTTTGATGAGTGTTGGGCAGATTGTGGAGAAAGGTTTGCAGGTTAGATTCAATCAATTTGGAGCATTTGTGGAGGATCCAAAGCATGGGTTCAAGAGAATAGAAAAAGGAGAAAAATCAGGTAGACTTTTTACTTTTGAGCTAGAAGACAAAAAGAATATTGCACTATATAGTTATAAAGAACAAACAATTTCAAAACTTGAGATTTGGCATAAAAGGTTAGGGCATGTAGGAGAAAGAACCTTGAAGCAGATATGCAGGGATCAATGTGTAATTGGAATACCCAATGTTTCCAAACAACATATGATATATAAATGTAGTGCTTGTCAATTTGGGAAGTCTCACAGGTTACCCTTCTCAAGGAAAGGCTACATGCATGAGGGCTACCTAGAACTTGTCAACACAGATGTGTGGGGACCAAGCAAAAACCCCTCAATCTCAGGATCAAGGTACTATGTATCTTCTATTGATGATTATAGCAAGTGGACTGTATTGTACTTCATGAAGCACAAGGATGAAGTGTTTAATTGCTTTAAAAAATATCTTGCACTTGTTGAGAATCAGAGAGGAGAGAATTTGGAGAGACTAAGGTCAGATGGAGGACGTGATTACTTCTCCAATGAGTTTGAAGACTTCTTACAGGATAGAGGCATCAAGAGAGAAATCACCAAAAGGTATACTCCTGAACAGAATGGGGTAGCTGAGAGAAGAAATAGGCTGATTCTTGAAACAGCTAGGTCAATGTTGAATGAGAAAAGTTACCTAACTATTTATGGCCACTTATCTCATAAACAGGTTACCATCAAAATCCCTTGATGGGATGACACCTTATGAAGCATGGCATGGTAAGAGTCCCTCACTAGACCATTGCAGGATATTTGGATGTGTAGCATATGTACACATTCCTTCTCAGATAAGAGGTAAGCTAGACACCAAGGCTGAGAAGTGTATCTTTATTGGATATGATATGAATAAAAAAGGATACAAGTTTTACAACCCTTCAAATAAGGTATTCATGGTTAGTAGAGATGTTGTCTTTGATGAAAATGATTCTTGGTATGAGAATGAATGCAGGAAGTTTAAACTATCCTATGATTTGGAAGAGGAGTTTCCAAGTCTTGTTAAGGAGGAAACTATTCAGAATGAGGACACTACTTCAAATGATGAAGATGTTATCAACCTTGAAGAGTTCAAGGCATGGAATTCCAAGGGCAAAGTCAAAATGAAGAAGCTTGAAGACATACCTGAATCTTCAAATCAATCAATCAAAAGATCACAAAGGGAGAGCAAAAAACCTATCAGATATGGGTATGATACCTCTCTTGTTACTAAACACTCTATTTATCTTGCCAAAGATTTGTCAATTAAAGAATGAGTATCATATGAAGAAGCCATAACCAAGATAGAATGGAAGGAAGCTATGGATGAGGAGATTGAAGAACTCAAGGAAAGTGACACATGGGAACTAGTAGCAAAGAAAGAGTCCATGAAGGTAATAGGATCCAGATGGATCTATAAACTCAAAAGAAATTTTGATGGGTCAATTAATAGGTACAGAGTTGTGGCCAAGATGCCAACCATCAGAGTGTTGGGTAGTGTGACTACATCAAAAAATTGGAACATGTACCAATTGGATGTAAAAAATGCTTTCTTGAATGGATGGATTTCAGAGGAGGTATATATGTCACAACCTCCTGGCTATGAGGACCCTAATAAGGTAAAATATGTATGCAAATTGAATAAGGCTCTCTATGGATTAAAGCAGGAACCTAGGATGGAATCACATGTTAACCACATACCTCAAAGTCCAAGGTTTTGCCATGAGCAAGGCATACACTTCTCTATTCATCATGAGAAGTAATTCAGAGGTAATATACCCATGTGTATATGTTGATGATATCATACTTAGAGGTAATGATTTCACTAGAATCAGACAAATCAAGAATCAGATGATGAAGGAGTTCAAGATCAATGATCTTGGTCTACTAAAGTATTTTCTTGGGCTTGAGTTAGTATATACTAACTCTGGAATATACATTACTAAAGAAAAGTACATATAGGATATGTTGAAAAGGTTTCATTTGCAGGATGCCAAAGTTGCAAGTGCTCCAATGGAGGTAAACCTAAAACTAAGTGCCCATGATGGTGATGAAATTGATGATGTTACAGGCTACCAAATTATAGTTGGAAGTTTGAACTATGCTACCTAAACAAGGATAGATATTGCATAGGAGTTAGTTACGCACAAGCCAAGGATACCTCACTTAGAGGCTGCCAAGAGAATCTTCAAGTATCTTAAGGGTACACAAAATCATGGTTTGTATTTCCCTTACACTTTAGACATTGATATCAAGATCTACTAAGATGCAGATTGGGCAAGATGCGAGGATGATAGGAGGATCACCTCTAGATAAATTTCATTTGTAGGTGATAAACCAATATCATGGTCTTCAAAGAAGCAACCTAATGTTGCTTTGTGTTCTATTGAGGAAGAGTATAGAGGATTGGCTAATGCCACCCAAGAAGCCATATGGATCAAGCTATTGTATACAGAATTGGGTTTATATACTAGGTCACCAATAATCTTTGGAGACAATACAAGCTCACTTCACCTTGCAGCTAATCCTATCTATCATGCTAGGACCAAACATATAGAGGTCCATTATCACTATGTGAGAGAGAATTTATTAAGCAAGGACATTCAACTAACCTATGTATCAACCAACATGCAGTGTGCAGATTTGTTGACTAAAGCTTTGGATTGAACCAAACTTTGCAGATTCAAAGCAATGATTGGATTCCAAGCTATACATGAAGATTGAAGATGAAGACCAAGATTGCACCAACAGCTCCCCCTTGAGGGGGAGCTGTTGGTGCAAGTCACAAGCCTACACTTTTGGCTTGAAGGATACCTTAAAGTACATACACATATGGAGAAGCATAGGAACAAATGCTAGTGGTTAATTACCACTTTATTCTTTTGTAAAAGTCATTTTTTGACTTTCGAATCTTTGTAAACACCTACCAAAAGGAACTCGTAAAAGAGTTAGATTTGATTGATGGAATATCTCCTAGGATGTAGCAGAATGATTGAAGAGAGCCAAAAGTTTGAATTCAAATTCAAACTTTAACGATGAAAAGTCACGGGTAAGAATCATCAATTCTGAGCTCATCTCTATCAATTCTGAGTGTGTGTGAGGCCTACACTCTAGCCCACACCTATCTACAACATTAGGGAATGATCTTCATGCCAATGACATTGTATACAAGTGTTCATTAATACATATATCTACATTGTTCATTTCTGAGTTCTCAGTCACAATACTTGAAAGTTTGTCAACCTGTGGAGAGCATATCTCAGTCATTTCTTCATGAAATTCAAAGATCTATAGCTTTTTTGAACCAGCGCAAAGTACTCTACATGCTATAAAAATTTGAAGAGATTCTATTCAGCCATTTCAGAGAAAACTTCATCGAGGTGATCATTGGTCAAAGTTTGCAACAGTCCTAAACAATCGGGGGTAAAGGTTTAGTTGCTAAATTGATTTCTCTAAGCATAGTTAATCTTTTTATATCATTCCACTTGGAATAGTTAGTCCAATGACCATAAAAATTGATATGCACAAAATAGATAGTAAGAGCTATCCAACGCACATTAAAGCACTGAAAAATAATGCATAGCACTCGAGATATGACTTTCTAAAGTTACTGCTTTGAGTGAGTATAGCACAGAACAAAACAGAGAAGTAGATAATGATAAATGTATAGATTCACATACGATTACAACCACATTGGCAATGAATCTTTGCACAATGGGACTATAATGTTAGAGCTATGGAGTAAGCTCTTCAATCTCTACAAAATGACATGAAGTGGTCACGTACAAGGCTTGCTAATCGCCTCTTCCTTCTTGCTCGCTTTATAGCTATTCTTGGAGGGCGTTTTTTAATTCGAATTCGAATGGATCCACCTAAAAGTGATCCCCAAAGTTAGGAGAGATTCCTTCAGCTCAAAATTTCGTGGTTTTAGGTAGTTAGAGCCACGAATTTGCTTTTACATCATGGATGAGGTAAGCCATCTTTTTCCTTTTTCTTTTTTCAATTACAAGAGCTAAAAAATGAGCTCTTTTACAAGAGGTGTTCACATCACTACACATGTGACTTACAAATGAGGATAATGTCAAGCATATCAAGCATGTAGGCTTGGGTAAAATGCACCAACAACATGCATATGCATACATGAATGCATATGCATACAAGCATGCATATGCATACATGAATGCATAAGCATACATGCATGCATATGCATACATGAATGCATATGCATACATGAATGTATATGCATACAAGCATGCATATGCATACAAGCATGCATATGCATACATGAATATGCATAGGTGTATGCATATGCATACAAGAATGCATATGCTTACAAGCATGCATATGCATACATGAATGCAGATGCATACAAGCATGCATATGCATACAAGAATGCATATGCATACAAGCATGCATATGCATACATGAATGCATATGCATATGCATACAAATATGCATATGCATACACACATGCACACACATACATGAATGCATATGCATACAAGCATGCATATGCATACATGCATGCATATGCGTACAAGAATGCATATGCATACATGAATGCATATGCATACATGAATGCATAAATGAATGCATACATGAATGCATAAATGAATGCATACATGAATGCACATGCATACAAGAATGCATATGGATACATGAATGGATATGCATACATGCATGCATATGCATACAGGAATGCATATGCATACAAGAATGCATGTATGCATATGCATGCACACATGCACATGCATACATGCATGCATATGCATACATGCATGCATATGCATACATGCATGCATATGCATACAATCATGCATATGCATACATGAATGCATATGCATACATGCATGCATATGCATACAAGCATGCATATGCATACATGCATGCATATGCATACATGAATGCATATGCATACAAGAATGCATATGCATACAAGCATGCATATGCATACATGAATGCATATGCATACATGAATGCATATGCATACATGAATACATATGCATACAAGCATGCATATGCATACAAGCATGCATATGCATACATGCATGCATATGCATACATGCATGCATATGCATACATGCATGCATATGCATACATGCATGCATATGCATACATGAATGCATATGCATACATGAATGCATATGCATACATGAATACATATGCATACAAGCATGCATATGCATACAAGAATGCATATGCATACAAGCATGCATATGCATACAAGCATGCATATGCATACAAGCATGCATATATATACATTGGATGAGATGAGATCTTCACATTGCATCAGATGGGATCTCCACGTACACCTTCGGGTGCGCATGATCATGAAGAATCAAAGATATATCATATCCGTAATGGAGCTCCAGTTATGGATGCGGCCGGAAAGTCAATGCGTCAACGCATTCGAAAACTGTGCTCCATCGAATTCGGCCATTAAGTAATGTTAAAATGGACCGAACAGGATAGGGACTCTAAAAATCATATCACACAATGCATATATGAAGATTACCGTCCAGCACCTGGGAATCCTATTGTAAGTTCCAAATGGATTCAGCATACGGCACGCGAGGTAATGTCTCATCGACGATTAGAAGCTCACAATGCTTTTAGAGCAGGTTTACCGAAGCCTGTATGGCTAGATGTCGAAGAATGGGAATCGATTCAGGATGAGCAGCAACATACTCCTCATCGATATCGTCAACAGAGAGATGCGGTGGCCACATGTTTAGATACGGTTGGAACGTCGCATTTAGGTAGCGGCGGATACAACAGTATGCGCTACCGATTTGTAAGTATCATGTTAATTATTGAAGTTGTTTGTGTTAAGCACATTATGTATGTTCATCTAACATTTTGCATATTTATTATAGAGGTTGGCAATGGGTCATCCTCCGACGTGAAGTGAGAATCATATGGATATCGACATGGACTGACTCCACTGTTATAGGACTTAGAGGGACGCGGTGCAATCGTCTGTTGGGAGAATATTCTTGATTAGGTAAAGTTATATCTTGGTTTCGTGTTTTTAGTTGTTGTTTATAAATTTCATGTTAATTGGACTTATTTTATACATATGTTTTGTTGCAGGATTGTAGGTGTAAATATTTTGATCAATGCCACAATTTTGTATCACGCTCGCATACGACAATGATGTAACATAATTTTGTATTTGATTCATATATGGAAGTGTTTTGTCACATTGCCACAATTTTGTATTACACTCCTATGTGGCAAGGATGTACCATAATTTTGTATTCGATTCCTATATGGAAGTGCTTTGTCACATTTTGTATTCGATTCATATATAGAAGTGGTTTGCCACACTTTTGTACATTCTTCATTTATGGAATATACAACTTTCTGTACATGATTCATTGATCATTTTTGCTCATATAAGTTTATGTTTTGGTTGCCATTAGAGTACATAACACATGTACTCAGTTGGGCAGAGTGTATTGTCTTTTGCTAGACAACATCATGCAGTAGCAAAAGACAACACATTCTACCCAAAAAATTTGTGCAGATAAGGGCGTCGGTATATGCGCTGGTAGCTCCAGTATGGACGCCAGTATAGGTGCCGGTACGCCCAATGCAGGCGTCAGTATGGACGTGGGTATACATGTCGGTAATACCGAGGCATATACCGACCCTTATACCGATTCTTATACCGACGCCTATACCGGTGCCTATACTGGCACTTTCTTTCCGGTGCATATATCGACTCTAACACCGATGTCACGAACAAATCACGCCCATTCATTTGCCTTAGTAGCATCCTCGGTATACCCTCGATATGTTGTAGTGTTTATACTTAGAGCATGACGAAAATTTATCCACATCAAATAGATAGACTTAAGGTGGTAAACATCTTTATTTGAATTATTTCAAGATATGAAACAATACATTACCCAAGATCTATTGAAGTATGTAGTGAGTATTCTAGGTAAGGAGAATGCCTAGAAATAGGTAGATCTTCTAAAACAGTCTATATGTCCATACACCTCCTATATGGCCAGTAATAGATGATTCAAGAACCTCATGGTTCCTTGATCACTCATTGATCCAACTTGAATCGTTGACTTGTAGAGGTCGCTTAATGGTAGGCCCTTTATCTAGGGTTTTCTAGGGGGCATCTCATCTGAAATATGATAAAGTGATAGGTAGGACACAGTTGAACCACACCCTTGACAGATAGGAGATGGTCGAACTACACCCTAAGAGAGGGGATTAGGAAGTAATCCACAACCATGGCTTTTGGGACATGTGGTTAGCCCATCACATTCCTAACCAAGAGGTTGTGACTTCAATTCTTTACATTGGTATTAGAGCCAAGGACGTACACTTGGGCAAGGGTGGAATTGTCCAATGGCCTCTAAAAAAGGCGCTTGGGCAGTCTATCATGTGAAAGGGTAGGAATTGTGGAGGCGGCGCTTTGAGCATAGGATCCAACTAAGAATCAACTCTATCTCTCAATTTGTAGGTTTGATTAAGGCATATAAGAAACCATTGGAAAGATCTCAGAACAAACTTTCCAAATCTATTAAGCTAGCTTGGAAGCGTGAAGTCCTTGGGAGACCTTGGGTGGCACTTGGTTGAGTGTTCAAGATATTGAACATGGGTGAGAACAAGGTTCAAGCTACTAAGTTTGAGAAAAAGGTTCAAGACATCAAGGTTGTGAACAAGGCTCAAGAAACTATGGGAGGTTCAAGACATGAACTCAAGAGTACCAAGGGAGTTCAGGAATAGATCACCAAGGCTAGAGGGATAATTAGTAGATCATTGAGGACAATGATCAACTACGGGGGCAAGAATTTGATAAAGTGATAGGTAGGAGATGGTTGAACCACACCCTTGATAGATAGGAGATGGTTGAACTGCACCCTAAGAGAGCAGATTAGGAAGTAATCCTCAACCATGGCTTTTGGGGCAAGTGGTTAGCCCATCACATTCCTAACCAATAAGATACTAAGTTTGAGAACAAGTTTCAAGACACAAAGGTTACAAACAAGGTTCAAGAAACTATGGGAGGTTGAGTAGATCAAATCAAGGCTACCAAGGGAGTTCAAAAATGGATCACCATGGCTAGAGGGATAAATGAATAGATCATTGAGCACAATGATCAACTAAGGGGGCTGATAGGCAAGAGATGGTTGAACCACACGCTTGACAGATAGGAGATGTTTATACTACACCCCAAGAGAGAGGATTAGGAAGTAATCCTCAACCATGGCTTTTGGGGCATGTGGTTATCCCATCACATTCCTAACCAAGAGGTTGCGAGTTCAATTCCTTACATGAATGGTGATGCTATTAGAATAAATGAAACATAAAAAAACATCTCATCGTGAGAAATGTATGTCCACAGTTTAATAAGATGAAAAATTGGGTGAATGTAATAATCATCTGTTACATCACTACATTTCCTAACTATATTCCAAAGGACTTTAATATAAGGTGAGAACATTTTCATACGTACTATCAAGGAATAATGAATAAAAAAATAAAGAAGAAACAAAATCACCTTCTTGAAAGGTTCTTGGTGTATGATTTATACTTATAAAAGCTTCTTCTTGATCAATAGTTTGTTAAAGGTTAGCAGATGTAAGTTCAAGACATTCTTGTATATCATTAGGGAATTAAGAAAAAATTAGAGACTTACAAGGTAAACCTACATTAGTTAAACCTAATGGAATATATCCATGTTTTGTTGCCAACTATCGTCACAAAACTCAACTTCAGTGAGATAATTGTTCCAACAGGCTTGTTTTGCAAACACATATAATCGAATCAAATCTTCTAATTCCTCTCGTCTACTTAACTTGAGTATAAGTTGAAATTTATGAAGACGTGTTTCCAAAAATTAGATGTGAATCCTAAATCTTTGTCCAAAACCATGGACTTACAAAAAACGAGTAGTCTCAAAATATTGGGGGTGAATATATTTTTTCTAGTTGTACAAATTCCACTATTTCTTTAATCAGAATTCAGTATGCCATCTTAATTAAAAGATCCATAAATATTTACATTTGAAATAAGGAAGGCATGCTCAATGTCAAAATTAGAAAAAAAACATCATTGTAGAATACGTAATGTTTTTTTAATTTTATTCTTCATTTTGATTTGGATATGCTTTAGATTATTATACCTACTTTGAGTGTGCTTATTATCTTTGTATTTAATTATTTTCCAAAATAGAGAGGATCATCTAATTATCTTTACTAGTGCATCACCTACTCTATTAGTTTTGCCTTTCGGATAGAAACATTCAATATAAAAGTCTTGAATGAATTCAACCCATGTTCTTTGTCTACCATGCAAACAATTTCCCCACATCAATAATGCCATAATATTTATAAAGCAAGCATGATTGTATATAATCTTATTAATAACTTGGTGAGTTCCTTTGAGTCTCAAATAGTTTATTCCTCTCAAAAGGAATTGAATGATGGTACTCCTATGACCATATCTAATATATGTTGACCACCCTCATAGGGGTAAAAACTGAATGATGGTACTCACTTCATAGTACACCATGTTATCCTTCGTGAGCCTAACCACTATGCGGAGTACACATATTTAATCAGTGCCTCCCCAAATATCTTACCACTCCATCGCGATATAAAGGGATTACCACTAAAGATTAAGATATTGAAGCTCATGTACATTTGGATTGTAACTGTGTAGCAGTTTTATTTTCCTTAGAAAAACTATGAAAGGCTATTCGTATAGAACAAGGTAGTCCTTGCTAGAGGTTGTGGCTTAGGGAGTAACCTTGGAGGTTTTTCTAGAAGTAGTCAATGCGTACAACATCTTGCTAATAGTGTATGACGCTCCGTCTACTCTTAAGAGTTACGCGTGTCCATTTCATTTGTTTTCCTCTTTAAATTTAAGTGTCTCTTGTGTTCCTAGTCCTTGTCTATCTCACATTTTTGTTCGTCCTTATCTTATGTTGTTCGTCCTTATCTTATGTTGTTTGTTCTATTGTGAATTGTTTGTATTATTCTATTTTAGTTACAAGTGTATTTTAGCAATATTCCCCATTCATTCATTTATTACGGAGTGCGTCCTACCTCTTAATTTAAAAGAAAGATCATTCGACAACCCCTAAAACCCAGATGCTGATTCAGTGCGAATAGGCTTTCAGAATGTTTTACTTCTCTGTTTTTATATTATCCCCTATTCCTTTACTGTTAATGTTGTACCCATTGTACCTTTAACTACCTATGAGCAATTCCAAAAGTGGGAAAGTGGGCGACTGATCGGAAGTGGGAAACTGGTCATAAGCGGAAGACCTTTCTTCATGGTGAATCCGTCATCTTCACATCATTTCCTTAATTGCTCCAATATTGTGGGCAGCAGCTTTATGTTTGGAATGCGAAACGTAAATATTCCATACGAAATTTGCCCTTTTTTGAGCAATTCGCCTCGTGAAACACTTCCTAGAATTGGCTGCCTTTTAATTTATATCGACTAGACACGAGATCTGCTGGCATTATCTCGACTGTGTATCGTTACTTTCAACGTGAACCATGGCACTGACTAAAAGCCACAAAAGGCTAGGTAAGTCGAAGAAAGAGAACTACCAACAGCTCCTACATGAACATGGTTCAACACTACTACATTTCAAAGCGAGATTTGGCTCTAACCAACAATCTTGGAAAATTACTTTCTATAGAAGAGGATAAAGATTCTTTCGTGAAACGTGATGGTCAACTTCAGAATATATGGAAAAATATATCTCAAATCTCTTGTCCATGAATAAGATTTGGTTCGCTTGATTCCATGGTGTTTCAATTGATCCCATGGTGTGCAAGTGGCTTTTTTTCACACCTAGTTATATATAAAAGCACACACACACACACACACACACATATATATATATATATATATATATATATATATATATATATATATATATATATATATATATATATATATATATATATATATATATATATATATATATATATATATATATATATATATATATATGTGTGTGTGTGTGTGTGTGTGTGTATGTGCATGTGTGTATCTATGTAGGTATGTATGTGTATCTATAGGTATACATGCAAGCTTGCAGGTAGGTGGGAATATATATATATCTATCTATATATATATATATATATATATATATATATATATATATATATATATATATATATATATATATATATACAGAGAGAGATACATACATAAATACATACATACACACACATACATACATATAAACATACATACGTACATATTTACAGACACACACATGTTTGAATGTATGGATTCAAGTTGAAAAAAAGATTCCTTGTAATTATTCTAGGAAGAAAATAGATAAAGAGTTGGTCTTAGAAGGCTTTTGACATGGTATAACAAGCTTCATGAAACCAAAATATGATGAAAAATATGAAGATATGGAATCCGATAGTACCCATTAAAACAAGGTTTGAAACAATGTTCACATCTATCTCAATTTTGACTCGAAGAATGAATGAATTCTCTGAAAGTATAAAACTAATGAGTACTAATTTGGTACAATTAATTGGATATTTTGAAACTTTGATTGATTGTGAGGTATAAATTTTGAAGGATAGTTTTGATACCTTATCTAACTATGTGAAATAAATTCAAAGGCGTAAATTAAAAGGTGAGCATTGAGCACACTTTTGATCAAGACCATTCGCGTAACCATTATGTTAAAGATAAATGTGCATGCTCTTCGGCACGTGATCTATGCTTTAATAGATTTACCAAATGCAAACGAAAAAGTGAGTAGAAATCTAAGTATGAAAAAATCTAGTAAAAAATCATGATGAATATAAGGTACAATTTTTGCCTTGTAGTGAGTGGCATGTAGTGGCAAAAGAAATGAAAGTAGTGAGTTAAGAAAAGAGGCAAGCTTCTTCACATGCTCATTGGATTTAAAAGTGACGTGGGAGCACTTTCTGAATGAGAAGAGAAAGAGCAAAGAGCCCTTGTCGTTGGATTTGATCTTAGAAGCCATTTTGTCATTTTGTTTTCTCATAGACTGTTTCAAACTGCACATCACTTATACAAATGCATATTGTGAGGCTCTTATCTCGGTGCACATGTACTCATTTCTTGCATTTAAAAACTACTTCAAAATATTATTTTGTTTTGTAACATTTTTTGTCAAAAACATCTCCTTCTAAAATTGTACAGTCTATGAGTTATCTATTTGAGAGTGAAGTTGAGTTCATTAGCATACCCATGTGGATTGTTAGTCTATTTTCTACCATTATGTTTCCCTACCAATACAAATACAAATTAGATTATTTATACCTTGTTGGAAGGTTATCTTGTGTGATTTTTGGATCTCAAATATCTCTTTCAAAGCTTCTATACATTGTGAGTTATCTATCACCTTGAGAGTGAAGTCCAATGTTTCAGCATACTTGTGAGGATAGGTAGTCTATCTTTTTAGTTGCATTTTTGGACCAAATTGTATCCAATTTGAGTGATTTACAACTTAATGGAAACAAGTCTTTGCCTCGTGTGCTTTAACTAATCTATCATTCCATTTCGCTTTCGAATTGATATCATCAAGCAATCCAAGGCATAGGTTTTGGTTCAAGTGCTAGACATACAAGGGCTCACTACATGCTTCTTGGTGTGCATAGGAGTACTCATTGTCCACATTTGACATCAAAGAAAAATTGGTTCAAACGCCTCATCAATAAGGGTAGAGCTGAGGAGCTAAAAAAAGGGAGAGCTTCACAAACTCAAGAGCAATGTACTACATAACTACTCAAGGTAAATATCAAAGGTTTTGATAGGCTTCAATGGCTCTGTTGGGTCAAAAATTGAGGATCAAGCAACTAAGGGATGCTTTAGCTTCTATTAACACAATAGTTGAAGATGAGGATCATGTGTGTTGTACTCTCAATGGGTTGATAGAAGATTAAAGATGAAATGATTTTATAACTCTATAACTTGAAAGATGCATAGCTAGATTCTAAACAACTAATCCCTCATCTTTTCACATAAGAGCATAGCTTTAATTGGTCTCTCCGAAGGAAAGTACAACAAACAATAAAAAAAATTTGAAGACAACACTACATGCATTTTCTCAAGCTTTTCAACTTGGAAAGAAAACAAGGCAAACATTCAAGAGGAGAAATTTATGTGGTACCAGATGTCATGGAATTGATACATACAAATGTATGAGGACCTACCCAAGATCCATGAAAGAAGATCTTCAAGGAGAATGTATCCAAATAAAAGGGTGAGTTATGATAGTTTCATGGCACAAACATTTGCATAAATGATGCATGTCATCAAAGAAAAAGATCTTGAGACATATGAAGAAGCCTGCACAAAAAAAGAAGGAATGAAGCCAAGCTATCAAAGAGGAGATCAAAGATCTCAAAGATAAACAAACATGGGCACTAGTGCCAAACAAAGAATGTATGAGGATTCCTCCAAACGAATAGGTGTTTAAGCTAAATAGAAATGTTGATGGTTCACTAGTTTAGCATAGAGCTAGATTGGTTTCCAAAAAAATTTAAACATTCAAAATGAATAGATTATGATGAAATTCTCATCCAAATTGCAGAGATGGAAACAATTATAACCTTAATAGCAATTTTTGCTTCAAGGAGGTGGTTATTATACCAGCTTCACATAAAAAATCTTTTGTAAATTGCGAAATATAAGGAATGATATACTGGTTGGATTGAAAGATGAAAACCATAGAACTTTATTTGCAGGTTCAAGAAGGTACTTATATCTTGAAGCAAGCCTCAAAAGCATGTACTCAAAGATTACCAGAGTATCTAAACTAAGTGTGGACACAACGCAACTAGTGTAGATTCTTTTGTAAATGAAAAAGGAAGAAACTAGAGAGGTATAGGGAGTCATGTTACATGGATTGAAGATACCAAAGGAAAGTTGTGTAAGGAGTTGAGATCTTAGAGAGCCGAAATATTGTTTAGGAATTGAAGTTTTTTATGGGAAAGGTGGCAGTATCTTGATGCAAGGGAAGTACTTCTTGAGTGTTCCTTTTAGATTCTGAATGAGAGATTGCAAACCACTCAATTAGTCCATGGCCATGAATACAAAGATTTTTTCAAATAACGGTGAACTATTTGAAGATGCAATGACATAAAGAAGCATCATAGGATCATGAATACATGTAAACATTACAAAACCTGATCTATCTTTTGTTGTTGGTACTTTCTTAGTTTATGCAAGTGCCAAAAAGCAAACATTTAATATGAGCAAGACAAGTGTTTTGATACATAAAACATTTAGTAAATCATAACTTGTTTTAAAAGTTTGGTGAAGAATTATAGGTCAAAGGATGTAGTGATGTAGATTGGTCACGTTTGAAGGAAGATAGAAGAACAATCTAAGGTTATATATTCATGACACGAAGCAAACCTTTTACATGGAGCTCAAAGAAGCAACCTATTGTTGTACTTGCATCCATGGAGTCTCAATATAGTGGATTGGCATTTTCAAGGAATCTCTTGGATGTTCTTGAAGTGCATGTTGGAACCATTCCTATATATGGTAATAACATGTGAAGTATGTATTTCGCCAGGGACCCCATGTTTCATGTCACGAGTAAGCACATAGAGGTCCACTATCATTATCTAATGGAAAAGTGTCTAAGCAAATACATGGAGATAAATCTCATCAAAACCAAAGAGAAGATTTCAAAATTGTTTACAAAGATCTTTGATGCTTATAAACTCAAAGGTTTCAAGGATGTGATAATTTTGCATGACATGGTTGACGATAACTCCCAAATAAGCTTGAGGGGAAGTGTTGAAGATAAATGTGCAAGATTATTTTCACAATAGCAATACTTGGATAAATGTACCAAATGTAAATATAAAGGTGAATATAATTATAAGGATGAAACATTATCATCAAAATTTATAATGAATACAAGATACAATATGTGCCTTATATTGAGTCCCATGTGGAGGGAAAACAAATGAAAGTGATGATTTTAGAAGTTGCAAACTTCTTGAAATGCTCATGGGCTAGAAAATTGGAGTAGAAGCACTTAATCAATAAGGAGAGAAAGATTCAAGCACCTTGACTGGTCCAATTGGATCTTACAAGCCATTTTGTCAATTTTTCTTCTCATAAACTATTTCTAGTTGCACGTCACTATGTACAAGGTAATGTTCTGAGGTTCATATTGTATTACTTATGTAATCATTTATTGAATTTAAAAATCAATTCGAGGCTTATCCTCTTCACTTTTTGTATCTCGGATATCACATTCAAGACTCCATATTCTATGATTTATCAATCTCATAGTATAGTCTAGTTGTTTAACATACCTATATGGATAGGTAGTCTATTTTTATCAGTTGTGTTTTATCCAAATCACCTAATTTATAGCTTGTTAGACATATCTTGACCATGAAACATGGTTCAATCATCGTTTGCCATATGAAAGCCCTTCAAGCTTTCAATTTTCTTAATCTATAAAACTTTGGTGACCCTAAAAACTAGATTTTGTGGTCTTTGACCCTCCAAATATGCTTTGATGAAGATGAAACTTTGTAGGACTATGTTTTGGAAGCTCTCCTTTAGGAATATGGAAAAAACATCCAATCTCAATCTCTGTTCTACAAGTTTGACTACATTTGTAATTTTACAAGGTGGAATTGAAGTGTGTAGGAAGCTCAAAATAGCGTTGCAAATGTGTACAAATGTGTAGCCACATATGACGTTTATACATGCCATACTATATAGCTAGTAGAAATATACAAGATTTTCTACGGTCTAAATTCAAAAATTAAACTTTTACAAAATGCATAGGGCATATCAATGTGCTAGAAAATGGAGCTATAAACTAGCTTTGATAGGCTTTAAAAGAGTATGAATTTTAATGTGATTGTAATTTGGGTGGATCGGGCCTGGTTGTGTCACACATAGAGTGTATGAAGCTAGTGAGTCTTGGAAGGTTTATGTGATCAAAATATGAAGGTGAAGGTCAAGTTGGGTACATAGAGGAGAGATATGATGATTTGATTATGGGAATGGGAACATATGAACGCAACATAAATCCATGAACATGAATGATGAGAACAAAAGAAAACAATACACATGAGTCGGTTTTGAAAGGAAGAATGGTCCAAAAAAGCAGCTTCTTACACACTTTCAAAATTTAATCCATTTGCATGGGTGCTTATGGATGGTATGTATGCATGTGGATCATGATTTATGAATATGATAATAATAAAAGAAAACCCTACACATCAATTGATTTCAAAAGGAAGAATGGTATTTGCAAGGGTGCTTATGGATGGTATTTATGCATGTGGATCATGATTTATGAATATGATAATAATAAAAGAAAACCCTATACATCAATTGATTTCAAAAGGAAGAATGGACCTTGTTATACACTGTCGAGATTCAAACATATGCATGGGTGTTTGTCAATAGAATGCATGCATGTGGGTCATGATTCATGAATATAAATAAAATTATCCTCACAATTGCAATAGATAATCCTCATTGGTTTCATGCAAGATTGAAGATCCTTCTCACACATAGAAAGAGTTGAAAGGATACTTGTAAAAAGCACTTAAGAGACAAGAGACATGGTGACAAGGTGACAAGAGACATGGTGACAAGGTGACAAGAGACATGGTGACAAGGTGACATGAATTAAAAGAGATTGTAATAAACACATGTGCATGAGCATCATGATACATCAAGCTCGGTAATTTAATGGTCAAAGACATTCCACACATTGATTCTAAGAACTATGCTCTAACTTCAATCCTCACATGCTAAACTAAGGGTAATCCTCTCAACAAAACCATCTCCTATAATCCTCTCAACGAAACCATCTGCTAGAAGGACCTATGGATGACTAACAATGATGTCCATGAATTTGGAGGGGAGTTTATATAGTTTTTTGAATGACGTTTTTCCTTGGATCTAGAGAAATCAACTCTTCATCGTATGATAAACTAGTTTTGATTACAACCATTAGAGTTATACATATGATCTTTCTACATGTGTGAATTCCCTTTGATATCCTTGATGCTTCTTGGACTTCTCAACGAATTATGGCTACCTTCACACAATGTGTTTCTTGTAGCCCTTCACAAGTGAGAGGGGAGAGAAAATCTTCATGATATTGTTATCGTAGAGATAACATCATCTCAAATATAATAGCACACTAGACTATCAAGAGTGATCTTATTGGTTTGAAGGTTTATTGCTCATCATAATAATGCTCATATTCAAAAGGTGTATTTTAAATGCTTCGTAAGGAGTTCTAGTGAGTTTTTTTATAGTAAGGCTGTAGGAAAATTCATATGATTCCATGGTCTTCGAAATACACGATGTAAGCTCTCCACATTTGCCAATGATTAGCATCCAAATTATAGCAAACATCGAGGACTTACTGGATACTTAACTTATTGACCATAATCTTTAGTGTATTTAGTACTCTCACTTTGTAGTCAATAATATTGGCATTGATGGAGACCCATTTAATTGAAATTAACTCGTGCATAAAAAGTTAGAAAAGCAAGAAAAAAAAACTCAAGCTTGAGAGGACTTACCCCCTTTGAACATTTCACATATTATAGACAAAATAACTACCATTATCTAGGTAATTGAGATGAGACAAAATAACTGCATTGAAGATGGTGATATTCCATAGATTCCTATTTATGTTGTAGTTTCTGCTACACCTACTATGGAGAAAATTTGTTGGGATGGCAGAGATGCTCATGCACATGCATTGATAGCCTTGTCGATCAAACATGCCACTCTTGTAGAATAACTAAGGATGCTTGGGATACACTTACCACTTTATACCAGGCAAGGAATGAGGCTCGTGTTGCTTACCTCTAAAAATAGCTCGAGAGTGAGCACATGAATGAAGGTGATTCTATGGATAATGTTTTGGAAAAGATCAAAGACTTGAAGGAACAATTGTTTTGTGCTCATGAATTTATATTAGATAGCTCACTTGTGTAGACAATTCTAAATGGTCTTCCTAATTCGTATAAGAGTTTTGCTTCTACTCTTTGTTTCATGATGAAAGGCAATCCAAATGCCTTCACAGTTGAGGATTTAGTCTCTCTTCTATTGCTCGAAGATCAATCTAGGCCAAACAAGTCCATTGTGCATGTTGTAGATCAATCTATCCTTGCTAGTCAGAAGGGCAAAGGTAAATGGAGCTCATCTGGTAGTAACCAGAAATGTGCAAATGTTGCACATTCGAAGAAGGAAGACAAAGATGAGAAGAAATAAGAAAAGAAATAAATTGTTTTGTAAGTATTGTAAAGGAAATGATCATGTCATAAAGAACTGTCCAAAGCTGACTGCAAAAGAAGCAAATAAAAAAGAGGCTCGAATGGTTGTCGTAGAGGCCTCTACACCAAAAACAAAGTGTCATAATCTTGTGTACAATGAAGCATTTACATCGACTACTATTTGAAGTTTTGATCCATCTTCTCATGAGCAGTGTATGTCTGCAATAGACTCAGATGTTTGGTACTTTGATAGTGGTAAAACCAAACATATTACCTTGCGGTGGAGTTTCCTCAGTTCATTTGAGCTTGCCCCTAGAGGGAATACTATCGCATGCACCAAAAACATCTCTTATCTTGTTATGGCATTTGGTAAGATCAGTCTAACTACTGCTCATGTTAGTTCCTTTACATTATTAGATGTTTTATTTATGCCAGGGATCAAGATTGCACTATTCTCACTATTTGCACTAACCAAGATTGATTGGGTTGGGAAATTTATTGATGATAGATGTATAGTTCATGATCTGTCAAATGGCCACATGATTATTCTTTTCGCACTTTATGTCATGGGCTATATAAGCTCATAGACTAGAATAAATTTGTGAATGATTTAGCATGTGCAATACATGACCCTTAGGCTATGTTAGATGCAAAGCTTTGGCATGCAAGCTTTGGTCATCTAAATTTTGCTAGTTTGCTATGCATGGAAAAATCTGAAATGGTGTCCTCTTTGCGCAAACTTGAGGCACCAGATAAGCATCTATGTGAAGGCTATATTTTGGGTAAAATGCAACATTCCTCCTTCCCAAAAGCTGGTTCAGTTCAAGCTACTGCAAAATTGCAGCTTTTTCATAGTGTTGTATGTGGTCTTATGTAGACAACTTCTTTTGGGAACTATCTTTACTTCCTGACTTTCATCGATGATTTTTCCAAACATGCATGAGTATATCCATTGGAGGAAAAGTCCGAAGTGTTTATGTGCCTCAAAAAATTTTTGGTTTTGGCCAAAAATCTATGATCATGTAAAATGAGCACCCTCCGTTTTGATTGGGGGGGGGGGATATATGTCTTTTGAATATAATGCATCTCTCGCTAAATATGGGATAAGACATCATTGTACAATGCAATATACACCACAATAGAATGGAGTTGCTGAAAGGAAGAATAGTTCATTCATGGAGATGGCGAGGTGTATGGTGGAGAGTTAGGCTTTACCACATAGTTTCTAGCTTGAGGCTATTATGTGTGCAACATATGTACTTAACATGCATCCCACTAAAGCGTTATAGTCTATCACTTGATATGAGGCTTGGTATGGTCGCAAGCTATATGTTTCTCATCTATGAGTTTTTGGTTTTTTGGAATCTACATTAGTGCCTGAACAACAATGCAACAAGTTGCATGATAAAACAATGAAATCTATTTTTGTTGGGTATAGTTCTGAAAGTAAAGCCTATCGTATGTATCATCCATAGACTAAATGCATTTTGGTTAGCAATGATGTTTCTTTTTCTGTGGAAGATGCTATTCAGCCATTACTTTCATGTACTAAGGAGACATTTGATAGCTCCAAAGACATGTATGACACCTTGCTCCCTCCCTTTAAAGGTGGACATCCTAATGCTAGTCCGAATGAGGTAAATTTTCAACCTTTATAGGTTTTATGTGATGATGGAGATCAGTCCATTTTTTATGTAGATTTACATGATGCACTTATTAATGAGAGAGTTGCTATTGAGGAGGAAAAAACTAGGCCAAAATGGCTAGTGCAGACTTTGCATGACAGCAAAAGAATCACTTTTGTACATGCAAAAAATTATTTTTTGTAATCGAGTGCCCCATTTTAGGCATATGAAGGAGTTCTCAAGCTTGAGGAGTTTAGGCAAATTCTACACTCAAAATTTCATAATTTTTTAGAGCTCATTAGATACCTCAAGGAGATCTAGAACCTATTTTTAAACTATGTTGGACACATGTCTAAAGATAGCCAAAGCTAGTAAAAAACTATAAATAGAGCTAGAAAGCTCATTTTTGAGGCTAGGCATTTTGGGAAATGAAGCTTACTTCATGCTTGAGATCTCTTGAAGCCTTCACCTTCCATTTTTCATATTTTGTCTCTCTACCCCGTATGTGTGTGTGTGAATGAATCTTGAGTGCTTCTCACCTTCATCTTCACTTAGATCATTTGCTCATGATCATCATATCATCTGTTATATACCAGAGATGTACAAGCTTGGAGGAACGAGAAGTTCTTTGCTCGAGGGATAGCCAAGGCCAAACTCTAGAGAGCTCATATAAGGACCTACTCATGATGGCCAGATGAGTACAGAGACCTTGGAGAGAACTCTAGAGGGTGACTATGCAAGGGCTATAAATAGGTTGGGAGGTGAGTCCCAGGCTTGTCATTCCCCACTTCTCACATTTGGTATCAAAGCTTAAGGGAGAGAGAGACCTTGGTGGAGAGCTTGATGGAGATGAAGAATAGTCTGCATGCAGGAATGAAAATATTTTTCAGGCTAATTATGGGGCATCATCATCTTTGTGAAAGAAATGCGAACAGCCAAGGATTCTTGTATGGGCATTCACTTCGAAGTCGGCTAGCCTCAAGAAGCATGCCGACTGGATTGCACTGTTCGAACATGAGAAGGAAAAAAACTTCATTAGAGAAACCTCTTCATGCATGAGATGGGCATTGCCGGTTTTGAAACCTCAACCTCTTGTAGGGAGATAAGTACTCCAACCAATACACCATTTTCACTTGCTAATATGACAAACATAGAGTTAAAATATGATATCTACTTGTTGCTACACATGCAATGAAGAAAAATAGAGAGAATAAGTAGAGATAGAGAAAGAGAGAGAGAGGAAGAGAGATAAAGAAACAGAGAAGTAGATAGAGAGAGAAGAAGAGAATGGAGAGAGAGAGGGACAAAAGGGGAGAGAGAGAGAGAGAGAGAGAGAAAGAAAGAAAGGGAAGAAATAGAAAAGAGAGATAAAGAAGGAGAGAAAAAAATAAGGAGAAAGAGAAGGAAATAGAAGGAAAGAGAAGGAGAAGAAGGAAAGAGAGAAGGAGAGAGAAGAAGAAATACCAAGAAAAAAAGAGAAGGAGAAAGAGAAGAAGGAGAAGAAAGAAAGAGATAGGGAAAGAGGAAAAAAGATTGAGATAGAGATATAGATAGAAATGAGAAGAAAAAGTAGAGAGAGAGCAAGAGAGGGGAAGAGAGAAATGTAAAGATAAAAAGAGAGAAAGATATAGAGAGAGAAGAAGAGAATGGAGAAGGGAGAAAGAGAGGAAGTAGAAAGAGGCAGAAGAGAAAGAGCAAGGTTAATATACCTACCTCCACTTAAATGGACATAACTCTCTAATACTGTGTCCGAATTGGATGATTCCACTTGTTATAGAAAGTAGACTCAAAGACCTCTCAATTATTAGGTGGAACCTATGATTTGATGATTAAAAACCACAAGTAGAGAGTATTTAGTTCTCTACATACTTCTTCAAAGAGGTATGTTGCCCACTCACCTAGCTTCATTGCTTTGTCCATAGTGTCCTCATGAAATACCTTAATCACGAAATTCGAATTGGTATAGATTCCATACTTCAAGCAATTTTGTTTGATTTCTCATATGCCATATTTTGACGATTGAAAGCCATCTTTGCACAAGCTTTTATATGGCTGTTGGCTGGTGAGAAACTCTTTTTGACTTACTTGAGTGTCCAATTATGCAAACTAGGTGTTTCTAATCATATTTTGAACCATGATAGGAAAGAATTAATTAGAATATCTTTTCATCGTAGTTCTTATCTTAAATATATTTATTTGAACACTTTTGGCATCAAAGTTTATAATTTTGCATTGTGTTCTCTTCCAATTTTATGAAACCAACATTGGAATGTGCATGAAAGAGATAAAAAATGAGCTCTTTTACAAGAGGTGTTCACATCACTACACATGTGACTTAAAAATGAGGATAATGTCAAGCATATCAAGCATGTAGGCTTGGGTAAAATGCACCAACAACATGCATATGCATACATGAATGCATATGCATACAAACATGCATATACATACATGAATGCATAAGCATACATGCACGCATATGCATACAAGCATGCATATGCATACATGAATGCATATGCATACATGAATGTATATGCATACAAGCATGTATATGCATACAAGCATGCATATGCATAGATGAATATGCATAGGTGTATGCATATGCATACAAGAATGCATATGCTTACAAGCATGCATATGCATACATGAATGCATATGCATACATGAATGCATATGCATACAAGCATGCATATGCATACATGCATGCATATGCATACATGCATGCATATGCATACAAGAATGCATATGCATACAAGCATGCATATGCATACATGAATGCATATGCATATGCATACAAATATGCATATGCGTACACACATGCACACACATACATGAATGCATATGCATACAAGCATGCATATGCATACATGCATGCATATGCATACAACAATGCATATGCATACATGAATGCATATGCATACATGAATGCATACATGAATGCATATGCATACAAGAATGCATATGCATACATGAATGGATATGCATACATGCATGCATATGCATACATGAATGCATATGCATACAAGAATGTATGTATGCATATGCATACAAATATGCATATGCATACACACATGCACATGCATACATGCATGCATATGCATACAAGCATGCATACACGTACATGAATGCATATGCATACATGCATGCATATGCATACAAGCATGCATATGCATACAAAGCATGCATATGCATACATGCATGCATATGCATACATGAATGCATATGCATACATGAATGCATATGCATACAAGAATGCATATGCATACAAGCATGCATATGCATACATGAATACATATGCATACATGAATACATATGCATACAAGCATGTATATGCATACAAGCATGCATATGCATACATGAATACATATGCATACATGCATGCATATGCATACATGAATGCATATGCATACATGAATGCATATGCATACATGAATGCATATGCATACATGAATGCACATGCATACAAGCATGCATATGCATACAAGAATGCATATGCATACAAGCATGCATATGCATACAAGCATGCATATATATACATTGGATGAGATGAGATCTTCACATTGCATCAGATGGGATCTCCACGTACACCTTTGGGTGCGCATGATCATGAAGAATCAAAGATATATCATATCCGTAATGGAGCTCCAGTTATGGATGCGGCCAGAAAGTCAATGCGTCAGCGCATTCGACAACTCTACTCCATCCAATTCGGTCATTGAGTAATGTTAAAATCATATCACACAATGCATATATGAAGAGTACCGGCCAGCACCTGGAAATTCTATTGTAAGTTCCGAATGGATTCAACATACGGCACGCGAGGTAATGTCTCATCGACGATGAGAAGCTCGCGATGCTTTTAGAGCAGGTTTACCGAAGCCTGTATGGCTAGATGTCGAAGAATGGGAATCGATTCAGGATGAGCAGCAACATACTTTTGATCGATATCGTCAACAGAGAGATGCGGCGGCCACACGTTTAGATACGGTTGGAACGTCGCATTTAGGTAGCGGCGGATACGACGGTATGCGCTACCAATTTGTAAATATCATGTTAGTTATTGAAGTTGTTTGTGTTAAGAACATTATGTATGTTCATCTAACATTTTGCATATTTATTATAGGAGTTGGCAATGGGTCATCCTCCGACGCGAAGTGAAGAATCATATGGATATCGACATGGATTGACTCCATTGTTATAGGACTTAGAGGGACGCGGTGCAATCGTCTCATGGGAGAATATTCTTGATTAGGTAAAGTTATATCTTGATTTCGTGTTTTTAGTTGTTGTTTATAAATGTCATGTTAATTGGACTTATTTTATACATATGTTTTGTTGCAGGATTGTAGGTGTAAATATTTTGATCAATGCCACAACTTTATATCACGCTCGCATACGACAATGATGTAACATAATTTTGTATTTGATTCCTATATGGAAGTGTTTTGTCACATTGCCACAATTTTGTATTACACTCCTATGTGGCAAGGATGTACCATAATTTTCTATTCGATTCCTATATGGAAGTGCTTTGTCACATTTTGTATTCGATTCATATATAGAAGTGGTTTGCCACACTTTTGTACATTTTTCATTTATGGAATATACAACTTTCTGTACATGATTCATTGATCATTTTTGCTCATATAAGTTTATGTTTTGGTTGCCATTAGAGTACATAACACATGTACTCAGTTGGGCAGAGTGTATTGTCTTTTGCTAGACAACATCATGCAGTAGCAAAAGACAACACATTCTACCCAAAAAAATTTGTGCAGATAAGGGTGTCGGTATATGCGCTGGTAGCTCCAGTATGGACGCCTGTATAGGTGCCGGTACACCCAGTGCAGGCGTTAGTATGGACCTGGGTATACATGTGGGTAATACCGAGGCATATACCGACACTTATACCGATGCTTATACCGACGCCTATACAGGTGCCTATACCGGCACTTTCTTGCCAGCGCATATATCGACTCTAACACCGACGTCACGAACAAATCACGCCCATTCATTTGCCTTAGTAGCATCCTCGGTATACCCTCGATATGTTGTAGTGTTTATACTTAGAGCATGACGAAAATTTATCCACATCAAATAGATAGACTTAAGGTTGTAAACTTCTACAAATCAACTCATACAAAAAATGATACATATGAAAGAAAATGGAATAAAAATACTGAATACTCTAGCATAAGAGATGTATAAGAGGTTGGACGCTCAAACATGAAATTTATAGATAGAACAGGTGGATTATGTTAGCGTTAGTGTCCATGTGAAAGGCGAAATGGCCACGAGACAATTCCTTGTACATGTTCTTTAATAAAACATATAGTGGTCTGGTCAATCACAGACTATAAGTTTGACTGCATTTGTAAGACCTAAGAAGTCTGTCTTCGTGCTCCTTGTGTACTATGTTTTTGTGTATTCTATAGCATCTGTGTGAAGTACTGTATGCAACTTTAGGAGCTAGGTTTTCTACTCCAAGCATATTTTCGTGGAGCTCTTCAAAAGGAGAGTGCATTGTGGTGCATCAACAACGAAATACTTCACTAGTGTCAGAGCAGTTCGATGCAAAAATCTTTGTTCCTTTTGTGCGAGCGAAGCGAGCACCCCCCAGGCTTTCTCCAAGGCTTATGACTAAGGTGGCGACCAAGGCATACCTTGTCATCTGAGTCACCGCTGGCGCCGTTGGCTGCGCGCGAGGGAGGACCTCAACGATCAAGGAAGATAGAGGTTCCTAGTACTTCTTGGGAGGTCACCCATCCCAGTACTGTTCCCCCCAGAGCTCGCTTAACCATGGAAATCTCTTGCCACTAAGCTACACTCTTCTGGTGTTTGAAGAAGGGGAAAGACTAAGGTTGACATTACCTTGAAGATGTTTTGGTCCCTCAAAGCTTCATTCTTTGTTTCAAGGCCTATTTTTGAAGCATTTTTGGGTGTCTTTTGGAGCAACTTTGAAGTACTTTTGCACATAGTTCTCTTCATACAGGTCCGTGAACATCAAGAAGAGTGTTCTTTGTACTTCTCCGGTAATAAATATCAACCTTTGGGGCTGTGTTTTTCAGCCACAATCACAAAAGTAAAGGTTTCTGGAAAGTTTTTTAGTTTTGGTGGGAGCAGTTGATGAAAATTTATGCAGCTTTTTGAGCCAAAAACATCATAGTTGAGAGACACTTGTCGAAGTTATTGGCTAGCTTTTGGACTGTGCATTCAGCCTTTTCATGTCATTTTACTACATATATTGAGCACATTCACATCATGTACGCTTCTGTGGATACCGCTTATGTACGTCCATGTGTTCATTGATATAGCGGTTACGTTCTTTGCATAAACCCTTTTACGTTTGATAAAGGGGGTTGTGGTGAGGTTTTCTTAACTAGAAGACACCCTGATATTGGGGTCGCTTTGGTGATGCAGGTGGAAGACTTATCTAGACTCCTCATAGGAGATGTATGATAGTTGTTCATAGGCGCTCAATAAGCCTAGTTGGCTTCTATTGGGTAACTGATTATATGCAATGGAGTTAGTGATTCTCTGTGGAGGCAAACATGTCACTACTTGCAGTTTTATGATATTTGGACATTGGTCATATGCTTATTTTGCAGAGGATACTCTGGAAAAATTTTTCCAGATTTTTGGTTTTGTCAACTATACATTGGTCGATTTACTCCTTGATACACTTATTTGTTGGTGTTCATACTCTTCTAGCTCCATTATCATTCCATTTAGTTCTCTACCATCATGGCGTCAGAGGTCTTAGGCACATCTGGTGGATCAGGGTCTAGTGCTAGTGTTCCGAGGAGAAGCTATAACTTGTAGGGCAAAGACCATGTTGATATCCGAAAATTTGATGGCACAAACTTTGCTCTATGGAGGAATTAGATTAAAGATGTGGTGATTCAAAGGAGGCAATCAAAGTGAGTAAATGGGATCTCAAAGAAGCATGCTGACATGGATGAAGATGATTGGGATGAGTTAGATGAAATGGTCGTCTACCATTCACTTGCACCTAGCAGATAATGTTTACTTTACAGTATTAGACTATGAAAGTGCAGAGGAGCTTTGGGAGAAGTTATGCAATACATATGAAAAAGAGATGGCATCAAATAAAGTGTATCTGATGAGAAAATTATATGACCTTTGTATGAAGGACACAGATAGTGTTGTTGCTCATCTAAATGATTTTGATGCTATATTCTCCCAGTTACGAGCTTAGAAAATGGATATGGATAACGAAATGAAAGTAATATTGTTGTTATGCACCCTCCCATCATCATGGGATACATTTTGCACAGCTATTAGCAATAGTGCACCTGGTGGTAAACTTGTCTATGATGAAATATATGGAGCACTCTTGAGTGAGGAGATTCATAGAAAATGTATGGTGGGCACTCAGAGTGGAGATGCATATAATTTTTGTGATTCTTACCAAGGAAAGAATCAGCAACGTGGCAGGAGCAAGAACAAGGAAAAGAATGGTCAACGAAATAAGAGTAGAACTAAATCAAGGAAGAGGGATATCAAATGCCATTATTTTCATAAGAAAGGACATATGAAGAAAGATTGTTATGCATTAAAGAATGCTAAAGGTAAAGGAAATAATGTTCATGGGCACGTTAAATAGTTACGTGCACCATCTACTTCGACTCTGAAGATTAAAGAAATTAATGCTATTTCTAATGATGCTGATGTGTTGAAACTTGATAGTATTGTGCCATCTGAGGCACTTTCATGCATAAAAATGTTGCTCATAGGGATGTTCAAGAGAATGTCCATTCAAAGTAGTCTGCATATGTTCTTGTTCAGCAACCATTGAGACCTTCTGCACGTGTCTCATATCCACCTGATACATATGTTCTAGGTTTAGATTTTGTTATGCTAATAGATGCGGGTGAGCCTTCTTGCTACAAAGAGGATATGCGGACTAAGGATCATGTCAAGAGGGAGCATGCCATGAAGAGTGAGTTGGATTCTATTCGCAAGAATGGTACTTGGGATTTAGTACCTTTGCCAAAGGGTAGGAAAGCTTTACCATCTAAATGGGTATATAAGCTGAAATTCACATCAAACAGTGCTTCTCCAAAGTATAAAGCACGACTTGTTGCAAAGGGTTTTAAGCAACAACATGGTGTTGATTTCGAGGAAATCTTCTCTCCAGTGGTCAAGATTACTACCTTGTGCATGTTGCTTGGGTTCATTGAAATGGAGGACTTAGGACTAGTCCAAATGGATGTGAAAATTGCCTTCTTGCATGGAGATCTTATAGGTGAGATCTATATGGAACAAGTAGAGGGTTATATAGTTCCTCGCAAGGAAAGTCTAGTTTCTAAGTTATGATATGTTGACTGCTGGGAAGTCCTCTTATGATTTGTCAATTCTCAAAAAGACGTTGAGTAAGACATTTGATATAAAGGATTTGGGGGATGCCAAACATATTCTTGGCATGCGCATTACTCGTGATAGGATTAAAAGATGCATATACTTGTCTCAAAGTGAGTACATATCCAAAGTACTTCACATGTTCAATATGTAGGGTGGAAAGGCATTGAGTACACCTTTACCCACATATGTGAAATTAAGCAAGGATGATTGCCCCAAATCAGATGAGGAAAAGGAATTCATGACCGAAATTCCCTACTAGTTTGCTGTTGGTAGTCTCATGTATGCTATGGTAGCTACAAGACCAGACATTGCATTTGTAGTGGGAGTTGTGAGAAAATATATGTCTAATCTTGGCAAGAAACATTGGGAAGCGGTCAAGATGATTTTGAGATATCAAAGTGGCACTAAGGACAAGTGTCTATGCTTAGGTAGAGGGAAAGCATCCATTATTGGTTACAGAGATTTTGATTATGCTGGTTGTGTAGACAATCATAAGTCTACATCATGGTACATTTTTTATTTTGCTGGAGGTGCTATCTCTTGGAGATCTCGTCTTCAAGAATGTACAACTATTTTCCCCACAGAAGCAGAGTATGTTGCAGCAAGTGAGGCATGTAAGGAAGCATTGTGGCTTTCTCGTCTTGCTTGTGATATGGGTTTACCTCAGCATGTACCTCACTTGCTCAGTGATAGTTAGAGTGCCATTGCTTTGGCTAAGAATCTAGTCTATCATGCAAAGAAGAAACACATTGAGGTGAGGTATCACTTCATTAGAGATTGCTTAGGCACTGAGCGCATTATTCTTGAGAAGGTTCACACTCGAGATAATGTTGCAGATGCTTCGACTAAAGCTCTACCACAGGATAGCTTTCAACACTATTGTCACTTGATGGGGGTTACTAAATTCTTGATCTTACAAAATCACTTGTATACTATGTAACATGCCCATCAGGTGGGAGGTATAGTTTGTATACTTACACTCAGGTATTCTCTATCATTCTTTATTTTTCTCCCATAGTTACTCTGACCATGTTGGCCTTTAGTGGGAGATTGTAACCATTAGTGTCCATGTGTAAGGCCAAATGGCCACCGGACACTTCCTTGTATATGTTCTTTAATAAAACATATAGTGGGCTGATCAGTCAGAGACTATAAGTTCAACTGCATTTGTAAGACCTAAAAAGTCTCTCTTCGTGCTCCTTGGGTACTATGTTTTGTGTATTCTACAACATTTGTACGAAGTATTGTGTGCGTCCTTAAGAGGTAGGTTTTCTACTCCAAGCATATGATCGTGGAGCTCTCGAGAAGGAGAGTGCACTGTCATGCATCTGCAACAAAATACTTCAAATTAGCATGTAGCATATTGCGAGAGGATCTCACAAAGTTCCATGGATGAAATTTAATAAGAGAAAATATCACTTGAAGGGATGTATCATTGACTTCAAACATAGGAGAAAGGGGAGGACACTCGAAGTCCAACCTATCTACAACACATCACAGTTACATCACGATTGTGGAGAAGAAATCTACTCAATTTTATTTGTTATTTGATATTTATGGACCAATCAATATTATTTGTTGGTTGTTACCATTATATATAATTCATCACAGTTGAATGCTATTTTCAAAGGAGATTATTAGATTATTTCTGTTTTTTTCAAGTAAGAAAAAAGGTATGAATGTGATATTGTATTTAATTCAGTGCTCTTTTTGCAAAATTTGTGAGAGAGCACCATTGCACTTGATCAAACAAGGAACTTAATGTCTTTGGTTTTGTGGGTGGTGTCGGTGAGGGAAGACTTGGATATTGATGAGTACGCACACAGACTCACTATAGGAAATGATATTGAAAAACCTCACATTCTTCATTTGAATTATTTCAAGATATGAAACAATACATTACCCAAGATCTATTGAAGTATGTAGTGAGTATTCTAGGTAAGGAGAATGCCTAGAAATAGGTAGATCTTCTAAAACAGTCTATATGTCCATACACCTCCTATATGGCCAGTAATAGATGATTCAAGAACCTCATGGTTCCTTGATCACTCATTGATCCAACTTGAATCGTTGAATTGTAGAGGTCGATTAATGGTAGGTCCTTTATCTAGGGTTTTCTAGGGGGCATCTCATCTGAAATATGATAAAGTGATAGGTAGGACACAGTTGAACCACACCCTTGACAGATAGGAGATGGTCGAACTACACCCTAAGAGAGGGGATTAGGAAGTAATCCACAACCATGGCTTTTGGGGCAAGTGGTTAGCCCATCACATTCCTAACCAATAGGTTGTGACTTCAATTCTTTACATTGGTATTAGAGCCCAGGACGTACACTTGGGCAAGGGTGGAATGATCCAATGGCCTCTAAAAAAGGCGCTTGGGCAGTCTATCATGTGAAAGGGTAGGAATTGTGGAGGCGGCGCTTTGAGCATAGGATCCAACTAAGAATCAACTATATCTCTCAATTTGTAGGTTTGATTAAGGCATATAAGAAACCATTGGAAAGATCTCATAACAAACTTTCCAAATCTATTAAGCTAGCCTGGAAGCGTGAAGTCCTTGGGAGAGCTTGGGTGGCACTTGGTTGAGTGTTCAAGATATTGAACATGGGTGAGAACAGGGTTCAAGCTACTAAGTTTGAGAAAAAGGTTCAAGACATCAAGGTTGTGAACAAGGCTCAAGAAACTATGGGAGGTTCAAGACATGAACTCAAGGGTACCAAGGGAGTTCAGGAATGGATCACCAAGGCTAGAGGGATAATGAGTAGATCATTGAGGAGAATGATCAACTACGGGGGCAAGAATTTGATAAAGTGATAGGTAGGAGATGGGTGAACCATACCCTGATAGATAGGAGATGGTTGAGCTGCACCCTAAGAGAGCAGATTAGGAAGTAATCCTCAACCATGCCTTTTGGGGCAAGTGGTTAGCCCATCACATTCCTAACCAATAAGATACTAAGTTTGAGAACAAGGTTCAAGACACAAAGGTAACAGACAAGGTTTAAGAAACTATGGGAGGTTGAGTAGATCAAATCAAGGGTACCAAGGGAGTTCAAAAATGGATCACCATGACTAGAGGGATAAATGAATAGATCATTGAGCACAATGATCAACTAAGGGGGCTGATAGGCAAGAGATGGTTGAACCACACGCTTGACAGATAGGAGATGTTTATACTACACCCCAGGAGAGAGGATTAGGAAGTAATCCTCAACCATGGCGTTTGGGGCATGTGGTTATCCCATCACATTCCTAACCAAGAGGTTGTGAGTTCAATTCCTTACATGAATGGTAATGCTACTAGAATAAATGAAACATAAAAAAACATCTCATCGTGAGAAATGTATCTCCACAGTTTACTAAGATGAATAATTGGGTGGATGTAATAATCATCTGTTATATCACTACATTTCCTAACTATATTCCAAAGGACTTTAATATAAGGTGAGAACATTTTCATACGTACTATCAAGGAATAATGAATAAAAAAATAAAAAAGAAACAAAATCACCTTCTTGAAAGGTTCTTGGTGTATGATTTATACTTATAAAAGCTTCTTCTTGATCAATAGTTTGTTAAAGGTTAGCAGATGTAAGTTCAAGACATTCTTGTATATCATTAGGGAATTAAGAAAAAATTAGAGACTTACAAGGTAAACCTACGTTAGTTAAACCTAATGGAATATATCCATGTTTTGTTGCCAACTATCGTCACAAAACTCAACTTCAGTCAGATAATTGTTCCAACAGGCTTGTTTTGCAAACACATATAATCGAATCAAATCTTTTAATTCCTCTCGTCTACTTAACTTGAGTATAAGTTGAAATTTATGAAGACGTGTTTCCAAAAATTAGATGTGAATACTAAATCTTTGTCCAAAACCATGGACTTACAAAAAACAAGTAGTCTCAAAATATTGGGGGTGCATATTTTTTTCTAGTTGTACAAATTCCACTATTTCTTTAATCAGAATTCAGTGTGCCATCTTAATTAAAAGATCCATAAATATTTACATTTGAAATAAGGAAGGCATGCTCAATGTCAAAATTAGAAAAAAAACATCATTGTAGAATACGTAATGTTTTTTTTATTTTATTCTTCATTTTGATTTGGATATGCTTTAGATTATTATACTTACTTTGAGTGTGCTTATTATCTTTGTATTTAATTATTTTCCAGAATAGAGAGGATCATCTAATTAACTTTACTAGTGCATCACCTACTCTATTAGTTTTGCCTTTCGGATAGAAACATTCAATATAGAATTCTTGAATGAATTCAACCCATGTTCTTTGTCTACCATGGAAACAATTTCCCCACATCAATAATGCCATAATATTTTTAAAGCAAGCATGATTGTATATAATCTTATTAATAATCTCAAATAGTTTATTCCTCTCAAAAGGAATTGAATGATGGTACTCCTATGACCATATCTAATATATGTTGACCACCCTCATAGGGGTAAAAACTGAATGATGGTACTCACTTCATAGTACACCATGTTATCCTTCGTGAGCCTAACCACTATGCGGAGTACACATATTTAATCAGTGCTTCCCCAAATATCTTACCACTCCATCGCGATATAAAGGGATTACCACTAAAGATTAAGATATTGAAGCTCATGTACATTTGGATTGTAACTGTGTAGCAGTTTCATTTTCCTTAGAAAAACTATGAAAGGCTATTCGTATAGAACAAGGTAGTCCTTGCTAGAGGTTGTGGCTTAGGGAGTGACCTTGGAGGTTTTTCTAGAAGTAGTCAATGCGTACAACATCTTGCTAATAGTGTATGAGGCTCCGTCTACTCCTAAGAGTTACGCGTGTCCATTTCTTTTGTTTTCCTCTTTAAATTTAAGTGTCTCTTGTGTTCCTAGTCCTTGTCTATCTCACATTTTTGTTCGTCTTTATCTTATGTTTCTCTTTTGTACATCTCTATTAGGTTCTAATGTGAATTGTTTGTATTATTCTATTTTAGTTACAAGTGTATTTTAGCAGTATTCCCCATTTATTCATTTATTACGGAGTGCGTCCTACCTCTTAATTTAAAAGAAAGATCATTCGACAACCCCTAAAACCCAGATGCTGATTCACCATCTTTTGGTGAAACTCGGTATGAACGGTGCGAATAGGCTTTCAGAATGTTTTACTTCTCTGTTTTTATATTATCCCCTATTCCTTTACTGTTAATGTTGTACCCATTGTACCTTTATCTACCTATGAGCAATTCCAAAAGTGGGAAAGTGGGCGACTGATCGGAAGTGGGAAACTGGTCATAAGCGGAAGACCTTTCTTCATGGTGAATCCTTCATCTTCACATCATTTCCTTAATTGTTCCAATATTGTGGGCAGCACCTTTATGTTTGGAATGCGAAACGTAAATATTCCATACGAAATTTGCCCTTTTTTGAGCAATTCGCCTCGTCAAACACTTCCTAGAATTGGCTACCTTTTAATTTATATCGACTAGACACGAGATCTGCTGGCATTATCTCGACTGTGTATCGTTACTTTCAACGTGAACCATGGCACTGACTAAAAGCCACAAAAGGCTAGGTAAGTCGAAGAAAGAGAACTACCAACAGCTCCTACATGAACATGGTTCAACACTACTACATTTCAAAGCGAGATTTGTCTCTAACCAACAATCTTGGAAAATTACTTTCTATAGAAGAGGATAAAGAGTCTTTCGTGAAACGTGATGGTCAACTTCAGAAGATATGGAAAAATATATCTCAAATCTCTTGTCCATGAATAAGATTTGGTTCGCTTGATTCCATGGTGTTTCAATTGATCCCATGGTGTGCATGTGGCTTTTTTTCATACCTAGTTATACATAAAAGCACACACACACACACACACACACACACATATATATATATATATATATATATATATATATATATATATATATATATATATATATATATATATATATATATATATATATATATATATATATGTGTGTGTGTGTGTGTGTGTGTGTGTGTGTGTGTGTGTATGTGCATGTGTGTATCTATGTAGGTATGTATGTGTATCTATAGGTATACATGCAAGCTTGCAGGTAGGTGGGAATATATATATATATATATATATATATATATATATATATATATAGAGAGAGAGAGAGAGAGAGAGAGAGATACATACATAAATACATACATACAGACATACACACACACATACATACATATAAACATACATACATACATATTTACAGACACACACATGTTTGAATGTATGGATTCAAGTTGAAGAAAAGATTCCTTGTAATTATTCTAGGAAGAAAATAGATAAAGAGTTGGTCTTAGAAGGCTTTTGACCTGGTATAACAAGCTTCATGAAACCAAAATATGATGAAAAATATGAAGATATGGAATCCGATAGTACCCATTAAAACAAGGTTTGAAACAATGTTCACATCTATCTCAATTTTGACTCGAAGAATGAATGAATTCTCTGAAAGTATAAAGCTAATGAGTACTAATTTGGTAAAATTAATTGGATATTTTGAAACTTTGATTGATCGTGAGGTATAAATTTTGAAGGATAGTTTTGATACCTTATCTAACTATGTGAAATAAATTCAAAGGCCTACATGAAAAGGTGAGCATTGAGCACACTTTTGATCAAGACCACTCGCGTGACCATTATGTTGAAGATAAATGTGCATGCTCTTCGGCACGTGATCTATGATAGATTTACCAAATGCAAACGAAAAAGTGAGTAGAAATCTAAGTATGAAAAAATCTAGTAAAAAATCATGATGAATATAAGGTACAATTTCTGCCTTGTAGTGAGTGGCATGTAGTGGCAAAACAAATGAAAGTAGTGAGTTAAGAAAAGAGGCAAGCTTCTTCACATGCTCATTGGATTTAAAAGTGAAGTTGGAGCACTTTCTGAATGAGAATAGAAAGAGCAAAGAGCCCTTGTCGTTGGATTTGATCTTAGAAGCCATTTTGTCATTTTGTTTTCTCATAGACTATTTCAAACTTCACATCACTTGTACAAATGCATATTGTGAGGCTCTTATCTCGGTGCACATGTACTCATTGCTTGCATTTAAAAACTACTTCAAAATATTATTTTGTTTACATTTTTTGTCAAAAACATCTCCTTCTAAAATTGTACATTGTATGAGTTATCTATTTGAGAGTGAAGTTGAGTTCATTAGCATACCCATGTGGACTGTTAGTCTATTTTCTACCATTATGTTTCCCTACCAATACAAATACAAATTAGATTATTTATACCTTGTTGGAAGGTTATCTTGTGTGATTTTTGGATCTCAAATATCTCTTTCAAAGCTTCTATACATTGTGAGTTATCTATCACCTTGAGAGTGAAGTCCAATGTTTCAGCATACTTGTGTGGATAGGTAGTCTATCTTTTTAGTTGCATTTTTGGACCAAATTGTATCCAATTTGAGTGATTTACAACTTATTGGAAACAAATCTTTGCCTCGTGTGCTTTAACTAATCTATCATTCCATTTCACTTTCGAATTCATATCATCAAGCAATCCAAGGCATAGGTTTTGGTTCAAGTGCTAGACATACAAGGGCTCACTACATGCTTCTTGGTGTGCATAGGAGTACTCATTCTCCACAGTTGACATCAAAGAAAAATTGGTTCCAACGCTTCATCAATAAGGGTAGAGATGAAAAAAAAAAGAAAAATAAGGAGCTAAAAAAAAGGGAGAGCTTCACAAACTCAAGAGCAATGGACTACATAACTACTCAAGGTAAATATCAAAGGTTTTGATAGGCTTCAATGGCTCTGTTGGGTCAAAAATTGAGGATCAAGCAACTAAGGGATGCTTTAGCTTCTATTAACACAATAGTTGAAGATGAGGATCGTGTGTGTTGTACTCTCAATGGGTTGATAGAAGATTAAAGATGAAATGATTTTATAAATCTATAACTTGAAAGATGCATAGCTAGATTTTGAACAACTAATCCCTCATCTTTTCACATAAGATCATAGCTTTAATTGGTCTCTCCGAAGGAAAGTACAACAAACAATAAAAAAAAATTTGAAGACAACACTACATGCATTTTCTCAAGCTTTTCAACTTGGAAAGAAAACAAGGCAAACATTCAAGAGGAGAAATTATGTGGTACCAGATGTCATGGAATTGATACATACAAATGTATGAGGACCTACCCAAGATCCATGAAAGAAGATCTTCAAGGAGAATGTATCCAAATAAAAGGGTGAGTCATGATAGTTTCATGGCATAAACATTTGCATAAATGATGCATGTCATCAAAGAAAAAGATCTTGAGACATATGAAGAAGCCTGCACAAAAAAAAAAAAAGGAATGAAGCCAAGCTATCGAAGAGGAGATCAAAGATCTCAAAGATAAACAAACATGGGCACTAGTGCCAAACAAAGAATGTATGAGGATTCCTCCAAACGAATAGGTGTTTAAGCTAAATAGAAATGTTGATGGTTCACTAGTTTAGCATAGAGCTAGATTGGTTTCCAAAGAATTTAAACATTCAGAAGGAATAGATTATGATGAAATACTCATCCAAATTGCAGAGATGGAAACAATTATAACCTTAATAATTTTTGCTTCAAAGAGGTGGTTATTATACCAACTTCACATAAAAAATCTTTTGTAAATTGCGAAATATAAGAAATGATATACTGGTTGGATTGAAAGATGAAAACCATAGAACTTTATTTGCAGGTTCAAGAAGGTACTTATATCTTGAAGCAAGTATCACAAGCATGTACTCAAAGATTACCAGAGTATCTAAACTAAGTGTGGACACAACGCAACTAGTGTAGATTCTTTTGTAAATGAAAAAGGAAGAAAATAGAGAGGTATAGGGAGTCATGTTACATGGATTGAAGGTACCAAAGGAAAGTTGTGTAAGGAGTTGAGATCTTAGAGAGCGGAAATATTGTTTAGGAATTGAAGTTTTTTATGGGAAAGGTGGCAGTATCTTGATGCAAGGGCAGTACTTCTTGAGTGTTCCTTTTAGATTTTGAATGAGAGATTGCAAACCACTCAATTAGTCCATGGCCATGAATACAAAGATTTTTTCAAATAACGGTGAACTATTTGAAGATGCAATGATAGAAAGAAGCATCATAGGATCATGACTACATGCAAACATTACAAAACCTGATCTATCTTTTGTTGTTGGTACTTTCTTAGTTTATGCAAGTGCCAAAAAGCAAACATTTAATATGAGCAAGACAAGTGTTTTGATACGTAAAACATTTAGTAAATCATAACTTGTTTTAAAAGTTTGGTGAAGAATTATAGGTCAAAGGATGTAGTGATGTAGATTGGTCACGTTTGAAGGAAGATAGAAGAACAATCTAAGGTTATATATTCATGACACGAAGCAAACCTTTTACATGGAGCTCAAAGAAGCAACCTATTGTTGTACTTGCATCCATGGAGTCTCAATATAGTGGATTGGCATTTTCAAGGAATCTCTTGGATGGTCTTGAAGTGCATGTTGGAACCATTCCTATATATGGTAATAACATGTGAAGTATGTATTTCGCCACGGACCCCATGTTTCATGTCACGAGTAAGCACATAGAGGTCCACTATCATTATCTAATGGAAAAGGTTCTAAGCAAATACATGGAGATAAATCTCATCAAAACCAAAGAGAAGATTTCAAAATTGTTTACAAAGATCTTTGATGCTTATAAACTCAAAGGTTTCAAGGATGTGATAATTTTGCATGACATGGTAGAAGATAACTCCCAAATAAGCTTGAGGGGATGTGTTGAAGATAAATGTGCAAGATTATTTGCACAATAGCAATACTTGGATAAATTTACCAAATGTTAACATAAAGGTGAATATAATTATAAGGATGAAACATTATCATCAAAATTTATAATGAATACAAGATACAATATGTGCCTTATATTGAGTCCCATGTGGAGGGAAAACAAATGAAAGTGATGATTTTAGAAGTTGCAAACTTCTTGAAATGCTCATGGGCTAGAAAATTGGAGTAGAAGCGCTTAATCAATAAGGAGAGAAAGATTCAAGCACCTTAACTGGTCCAATTGGATCTTACAAGCCATTTTGTCAATTTTTCTTCTCATAAACTATTTCTAGTTGCACGTCACTATGTACAAGGTAATGTTCTGAGGTTCATATTGTATTACTTATGTAATAATTTATTGAATTTAAAAAATGAATTCGAGGCTTGTCCTCTTTACTTTTTGTATCTCAGATATCACATTCAAGACTCCATATTCTATGATTTATCAATCTCATAGTATAGTCTAGTTGTTTAACATACCTATATGGATAGGTAGTCTATTTTTATCAGTTGTGTTTTATCCAAATCACCTAATTTATAGCTTGTTGGACATTTCTTGACCATAAAACATGGTACAATCATCTTTTGCCATATGGAAGCCCTTCAAGCTTTCAATTTTCTTAATCTAAAAAACTTTGGTGACCCTAAAAACTAGATTTTGTGGTCTTTGACCCTCCAAATATGCTTTGATGAAGATGAAACTTTGGACTATGTTTTGGAAGCTCTCCTTTAGGAATAAGGAAAAAACATCCAATCTCAATCTCTGTTCTACAAGTTTGACTACATTTGTAATTTTACAAGGTGGAATTGAAGTGTGTAGAAAATAGCCTTGCAAATGTGTACAAATGTGTAGCCACATATGACGTTTATACATGCCATACTATATAGCTAGTAGAAATATACAAGATTTTTTACGGTCTAAATTCAAAAATTAAACTTTTACAAAATGCATAGGGCATATCAATGTGCTAGAAAATGGGGCTATAAACTAGCTTTGATAGGCTTTAAAAGTGTATGAATTTTAATGTGATTGTAATTTGGGTGGATCGGGCCTGATTGTGTCACACATAGAGTGTATGAAGCTAGTGAGTCTTTGTAGAGGAGGTACTGAGCTATCCGCTTTTAACAAAAGTAGAGATTAAAGATTAACATATCCAGTACGTCGCCTACTCAAGGGGGGTTCTCTTTAGGGAAGTATACCCTTTAACATTTCTGTGACCAGGTAGATAACAAGGATTGCACAGAGTGGTCCATACTTCAGAAAATATGAACAACAATTGACCAAGGAAGACCATACACTTCTTGATTCGATTCAGATGATTACAAGATTTGTCCAGGAAATGCTCAAAAACTAATGCGCAGAGCTTCGTGGTACTCTATGCAGATAAATACAGATCAATACTAATGATGAAGGAATTGCTCAAGAGAATCGAGCTTAACACCAATAGTGTCTCACAGAAAAGAAAGAAAATCCAAGCTACTCTCTTACACTATAGTGCTCATAGCCCTCCACTGAGAAGCCTACCTTCTGTATCCACACTACAGAGTAGCTTCTACAATAGGCTTGAAACCACCAAGTGCAAGAGAGAACTTCTGCACGTATACACGCGTCAGTGTAACTCTAAAAAAAATGTACCAAAAAGTGTACCCCCAAATAGCACAAATCCCTTGTTTTTATAGGCCCCAATAGGCCAAGCGGGCCTTGCCGAATCTTCACGTCCTCTGATCACGCGCCCAAAATTGAAGGGGTAGGTCAATTATTCCTTTAATTGAATTGGGTCCACATAAATAGGTAGGCGGCAGACAACCTTTTCTTCGCTTCCTCATTTACTAGTTCCCTTTTACCTTTTACTTCTAATCTGAGGTCCTCATGCTGCCTGCAACGCATCCCCAATTTGTCTTTACCATTTCACCATGCTTTGGAGCTGGTACTTTACACCTGTCAATAACTTCCTGAACCTCTTCAACTCCTTTGGCTAGAATTTTCCCCTTGTCCAACCAAGTTCAAAAATGATAGACCATGCATCACCACATTCTACATAAGCTTCAAAGGTTGCTTTTGGAGCATCCACGGCTATGTCCTTGGAATGAGCCCCATAAATTTTAGATTCCTCTTTCTTAACCGAAGCTCCAAACTTCAGAAGCTCTGATGGCACTACTTGACCTGCCTCTTTCAGCACATTGAAAAGCTCTCCAGCCTTATCTGTATGAGGAGTGGAGAAGGCGGGGTAGAGGGGGTTGCGGGAGGGATTGGAGAAGGAGGGAGGAGGAGGGGGGTCGCGGGGGAAGGCGGAGGGGAAGAGAGGAGGAGGGGCTTGCGGGGGAAGGTGGAGGGGGAGGGATGAGGAGGGAGGAGGAGGGGGGGTCGCGGGGGGAGGCGGAGGGGGGGGAGGAGGAGGGGCTTGCGGGGGAAGGTGGAGGGGGAGGGAAGAGGAGGGGGGAGGGGAAGGCGAAGGGGGAGGGAGGCGGGGGGGGGGGGCTCGCGGAGGGAGGCGAAGGGGGAGGGAGGCGGGGGGGCTCGCGGGGGGAGGCGGAGGGGGATGGAGGAGGAGGGAGGGAAGAGGAGGGGGGAGGGGAAGGCAGAGGGGGAGGGATGCGGGGGGGGGGCTCGCGGGGGGAAGCGGAGGGGGATGGAGGAGGAGGGAGGGAAGAGGAGGGGGGAGGGGAAGGCGGAGGGGGAGGGAGGCGGGGGGGCTCGCGGGGAAAGGCGGAGTGGAGGGGGAGGGAAGAGGAGGGGGAGAGAGAGAGAGAGGGAGGAGGGAAAGAGAAAGGGGGGGGCAGGAAGAGAAAGAGAGAGGACGGGAGAGAGAGAGAGAAAGGGGCGGTGCAAGCCCTGAGAAAGAGAGGGAGGAGAGAAAGAGAAAAGAAGAAGGGGTTGAGGGGAGGAACACAACAGTCCCCCACACCAAGTCATTGCACCGTCCCGGTGCAGCCTGCTTATTTTGAAAAAACAAATAATTTGCAAGTACTGAATGAAAACCGAGGTATGTACAATGTCCTTCTTATCCTTGATTCAGGTATCTTTTCACCCTAGAAATATTGATCAGAGGAATTCTTTTACCCTGTAAATCCTCCATGTGCACTGCGCCGTGTGGTAATACCTTGATCACCCTATATGGTCCTATCCATTTGGGTGCCAATTTTGTTGAAATTGCTGGAACTTGATGCACTAAAACCATGGATCCTTCCTGAAGTTCATTCAATCTCAGATACCTGTCATGCAATCTTTTGCGCTCCTCTTGTGTTACTTGAAGTTTTTGCATTGCCCCTTCTCTGTATTCTTCTAATGCCACCAATCTCTGAATGGGGGGTTCAATTCGAATGGTTTTGATTCCTATTTCCTTTCTGATAATGAACTCAAATGGTGCCAATGCCTCTTTCCCATAAACTAAGCGAAATGGAGTCTCGCCTGTGGTTCCCCTCTTCGTGGTTCTGAAAGCCCAAATTGCACCAATTAGTGCTAGTGGCCAAGAGCTTTGATGATCAAAAGATAATTTGCGAAGTAGTCCAATCAAAATCTTATTGGAACTCTCTGCTTGGCCATTTGCCCTTGGGTAATAGGCACAAGATTTCTTATGGAAGATTTTGTATCTGTCAAATATAAACTGGAGCAATTGATTTACAAAATGTGTGCCCCTATCACTAGTAATTTCCAGTGGGCAACCAAATCTTGAGAAAATACGTTTATACATAAATTTAGCTACTGTTAAAGCCGTGCAGTCCACAGTAGCTTTAGCCTCTATCCATTTAGTGGCATAGCATGTGGCCATCAAAATATACTTTTTTCCTCCAGGTTGACCAGTTGGACTAATTGGTCCTATGAAATCAAGACCCCATCGTTCAAATGGGAGCCATCCTGTAGATATGACCAATGGTTGGAAATTCAATCTGGTTGGCGCGGGAGCACACCTCTGGCAGATGTTGCATTCTTTAGAAAACTTGATTGCATCCTTGAAAATATGAGGCCACCATAGACCTTTGTGGATGATTTTATGAGCCAATTCTTCCCCCCTTAGATGTCCTTCACTGTGTGCAGCCTCTAGCAGAAGATTTACCTCCTCTGGATAGACACACCTTCTCAATATATCGTCCTGACAGTATTTATATAAATTTCCATTTATAAGAGAATATGCTTTAGTTTTCAAAAGTAATCTTCTTTTTTCTACAGGTGTCAAATGTTCTGGGATCTTTCCAGTAGTAAGAACATGGAGAATTTCATCATACCAACCAGTCCGAATTACTACCAGGAAAAGATTGCTATCCACCAGCTCGTCATTGATACCTGTTGCCTTCTCGCTCATTGCTGTCCTGGACACTTGATCTGCCATGTACTGCTCTTTTCCTGGCTTAATATGAATATCAAAATTAAATTCTTGAAATAGGAGTAACCATCTCCAAATCCTTCCAGCTACTCTAGGCTTGTTTATCAAATACTTCAAGGGCTGATGATCAGAAATAACAATGAAATGTACACCAAGGAGATAATGTCGGAACTTCTGAAGAGCAAATACGATAGCCAAACCTTCTCTTTCCGTTGTACTGTAATTTCTTTCAGCTTGGTTGAGTGGTCTGCTTGCATAAGAGATAGGTCTATCCACTTTGTGAGATGATGGTTGAGCTAGAACTGCACCAACAGCATGAAGACTAGCATCTGTATGCACATGAAATTCCAATGACCAATTAGGAACACTTAAAAGTGGAGCAGTACATAGCCTCAACTTTAGTTCACAAAATGCTTTGTCAACTTCGGCACTCCATGAGAAAGGGATCTTTTTGCTGGTAAGCCTTGACAAGGGCTTAGCAATTTTTGAATACATCCTAATGAATCTTCTGTGATACCGTGCATGGCCCAAGAAACTTTGTACTTCCTTTGGGCTTTGTGGAATTGGCATGGAAAGAATAGCTGTAACCTTTGCAGGATCAACAGTTATACCTTCAGCAGATACTATGTGACCAAGAAGAGTACCCTTGGTGACCAAAAAGTGACATTTATCAGGATTCAATTTCAAACCTATTTTGAGACATTCCTCAAAAATTTCTTTTAGATTTTCCAAATGGTCATGGAAATCTTGAACTGCTGCTCTTTTATCTGTACCTGAAAATACTGAAAAGTCATCCATGAAAATGCGTAGAAAGGTTGTTAACCACTTGCCCAATATTAGATACATCGTTCTATTAAATGAAGCTGGCGCATTCTTCAAGCCAAAAGCCATGCGAGTATAGACATAAGTGCCCCAGGGAGTAACAAAGGCTGTTTTGTCCCTATCATCAAGATGAATTACTATCTGGTTGTAGCCACTAAAACCATCCAAGAAACTATACAAAGTGTGTCCAGCTACTTCCTCAAGTACTTGCTCTGTGAAGGGCTGAGGAAATCCATCTTGAATAGTCACTTTATTCAAAGCACAAAAATCAACACATACTCTTATTTTTCCACTATTTTTCTTCGGCACAATAACCATAGAAGAAAGCCACCTGGAATGTTCTACTGGCACAATTATACCAGCTTCTTCTAGCTTTGTAATTTCTGCTTTTACAGCCTCTGCATATTTCGGATTGAGTCGATAGGGTCTACTTCTTATTGGCGCGGCTCCCTCAACTAAGGGTATCCGATGTAACCCAAGCTCTTCTGGTATCCCTGTTAGATCCTTGTAGGACCATGCAAAGACACTTTTGTAAGTAAAAAGAAAAGAAGTTACCTTCTGTAGCAAAGGAGGATAATGCCACAACCAGGATGCCAAATGGACTACTTGAGGGTTCTCTTCATTTCCTAGATTTACTTCTTGAACCAATGTTTCAGGAGTACTCTTGCTTGAGAAATCATCTCCACTATATGCAGGAGTGGATTTTAAGTTATATTCTGCAACATGTTCTTCCATCCATCCTTGAGGTATATCTGCAAAAGGAAGATCTTCTCTGCTCTTTGGTTCATAATCTTCCCTCTCTGATACTTTTATATTGGTTGCATCTTCAAAGCTTGTAGCTTCCTTCAATTGTTCATTCTTCAACACCTTGTGGTCTTCATTGCTATTTCCTGTAATTACCTTATCTGCAACTTCTTCCTCAATTTCATTGATCTCCACCGTGCAACACTCTGCACTTCCCATCATCCAATTGAACAATGTATCATCTTTTTGGGGTAGAGTGGGCATTACCTGAGTATCCACAGTATATCCAGTGGTTTTTCCTGAGTCAAATCCCTCTTCCAAATGTAATTGCAGTTGGCTATTGGTGCTTGTTGAAATCCATAGTTTGTTTTTCCCCCAATCTTGCAAAGCTTTTGCTTGTCTCAGCCAAGGTCTCCCCAGGAGCAAAGGATAGGAAGTCTCCTGTGGAAGGGCAATAACAACAAAATCCAACACAAAATGGCAACCCTGTACTATCATCCGTACCTTTTCAATAATGCCAAGAGGCGCAACCCGATGTTGATCTGCTAGTGTAACTGTAAATGGTGCCATTTTGGTGGGGTTCAAATTTAGCTTCTTCATTGTAAAATCTGGCATTAAATTGATACCAGAGCCTCCATCTATGATCACACCTGTGAGAGCTTCATCCTTTATACAAACAGATAATCTTGAGCTTTGGTAGTCTGCTAAGGGTGCAGGGGGAAAATCAACCATGAAACCATCTATACTAGGTGATTGGACCAAGTGAGCAGAGTGTATAATCTTCAGTAAGTCACTTCTTATTTTTGAATCCATCCTTATAAGTTCATATAGACTAACCTTGTGATGAATACCTTTCAAGATCTGTTCAATGTTTACCTCCTGAGTGTTTTCTTGCAGACTTGTTGGTTGGCCCTTTAGAGAAGTAGTCATCTTATTATAAGCTCCTTCAATTTGTGCTTGGTCCTTCCATCCAGACTCCTTTTCTTCCTCTTTATCCTGAAATCCTTGTTGTTCATCTCTCTGGGTTGCAGCTGCTTGCCTAGCTCTAGTCCTCATGGGCATTGCAGAGGATGAAACAGCATAAGTCTGAGTGGTTTTTCCTTCTTCATGTGGAGAGACTGCAATCATATGAATTGGAACAGGACGATCTCTTGGTAAATCTTTGGTATAATGATCCTTGGCCTCTGGACAATGTTGACAAGGAGGTGCATCTTCTGGGAGGGAACACCTATTTTGCATGTGGCCATATTCACCACAACGATAGCACATCAAGGGTCTATTATATCTAGGCTTTGCAGGCCTATTCTCCTCTCTATTAGATGTATTTGAAGTACTAGCATAGTACGAATCCAAAGTTTGAGGGTTACCTCTCTGCTATGTACCCTTGAGGTAATAGCAATCTCTGGCTTCATGACCATCTTTTCCACAAAATTGACAGCTTACCTTAATAGGGCAATTAGCATTGGAATGTCCATTGTTATTACAGATTGTACACCAAATTTGTCTCCTTATATCCTGAGTGGTCTTCAAGTCTTCTAATTCTCGGCGAAGTTGGGCCACTTCATCATCAGTTCGACGCAGTGGTGGCAAGACCTTCTCTTCTTGTTGATTTTGTTGCATCTTCAATGCCTCCAGTTCCCTCCTTAGTTGCTCAATAGGATCCAGGTCTGCAGCATACTTAGGTTGTGTATCCCCTTCAAAATGTTGCCTTGCTTCTTCAATGCGTGATGCCGCTGCAACAAAATCATTGAGGGTCGCATCCAATCTAAGAGATTCACGAAGCTTCTGCTGAGATGACCTAGGCAGAGCGTTTTCGATCCACTTTTTAACCAAAAAGTCACCTGGAGCATGTGGCAGACGTGCAACAAGTGCTTTTGTTCTAGTGTGAAGTTCATGAAAGGATTCACCTGGTCTTAGCTTCAAATTCTCTAGCTGATCTAGAGCTCTTTCCGAGGAATCACTTGGTCGGAATGTCTGTGAGAATGCCGCCTTCAGGGCCTCCCATGTAGTGAAATGGCCATCTGCATATTGACTATACCATTTATCTGCAAGACCCTCCAATGTGGATGGAAAAAGTGCCAGCATTGCATCCTCTCTATTTTGCAGACCTCTTCCACGGCATAAAGAGATGAATCTCCTCACATGATCATCAGCATCCTCATAGGCTTGTCCTTGAAGGTAGGGAATTTGATATTTAATCTGGAGAGTAAATGAGAGAGATCCTCCATTTGTACTGGTGTTTCTTCGGACGTATCTGACGAGAAGTCTGGAGATCTCCTATACCCCTCTTTCGACAATGGTGTCGCACCCAAATCAATTGATAAATTTAGGGAGGGCAGAGGGGAGGTAGACTCACTAGTCGTGGTTATGGCTAACTTATTAAGGCTCCTCCGAACATGAAGAGACTCCTTATCTACCCGTGTATGGGTCATGTACCTACTTGCAAATGTAATAGGGCAGAAATACCTCTCACAGAAATGCAAAGGTCCCACCATGCGTGCCAAAATGTAGAGGAGGTACTGGGGTATCCGCTTTTAACAAAAGTAGAGATTAAAGATTAACATATCCAGTACGTCGCCTACTCAAGGGGGGTTCTCTTTAGGGAAGTATACCCTTTAACATTTCTGTGACCAGGTAGATAACAAGGATTGCACAGAGTGGTCCATACTTCAGAAAATATGAACAACAATTGACCAAGGAAGACCATACACTTCTTGATTCGATTCAAATGATTACAAGATTTGTCGAGGAAATGCTCAAAAACTAATGCTCAGAGCTTCGTGGTACTCTATGCAGATAAATACAGATCAATACTAATGATGAAGGAATTGCTCAAGAGAATCGAGCTTAACACCAATAGTGTCTCACAGAAAAGAAAGAAAATCCAAGCTACTCTCTTACACTATAGTGCTCATAGCCCTCCACTGAGAAGCCTACCTTCTGTATCCACACTACAGAGTAGCTTCTACAATAGGCTTGAAACCACCAAGTGCAAGAGAGAACTTCTGCACGTATACACGCATCAGTGTAACTCTAAAAAAAATGTACCAAAAAGTGTACCCCCAAATAGCACAAATCCCTTGTTTTTATAGGCCCCAATAGGCCAAGCGGGCCTTGTCGAATCTTCACGTCCTCTGATCACGCGCCCAAAATTGAAGGGGTAGGTCAATTATTCCGTTAATTGAATTGGGTCCACATAAATAGGTAGGCGGCAGACAACCTTTTCTTCGCTTCCTCATTTACTAGTTCCCTTTTACCTTTTACTTCTAATCTGAGGTCCTCATGCTGCCTGCAACGCATCCCCAATTTGTCTTTACCATTTCACCATGCTTTGGAGCTGGTACTTCACACCTGTCAATAACTTCTTGAACCTCTTCAACTCCTTTAGCTAGAATTTTCCCCTTGTCCAACCAAGTTCAAAAATGATAGACCATGCATCACCACATTCTACATCAGCTTCAAAGGTTGCTTTTGGAGCATCCACGGCTATGTCCTTGGAATGAGCCCCATAAATTTTAGATTCCTCTTTCTTAACCGAAGCTCCAAACTTCAGAAGCTCTGATGGCACTACTTGACCTGCCTCTTTCAGCACATTGAAAAGCTCTCCATCCTTATCTGTATGAGGAGTGGAGAAGGCGGGGTAGAGGGGGTTGCGGGAGGGATTGGAGAAGGAGGGAGGAGGAGGGGGCTCGCGGGGGGAGGCGAAGGGGGAGGGAGGCGGGGGGGCTCGCGGGGGGAGGCGGAGGGGGATGGAGGAGGAGGGAGGGAAGAGGAGGGGGGAGGGGAAGGCATAGGGGGAGGGATGCGGGGGGGGGGGGGGGGGGCTCGCGGGGGGTAGCGGAGGGGGATGGAGGAGGAGGGAGGGAAGAGGAGGGGGGAGGGGAAGGCGGAGGGGGAGGGAGGCGGGGGGGCTCGCGGGGAAAGGCGGAGTGGAGGGGGAGGGAAGAGGAGGGGGAGAGAGAGAGAGAGAAGGAGGAGGGAAAGAGAAAGGGGGGGGGGCAGGAAGAGAAAGAGAGAGGACGGGAGAGAGAGAGAGAGAGAGAGAGAGAAAGGGGCGGTGCAAGCCCTGAGAAAGAGAGGGAGGAGAGAAAGAGAAAAGAAGAAGGGGTTGAGGGGAGGAACACAACAGTCTTGGAGGGTTTATGTGATCAAAATATGAAGGTGAAGGTCAAGTTGGGTATATAGAGGAGAGATATGATGATTTGATTATGGGAATGGGAACATATGAACGCAACATAAATCCATGAACATGAATGATGAGAACAAAAGAAAACAATACATATGAGTCGGTTTTGAAAGGAAGAATGGTCCAAAAAAGGAGCTTTTTACACACTTTCAAAATTTAATCCATTTGCATGGGTGCTTATGGATGGTATGTATGCATGTGGATCATGATTTATGAATATGATAATAATAAAAGAAAACCCTACACATCAATTGATTTCAAAAGGAAGAATGGTATCTGCAAGGGTGCTTATGGATGGTATGTATGCATGTGGATCATGATTTATGAATATGATAATAATAAAAGAAAACCCTATACATCATTTGATTTCAAAAGGAAGAATGGACCTCGTTATACACTGTCGAGATTCAAACATATGCATGGGTGTTTGTCGATAGAATGCATGCATGTGGGTCATGATTCATGAATATAAATAAACTTATCCTCACAATTGCACTAGATAATCCTCATTGGTTTCATGCAAGATTGAAGATCCTTCTCACACATAGAAAGAGTTAAAAGGATACTTGTAAAAAGCACTTAAGAGACAAGAGACATGGTGACAAGGTGACAAGGTGACAAGAGACATGGTGACAAGGTGACATGAATTAAAAGAGATTGTAATAAACACATGTGCATGAGCGTCATGATACATCAAGCTCAGTAATTTAATGGTCAAAGACATTCCACACACATTGATTCTAAGAACTATGCTCTAACTTCAATGCTCACATGCTAAACTGAGGGTAATCCTCTCAAAAAAACCATCTGCTATAATCCTCTCAACGAAACCATCTGCTAGAAAGGACCTATGGATGACTAACAATGATGTCCATGAATTTGGAGGGGAGTTTATATAGTTTTTTGAATGAAGTTTTCCCTTGGATCTAGAGAAATCAACTCTTCATCGTATGATAAACTAGTTTTGATTACAACCATTAGAGTTATACATATGATCTTTCTACATGTGTGAATTCCCTTTCACATCCTTGATGCTTCTTGGACTTCTCAACGAATTATGGCTACCTTCACACAATGTGTTTCTTGTAGCCCTTCACAAGTGAGAGGGGAGAGAAAATCTTCATGATATTGTTATCGAAGAGATAACATCATCTCAAATATAATAGCACACTAGACTATCAAGAGTGATCTTATTGGTTTGAAGGTTTATTGCTCATCATAATAATGCTCATATTCGAAAGGTGTATTTTAAATGCTTCGTAAGAAGTTCTAGTGAGTTTTTTTATAGTAAGGCTGTAGGAAAATTCATATGGTTGCATGGTCTTCGAAATACACGATGTAAGCTCTCCACATTTGCCAATGATTAGCATCCAAATTATAGCAGGACTTATTGGATACTTAACTTATTGACCATAATTTTCAGTGTATTTAGTACTCTCACTTTGTAGTCAATAATATTGGCATTGATGGAGACCCATTTAATTGACATTAACTGGTGCATATAAAGTTAGAAAAGCAAGAAAAAAAACTCAAGCTTGAGAGGATTTACCCCCTTTGAACATTTCACATATTATAGATGAAATAACTACCATTATCTAGGTAATTGAGATGAGACAAAATAACTGCATTGAAGATGGTGATATTCCATAGATTCCTATTTATGTTGTAGTTTCTCCTACACCTACTATGGAGCAAATTTGTTGGGATGGCAGAGATGCTCATGCACATGCATTGATAGCCTTGTCGATCAAACATGCCACTCTTATAGAATAACTAAGGATGCTTGGGATACACTTACCACTTTATACCAGGCAAGGAATGAGGCTCGTGTTGCTTACCTCTAAAAATAGCTCGAGAGTGAGCACATGAATGAAGGTGATTCTATGGATAATGTTTTGGAAAAGATCAAAGACTTGAAGGAACAATTGTTTTGTGCTGATGAATTTATATTAGATAGCTCACTTGTGTAGACAATTATAAATGGTCTTCCTAATTCGTATAAGAGTTTTGCTTCTACTCTTTGTTTCATGATGAAAGGCAATCCAAATGCCTTCACAGTTGAGGATTTAGTCTCTCTTCTATTGCTCGAAGATCAGTCTAGGCCAAACAAGTCCATTATGCATGTTGTAGATCAATCTATCCTCGCTAGTCAGAAGGGCAAAGGTAAATGGAGCTCATCTGGTAGTAACCAGAAATGTGCAAATGTTGCACATTCGAAGAAGGAAGACAAAGATGAGAAGAAATAAGAAAAGCAATAAATTGTTTTGTAAGTATTCTAAAGGAAATGATCATGTCATAAAGAACTGTCCAAAGCTGGCTGCAAAAGAAGCAAATAAAAAAGAGGCTCGAATGGTTGTTGTAGAGGCCTCTACACCAAAAGCAAAGTGTCCTAATCTTGTGTAGAATGAAGAATTTACATCGACTACTATTTGAAGTTTTGATCCATCTTCTCATGAGCAGTGTATGTCTGCAATAGACTCAGATGTTTGGTACTTTGATAGTGGTAAAACCAAACATATTACCTTGCGGTGGAGTTTCCTCAGTTCATTTGAGCTGCCCCTAGAGGGAATACTATCGCATGCACCAAAAACATCTCTTATCTTGTTATGGGATTTGGTAAGATCAGTCTAACTACTGCTCATGTTAGTTCCTTTACATTGTTAGATGCTTTATTTATGCCAAGGATCAAGATTGCACTATTCTCACTATTTGCACTAACCAAGATTGATTGGGTTGGGAAATTTATTGATGACAAATGTATAGTTCATGATATGTCAAATGGCCACATGATTATTCTTCTCGCATTTTATGTCATGGGCTATATAAGCTCATAAACTATAATAAATTTGTGAATGATTTAGCATGTACAATACATGACCCTTAGGCTATGTTAGATGCAAAGCTTTGGCATGCAAGCTTTGGTCATCTAAATTTTGCTAGTTTGCTATGCATGGAGAAATCTGAAATGGTGTCCTCTTTGCGCAAACTTGAGGCACCAGATAAGCATCTATGTGAAGGCTATATTTTGGGCAAAATGCAACATTCCTCCTTCCCAAAAGCTGGTTCAGTTCAAGCTACTCCAAAATTGCAGCTTTTTCATAGTGTTGTATGTGGTCTTATGTAGACACCTTCTTTTGGGAACTATCTTTACTTCGTGACTTTCATCGATGATTTTTCCAAACATGCATGAGTATATCCATCGAAGGAAAAGTCCGAAGTGTTTATGTGCCTCAAACAATTTTTGGTTTTGGCTAAAAATCTATGATCATGTAAAATGAGCACCCTCCGTTTTGATTGGGGGGAAGGAATATATGTCTTTTGAATATAATGCATCTCTCGCTAAATATGGGATAAGACATCATTGTACAATGCAGTATACACCACAATAGAATGGAGTTGCTGAAAGGAAGAATAGTTCATTCATGGAGATGGCGAGGTGTATGGTCGAGAGTTAGGCTTTACCACATAGTTTCTAGCTTGAGGCTATTATGTGTGCAACATATGTACTTAACATGCATCCCACTAAAGCGTTGTAGTCTATCACTCGATATGAGGCTTGGTATGGTCGCAAGCTATATGTTTCTCATCTATGAGTTTTTGGTTTTTTGGAATCTACATTAGTGCCTGAACAACAATGCAACAAGTTGCATGATAAAACAATGAAATATATTTTTGTTGGGTATAGTTCTAAAAGTAAAGCCTATCGTATGTATCATCCATAGACTAAATGCATTTTGGTTAGCAATGATGTTTCTTTTTCTGTGGAAGATGCTATTCAGCCATTACTTTCATGTACTAAGGAGACATTTGTTAGCTCCAAAGACATGTATGACACCTTGCTCCCTCCCTTTAAAGGTGGACATCCTAATGCTAGTCGGAATGAGGTAAATTTTCAAACTTTATAGGTTTTATGTGATGATGGAGATCAGTCCATTTTTTATGTAGATTTACATGATGCACTTATTAATGAGAGAGCTGCTATTGAGGAGGAAAAAACTAGGCCAAAATGGCTAGTGCAGACTTTGCATGACAGCAAAAGAATCATTTTTGTACATGCAAACAATGATTTTTTGTAATCGAGTGCCCCATTTTGGGCATATGAAGGAATTCTCAAGCTTGAGGAGTTTAGGCAAATTCTACACTCAAAATTTCATAATTTTTTAGAGCTCATTAGATACCTCAAGGGGATCTAGAACCTATTTTTAAACTATGTTGAACACATGTCTAAAGATAGCCAAAGCTAGTAGAAAACTATAAATAGAGCTAGAAAGCTCATTTTTGAGGCTAGGCATTTTGGGAAATGAAGCTTACTTCATGCTTGAGATCTCTTGAAGCCTTCACCTTCCATTTTTCATATTTTGTCTCTCTACCCCGTATGTGTGTGTGTGTATGAATCTTGAGTGCTTCTCACCTTCATCTTCACTTAGATCATTTGCTCATGATCATCATATCATCTGTTATATACCAGAGATGTACAAGCTTGGAGGAACGAGAAGTTCCTTGCTCGAGGGATAGCCAAGGCCAAACTCTAGAGAGCTCATATAAGGACCTACTCATGATGGCCAGATGAGTACAGAGACCTTGGAGAGAACTCTAGAGGGTGACTATGCAAGGGCTATAAATATGTTGGGAGGTGAGTCCCAGGCTTGTCATTCCCCACTTCTCACATTTGGTATCAAAGCTTGAGGGAGAGAGAGACCTTGGGGGAGAGCTTGATGGAGATGAAGAATAGTCTGCATGCAAGAATGAAAATATTTTTCATGCTAATTATGGGGCATCATCATCTTTGTGAAAGAAATGCGAACAGCCAATGATTCTTGTATGGGCATTCACTTCGAAGTCGGCTAGCCTCAAGAGGCATGCCAAAATGGATTGCGCTGTTCGAACATGAGAAGGACAAAAACTTCATTAGAGAAACCTCTTCATGCATGAGATGGGCATTGCCGGTTTTGAAACCTCAACCTCTCGTAGGGAGATAAGTACTCCAACCAATAGGCCATTTTCACTTGCTAATATGACAAACACAGAGTTAAAATATGATATCTACTTGTTGCTACACATTCAATGAAGAAAAATAGAGAGAATAAGTAGAGATAGAAAAAGAGAGAGAGAGGAAGAGAGATAAAGAAACAGAGAAGTAGATAGAGAGAGAAGAAGAGAATGGAGAGAGAGAGAGGGACAAAAGGGGAGGGAGAGAGAGAGAGAGAGAGAGAGAGAGAGAGAGAGAGAGAGAGAGAGAGAGAGAGAGAGAGAGAGAGAGAGAGAGAGAGAGAGAGAGAGAGAGAAAGTAAGAAAGGGAAGAAATAGAAAAGAGAGATAAAGAAGCAGAGAAAAAAATAAGGAGAAAGAGAAGGAAATAGAAGGAAAGAGAAGGAGAAGAAGGAAAGAGAGAAGGAGAAAGAGAAGAAGAAAGACCAAGAAAAAAAGAGAAGGAGAAAGAGAAGAAGGAGAAGAAAGAAAGAGATAGGGAAAGAGGAAAAAAGATGGAGATAGAGATATAGATAGAAGTGAGAAGAAAAAGTAGAGAGAGAGCAAGAGAGGGGAAGAGAGAAATGTAAAGATAAAAAGAGAGAAAGATATAGAGAGAGAAGAAGAGAATGGAGAAGGGAGAAAGAGAGGAAGTAGAAAGAGGCAGAAGAGAAAGAGCAAGGTTAATATACCTACCTCCACTTAAATGGACATAACTCTCTAATATTGTGTCCAAATTGGATGATTCCACTTGTTATAGAAAGTAGACTCAAAGGCCTCTCAATTATTAGTTGGAACCTATGATTTGATGATTAAAAACCACAGGTAGAGAGTATTTAGTTCTCTGCATACTTCTTCAAAGAGGTATGCTGCCCACTCACCTAGCTTCATTGCTTTGTCCATAGTGTCCTCATGAAATACCTTAATCACGAAATTCGAATTGGTATAGATTCCATACTTCAAGAAATTTTGTTTGATTTTTCATATGCCATATTTTGACGATTGAAAGCCATCTTTGCACAAGCTTTTATATGGCGGTTGGCTGGTGAGAAACTCTTTTTGACTTACTTGAGTGTCCAATTATGCAAACTAGGCGTTTCTAATCATATTCTGAACCATGATAGGAACTAATTAATTTGAATATCTTTTCATCATATTTCTTATCTTAAATATATTTATTTGAACACTTTTGGCATCAAAGTTTATAATTTTGCATTGTATTCTCTTCCAATTTTATGAAACCAACATTGGAATGTGCATGAAAGTTACTTTGATATGATTTCAATCATTCACTTGAAGTTACACTTACTTATGTTGATTTATGAAAGCATGCACAGGTTGTTGTTTTGTGTTTCAAGATCTCTATGCAGGTATTGGAGCCATAAAAGACCTTGTTATGAGAGCGTGTAGTGCCCAACAACACATATTGGAAAATTTTCCTATTTGCAGGCTGCTCGAGTAAAGAAAGTGGTCTTCCAACTACTAAGGTGATGCTTATCATCATATCATGGTTATTATTTTTTTCAGGCTTCATTTTCCAGGGGAAGTGTTGTCGAAAGTTTTGTCGCAACATGACATTATATGCCATGTGAGAACTAGAGTGATGTTGTGATGTGAGAGAGAGGAAGATGCATGAGAGGAAGACTACAGATTAAGATGCATGAGTGGATGCATGCATACATAGACGATATGAATTCTAGAAAGTTGAAGTGCATGATGCATTTTCTATCTATAGAAGATAATTTTTATGTACCACCACAATGAGTTAGGGTGAGCATGATATATGTGATAGAGGTACCATGTGTAGGATAATTGTGACTTTAGAAAGTAAGTTACAAGGTATATCCATAAAAAAAACTAAGATGTGTTTTCATCTAGTAACCCATGAGCACATGAATTGTTCTTCATGGGAGTCTATGTACTTGATATAGACTTTTATCTCGAGTCGGCACAAGAGTGCTATGGTCATGATCATTAATACAAGTACTAAATGCATGTATATGATTGGATATGATAAGGTTAATGAATGCGAAAGAAGCACAATGACTAGAATGATATCCATACATATTCACTTTCATTGAAAAGTGGATATTGTAAAGAATCTATTTTCCATGAGATGATTCCGATTATTAATTGGCGTGCATTGATCTAGAGTATCATTATATGCATGGAATGTCTCCATGTCATAATGCATCCAAGATAATGAATGAGTATGTCTTATCATAAGGATTAACATGTCTCTTCATTTTTAGATTTAAAGAATTGATTGAGCAAATAGATAGTGAGGTAACAACCTCATCACGATTTGGATTTTTCTCTTTGATTGAATTCCTAAATGTATTGAAGCTTGGAGGGAAAGTAGCTCCTAAGCGTATCTAACTAATTTTCAACTAATTTGGATACCTTTAGAAGGTTAAATGATTTCTGCACTAGAAGTGCTACTAATAGAGGTAGAGGCATGAAACAACTGATATAGGCCTGTTACAAAGAGCATTTCTCTTCCTTGGTAGATCCAAAGCGAATCATTTGTTGTGGAAATGAAAGCTTGGTAAAGAAAATTTGTGTATACAAAGTTTTATTATTTTTAAAGATCATTTGATAGATCAAAGAATCTCTGCACATCAAAGTGTAGCTTTTCAAATTTATGAAATGACCAGAGAGCATGTCCCCTAGACATGCTTGGTTCTTTTAGATCAATCACTCCAATTGGATTCTTTTTCTGTCCGATATTAGCTTAACATATCCAAATGTTGTATACAAAATTTCAAGATGAATCGTTTATCCATTAAAGAGATATAAAGAAAAGAGTAAAAGTTATTCTCTGCAAAATTTTGAAATATTGCAAGTATAGAGGCTTAGTATTTTGGTCATTGTGAAAGCCTCCAATGTGCACGTACTATGCAATTTATGTCAATAGAGGTAGTAGATATATGCCCCTAAAATGTGAAACAAATTGGATATCAATTGGTGGATCAAATGACCTATTTGTTGAAGAATAGTTGTTGGCGAGGATTGGGACATAGTTAGATTGTTTTGGATGAGCATAGTATTTTTTTCAATACTCTAGTGGAGTAAGTGATTTTGGATGATTATAACATATCACAAGCTGTGACAGGGTATTTAAGGGAGACAAAGGCAAGCTACCAAGGTCTCTATAGGTGACAAGCCAACACAAGTTAGTGGTTAAGGTCTAGACATAGGGAGTCCGATGATATTTCGAGTACTTATGCTACACACATCTGGTCTCATAGGGCCTCAGAGGGATTCCTATAGTATGCCCAAGTCAATACTACTATTGATTGGTGGAAATGATAGATAGGAAGTACAGAGACTATATTTACACTTTTTGAGCATCTAGTATTTCACACACCTAGCATACTCTACTCTTATTATTGGGAATCATAGATTTTAATTCCTTGCTGATAGCTCCTTCTGTATCATTGAGGACAATGATCTTTAGAAGAGGGAGAGAGTGTTATATACCTGAGATGTACATGCTTGGAGGAACTAGAAGTTCTTTGCTCGAAGGATAGCCAAGGCCAAAAGCTAGAGAGTTCATACAAGGACCTACTCATGATGGCCAGATGAGTAGAGGGAACTTAGAGAGAACTCTAGATGGTGACTAGGAAAGGGCTATAAATAGGTTCGGAGCTGAGTCCTAGGCATGTCATTCTGCACTTCTCACATCCTCCTCATGTGTCCAAAAATTGAACATTAAAGAGGTGAAGCTCCTTGTAGTGGTACTCATCTTTGACTAGAGTGACACCAAATTTGGTTTCATTGCTAGGGAGCATAGCTACAGTACGAACATGTGATGGTAAGAGCATAGATTATTCTAATAGGCCTTGCAGTAGTGAACTAATTCATTTTGAACTTTTCAGATTTCACTATTGGGATAATGTTTAGAATGAAAAGTCACCTCGTTTTATGCATGTGGGCAAAATTCATCGATGATAAGTTGATATTCTCTCTCTAAACCATATTTGCATCATCTTTTATGGTTGAAAATTGAACATGAAGATGAAAGCACTAAGAGAAATGTTGTATGAGGGAAAGGTAGAGCATACATAAGAGAATTAAAGCGTCTCTATAAAACTTTTGTGACTCATGGTTTAAGTACCTCGTTTAAGGCTCTACATTTAGTTCACTATATGAAATTACCTTGATTTTATTCTCTCTCTAGAATTTCTAAATTTAAAAGACTCAAAAGTGATATTTTGAGGGCGATGTGGACCTAGGTCAGTTCTAACACTATTGTGCACATCCAAGACTGAAATATTTTTGTATCCCACAAGCTCAACCAAAAACTCTGTTTTAGGAGAATTCACTCACCTCTTCAGAATTCCTCATTTATGTGCACACAAGAGAGAGAGGGAGATATAAAGAAAGTGAACATTTTGCCATGTTTTTTATATTTTTCTACTGCATTCTTGCAAACTGAGCTTCACCATGATATCTAGTCACTTGCATAGGTACAACATGTTCATTCTTGGAATCTTCACCAATCGCATCCATTTGTCCCAACACACTAAGAAAGGTTTTTTTTATTAATAAAAGGGAAGTTTGGCCTTGGCCTACTCATCAGACTTGTATTAAATAAAGGAAACGAAAAGTACAAGTGAAGGGGACTAGTGCCCACGGGACCCCCCAAGTCTCAAAGAGTGGGGGTAGATCTTACAAAGTTTAGATGGCATTACAAAGATGGTTAATCACACTCTCATCACCCTCATGTGGGGCCCACTTGGATTTAAGCTTGGTGTTGATCAGGAGAAGCACTTCATCATGCCTGAAAGGGGGGTATTTCTTATAGTTGATGATTCTTTGGCCTAGGAGGAACAATGATTTCTCAATCGACCGTTCAGTCAAGTAAATTCATCAAATACATCCAAGAAAGGTAAAGAAAAGCTTTCTGCTGGTCATAAAACATGTAAATGTTTTGAAGATGTTGATGGAGATTCAAGCGGTTCACAAAAGAGTCTTGATGAGGAACTTGGATTGCCCTTTGTGAAGACTCCAAGAGTAAGAAAGGCATATGCAAATGATACAAGGAGAAGTGACCCAGGACCAAGAAGATTTGGGAGGATGCGTAATTCACTGCAACGATTGACATAGGATAGTTACATGGCTCATCATTGTGCCTACATGACAAATCTTGGTGTAAATCACAAGCCTACACATTTGGCTTGAAAGATATCTTGAAGATCTTACATATGTGAAGAAGCATAGGAACCATTGCTAGTGGCTAATTACCACTTTATCTCATTGTAAAAGTCAAATTCACTTGGAATCTCTTCTAATCACCTACCAAAAGGACTCGTGGAAAAGTTAGTTGTTTGATTGAAAGAATATCTCCTAACATATAGGAGCTTGATCATAGGGAGCCAAAAGTTTGAATTTGAATTCAAATTTTTAGTCATTCCTTATAAAAATGGGCATGAAAAGTCACGGGTAAGTGAGAGCACTCCCGAGCCTATCATTACTGATTTTTGAGTGTGTATGAGGTCTACACTCTAGCCTACACCTTTCTACACCATTTGGCAATGATATTCATGCCAATGTAGTTGTATACAAGTGTTTTTTAATACATACATTCACATTGTCCATCTCTCAGTTCTCTGTTAGTCTACTCAAAAGTCTATCAACTTGTGAAGGACATATCTCGGTCAATTCTTCACCACATTCAGTGATTCAAAGCTTGTTGGATTCAGATGGAAGTCATCTACATGCTGTCAGAGTTTTAAGACATTCTATTAAGCCAATTTGGAGAAATCTGTGTCGAGGTGATCTCTGGTCATTTTCTACTACAATCCTAAAAAGTCGGGGGTATAGCTTAACTTGCTAAATTGATTTCTCTTAGCATATTTTATCATTTTACATCATTCCACATGGAATAGGTAGCGTACTAAGTTAATTAGATACCCCTAAAAGGAATTTTTCCAATTCCTATTGTGTTGGTCATACTGAGCAAAATACCCAGCAGGTATCAAGACATAAATAGAAGGTTTTTTTGAGTTTGTGACTTCCAAAGTTATTTGTTTTGATTCAATCATTGCACACATCATTTCCAAAGGACATAGGACATTTTATGGTTTCATTGGAAAGCTAAGGAGGTCTAGTTATCAAATCTAAAGCAAAAGAGGGCTGTTACAAAGCAAGTTTAGCAGTACCTACTCAGTCTCTTGGAGCATCCATCCATCTTTCGCAACAGTGGTATGAGAGCAAGTCAAGGTAAAATGGGAGATGGTTTTTCTTCTTTTATTGACAAATTGGACAGGAACAATTATCAAGCATGGTCTCTAAGGATGAAGACCTACTTACGAGGAAGGAGTCTCTATGGATACATCTCAGGAGAGGAGGAATTGCCCTCATTCAAAACAAGAGGATTACAAACCAAGGAAGAACATGAAAACCTCAGCACATGGTGTGCTAAGGATGCATTGGAAAGGTCTTATTTACTCAACTCTATATCTGATTTTCTTTTTCCACATATTAGAAATTGTAAGATATCCCAAGAGACTTGGGAAACCTTGTCATCTTATTTTTCCTCCAACACAAGGGCTAGGAAAAATCAGTTGTGGATTGAATTCACAACATTAAGGAAGCAACCTAAGCAAGTTGTTTCAAAATTTGTGACCAAGCTTAAAGATGTAGCAGATCAGTTAGCAAGCATAGGAGAAGAGATTGAAGAAGAACAGATTGTAAGGCAAGTGATCAATGGGATCATGGCTGATGACAAATGGGAAAGCTTCACCACTGCCATGGATCTCTACATGGACATGCACACTCCATATCTTACAACTCTCATGGGAAAATTGTTTAGTCATGAAGCAAAGCTCAACAAGAATGGAGATACATCCAAAGGTAATAACTGTTCTGCCCTATACACTCATAAGAAATCTAAAGATAAAGGCAAAAGCAAGAAGGTGGAAGATGAAGGTTCTACCTCCCAAGCCAACTATGCAGGGAGAGGTAGATCATCAAGAGGAAGGGGCAGAGGAGGTAAGCAAGGTAGGGGGAGATCTTATAACTCCTCACCATGCAACATTTGTGGTTTATCAAATCATACTACAGATGAGTGTTTCAGGAATTACAAGAATCAAAGAGGAGGAGGATATCAAAGAGGTGGCTACTCACAGTCAAGAGGTAGATTCAACCATCACCAAGGCTACAACAATAACTACAACAACAACTACAACAATAATTACAATGGCAACTACCAAGGAGGATTCAAATCCAAGAAGGATTACAACAACTACACAAAGGAGCAGGATGACTCTCTTCTAATCATGAACATGACTTCAAAGTCAGGTACAAATGATGAACACCTATTCTACATTGACTCAGGATGCTCAAATCATGTGGCTGGCAATGTAGCACTACTCTCTGATCTTGAGGAACAAAGAAGGTAAGCATCAAGTCCAAACAGGTGATGATACAAAGCAATCAGTAGTTAAAGTTGGAAATGTCAAGACTTGTGATGGAAATCAAAATTTGTTGAGCAGGGTTCTCTATGTACCACAGGATTTCTAAAGGAGAAAAATCAGGTAGACTTTTCACTTTTGAGTTAGAAGATGCAAAGAATATTGCACTATACAGTTATAAAGATCAAACACTTTCAGAGCTTGAGATTTGGCACAAAAGGTTAGGACACATAGGAGAAAGAACCTTGACAAAAATGTGCAGGGACCAATGTGTGCTTGGGATACCCAATGTATCCAAGCAACATATGATTTACAAGTGTGGTGCTTGTCAATTTGGGAAGTCTCACAGGTTACCCTTCTCAAAGAAAGGATACATGCATGAAGACTACCTAGAGCTTGTACAAATAGATGTATGGAGACCAAGCAAAGACCCTTCTGTCTCAAGATCAAGGTACTATGTGTCTTTCATTGATGATTATAGCAGATGGACTGTATTGTACTTCATGAAGCATAAGGATGAGGTATTTAATTGCTTTAAAAAATATCTTGCACTAGTTGAAAATCAAACAGGAAGGAATTTGAAGAGGCTAAGGTCAGATGGAGGAGGTGAGTACCTCTCCAATGAATTTGAAGACTTGTTGCAGGATAGAGGCATCAAAAAAGAGATAAGCACAAGGTATTCTCCTGAACAGAATGGGGTAGCTGAGAGAGGAAATATATTGATTGGTGAGACAGCTAGGTCTATGTTAAATGAGAAAAAATTACCTAATTATCTATGGGTAAAAAGTGTTTCTACTGCCACTGACCTCATAAACAGGTTACCATCTAAGTCTCTTGATGGTATGAAACCCTATGAAGCATGGCATGGTAAGAGACCCTCACTTGACAATTGCAAAATATTTGGATGTATAGCATATGTACACATTCCTTCTCAGATAAGAGGTAAGCTAGACCCAAAGGCTGAAAAATGCATCTTTATTGGGTATGATTTAAATAAAAAAGGTTACATTTTTTATAATCCTACCAATAAGGGATTCATGGTAAGCAGAGATGTTGTCTTTGATGAAAATGATTCTTGGTATGAGAATGAATGCAGGAAGGTTAAGTTACCCTATGATTTGGAAGAGGAATTTCCAAGTCTTACAAAGGAGGAACCTACTCAGTATGAAGACTCAAGTTCAGATGATGAAACTACTATCAATCCTGAAGAATTCAAAGCATGGAAGTCCAAAGGAAAAATGAAGATGAAGAAGCTTGAAGACATACCTGAATCTTCAGCTCAACCATTTAGAAGATCACATAGAGAAAGCAAGAAACCTATCAGATATGGGTATGATACATCTCTTGTTACTAAACATTCTGTTTATCTTGCCAAATATTTGTCAAATGAAGAACGAGGATCATATGAAGAAGCAATAACCAAATCAGAATGGAAAGAAGCTATGGATGAGGAGATTGATGCCCTCAAAGAGAGTGACACATGGGAGTTAGTACCTAAGAAGGACTCAATGAAGGTAATAGGATCCAGATGGATCTATAAGCTTAAAAGAAATTCTGATGGCACAATTAATAGGTACAAAGCCAGATTGGTAGCTAACGGTTTTGCACAAACCCAAGGCATTGACTATAAGGAGACATTCTCACATGTGGCCAAGATGCCAACCATCAGAGTGTTGGTAAGTGTGGCTGCATCAAAAAATTGGAATATGTACCAATCGGATGTCAAGAATGCTTTCTTGAATGGATGGATTTCAGAGAAGGTATATATGTCACAACCTCCTGGCTATGAGGACCCTAAGAAGGTAACACATGTTTGCAAATTAAAAAAGGCTTTATATGGATTGAAGCAAGCACCTACGGCATGGAATTACAGGTTAACTACATACCTCGAAGACCAAGGATTTATCATGAGCAAGGATTTGTCATGAGCAAGGCAGACACTTCTCTGTTCATTAAGAGAAGTAATTCAGAGGTAATATACCTTTGTGTTTATGTTGATGACATCATCATTATAGGTAATGATGTCAATCGAATCAGATATATCAAAAGTCAAATGATGAAGGAGTTCAAGATCAATGATCTTGGTCTATTGAAGTATTTTTTGGGACCTGAATTAGTCTACACTAATTCGGGGATATACATCACTCAGAGAAAATACATATAGGATATGTTGAAGAAGTTTCACTTGCAGGATGCCAAAGTAGCAAGCACTCCAATGGAGGTAAACCTAAAACTAAGTGCCCATGAAGGTGATGAAGTCAATGACATTACACATTATCAAAGTATGGTGGGTAGCTTGAACTATGCTACCTTAACAAGGATAGAAATTGCATATGGAGTTAGTGTGCTAAGTCAATTTATGCACAAGCCAAGGATACCTCACTTAGAGGTTGCCAAGAGAATCTTGAAGTATCTCAAGGGTACACAGAACCATGGTTTGTATTTCCCTTACACTTCAGATATTGATATCAAAATTTATTCAGATGCAGATTGGGCAGGATGCAAGGATGATAGGAGGAGCACTTCTGGATATATTTCTTTTGTAGGTGACAAACCAATTTCATGGTCTTCAAAGAAGCAACCCACTGTTGCTTTGTCTTCCACAGAGGCAGAGTATAGAGGACTAGCTAATGCCACACAAGAAGCAATATGGATTAAGCTTTTGTATACAGAATTGGGTTTATTTAGTAGGTCTCCAATAATCTTATGAGATAATACAAGCTCTCTTCACCTTGCAGCTAATCCTATTTATCATGCTAGGACCAAACACATAGAGGTCCATTACCATTATGTAAGAGAGAAGTTGATAAGCAAGGACATTCAGCTTACCTATGTATCAACCAACATGCAATGTGCAGATTTGTTAACTAAAGCTTTGGATGGAACCAAACTTTGTAGGTTCAAATCCATGATTGGATTGCAAGAAATACTTGAAGATTGAAGATGAAGACTTAAGCCAAAATTTTTGGCTTGAGGGGGAGCTGTTGGTGTAAATCAGAAGCCTACACATTTGGCTTGAAAGATATCTTGAAGATCTTGCATATGTGAAGAAGCATAGGAACCATTGCTAGTGGCTAATTACCACTTTATCTCATTGTAAAAGTCAAATTGTCTTGGAATCTCTTGTAATCACCTACCAAAAGGATTCATGGAAAAGTTAGTTGATTGATTGAAAGAATATCTCCTAACATATAGGAGCTTGATCATAGGGAGCCAAAAGTTTGAATTTGAATTCAAATTTTTAGTCATTCCTTATAAAAATGGACATGAAAAGTCGCGGGTAAGTGAGAGCACTCCCGAGCCTATCATTACTGATTTTTGAGTGTGTGTGAGGTCTATACTCTAGCCTACACCTCTCTACACCATTTGACAATGATATTCATGCCAATGGAGTTGTATACAAGTGTTTTTTAATACATATATTCACATTGTCCATCTCTGAGTTCTGTATTAGTCCACTCAAAAGGCTGTCAACTTGTGAAGGACATATCTCGGTCAATTCTTCACAAAATTCAGTGATTCAAAGCTTGTTCGATTCAGATTGAAGCCATCTACATGCTGCCAAAGTTTGAAGACATTCTATTCAGCCAATTTGGAGAAATCTGTGTCAAGGTGATCTCTGGTCATTTTCTGCTACAGTCCTAAAAAGTCGGGGGTATAGCTTAACTTGCTAAATTGATTTCTCTTAGCATAGTTTATCATTTTACATCATTCCACTTGGAATAAGTAGCTTACTAAGTTAATTCGATACCCCTAAAAGGGATTTTTCTAGTTTCTATTGTGCTGGTCATACTGAGAAAAATACCCAGTAGGTATCAAGACATAAATAGAAGGTTTTCTTGAGTTTTGACTTCCAAAGTTATCTGTTTTGATTCAATCATTACACACATCATTTCCAAAGGACATAGGACATTTTATGGTGTCATTGGAAAGCTAAGGAGGTCTAGTTATCAACTCTGAAGCAAAAGAGGGCTGGTGCAAAGCAGGTTTAGCAGTACCTACTCAGTCTCTTGGAGCATCCATCCATCTTTCCCAACAACAAAGGGTACACAAGATGTTGAACCTTCTTGTTTTGAAGATGCAATTGGTAATGAAGATTGGGAAAAAACTATGGATGAGGAGTTGGCTACACTTTATGGAAATGATACATGCAAGCTGGTTCCATTGCCACAAGGAAAGAAACCCATAGGCTGCAAATGGGTTTACAAGGTAAAGCATAATGCTAATTGTAGCGTAAGCAGGTATAAAGCACGATTGGTAGCTAAAGGATATGCACATACATATGGCATTGATTATGGGGAAACATTCAGCCCTGTAGCTAAAATGTATGTTGTGAGAACACTTGTTGCATTAGCTACAACAAAAGGATGGACTTTGCATCAGATGGATATGAAGAATGCTTTCGTACATGGTGAGTTAGAGGAAGAATATATATGGACTAGCCACAAGGATATGAAAATTCAAAGCATGCATAATATGTTTGCAGGTTGCAAAAGGCTTTGTATGGGCTGAAGCAAGCCCCTTGTGCATGGCATGCTAGGATTGCTGATTACTTAACCAGCATCACTATGGTGGCTATTTATGTTGATGACCGGATTGTAGGTGGTGATAATGAAGGAAGCGTCAAAGAGGTAAAACAACTTTTTATGCAGGAATTTGACATGAAAGGTCTTGGTGTGTTGTGTTATTTCTTCGGCATTGAGTTTATACATACAAAAAGAGGTATATGGATGTCGTAAAGGCAATATGCCTTGAATATGCTACAAAAGTATGGTATGGCTGATTATAAGCCAATTTCTATGCCATTAGATCATAATTTGAAGTTGGATGCTACATCAGGTGAAGCATTCGTAAATGCTACTATGCACAGGAAAATTATGGGAATTCTTATATATCTCACAATTACAAGGCTTGATCTCAATTATACTGTTGGACTTGAAAGTCAGTTTATGCAGATTCCCAGGAAGCCACATTTGGATGCTCTGAGGCACGTTGTACGTTATGTGAGTGCTACTTTGGATTATGGATTGTTTTATGAGGCTAGTGTAGATTTGCAGGTTCATGGATACACTAATGCAGATTGTGATGGTAGCATTCCAGATAGAAGATCTACTAGTGGTTTTCTATTCTCACTTGGGAGTGGAGCTATTACATGGAGCAGCAAAAAGCAACCCACTATTGCTTTGTCGAGTACAAAGGCTGAGTATAGAGGTGCTCGAATGGCAGCATGTGAGGCATCATGGTAGGAGATGCTACTTGCAGATTTAGGTGTGGAAGTGCAAAATCTATCACTATCTATTGTGATAATCTTAGCAGCATACAATTAGCACGGAACCCTATTTTTCATGCGAGAATGAAGCATATCGAGGTACATTATCACTTCATCAGAGAGAAGGTATTAGCAGGTGATATTGATCTTGTTTATTTGAGAACAGATGAGCAGGTTGCTTATATATTCACCAAAGCACTTGGAGCTAAGAAGTTGAAGAAGTTTCGAGAGAGGCTTGGATAATAGGATATGACGTTGAGCTTGAGGGGGAGTGTTGAGATATCCAGCTCAACATGTGATGATCCAAGACCACACATATTAGTTTTTTGTTTCTCTAATATGTATAGTGGTCACGCCGATATATGTCAGGGATACTTCATTGAGGTTTATTAGATTTATCTACAGAGAGTGATGGCACATTTGTTTCTTGCCTGCTCACTCGTACGTGGACATTAGGTTTTTCCTTATGTAATGGTCTTTATGTATTGCACTTGTTGTATTCTTGTTTTAGGTCATTCTTGTACATTCCTTTTTATGTAATAGAAGAAGAATATTCATTCTTCCTTGCCTCAATCTGAGTGTGTGCTTCTCTTTGATTGTGAGTGTGTGTGTGTGTGTGTGAGCTCTCTTCCTTATCTCCTTCCTGATGACATTCCCTACTTTGTGCTCAAATCAATTTATTAAGTGCAAAGCTAGATGGTGTTTTGAATGATATAGGTAGAAATCCCACCACAAAGATGAATCATGTTATTTAGATTAGAAAATGAGTCTTGAAGGTATGCTTAGTTAGTGTAATAAGATTTATTTTCTAAGAGAAAATGCGTTCCCAAGGGGAAGGAGTTTAGTAAAGTAAGTCTCTGATCTGAGTATTTTTCCTTCTTAAGAAAGTATTAAATTAGACACCATTAGGTCAATCATGTGTATGGCAAAAAATCTAGAGACTAGTCTTAAGCAAGACTCCATTGCATTTCTTAAACAAATGATCCACTGACCTTAGTGGTTAAGCTCAAAATTTGATAAGGAAGAGTTCTTCAATTCAAATGCGCATCACGAGCATCAAGAGAGCGTTTCTCCCAAAAACATGTATGACCTTCTAACTCAAGTTAGCATTAGTTTAGATGAGTCCAAATGACTTAATTTGAGTGGATATTGCATCTACCACTAGTGGAATCTAGTGGAAGGTGCTAAAGTAGTGGTGGTGATCACACCAACCACTAGTGGACTCTAGTGGAAGATATCAAAGGAGTAGTGGATAGTGCGTATGCATTTGTGGGCTCGAGTACATTTGTGGTCCTAGTTCATTTGATCAGCTATATATATGTGCATAAGTCTTAGAGAAGATTTAACTCTGTAGCTTATGGTGTTCCAAATGGGTACTTTTTACCATTGGTATGAAACCCTTAGGAAATAGTCCATGGTGACCTTGATAGCTTATCATCACTCTAACTATGAGAACTCTCATGGAGATCTTGGTGGCCCCATTCACTTACTCATGATTTTCCATAGAGACCTATGGGATATCATTATCTTCTTCTAAAAGTAACTATGTCAGAACTTCACCAACTCTTTTGCATGCTTCTTTTTCCTCTCTCCTTGAACATTGAGATGTTTATTCTCATGCAACAATTTTGAGCAGCAAAACATTAATCTTCTTATAATCCATCGGGTATGAGATAAAATTTTGAGCTCATGACCTATTGATTGGGAGCATCATGGGCTAGCCATGCCCCAAAAGCCATGGTTGATGATTACTTGCTAATTCTTCCTCTTAGGGTTTGTCTCAACCATCCCTTGCTTGTGATTTTTGTGATTTCTAAAGCCTAGCACTCTCTTACCCTTCTAGAGATCATTGTCTTGCCGCTTATAACCCCTTGAATTAGTATCCTCATGTCGTAAAGTCCCTTGAACCTACTTGTTCGAAACCTTTTTCTATTGAGACCTTGCTCTCTACCTTGGTGTCTTTAACCTAGTTGTTTGCAAGTTGGGTGTCTTGAGCCCTTGTTATTACCTACTATACATTGAACCTAGTGTTTAGCCATGTTAGAAATCTTGGACCCTCACTAGAGTGAATCCATTAGAACTTTTAATTGGAGATAATGGTTCCTTGCATGTCTAAATCTGACCTACATATTGGGAGATAGACTTTAATCTATATTGGGATCATTTTTGAAATCGATGTGCAATAGTTTTTGTGCCCTTTTAGATACAAATCGACTATACAACATTTCTAGAGGCAACTCGGTGCCCTTGTGCCTTGTGGAATCTAACCACCTTTCACAAGCCTACTTTTTAGCCTGTGATACCAATTTTGGGAGTTGAACTCATGAACTACTAGCTAGGAGTATGATGGGATAACTATCATCCCAAAAGTGATAGTTTAGGAATAATTCCTTATCCTCCCTCTTAGGGTGTGGCTCAACCATAGATGGGTCTATCAAGTCTCTCCATCAATCAAGGTAGAGGGGGATCTCTCCTATGATGGGATGGTATATCATGTTAGACGAGTAGTTTGTTGTGACAGATTGTGTTCCTTGGGTCAATGTGTGCTACCAGACGAGGCCTTATCATGATAGAGCCCGCCTATTGTAATAGATGGCATATGTCATGATAGATGGGGTTCTACATACACACATGCATACACACACATGCACACACACATACACACAAACATACACACATAGAGTCATATACATACATATACATACACATGCATACACACACATACACATGCGGAAACCTATACATAAATAGACATATACATACACGCGTATGTAAACACATACATAGATATACATACACACACATGTACAAACGCACACATAGACACACATACACACATGTACATAAACACACATAGAAACACACACATATGCATACATACACATACATGCACATATACATAAGCACATAGACACATGGCATACACATATAGCTGCATCATACATACACACACACACATACATGCATACACACATATACACATACAAACGCATATGCATACACATGCATACATACACATACATACATATACATGCATACAAACATGCATACATAAAGACATATACATACACATACAAATACACACACACACATATACACACACATGCATACAAAATGCAGGTATACACATGCATATGCATACATACATATGCACCTCCATACCCACATATGCACATACACACGTATGCATACACACCCATACACACACATACACATACACAAACATGTACAAACACACACACGTAGACAAACACACATACATACATATAGACACCCATATGCATACACAAATAGAGACACTTATACATATGCACAAATATATACACACACATACAATCATATGAATATTTACACACATGCATAGACATACACTATGATGCATATGCATGCATACATACACATATATATACATACACAAATATACGCATACACACATATGCTTACACATGGATACATACCACACATATATATAAATGTGCATAAACACGTACACATACACACACACGCATACACACACATACACATACATTGTAGCATTTCCTCAATCACAATCTTTCAATCACTAAAAAATAACAGAGGAGAGAAGAATGCAAAGATTGCACAAGGTAAGAGAAAATCTGATGCAAAAGAGTAGAAAAATATATGACACGGAGAAGGAAGAATTCTGATATTATAGATGTGAATCAATGGTTACAATAGCTTTGTACAATAGCTTGTTGACGAAGCCTCTACCTCCCGACCACCCCTGAGCAATCACAATCGCATTCACGCTCGCACTCTCAATCACACTCTCACTCTCACTCTCACTCTCACTCTCACTCTCACTCTCACTCTCAATCACAAGGTAGTTCTGAGATTTCTGTGCGTCCCCTATGTTGATGTGCAGGTCTCCCTATATCAGAGTTTGATTGTCGCCCTCCCAAAGAAGTGTGCGATCCACAAATTTTAGAAAATGTCGTGTTTCTCCAAAACTTTCGCAAAAAGCCTTGCCATCGTAGTGTATGTGCTTTCTTTCTTTTTAGCATACCCATCAAAAATGGGAGAAAAATACCAAAAAAACATATCCAAAAATATCCATAATTAGACATGGTGACATGCGAGCATTAGAATCACGGATTTGAATAGAAATAGACAGTTCTAAGAGCCTGTAACTCGAAAATGGTGAGGAATTATCTTCAACTTTTGATATATACGTTTCTTCAATTTTGCGATCTGCACAATAGTGTTAAAGACGTCCGAGGTCCAAATCCAGCTCCAAATGCCACTCTTGAGCCTTGCAAGTTTCAAAATTCTAGAGAGAGAGAGAGTAAAATCAAGGCATTTTGTCACAATGAACTAAATGTATGACCCTGAGCGAGGTTCTTAAACCATGATTCACAAAAATTTCACACAAGCACTTTTATTCTCTTATACTTATTCTACCTTTCTCTCATAGAGATTTTCCCTTAATTCTTTCATCTTCACCTTCAAAATTCCACTAGAAAACATGATGCGCATAAGGTCTAGAGGAGAATATGAAACTTGTCAACCCAAAATTCTTCCTACATGCATAAAATGACCTAATTATTCATTCGAAGCATTATCCCCACAATAAAATTCAAAAAGTTTTCAAAATGAGTTATTTCACTAGAAAAGTGGCCTATTACATGGAGCAGCAAGAAGCAACCCAGTGTTGCTTTCTCGAGTACAGAGGCTGAGTATAGATGTTTGCAATGGAAGCATGTGAGGCATCATGGTTGGAGATGCGACTTGCAAATTTAGGTGTGGAAGTGCAAAATCCTATCACTATCTATTGTGATAATCTTAGCAGCATACAGTTAGCATGGAACCCTATTTTTCATGCTAGAACGAAGCTTATCAAGGTACATTATCATTTCATCAGACAGAGTGTATTAGGAGGTGATATTGATCTTGTTTATGTGAGAACAGATGAGCAGGTTGCTGATATTTTCACCAAAACACTTGGAGCTGAGAAGTTGAAGAAGTTTCGAGAGATGCTTGTATTACAAGATATGATGTTGAGCTTGAGGGGGAGTGTTTAGATATCAAGCTCAACATGTGATGATCCAGGATGAAACGTATCAATTTTTTGTTTCTCTGACATGTATAGTGGTCACGCCGATATATGTCAGGGATACATCATTGAGCTTTATTAGATTTATCTACCGAGAGTGATGGCACATTTATTTCTTGCCAGCTCACTCATTCACAGACATTAGGTTTTTCCTTATGTAATGGTCTTTATATATTGCACTTGTTGTATTCTTGTTTTAGGTCATTCTTGTACATTCCTTTTTATGTAAAAGAAGAAGAAGAAGAAGAAGAAGATTCATTCTTCCTTGCCTCAATCTGAGTGTGTGCTTCTATATGATTGTGAGAGTGTGTGTGTATGTGTGAGAGCTCTCTTCCTTATCTCCTCCCTCGTGACATGCCCTACTTTGTGCTCAAATCAATTTATTAAGTGCAGAGCTAGATGGTGTTTTGAATGATGTAGGTAGGAATCCCACCACAATGATGAATCATGTTATTTAGATTAGAAAATGAGGCTTGAAAGTATGCTTAGTTATTATAATAAGATTTATTTTCTAGGAGAAAATGTCTTTGATCTCAGTGTTTTTCCTGCTTAAGAAAGTCTTAAATTAGACACCATTAGGTCAGTCATGTGTATAGCAAAAAATCTAGAGACTAGACTTAAGCATGAATCCATTGCATTTCTTAAACAAATGATCCACTGAACTTAGTGGTTAAGTTCAAAATTTGATAAGGAAGAGTTCTTCAATTCAAATGCGCATCACGAGCATCAAGAGAACTTTTGTCCCAAAAACATCCATAGCCTTCTAACTCAAGTTAGCATGAGTTTAGTTGAGTCCAAGAGACTTAATTTGAGTGGATATTACATCTACCACTAGTGGAATCTAGTGGAAGGTGCTAAAGTAGTGGTGGTGATCACACCAACCACTACTGGACTCTAGTGGAAGATATTAAAGGAGTAGTGGATAGTGCGTATGCATTTGTGGGCTCGAGTACATTTGTGGTCCTGGTGGATGTGATCAGATATATATATATATATATATATATATATATATATATATATATATATATATATATATATATATATATATATATATATATATATATATATATATATATATATATATGTGTGTGTGTATGTATGTATGTATATATATATATGCATAAGTCTTAGAGAAGATTCACCTCTGTATCTCATGGTGTTCCAAATGGGTACTTTTTACCATTGGTATGAGACCCTTAGGAAATAGTCCATGGTGACCTTGATAGCTTATCATCATTCTAACTATGAGAGCTCTCATGGACATCTTTGTGACCCCATTGACTTACTCATGATTTCTTGTAGAGACCTATGGGATCTCATTATCTTCTTCTAAAATTAAGTATGCAAGAAATTCACCAACTCTTTTGCATGCTTGTTTTTCCTCTCTCCTTGAACATTGAGATGTTTATTCTCATGCAACAATTTTGAGCAGCAAAAGATTAATCTTCTTATAATCCATTGGGTATAAGATACAGTTTTGTGCTCATGACCTATTGATTGGGAGCATCATGGCCTATGCATGCCCCAAAAGCCATGGTTGACGATTACGTGCTAATTCTTCCTCTTAGGGTTTGTCTCAACCATCCCTTGCTTGTGATTTCTGTGAGTTCTGAAGCCTAGACTCTCTTAGCCTTCTAGAGATCATTGTCTTGCTCATTATCGCCCCTTGAACTAGTATCCTCATGTCATAAAGTCCCTTGAACCTTCTTGTTTGAAACCTTTTTCTATTTAGACCTTGCTCTCTTCATTGGTGTCTTTAACCTACTTGTTTGCAAGCTGGGTGTCTTGAGCCCTTGTTATTAACTACTATACATTGAACCTAGTGTTCACCCATGTTAGAAATCTTGGACGCTCATTATAGTGAATCCATTAGAACTTTTATTTCGAGAGAATGGCTCCATGCATGTCTAAACCTGATCTAGATATTGGGAGATACACTTTAATTTGTATGAGGATCATTTTTGAAATCCATGTGCAATAGTTGTTGTGCCCTTTTAGATACAAATTGACCATACAACATTTCTAGAGGCAACTCAGTGCCCTTGTGCCTTGTGGATTCAACCCACCTTTCCCAAGCCTAATTTTTAGATTGTGATACCAATTTTGGAAGTTGAACTCATGAACCACTGGTTAGGAGTATGATGGAATAACTATCACCCCAAAAGTGATATTTTAGGATTAATTCCTTATCCTCCCTCTTAGGGTGTGGCTCAACCATAGATGGGTCTATCAGGTCTCTCCATCAATCATGGTAGAGGGTGATCTCTCCTATGATGGTATGGTCTATCATGTTACACAAGTAGTTACTTGTGACAGATTGTGTTTTTTGGGTTGATGTGTGCTAACAAAGGAGGGCCTATTATGATAGAGCCCGCATATTGTGATAGATGGTATATGTCATGATAGATGGGGTTCTACATACACACATGCATATACACACATGCACATACACATACACACAAACATACACACATAGTGTCACATACACACATATACATACACATGCATACACACACATACACATGCACAAATATACACATAAATAGACATATACATACACACGTATGTAAACATATACATAGATAGACATACACACACATGTATAGACATGGACATAGACACACATATACACATGTACATAAACACACATAGAAACGCACACATATGCATACATGCACATACACATAAGCACATAGACACATGGCATACACATATACCTACATGCATACATACACACACACATACATGCATACACACATATACACATGCAAATGCATATGCATACACATGCATACATATAGACACATAGATATACATGCATACAAACATGCATACATAAAGACATATACATACACATACAAATACACACACATATACATATACACACACATGCATACAAAATGCATGTATACACATGCATATGCATACATACATATGCACCTCCATACCCACATATACACATACACACATATGCATACACACTGATATACACACATACACATACACAAACATGTACAAACGCACACACACGTAGACACACACACACACACATACATACATATAGACACCCATATGCATACAAAAATAGAGACACTTATACATATGCACAAATATATACACACACATAGAATCATATGAATATATACACACATGCATAGACATACACTATCATGCATATGCATGCATACATACACACATATATACATACTTAAATATACACATACACACATATGCTTACACATGGATACATACACACATATATATAAATGTGCATAAACATGTACACATACACACACATGCATAGACACACATACACATACACTGTAGCGTTTGCTCAATCACAATCTATCCCCAATCACAATCTTTTGATCACTCAAAAATAACAAGGGAGACAAGAATGCAAAGATTGCACAAGGTAAGAGAAAATCTCATGCCAAAGAGTAGAAATATATTTCACGTAGAGAAGGAAGAATTCTCATATTATAGATGTGAATCATTAGTATAATAAGATATATTTCCTAGGAGAAAATGCATTCCCAAGGGGGAAGGAGTTTAGTAAAATAAGTCTTTGATCTCAGTGTTTTATCTGCTTAAGAAGGTCTTAAATTAGACGCCATTAGGTCAGTCATGTGTATGACAAAAAATCTAGAGACTAGACTTAAGCATGACTCCATTGCATTTCTTAAACAAATGATCCATTGAACTTAGTGGTTAAGTTCAAAATTTGATAAGGAAGAGTTCTTCAATTCAAATGCGCATCGCGAGCATCAAGAGAGCTTTTTCCAAAAACAACTATAGCCTTCTAACTGAAGTTAGCATGAGTTAGTCCAAAAGACATAATTTGAGTGGATATTACATCTACCACTAGTGGAATCTAGTGGAAGGTGCTAAAGTAGTGGTGGTGATCACACCAACCACTAGTGGACTCTATTGGAAGATATCAAACGAGTAGTGGATACTGGGTATGCATTTGTTGGCTCCAGTACATCTATGGTCCTGGTTGATTTGATCAACTATATATATGTGCATAAGTCTTAGAGACGATTCACCTCTATAGCTCATGGTGTTCCAAATGGGAACTTTTTACCATTGGTATGAGACCCTTAGGAAATAGTTTATGGTGTCCTTGATAGCTTATCATCATTCTTATAATGAGAACTCTCATGGAGATCTTGGTGGCCCCATTGAGTTACTCATGATTTTCTGTAGAGACCTATGGGATCTCATTATCTTCTTCTAAAATTAACTATGCAAGAACTTCAACTGTTTTCCATGCTTGTTTTTCCCCTCTCATTGAACATTGAGACGTTTATTCTCATGGAACAATTTTGAGCGGCAAAAGATTAATCTTCTTATAATCCATCGGGTATAAGATATAGTTTTGAGCACATGACCTATTGATTGGGAGCATAATGGGCTAGCCATGCCCCAAAAGCCATGGTTGACAATTACTTGATAATTCTTCCTCTTAGGGTTTGTCTCAACCATCCCTTGCTTGTGATTTCTGTGATTTCTGAAGCGTAGCACTCTCTTAACCTTCTAGAGATCATTCTCTTGCCCCTTATAGACCCTTGAATTAGTATCCTCATGTCATAAAGTCCCTTGAACCTTCTTGTTCGAAACCTTTTTCTATTGAGACCTTGCTCTCTACCTTGTTATCTTTAACCTAGTTGTTTGCAAGCTTGGTGTCTTGAGCCCTTGTTATTAACTACTATACATTTAACCTAGTGTTCACCCATGTTAGAAATCTTGGACCCTCACAATAGTGAATCCATGAGAACTTTTATTTGGAGAGAATGGTTCCTTGCATATCTAAATCTGACCAACATATTGGAAATTACACTTTCATCTGTATTGGAATCATTTTTGAAATTGATGTGCAATAGCTGTTGTGCCCTTTTAGATACAAATTAACCATACAACATTTCTAGAGGCAACTCGGTGCCCTTGTGCCTTGTGGAATCTACCCACCTTTCCCAAGCCTACTTTTAGCTTGTGACACCAATTTTGGGAGTTGAACTCATGAACTATTGGCTAGGAGTATGATGGGATAACTATCACCCCAAATGTGATAGTTTAGGATTAATTCCTTATCGTCCCTCTTAGGGTGTGGCTCAACCATACATGGGTCTATCAGGTCTCTCCATCAATCATGGTAGAGGGGGATCTCTCCTATGATGGGATGGTCTATAATGTTAGCCTAGTAGTTTGTGCTGATAGATTCTGTCTTTTGGGTTCATGTGTGCTAACAGACGAGGGACTATCATGATAGAGCCCGCCTATTGTGATAGATGGCATATGTCATGATAGATGGGGTTCTACATACACACATGCATACACACACATGCACACACATACACGCAAACATACACACATAGAGTCACATACAAAAATATACATACACATACACATGCACAAACATACACATAAATAGACATATACATACACTTGTATGTAAACACAAACATAGATAGACATACACACGCATGTACAAACCCACACATAGGCACCCATACACACATGTACATAAACACACATAGAAACACACACATATGCATACATACACATACATGCACATATACATAAGCACATAGACACATGGCATACACATATAGCTGCATGCATACATACCCACACACATACATGCATACACACATATACACATACAAACGCATATGCATACACATGCATACATACACAGACATACACATATACACACACATGCATACAAAATGCATGTATACACATGCATATGCATACATACATACGCACCTCCATACCCACATATACACATACACACATATTCATACACACTCATACACACACACATACACATACACAACATGTACAAACACACACACATGTAGCCACACACACACATACACACACATACATACATATAGACACCCATATGCATACACAAATAGAGACACTTATACATATGCACAAATATATACACACACATACAATCATATGAATATATACAAACATGCATAGACATATGCTCTCATGCATATGCATGCATACATACACACATATATACAAACACAAATATACACACACACATATGCTTGCACATGGATACATACACATATATATATAAATGTGCATAAACACGTACACATCCACACACATGCATACACACACATACACATACACTGTAGCGTTTCCTCATTCACAATATATCCTCAATCACAATATTATGATGACTCAAAAATAATAGAGGACAGAAGAACGCAAAGATTGCACAAGGTAAGAGAAAATCTGATGTGGAAGACTAGAAACAAATATGATACAGAGAAGGAAAAATTCTGATATTATAGATGTGAATCAATGGTTACAATAGCTTTGGACAATAGCTTGTTGACGAAGCCTCTACCTCTCGACCACCGCATAGCTATCACAATCGCATTCACACTCGCACTCTCAATCACACTCTCACTCTCACTCTCACTCTCACTCTCACTCTCACTCTCACTCTCACTCTCACTCTCACTCTCACTCTCACTCTCACTCTCACTCTCACTCTCACTCTCACTCTCACTCTCACTCTCACTCTCACTCTCACTCTCACTCTCACTCTCACTCTCACTCTCACTCTCACTCTCACTCACTCTCACTCTCAATCACAAGGTAATTCTGAGATTTGTGTGCATCCCCTGTGTTGATGCGTAGGTCTCCCTATATCAGAGTTTGATCTCGCCCTTCCAAAGAAGTGTGTGATTCACCAAATTTAGAAAAAGTCCAGTTTTGCCAAAACTTTCGGAGAAAGCCATGCGATCATAGTGTGCTTTCTTTCTTTTTAGCGTACCTATCAAAAATCGCAGAAAAATACCAAAAAAAAACATATCCAAAAATATCCATAATTAGACATGGTGACATGTGAGCATCAGAATGAGGGATTCGAATAGAAATAGACACTTTTAAGAGCCTTGTAACTCGAAAATGGTGAGGAATTAGCTTAAGCTTGTGAGAGACACTTTTATTCAATTTTGCGATCTACACAAGAGTGTTAGAGACGTCCGAGGTTCAAATCTACCTCGAAATGCCACTCTTGAGCCCTGCAAGTTTCAAAATTCTAGAGAGAGTGAAATCAAGGCATTTTCTTACAATGAACTAAATGTAGGACCCTGAACGACGTACGTAAAACATCATTCACAAAAATTTCACACATGTACTTTTATTCTCTTATACTAATTCTACCTTTCTCTCATACTGGTTTTTCTTTAATTCTTTCATCTTCACCTTCAAAATTCCACTAGATAACATGATGCGAATAAGGTTTAGAGAGAGAATATGAAACTTGTCAACCCAAATATTTTTTTACATGCATAAAATGACCGAATTATTCATTCGAAGCATTATCCCCACAATGAAATTCAGAAAGTTCAAAATGAATTATTTCACTAGAAAAGAGGCCTATTACAATTCTTCACCCCTTTAAGATTTCTAGCCTCAGAGTTGGAAAGAAGGATACTGTTTTAGAAAATCTTCTAAGTTCACCCAACTCAAATCTTCTACTGGGTATGAGTGTCGTTTCACAAAAATTTCTATTGTACATCTATTTCTAAGAAATCTTTCCTCTCTTTCTAATATTATTTCAGGTTGAAACTCAAAAGAGCCATCATCTTTCAGCTTATAGTTGTCCTGCAAAACATGAGCAACATTAGATACATATCTTTTAAGTAAGCTAACATGAAATATAGGATGCACATTTAAATGTTTAGGTAATTCCAGCAAATAGCCAAGACATCCAATCTTTTTCAAAACTTTAAAAGGACCTACATATTGAGGAGAAAATCTATGATCCTTCCCTAACAACAAGTTAGATCGGTGAGGATTAACTTTAAGAAATACCATATCATCAACTTGAAATTTAAGTGGTCCACTTTATCAAGCATTTCTTTGGACACTTCTACTTTATTTGGAAAACCCAAAAAGGAAGTGGAGTCAAACAAATATAACCATACATAGGTTCAAACAGAGTCATTTTTATAGATGCATGCCATGCACTATTGTATGCAAACTCAACCAAGGTTATATATTCACTCCAATTATCCTGCTTTTCATTCATTGAAACTTCAAACATTCACTTACATATTTTCTAATATCTTGCTTCATACATGGCCAAAAGTGAGAATACTTTGTTTTAATATAGGTCCTTGAATAACCTAGATGTGCAGAAAAAGATGCACCATGACAATCATGCAATATTTTAACTTTTAATGGAGATTTAGAAGATATGCATAGCCGATTGTTACAATACAATGTTCCATTCTGCAAATGAAATTTTTCCTCATGTATCGATCCCCTGTTTACATTCAAAGAATTCAAAATAGGTGCATAAAAAGGATCTTGTTTTATCTCTTCTTGAATTTGATTGAGAAAATCAGAATGTATTATAGAAACAAGATTACACAAAGGTCTCCGACTCAATACATTAGCAACCTTATTTTACTTACCAGCCAAATACTTAATGTCAAAATCATACTCACTTAATAATTCAATCCAGCACTTCTGCCTGTTGTTAAGAAATGGTTGTGTGAAGATGTATTCTAGACTCTGATGATCTGTTTTCAATTCAAACTTAACCCCTAACAATAGATGTCTCCAATGCTTAAGTGCATGCACAACAAGAAGCATTTCTAAATCATGAGTAGGATAGTTATGTTCATGTTTTCTTAGTTTTTTGGACTCATATGCGACCACCCTACCATCTTGTAAATGAACACATCCTATTTGACTACCACTTGCATCATATGCAACCACAAAAGGCTTTCCCATTTTTGGCATTTTGATCAAAACACAATTTTCAATGACTTTTTTTTTCAATGTTTCAAATGATTTTTGACAGGCATCACTCCACGCAAATCCTACATTCTTTTTGGTCAATTCTGTGACGGGAGTAGCTATCTTAGATAAATCCTTTATAATTATTTTATATTATGTATGTTTGTGTGTACATAAAGGTATGTGCATGTAGTTAGGTGTGTATATGTATGCATGCATATGTAGGTATATATCTGTATTTGTGTCTATGTGTGTATGTATTTTTGTATATGTAAGTGTGTATGCGTATATGTAGGTGTATTTTTATGTGTGCGTTTGTGTATGTGTATGTGTAGAGGAGGTAGTAGGGTATCCAACTTTGGCAATATCAAGTTATAGAGGAAGCTATATTTTCACACACATCCAATACTTCATCTACTCAAGGAAGGTTCTTCATTAGGGAAGTATACCATGAAACATTTATGTGCACATGTACACTCACTGACAAAGGAGAAACTATACCATGATAGACAAAGGAACAATGACACATGCACATCAAAGAGAGAACCCTACTTCTTATCTCACAAAATTATTAGAGAGGGTTCGGGATATTGCAATTGGATATAACCATGGGCTGGCATGCCGCTCTAGAATCTTGACACAATCAACAATTAAAAGACTATGATGGAACCACTCAATCACCTTGTATTGCTAATAGCAAAGTCCAATGGGAGGTCGATGCTCTATATAATCTCCACAAAGTGACCTCCAATAGTGTGCATGTAGGAACAAAATGTAGAGAGTGGTAAGGAAAATGGTGCTCAAGATTCAAACTAAGATGAGAGTTTCCCAACCTAATGCCGTTGCTAATCCCAATGCCAATAATTGATCCCCTCACGAATTTCAACTCATGCTTATATAACTCCAAGAGGCCAGAATTGGCCTTGTGGAATCCCAATGTTAATTATGTACGTGCCAAAGGCGTTTAACAAAAATGGAGGGGTATGCCAAATATGGCTCTCGAAACCAACCTTAATTAAATCCTCAAATTAGCTTTTGACATTACAAGGGCTTGGTGGTAGTATTTCCTATATCAACTCCCACTTTTGCACTTCTCTAACAAAACATATTCCTCACTTTATCTCCTTTCTTTCCTGATTTCCTCATTTTATCATCTTTATGCCCTTTTTCCTCTAAAAATGACATTAGGTACCAATTAGATGGCCACTTCCATTGTGAGAGAAATAAGAAAATATGACCAACTTGCTCTACCTCCATATCTTGAGAAACTCTTGTTTCATTTTGCTATCATGGTCAATATTGAATGCTGAAGTCACTAATCTTGGATCATCTCCTCTATGCCTACATGCATTAAATCACATATTTATGTTAGACTCAAGAAATGATAGGAAGAAGATGGTTGAACCTTACCCGAAGATGGAGGATTAGGAACTAATCCTCAAACATGGCCTTTGGGGCAAGTGGTTAGCCCATCATACTCCTAGGCGGTAGGTCATGAGCTCAATTCATACAATTGGTATCATAGCTTACGAAATAGGCTTGGGAAAGTGGATGGAATGCGCATGCATCACCTTTAAAGGTGAGCCCAACAAATATTTGAGTGTATCTTCCAATGTGTAAGTCATATTTAGACGTTTAAGAGACCATTGAAAAGCTCTCAAAACAAGTTTGAAATAAAAGCACTAGATTGTGGATCCAAGATACCCAGAATGGGTGAGAACCAAGTTTGGGATAGTGAGGTTGACAACAAGGGGCTCAAAAAAACAAGGTTCTGAACAAGGAAAGTCCATAAGCAAGTGGCCAAGAAGCAAAAAGACAAGGTTCATAAGACCTAGGTTGAGAGCAAGGGTTCAAGAAACCAAGGTCGAGAACAAGATGGTTCAACAGAGTATGGAAGTTTGAGGAAATCAATTCAAGGGTTTATCAAGGATTGATCATTGAGGAAAATCATCTCTAGAAGGGGAAGGGAGTGTTAGACTCAAGAAATGACGGATAGAAGAGGGAGGATCAGAAAGTAATCCTCAACTATGTCTTTTTGGGGCAAGTGGTTAGCCCATCATACTCCTAGACAATCGTTCATGATCCACAGGGATCATGAGATTATTCCATAGGGTTCAATCTATGTGTGTGAGGGATAGGGGCAAGCTAACCAAGGTCCCAAGCTTGGGGGGTACCCTAAGGTATTGGATAGCAACTAGGATGAGTGTTGCATGATGACCACATGCCGACACTAGTTCACTTATCTTACCAAAAGTTGCGTTTTGTGATGATATTTGGCAACATGACATGGATATATTCCATTTGGTATAACTAATGTAGGTTTACCTTGTAAGTCTCTAAGCTTTTATTAATTCCTTAATCATATACAAGAAGGTCTTGAAATTACATCTGCTAACCTTTAGCAAACTATTGATCAAGAAGAGCTTTTAGGAGTATAAATCATACACCAAGAACCTTTCAAGAAGGTGATTTGTGTCTTTTATAATCTTTTATTCATTATTCCTTGATAGTACGTATGAAAATGTTATCACCTGATATTGTAGTCCTTGGAATATTGTAATAGGCCTCTTTTCTAGTGAAATAATTCATTTTGAACTTTTTGAATTTCATTTTGGGGATAATACTTAAAATGAATAATTAGCTTATTTTATGCATGTGGGAAAAATATTGGGTCAACAAGTTTCATATTCTCTCGCTAGACCTTATTTGCATCATATTTTCTAGTCAAATTTTGAAGGTAAAGATGAAAGAATTAGGAAAAACTCTGTATGAGAGAAAGGTAGAGCAAGTATAGGAGAATTAAAGTGCTTGAATGAAATTTTTGTGAATCATGTTTTAAGTACCTCGTTCAGGGTCCTACATTTAGTTCATTGTAAGAAAATGCCTTGATTTTACTCTCTCTCTCTCTAGAATTTTGAAACTTGCAGGGCTCAAAAGTGGCATTTGAAGGTGGATTTGGACCTCGAACGTCTCTAACACTATTGTGCAAATCACAAAATTGAATAAAAGTGTGTCTCACAAGCTTAATCTAATTCCTCATTGTTTTTTATTTACATGACTTTGAAAAGTGCCGTTTTCCAACACTGGAGAAAACTCGACTTTTTCTAAATTTGGTGGATCGCACACTTCTTTGGGAGGGTAGAGATCAAACCCTGATCTAGTGAGACCTGTGCACATCAACAAAAGAGACGCACAGTAAATCTGAGAATTACCTTGTGATTCAGAGTGAGAGTGAGAGTGAGAGTGTGATTGAGAGTGTGAGTGTGAATGCGATTGTGATAGCGCAGGGGTGGTCGGGAGGTAGAGGCTTTGTCAAGAAGCTATTGTCCAAAGCTATTATAACCATTGATTCACATCTATAATATCAGAATTCTTGCTTCTCTGCATCACATTTGTTTCTACTCTTAGATAGTGATTGAGGAAATGCTACAAATATAGTTAGGAAATGTAGTGATGTAACAGACGATTATTACATTCACCCAATATTTCATCTTAGTAAACTATGGTCATACATTTCTCACGATAACATATCTTTTTTTTTTGTTTCGTTTATTATAGCAGCATCACCATTCACATGAGATGTGCCTTAGAAAACTCTAGATAAAAGAGTGACCTTTGTGTAATCTCTCTACTCTGGAATACTTAGTAGCATAGACTAGTAATATTATTATATATACTACTTGTGAGTCAGAATCTATGAATTTAAATCATTTTTTTCTCTTTCATCATTGAAAAAAGTGATCTTTATGAAGAGAGAGTATTATATTCGATATACACTTAGACCTCGACATGGTAGTCGTTCTCCTTAGCTAGAATACTCATAACATAGTTCAATAAATCTTGTGTAATGTAGTGTTTCATATCTTGAAATATTCCAAATGAAGAATGTGAGTTTTATCGATATCATTTCCTATAATGAGTCTGTGTGCGTACTCATCAAGATTCAAGTTTTCGCTTGCCAACACCCCCCACAAAACCAAATATGTAAACTTCCTCGTTTGAGATCAACAATATGCATAATCCAGTGCAATGGTGCTCTCTCACAAAAAGATCACTGAATTAAGAACAATATCACATACGTACCTTTTTTGTTACTTAAAAAAAGAAATCTAAAAATCTCCTTAAAAAATAGCATTAAATTGTGATTAATTATATATGATGGTAACAACCAAAAAATAAATAACAAATAAAATCGAGTATTCTTCTCCATCGTCGTGGAGATGTAACTGTGATGTGTTGTAGACAGGTTGGACTTCGACTATCCTCCCCTTTGTCCTATGTTTGAAGTCAACGATACATACCTTCAAGTGATAGTTTCTTTTATTGAATTGCTTCCTTGGAACTTCCTGAGATCCACGACCACTATACTTCATGCTAATCCAGATGTTCAATCTATAAATTTGATGTTTGAGCATCCAACCTTCCTACATAATTAGCTTGAGAGGTACTAGCCTCATCTTCATGTTTCTTACTTTTAATGTTATCCTTAGATTTATTCTTATCTATATAAAGGGTAGAAGATTCGTTACCTCTTAAGTTGTCACCATTTGTGTTGAGATTCGCCTAATGGGTGAGGAGTTGTCCCATCAAGGCGTTGAGATCAGGTATTTTCATATCCATGTAGTGATCCATTCTTGTGTTAAAGGATTTCCACTTGTCATCAGCCTTAATTCCATTGATGCTCTGCCTCACTATGTGCTTTTCCTATATCTCTTCTCCAATGCTTGCCAGCTGGTCTGCTACATCTTTCATTTTTGTTACATAATCAGCCACTCCTTGATTTGGGTGTTTCTTGAGGGTTGTGGACTCCATCCGCAACTTCTTTTTCTTAGATCTTGTGTTTAAGGAGAGGTATGATGAAAGCACTTCCCAAGTCTCTTGGGAGGTCTTGCAATTTCTAACATCTGGTAACAACAAATCAATGATTGAGTTGAGTAGATATGACGTGGAAAGAGCATCCTTTGCATACCATGTGGTGAGCCTTTCTTGCTCTTCCCTTGTTGGTTGATTCTTGCTCCTGAAGATTGGCATGTCTTCATCTCTTGAGATGTATCCATATAAGCTTCTCCCTTGAAGGTATGCTTGCATCCTTAGGGACCATGTTGAGTAGTTGTTCCTGTCCTATTTGTCAATGAGGGATGGAAATCCATCTCCCATCTTGATTATGCTTGCTCTCATACCACTATTGGAGGACATGCTAGATTACCACAAGAGATGAATTGGTGGATCTTCTCTAAGTGATGGTTGGAGAGTGTTGTGGGCCTCTTTAGCTAGCTGATAAGCATAAATAATCATGTATGTTGCTTGGAAGATGATGCACCAATGATAGGATAAAAAAAAATAGGTAGGCATGTGATTCAAGTTCCAAAACTTGCTATTTTGGTTGATACACCTATTCAGAGTTTTGAACCCTTCTTTGAGTACCACAAAAATTGATAAAATTCCTTTTGGGGAACTTGAAATAGCTTAGCAACCTACCAATCATCTAAAATGATCAACTATATGCAGAGAAATATGTTTATCAAGTTAAGCATCGATCGCGACTTTTATGGGCCTTGATAGTCATAAACTAGTGATGAGAGATTGATTAATATCTAACGATCGCAAGAAGCATTATTAATGAAACTTTGTAGGATTCAAGTAAACATTATTTTGGAACTATCATGATTTAAATCACGAGAAATGATCCACTATACAATGAGAAGAAGCTCAAAGAAGTTCACTGTTGTGATGGAGTGTGTCATAGATATAAGAGTGAGAAGTAATGATCATGTATGAATTAAATCATGTAAAAGCACAATGTCATTGGCAATAAACCATTGCTCAATGAGTGAGAATTGAGTGAGCTATGAGGTGAGCTCCTCTTCTCAATGAAAGTACACGAGTATGATCTCTAAGCCTCTAGATTCATGCAGGCCCTTCATATCCTTTTTTATAGTTTTTGTTGGAGCCAAAGATTTGAATTCAAATTCAAATTTACACCTAAAAGTGAATCCTAAATTATAGGATTGATTCTCTCTTCACTCAACTATCATATGACACGAGATTATATGCTTCCTAGCTCCTCCTAGGTTTATTGACCTTTTACAATGGGTAATTTTGAGTCAAAGTTACAAGAGGTTGTACATATGAAGCCTTCCAAATGTAATGTCAATACATCAAGATTATTTGAGGTGATCAAGTATGTAGCCTTGAGCTTAATTGCACCAACAAGAAGTAGATCTTGGAGAGCCAACTTTCTTCATCACATCTCCAACTTTCTTTATTTCACATGCGCAACTTTGTATGTCATGCAGTCTTCGATGCTATTGTTTGATTGCATATTACTTTTCGACATTGCAACTAGTAATTAAGGATATGTGCCTTCTATACACATTTTCAAACTTACGTACCCGAAATTTGAAACTTCTCTTGACAGAAATTCTATATTGAGCTCGAAATTCAAGATTTCTTTCAGAAAATGGGTTTTCTCTTGCACTTTGATTGGAAGTTGAATTAGCTTAGCAAGCTACCAATCATCTAAAATGATAAACTATATGGAGAGAAACATGTTTAGCAAGTTAAGCATCGATCATGACTTTTATGGGCCTTGATACTCATAAACTAGTGATCAGAGATTGATTAATATCTAATGATCGCGAGAGGCATTATTAATGAAACTTTGTAGGATTCAAGTAGACATTATGCTGGAACTATCATGATCTAAATCACGAGAAATGATCCACTATACAATGAGAAGAAGCTCAGAGAAGTTCATTGTTGTGATGGAGTGTGTCATAGATATAAGAGTGAGAAGTAATGATCATGTATGAATTGAATCATGTAATAGCACAATGTCATTGGCAATAAACCATTGCTCAATGAGTGAGAATTGAGTGAGCTATGACGTGAGCTCCTCTTTTCAATGAAAGTACACGAGTATGATCTCTGAGCCTCTAGATTCATGCAGGCCTTTCATATCCTTTTTTATAGTTTTTGTTGGAGCCAAAGATTTGAATTCAAATTCAAATTTACACCTAAAACTAAGTCCTAAATTATAGGATTGATTCTTTCTTCACTCAACTACCATATGATACGAGATTATATGCTTCCTAGCTCCTCCTGGGTTTATTGACCTTTTACAATGGGTAATTTTGAGTCAAAGTTATAAGAGGTTGTACATATGAAGCCTTCCAAATGTAATGTCAATACATCAAGCTTATTTGAGGTGATCAAGTATGTAGCCTTGAGCATAATTACACCAACAAGAAGCAGATCTCGGAGAGCCAACTTTCCTCCTCACATGTCCAACTTTCTTTATTTCACATGCGCAACTTCGTATGTCATGCAGTCTTCGACGCTATTGTTTGATTGCATTTTACTTTTCGACATTGCAACTAGTAATTAAGGATACGTGCCTTCTATACACATTTCAAACTTACGTACCCGAAATTTGAAACTTCTCTCGACAGAAGTTCTATACTGAGCCCGAAATTCAAGATTTCTTTCAGAAAACGGGTTTTCAAGTTGCCATCGAATTTCTCTTGCGCTTTGATTGGAACACCGATGCCGGCAACTAATTGCAAGGAGATCTACTAATTACACTTTCCATGCACACTTTAATGCTCCCGTTGATCCTCAGATTCACCCCATTAATATGAACGAGGGCTTTGGCAATGTATATCCAACGTTCTTTTGCAAATGTATATCCATAATTAGACGCCGTCATTGATTCTTGAATTAGACACAGATAAACTACATGCAACTCCTATAAATCAATGTCATTCTTAAACGTAACTGCTCTGTTCACTAATATAGGAAGGGTGACACTAAAAACAATGAGAAGAGAAAGCGGCAATGATAAAAGAAACCATTTTGTGATTTTCTCTTCTCATAGACTCTTTGAAACTGCACATTACCTTGTACAGATGCACGTTGTGAGATTCATACCTTAGTGCACACGTACTCATTTCTTGCATTTAAATAATCCTTGAAAATCTTATCTTATTTATTTTCCCTTGAAAATCTGATCTTATTTATTGTCCCTGTAAAAAATAGCTCCTTCAAAACTGGTACATTCTATGAGTTATCTATCGGAGTGTGAAGTCGCATTATTTAGCGTAACCATGTGGATAGTTAGTGTATTTTATTCAGTTGAGTTTCCTCACCAAAACGTATCAAAATTAGATGATTTATACGTTGTTGGAAGGCTATAATGTGTAGTTTTTGCATCTCAAATATCGCTTCAAAAGGTTCTGTACTTTGTATGTTATCACACTGAGAGTGAACTCCAATGCTTCAACATACTTGTGTGGACAGCTAGTCTATTTTTTGTAGTTGCATTTCTAGACAAAAGTGATTTATAGCTTGTTGCAAAGAGCTCTTTAAGTGTGCTTTAACAAATCTACCATTCCATTTTATTTTCGAATTGACATTAACAAGCAATCCAAGGCATTGGTGTTATTCCAAGTGCTAGACATACAAGGGCTCACTATATGCTTCTTGTTGTGCATAGTACTTGTTCTCCATAGTTGCTATAAATGAAAAATTGGTCCAAAATCTTCCTGAACAAGGATAGGATGAAACAAAGAAAAACATGATGTACGAAGCAAAGGTATGCTTCACAAACACAAGAGCAAAAGGACTATATTACTAGTCAAGGAAACACTCAAAGTTTTTGATAGTTTTCAATGGTTGTGTGGGCTCAGAAATTGAAGACTAAGGAACTTCGTGATGCTTTAGCTTCTTTAACACAAAAGTTGAAGAAGAAGATCTATTGTGCTTTACTGTCATTGATCGATAGAAGATGAAAGATTAAAGCCTTTTATAACTTCATAACTGGAAAGATGCAAATCTAGTTTTTGAACTACTAATCCCTCATTTTGTCACATATGAGCTTAGCTTTGGTGGCTACAAAGGAAAGGAAATCCACAACCAAATGTAGTATGCAAGGTGAGGTGAAAGAATGGAACTCAAGACAAGGCTCAATAGGAAAAGGAAGAGGTCACAAAAGCTCCAAATATAATGAAAAAATTCAAAGACAACAAGCATGGGTCAAATGGAAACATATAAGGAAGAGGTCGAGGAACAACTAGAGTAAGAGGCCAAGGCTCCTTCATATCCGTTAAAGATATAACATGCCATTACTTTGGTAACGTAGGACACTATGATAGTCGTCGTTGGCTGAAAAATGGAAGTTCAATTGGAGGCAATCAAAGGATTCAAAGAAACTATGCAAGCACCTCAAGTGAAGGAAGCAAAGAAACACAAATTGCAATGAAACTTGTGTATAGAGGATCTTATGAAGGTGAAAAAAAGGTTACATTGATTCAGGTAACCATTTGTGATCCCAAGAAAGGTTGTTCAATAATGTGAAATTACCAATTGGAAAAGGATGTGTTGAAAAATATGTGATCATACTTAACACACGATTGAACATAGTAAGGATATAAGGCTCCAATATACCAAGTAGAGGAAAGATCTTGTGAAAGAGATGGTGAAACCAAAAGCAAGTTTTTGAGGAGGAAGATTCATAGTCCTTAGAGATGGATACATTAGCCCACTAAATCATATTGATGTCTAAAAATTGTAAGTTTCTGTAAGAGACGAATCTTGAGACTGCTATCAAATGAATATAAAATAGAAAAAGGATATGAATTAGAAGTTTATTTTCATTGATTTCATACAACTAAACAAAAGTAGCAGATCTTTGTGATGTCTCTTGGGATTTCAATAAAAGATCAATAGCAAGAAGATTTCTTTATGTTTCTTGAGGTATAGTAGTGATGGCCCAAAGAGGTGCCACTAAATCTAGGGAAAGGAAGGATAGGACTTGGTTTCTTTAGGAGGTTCTTCATAACAGTGGCCAACGAAAGCATTGTATAGGATGGTGATGAGACATTAAGGCATGGGGAACTCTTTGCTTGTGATGTTTTCCATTAGCAAGTATGTCCACCATTTCCCATTAGCAAGTTTTCCCATAGCCTTGAGTCATGCATAGAAATACAAATAAGTATGCTTTCGTACACAGGAGATGAATTGATAGTTTGTCTATTCTCTGTAGTTCAGTTTCGTCATCTTTTTTCTCAAGACAACCCTTGAACACATGCTGAACTACACACCCATAACATAACCTGACTTCTAGAGCTAGAGGCTCTTCTGGAGCATCTATATCCATCCCTACGAAATCAGACTTTGGCATATCTCCCTCTTCCTTGGAGCCAAGCATGTGTTCCAAGATATCGTGTCGTGCACTCTCTAATTTGGTAATCCTATTACTCATGGTCAGAATGGGATCTCGAGGGTCCTTCTCCATGAGTGTATCTCTCCTAGAATGGGATGATGGTCCTGAGTTGATACTAGATGATGGTGATGGTCAATTAATGTTTTTACTATTTTTTGGTTTCCTTTTGTGGTTTTCAAATAGTACACTCTATGTAAACCTAAAGTAAATAGGTGGCAATAGAAAAGAAACAAACCACAAGCCTTTGCTCAATGGAAAATGAAGAAACAAAAAAATTTTTAGTATGTTTGGTATTCTTTAATGCATATGCATAATAAATCTTGAAAAAAAATTAGTAGCATAAGGGAGTAGTTTTAAACATCAGAAAACTTATATCAAGTAATCGACAAGAAATTTCGGAAATAATGTTGCCAACAGGCTTAATCTAACTACAAATAGACCGAAGGAGATTACATAGCTCAACAAATTTCTTGTTCTTTCCTCGCAAGTCCTGCAAGAAAATACTTACCTATCCCTACAAAAAAGAATATATACACCATTCAATACTAGTGGGGATCCTTACTACGCAAAAAGAAGGCAATAATGCATATTGATTGACAAAGAAACGTATCTCGAGGCCCAAGAGGTAATATGCTAGTGTGTGGAAGTGTTGAAGATGGTCCATGTGCCTTCCAAATAGCCTCCCAACACTCTCCTCATAGTTGGTGCCTCAAAACAATGCTCAAAAGAGGGTTGTTGATGATGAAAGATCAAAATCCATGCTCTGAAAATAACTAAGATTGAAGCCAAAATATAGCTTGCAACCACTCTCTAGAAAAATCTCTCAAAGAGCAATCCAAAGGAAGAAAGAGCTCTAAATTTGGAGGATATAGGCCCAAGTTTTGGTTAAAGAAGTGATAAGTTAGATAGAGCAAGTATGAGAAATATCTAAGTTAATGATTCAAAAGAATTAGTGCTTCTGGACTTCTATATCATCATCTTTATCCTGAGGGATGCATGCAAAAGGTGGCTATTATCACACATAGGTTGGAGAAGCATCCAAAAAGGAATACATAATAAGCTTTAAGCATATGTCTTCTTTACAACAAGAAGTACGGAGGGTAAAAAGCTCTGTCTCTCTATCGCTCTCGGTCGTGAGCAGTGCCTAAGCTTGCACGAGAAGTGACATTAGATAGTTGAGTAGCTATAACCAAGTGGGTGAGTTGAATACACGTGACTAGTCATCAGAGGGGGTCCCATCGGGCTCCTTGATACTCCTTTTTGTCCCTACTATTGGTGGCCAAAAGCTCCAAACATCTATGAAGAAGAAGAAGAAGATGATTCAAGAGAAAATAAAAAAAGCCACAAGAAACTCACGTGAAAGAAATCCTACACCGAGAACTCTTTTTCTCTTATACCAATTGTAAGCAAAGACTTGAATAATATGTGTGTGACTCTCCTACCATCCATATATACCCTCTTGTATTCTTAAAATAGCAATGATCTACAATGGTCTAGTGTCGGCATGTGTTCATCACGCAACACTCATTCTAGTCGCTATCCAATACCTTAGGGTATCCCCCAAGCTTGGGACCTTGGTTAGCTTGCCCCTATCCCTTACATACATAGATTGACCCCTATGGAATAATGTCATGATCCCTGTGGGCCATGAATTATTGTCTAGGAGTATGATGGGCTAACCACTTGCCCCAAAAGACATAGTTGAGGATTACTTTCTGATCCTCCCTCTTAGGGTGCGGTTCAACCATCTTCTATCCGTCATTTCTTGATTCTAACACTCCCTTCCCCTTCTAGAGATGATTTTCCTCAATGATCAATCCTTGATAACCCCTTGAATTGATTTCCTCAAACTTCCATACTCTCTTGAACCATCTTGTTCTCAACCTTGGTCTCTTGAACCCTTGCTCTCAACCTAGGTCTCTTGAACCTTGTCTTTTTGGTTCTTGGCTACTTGCTTACGGACTTCCCTTGTTCACAACCTTGGTTTTTTGAGCCCCTTGTTGTTAAACCTCAGTATCCTAAACTTGGTTCTCACCCATTCTGGGTATCTTGGATCCACAATCTAGTGCTTTTATTTCAAACTTGTTTTGAGATCTTTTCAATGGTCTCTTAAACGTCTAAATATGACTTACACATTGGAAGATGCACTCAAATCTTTGTTGGGCTCACCTTTAAAGGTGACGCATACACCTTCCATCCACTTTCACAAGCCTATTTCCTAAGCTAGGATACCAATTGTATGAATTGAGCTCATGACCGACCGCCTAGGAGTATGATAGGCTAACCACTTGCCCCAAAGGCCATGTTTGAGGATTACTTCCTAATCCTCCATATTCGGGTGTGGTTCAACCATCTTCTGCCTATCATTTCTTCAGTCTAACATAAATATGCGATTTAATGCATGTAGGCATAGAGGAGATGATCCAAGATTAGTGACTTTAGCATTCAATATTGACCATGATAGCAAAATGAAACGAGAGTTTCTCAAGATATGGAGGTAGAGCAGGTTGGTCATATTTTCTTTTTCCTCTCACAATGGAAGTGGCCATTTGCTTGCTACCAAATGTCATTTCTAGAGGAAAAATGCATAAAGATGATAAAATGAGGAAATCAGGAAAGAAAGAAGATAAAGTGAGGAATATGTTTTGTTACGGAAGTGCCAAAGTGAGAGTTGATATAGGAAATACCACCACCAAGCCCTTGTAATGTCAAAAGCTAATTTGAGGATTTAATTAAGGTTGGTTTCGAGAGCCATATTTGGCGTACCCCTCCATTTTTGTTAAACGCCTTTGGCACATACATAATTAACGTTGGGATTCGACAAGGCCACTTCTGGCCTCTTGGAGTTATATAAGCATGAGTTGGAATTCTTGAGGGGATCAATTATTGGCATTGGGATAAGCAACAGCATTAGGTTGCGAAACTCTCATCTTAGTTTGAATCTTGGAGCACCATTTTCATGACCACTCTCTACATCTTGTGCCTATCATTGTATCATGGTTATTATTTTTTGAGGCTTCATTTTCTTAGGGAAATGCTACCAAAAATTTTGTAGCCATATGGCATTATATGCCATGTGAGAATTAGAGTGATGTTGTGTTGTGAGAGAGAGGAAGTTTTATGTGTGCATAACTAAAAGAATATAAATTGATTGAAGTAGAGAAGAAGATGCATGATGGGATGCATGCATACATAGGCAATATGATTGCTAAAAAGTTGAAGTGCTGATGCATTCTCTGTCTATAGAAGATCACTTTTATGTATCACCATGATGAGTTAGGGTGAGCATGAGGTATGTGATAGAGGTACCATGAATAGGCTAATTGCTCCTTTAGAAAGTAAATGACAAGGTATATCCATCAAGTACAACTAAGATGTGTTTTCATCTAGTAACGAATGAGCACATGAATGGTTCTTCATGCGAGTCTATGTACTTGATATAGAAGTTTATCCAGAGTTAGCACAAGAGTGCTATGGTCATGATCATCAATACAAGTATTAAGTTCTTTTATATGATTGATTGTGATGAGGTTAATGAATGTGCAAGAGGCACAATAACTAGAATGATATTCATAGATATTCACTTTCACTAAAATGTGGATACTATGTAAAGAGTTGATTTTTCCACGAGATGATTTGGATGGTTAATTGGTTTGCATTGATCTAGATGAGCTTTAAATGCATGGATATGTCTCCATGTCATAATGCATCCAAGATAATGAATGATTATTTCTAATCATAAGGATTAACATGACTCATCATTTTTAGATTTAAAAAAATAATTGAGCAAATAGTTAGTGAGCTAGCAGCCTCATGGCAATTTGGATGCTACTCTTTGAGGGAATTCCCAAATTTGTTGAAACCTGGAAGGCATGTAGCTCCTACAGGTGTCTTTAAGTGGACCAATTTTTGAGTAATTTTGAGACGTTTAGAAAGGTCAAATGACCTCTGCACTAAAACTGCTCCTAATAAAGGTAGAGGCTTGAAACAAGCGACATAGGCCTATAATAAGAGGAATATCTCTTTGTTGGTAGATGCAAATTGAATAATTTTTGTTGAAAATGAAATCTTCATAGATGGGCTATGTGCATATCAATTTTCATTAGTTTTTAAGATCATTTGATAGGTTAAAGAAGCTCTACACATCAAAGCGTAGCCTCTGGAATTTATGGAATGATTAGAGACCATGTCACCTAGAGGTGATTTGTTCTCTTAGCTCATTCACTAAAATTGAATGATTTTTATTTCTACCATTATCTAGATGGTGTGTACAAAAGTTCAAGATGAAATGTTTCTCCATTTAGGAGATATAAAGAAACCAGTAAAAGTTAGCCTATGCAAATGTTTAAAATATTACAGGTATAGAGGCTTAGTATTTTGTTCATTGTGAAAGCCTCAAATGTACAAATAATATGAAATGTATGTCACAAGAATTAAATATTTGTAGCTCTGTGGTGTTAAAATTTGGAAGAAATTGGACATCCTTTGGTAGGTGAAATGACCTATTCTTCTTAGAACAATCATTAGCAAGGATTTGCCAAAGAGTGATACATGTGTCTGATGAACACATGCTTATTTCACATTGGAAGCTCCCATATAGACACTAGGATATATCCAAGATTCAAAGATTTGGGAATTTATCTTCATAGAAAGAAGATATTTTAAAAGTGTAGCAGCATTGTTTTTAATTAACTCACCTAAGTGCACGTGTAGCACAGATAGAATGATACATTTAATTCGGTATTTGATTGAATTTTGAGCTTAAATTTTGTGAAACCAAACTAGATACTTTCACCTAGATTTGGGCACAAAGAAAATGAAATTCGGAGTTTGTTTCATCAGTATAGGGGCTTCAAGAAGATGGCCTGTACATTTTCAGAATTGTTCATAAAGTGCTCGACCCTTCTAGAAAAATGGTTATAAAACTCTCAGCAAATATCCAAATCACGTTACTTTTGTGCCTAATGAAAGCTTGAGCAAAGTTACAAAAGTTTGGAAAATTTCATAGATTTTGCATGAGTAGTAGTTAGTTAAAATTAAGCTTTAATCTACTGCCATTGGAAATTGTTTCTACAGGACATATTGCAAGGAAAAGATTTTCCACAGGTCTTTTATGCTTTTTTTGGTTTTGATATGGTGTGATATCCATGGGCTAGCCATGCCCTAGATACTTCTTTATTGATCATTGGTTTATGGTAACCATTCTTAGCAGGACAAAGGAGACCCTATCAAATTTTTTAGAAATATATATAGTGTCATGAGAACATGGAACAAGAGAACTTTGCTAGTTGATTTCATATAATTGGAACTTATACAAATTTGTGAATTAATATTTGATTCAAGACACACGAGTTGATATTTGATGCAAGCCATATCCTTCACAACTCCAATTGAGTTGATTTATCATATAATTTCTCATTTCTCAAATCAAGATGAGTTGATGTTACATATAGTTATGAGTGATAGAGTCATAGGAATGACTCTGTTCTTTCCATCGAGGGAAGGAAACACTTCAAGAACACTTCATGATTTCATTATTATTATTTACGATTGTGAGTACTCACCGATCTATTCTTGTATTTTTGAGAGAAGTAATCAACTCTAATCTCGTACACACATCTAGGTGGGGTATAAGTTTTGGTGGTATGGGACATCAAACTTTCTATTCTACCTAGGTGTAGGATAGATGGTATGGGAGAGAAGTCTCTGAGATTATATTTTTTATATGATTTGGAGATCATTCATATGATCTTCTTATTATTAGACAACAAAGAGGCAGTTGAGGAAGTCACTCAGCATGTGATCTCAAACAAGGCAAGTTTGCAAGCAAGTAACCTAGAAGCGGAAAGGCAAGTTTTGCACATAAGAACTATGATTAGGAAATTGCATTAAGAAGAAATTCATAGAGTACGTACTAATTTATTGCATATGCCATGGTTCATATATAGTTTGTATGATGTGAGCTAGATGCTTAGCCTAGAAGGTTATGATTGTGCACACATCTACTTACCATTTTTCAATGAATTTAGTGGACTCATATTATGGTCGGCATTATATTTGGGAGTACTAGATTATTACACTAGTCTGCCAGAGACATCTCATTCTAGTTCGAAATGATTTGATCATAGTAATGATTAGATGGTGGTTAGAGATAAAGTGAGTTTCATTCACTTGGAACTTGTCGCATGTTATCATTGATAAGATAGTGGTAGTTCCACTAGTTGCTACACTTTCTTAGCACGTCTTCATTGAGCATGATGGTTTAGTTCTAGAGAGTCGATTGGGATTTATTGTGTATTGGAGGTATTTTGATCCTTACTTTGGATGATTATATATGATAGATCGAGATTTTGATCCATAGTTTGGATGTGACAAGTTGAGATCTTGGTCCATAGCCTCGATCATTGACAGATTGACATCTTGGTCCATAGTCTAGATCATTGATAGATTATCATCTTGGACTCACAGTTTGGATCATGGTGAGACTTTCTTGAGATTCATTTCATTAGAGTGAGTAAATCAAGAAAATTTACTTGATCTTAGAGATTCAGCACTATTTGGAAAAGATTTCCATTTGGTTTTAGTATTTTTTCATAGAGATTGGGGACATATTCAAATTGTTTTGGATGAGCATAGTTTTTTTTTATTACTCTACTGGAGTAAGTGATTTTGCATGATTATACCATATGACAAGCTATCAGTGGGTATTCGAGGGAGACAAAGGCAAGCTACTAAGGTCTCTATAGGTAACGAGCTTTCACAAGTTAGTGGTCAAGGTCTAGGCATAGGGAGTCCAAGGATATTTCGAGTACGTATACTACGCACATAGGGACTCATTGGGCCTTTTAGGGATTCGTATAGTATGCCCCACACAAGGACTACTATTTATTGGTGGAAATGCTAGAAATTAAGCAAAGAGACAAATTTTCTACTTTTTTTATTATCTAGTATTTCAGACACCTAGCACACTCTACTCTTATTATTTGGAATCATAGATTCTGATTTCTAGGCTTATAGCTCCTTCTATATCATTGAGGACCATGATCTTTAGAAGGGGGAGAGAGTGTTATATTCCAGAGATTTACATGCTTGGAGAAAAAAGAGGTTCCTTCCTCGGGGGATAGCCAAGGCCAAAAGTCAGGGAGTTCATACGAGGTACCTACTCATGATGGCCAGATGAGTAGATGGACCTTAGAGAAAACACTAGATGGTGACTAGGCAAGGGCTATAAATTGGCTGGGAGGTGAGTCCTAGGAATGTCATTCTCCACTTCTCACAAAACTCCCAAAAAAAATATCAATAAAAACATTGAAGCTATAATATTATTATAAATAAAAAAGTATAGGAAACACCCACAAATACATGCGCACATATACACAAATACATTACACCCAAACATATGCACAAATATACAAACATACGCAAAAATGCTACCACATAGATAGATGCACATACATGCACACACATACATACAAATACATAGGCATACACATACACATGTAAACATACACATAGATACACATACACAAAAATATAGATCACCATACATGAGTTGAGAAGTAGAAAGATACTTAGTTTTCAATGCTTTTTCTTCATTATCTATTTATGATGAATTATTATTGAATTATGGATGGCATAGAATTCCAAGAGCATATTTTAGAGAGTAGTAGATACCAAGAACTCTAGATCCACAACTCGACTCATCAAATGTA